>OY730483.1:45657688-46857688 GCA_963422695.1 Xylophagus ater | reverse complement strand
ATATTCGAAATACTATAATTATTTTATAACCTTTCAATTTTAATGCCAATTTTTTGTCTTAACTATTTAAACTAAAAGTGTAGGAGTTATACTACACTACAGAAACGAGAGTTCTAGACCAACATAAGCCCAACAAAGTCACTATATTTTATCTGTTTTTGTTTATTTAAAATAAACAATTGTTTTAAATACGCCTAAAACCAAACTACTGATTCGAAAACTACACGACAAAAATTGATATACAAATTCTTGTAGAGAAAAACACAGTATTTTAAAAACAGAACGCTTTCGAAACTATGAAAATTGATTTAATCCTTAACATTAAACTCTACAAGACCTTTGTAAGAAAATTAACTAAATATGAATTATATGGCATGGACTTTACCACAAAATTTTCATATAAAACAATCATATAAATATATATGATAAAAGGAAAATCTATCTAACACCACTAAAACACTTTTCATCAAATTGCATATTTTGGAGATGGAAAATTCACTTGAACAGTCAAGATTCTTATGGTTCACAAGAAGGTGTTTCAAACTAGTATAAGCCAATAAGAGAAGCTTTTAGGGGCGGCGCTTTTTTCAAACGATAAAAAAACATAAATTTTCAAATTTTCTTTTTTTTTTTTGGTCCTTCTGTCTCTGCCTGCATTGTGTTAAAAGACATTGTCTTCCCAAAAAGGTTTGTGTGCTATGCTTTTTGTCTTTCTTTCATATTATAATGCATGAATTTATAATTTCAAATTCTATGAATGTCTGCGGTATAGAATCCTTTGAGATTTGTTCTTTTTTTTGCTAGTCCTTAAATTATGTTCTGGAAAGGACATTATATTTTATATTGTCGTATTTTTTGGGAACTACTAAATTATATAGTTTTTTGTATAATTTTCAGTTTAATTTTTGTTTTTTTTTTTTTTGAAATTGAAAGTTTGCTTAAATTTATAAAAATTATATTTAATTTAACTTAAACTTACTGAATTTTAAGTTACGGTAAGATAAGTTCATTTCCATATCCTTCAAATTTTCTTCTACAAACTATACAAAATTACCTTATTTTTTATTATAAACAGTTCGTAGTATAAATTAACTATTTTAACACGTTCCAAAATAAAATACCATTCGAAAATAATAGTAATTACATAAAATATAATTAATGATAATGTTCTTAAGTACATTAAGGTAGATTCTGACTGTTTTTAATGAGAAAATTTTGCATAAATATGTTTTTATTACATTGTTTGCTTTTTCTTTTTTATTATAGTAATTTCAGTAATTAGCATTATTTTTAGTTTCATAAAAATGTATTATATATGTTTATATAAGAAAGACTATATATTCTTCTGTTATATAGAATTTCTTAAAAATATGGAAAGTAATCTATCAAAAAAAAATATTCTTTCTTCTATAAACTGACTTAACAAAAACGAATCTTCAAGAAAACCTGTCTATTTAATTACTTAGTACAAATGACAAATTTCATATTCTTGGCCTTTTAACCTTTTTACGAAAAAGGAATTTAACTTCATATAACTTTATTATTATTATATACAATAGCTTTAAGCCATTTTCAAGTCAAAAGGGCTAAATAAGTTATTGAAATGTCTAAAATTTAAATAGAATGAAGAAAAAACAAAACAGGACAAATACATCTCCAGGGAATTTGAGATTAATGATCTAAAGCTTCCTTTTCTATAACATATACATATTGTATTAAATAGTATAATGTAAAACCCATCAATGCGAGTCTTAAAGGCTTATACCTGAATAAATTCTAATTGTCTAATTTAACATAAGACATCAATTTATCACCGGAAATATTTTATCGTCTTTAAAACTTGTTAAAAGAAAAATTATAAAATTTTCATTAATCATTTTGATTTGAATATTTAACTTATCTAAATTACTTAAAAAGTGTTAATGTCATTGTTAACTGATGGGATATTATTTTCTCAAGATTTTAGGTAAAGCTATTATAAAAGCGCTTTGAATTACGAACATCCTTAGCTAGATCCTTAGATTTTTGTGCCTAAACGTAACACAAATAGTTCAAAAGAATGACAATTAAAGGTGAAAGTTACATAGTTCGAATCTGGGAGTTTTAAAGAAACAGACTTTTAAAAAATCTCATTAAAATACAAAAAAGCTTCTAATCAGCTTTATGTGGACTTAAAAGTATTTCAATTTTATTAAAAAAACCTGAATGGAAACTTAGGTTTAATAAGTTCCATTTGAAATATCAAACGAATCGCTAAAGAAAATAATTCATTGTAACTAGGACAAACTTACCGAGAAAGTCTGTAAAGGGGATGAAAAGTTGGCAAATTAATAAAAAATTGTTTTCTTTTTGTGTCCTAAACAATTTATAACATTATACAAATTTAATTTGTTGAACACGACATTTTTAGTTACATTAATTAATGTTGCAAAATACATGGTGTAAGACACAAGTTACAAGATGCATGTTGCAAAATACGAGACAATTTGCAAGACACATTTTGTATTATAGATTCCTTACATGTTGGTAGAGGTTAGCATGAAAATGTTGCAAGACGTACGTTACAAGATACATAACAACTTGAAATTGATTTCATTTTTCTTTGAATACGTATACTTTGAAAAATACTTGTATACACTATTTTTTTCTTTCTTTTTTTTTGCAAAAATGAAAAATCCCCCAAATATGTTGATAATACAAATATTATTGAAATCAAGTCATTTTTCTAACTTGAAATAGAATCGATTTAAAGTTTAGACTTAAAAAGAAATATAAAAGTCAGAAAAAAAAGAAAAAGTACATATCCATCATTCAATCTACCCCACTCACAAAAAATAAGCATAGATAAGACAAACCTTAGGAAATTCTATCTAAAAGTTATAACAATTCAAACAACAATAAAATTTCTGTTACATGTTATAAAACTTGTATATCCATAAACTGAATACGTTTAAAAAAATTTTCAGTTCAACTTTTCGATAATTTTCAAATGAAAATTTCAGTAGCAACGTGCAACACAAAGAATCTACTAACAAACAAGAATTTCTCTTAAAAGAACATTTAAAAATGAAAATTTAACAGCAAACGGATGAATTCCAAGAATATGCCAAACAAGAAAACTTTTCATTTTCCAACTGTTTATCAAAAGTTTTCCTTCAACAGAAGAAAAAAAAAACAGCTACCGCGCGCCGTATACTCTTAAGAAACTGTTAACTTAAGATGGATGAGATGGAAATTCTTTTTTTTTGTTTTTTTTTTTTTTGTTGAGAAAATCGTTTTGATCAAATAAATTCATAGAATTTTCACATATATAAGATTCTCTCAAGAGAGATTGTATCTTCACCTAAAAGATGTTAAAATAAAATATTTGAAAATGTTATACGAGATAGAAAATTAAGTGTTCTTTTCTTTTACAATATGACTTGATACATTTCACTTTTAAAGTTTTCTTTTGGTACGAAAAGAAAGTCTTTTGAATTGAACAAAAAAAGAAAAAAAACTTGTTTATCGGCTTTTCTTTTGTAAAGAGAATATATTTATGTACGAATATAACAAAAACTTGTTAATTTTAAAATTGTAAAAACAAAAGTACTTGTTTCCAGCTATAAATCGTATTCAACATACCGGATAATTGAAATATTTATGTTGAGCTTAAAAAGAAAAATTATTCAATTAGAATAATAAAACTTGCTATAAAAATGTTTAGAAGAAATTCTTTTGTATAAAAATACCACCATTTTATCTGCAGGACTTTTTGACCAGCCAAATTTTTCCCATATTTCTCCCATTTAGGTACGAAATTTAATTTTTTTAATTCATCATGAAGTACAAAACGAAATCTCCGAATAAACCACTTACTCCGTGCAACTTTCTGAACTGCAGTTCAGACGCAATTTTGAATTCTCCAGTTTTTCCACAACGGAATGAATGTAAAGGGAAGAAGTGCAAAATTTAATTTACGTAACGATGTATGTGTATATCTCGGGTATTCTGTATCCTATAGATACGATCCATACCTCATTCGACGATTAATTTAATAAGGAATTAAATGCCATTTGCGGTTTTCAAAAATATTTCTTTTTAGGACAGGAAACACAAGAATTCTCTTGTATGAAGGTATACGTATATGTCAGGTATTATGGGTCCTACATGTATGATCCATAGCTCATTCGATAGGAAATTTAATAATTAATTAAATAAAGAATGCTCCGAAAGAAACGCACAATTTGAATTTTGTGGAATTGTCTTTTTGACAACAGTAGGCGCTCGAAACTTGACAAACTGTCAATAATAATGTCGTTCCTTCTTGCAGAGTTCCATGACTATTAACCGCAACAATGGCAGATGACAGATGTCAACATTTTATTACTGTAAGCTGAATGAAACGAAAATAGCGCGAAATTTAAATTTGCACCTATTATGGAGAACACCCCATATATATGTTGCGGCATGAAAGAATAATAAATTCTAAAAGAACCGATAGTAGCTTCTACCGTACATTTTATTCACAATTCTTATTACTAAAAATAAACTTTAATCCTGATGTTCCTCATATGTATAAGTAAGTAGTTAGTATTTTATGTCGTTCATAAAATATTCCATAAAAACAACAATATTTTACATAATTTCTTTACAGAAATAGAACCCAGTTCCGCTTAAAAAGTCACTCTAGCCGCCACTGTAATGAAATTGTTGATAATTAATACAGTTACTTATAACGAGACGGTGATACAGTAGGTCTACTAAATATGTATAATATAGTGAATGAGTTCTCATTTTATACCCTAAAACCAAAAGTTAATTAAAAACTAACAAACAGCCAATTTTTAATAACAAAAGAAAAAAAAAAGAAGAGAAAAGTTTAAGTAAATCATTGAGAAATATACTACTTCATACATATAGTATACGTAGGACCAACGGAAAAACACGTTTGTTTTTCTTTCATTTCAGGTGTTGATAGAGTTCAGTCGTAATTTTTGGAAGTTTATATACTCTCGTACATGAACACATGATATAACACAGTATATCGCACTTTCTCTTAGTAATTTCATATATTATTTATAATACAAACATATATATGTATGTAATATAGTGTACTTAGTTCTAAAGTGAACACCGAAAAAAAATAAGCATAACCCTCTTTAAGATAAGTTAATAAATATATTGAAATGAAAAATAAAAGAAATATAGGTACAACGACAACGACAACGACGACCTTTTAAAGAAAATGAACGAAAGGTTGTGTTTCTTTTCTTTCTTCCTTTTTTTTTTGCGTCAGGATATAATAGGAATAATACAAAACCGGGAAGAGAAAATATGCTTTCTATAGTACTGTAATATTGTAACCCATGAGAATTTATTACGTGATTCCCGTTGCAGCTATTCAACAAAGCTTTTTAGGTAATAAACTTCCGATTTTATATATTTTTAGTACATAAACTCTGAATAATAAGAAAAAGTGTAGAAATCTGTTTCGTTTATGTGTTTTCTTATTTTTTAAAGGGCCAATACTTTTTTTAACTAATCAACTAAAAATTTACAAAAACTATCTTAATAACAAGAAATTATTTTATTAAGTTGCCACCGAGATTGCTTTACTCATCATTAAATCAATATTTCAAATACTTGAACTAATTAAATCAATCAGAATTCAATAACATATAAAAAAATTGATTTAAATAAATTTAAATTAATTAAATAAAAATATAAATACAACTTTGCAATAATTGAATATTTTTAATTAAAAAGCCTTAAGTATACTTAAAATACAGTGTGCAGCAAAGAGTCGTAGAATACTTTAATATACAATCAAATCAAATAAGAGTATTTGCTAATATACATGTATGTACTTCCGTCACTGCCTATCGAAGTATCATAAACCTAATAAGAAGTGATACTCCAACAATATTATACATATATGGAAAGTCGGAAATAACTCCTATATATGCTAAATCTTGCAACTAACAGGCTCACAAAGCTTGAATCCTACCCAAATCTCTTGGTAAAAGATATTTTTATAAATTAAGAAGCCTTAACTAAATGATAAGAAGTATGATATAATATACAAAATAATAGAGTATAATAATACTCCCTCCTTCCGAAAATATAAATATAAATTTCGAATTTCTGGTATACATTTACAATTCCAGATATTAATTTTATTAATTGTGACCACAATAAAGTAACTGGTAACTGACTTTTACTACGTAGTTTCGACCTAATCATATGCAAAATTTCATAATAGTTTTCTTCATCAGCCAACATAGTTTGGCCTTTCTTCAGTTGCAACAATACACCACTACGCTGATTATTAGTGTTAGTTGTTTCAATTTGGAATCCCTTCTTTGTGATACAATAAAATTTTTATAAAAATCTTCCAGTGACTGTCATTCACACATCTTACATACAATATATCGTATTTCTCTCTAATAAAAATGTTTGCTATAAGCTAAAACTCAAACATCAACTAACTTTTATCAATTTTTTGATTATCACACAATTTTTTACTTATTGTTCATTAATCTTGATAGTTTTTTGAATAATGTATACCACATTTTCGGATGGAGGAAGTATTATTTTCAATTTTTCCTTAACATAATGAGATTGAGAAACGTATATAATGACTAAACAACTTACTTCCAAATTGATTATCATGATATATATATATTCGACATTGTCTCACATAAATTAATCCCACGTCTGAAAAAAGAAAAAAAAACGACTTTAGCCTAACCAACAATTCAAATTTCAATCATTTTGGAATACCTAATGGCACTAAAATACTTGCTATACAGAGTAAGTTTCATAAACTTTCTCATACGTGCATGGATGCATCACTTTGGTTAATTTTTTTAAATTTCTATTAAATTGTATATCATAAATTTCACACATTTCTCTGTGGCATTCTGTATATACATATACAATATTTTTTGGTCTCATTTCGATAAAAATATATTATGATAATAACTTTTGAAATTCCGAAAAATTCCAGTAAATCCATTAATAATTTACTCATTAATTAATTAAAAAAGTACATAAAATTTAAGAGTCCTGGAATAAATGGTATTTCAATGAGATATTTCATTAACACTATAAGTGTTTTCATTTCATTCACAAATTTTTTCCATTCCACAAAATTATCATTTTCAATATCACAACAGATCAATTATAAGAAGTATGGATTGGTATTTCAGAAGATAATAATAATTAAACCATGACACTAAAAATACATACCACACGTTCATAACATATGAGACATATCCGTCTATCTATGCTAAATAGTATATGCCAGGGAAGAGCGAACAAAAAAAGGTGACAACAAAAATATGGTTCCGTTTATAATATGTACATTATTTTCTCAAATGGAATCCAATCTTTTTTATTTTCCTCGGATCCATATAAACAATTCTGGGTTTTTTTTGTTCTACCTTACCTCACATACTCACATATCTACATACTATAAATATTTATAGAATAAAAGGTGTTCTACAATAGCTATGAATAGACACAAAATCCATTTACCCATGAGAGAAAAATTCTATATACCAGAATATAGTATCTATAAAATCATCATATAACGATATATTTATAATACCCGACGACTTCTATATTATGGAAACCTATAGAAAAAGGATTATGAATAAAGCATTTTTTTTTTCTCCCCACATATATAGGTAAACGCATTCAAATCTAGAACGAAAATGGAAATTGGATATGTTGTTTGATGTTAGAGAATCTGTAAATATTGGTTTGGGGTATTGAGAAATAGTCTTGGCAAATATTTGGATTTTACCAGATGAAATAGATATACTATATATGTATATGTATGTAGAAGAATATTCCATATTCACATTGTATATCTGACTATTTGCACCTTTTTTTTCTCGTTTAGTCTTAGAAATGTTGAATATAAAATTTTTATGTATATACACTGTTCTAATATAAACCGAACACAATAGTTATGTTTCTGAATTATTTTATTGCTATAGTACAGAGAATACAATAGACAACAGACAATAGCATATAATTATAAATGAGCTTGAAATTAGATTATGGTTTTCTTTGAGCTTATTATATTCTATAAATGTTTTCATATTATGTACACAGAGATTCATAATAGAATGGTAAAGTATGTTTAAATGACTTTTTTCATATACAGAAGCCATTTTCAGGGACCTATTATAAAAAAAAAAATCTATAGAATCATTCACCTTTACTACCACTCAGTTCCAAATCTACAGTTTCCACCTTTTTAATATCAGAACTATAAAGGTACCCATTCTACAGGGTTTTCCAATAAGAACAGAAATACCAATGATCCCATAAAGTAAACCAAACAGTGACACAAGATAAATGTAATGATTGTTCAACAATTGCTCTTGGATTTTCAGAAACCCAAATGCGACAATTTTTCTTATTTACGTAGCCATTCAAATGAAAATGAGCTTTTTTTTCTCATGTTCCAGTCAGCAAATTGTTGAGGTTGAAAATGATCTGGCGGCTTCAATTCATGCACCAATTAGAACTTATAACACTTTGGAGTCAAATCATATCGCAAAATACGACATGTGGCGCTTGTAGGCAAGCCTAATTGTTGGTAACGTCGTAGAATCGATAAATTTAGGTTTTCTTTCAACGCTTCCATTCACAGCAGTAATGTTTTCAATTGAACGACCGGAACGAGCACGTGCTGTTGTTGCTATGTTATGTACTAAAACTGTAGGCTCAAATTTTTCTATTAGATTCATAATTACAGGCTCTGATTGGCAATCATAATGACCGAAAATATCCACGATTTTAAGAAATATGGTTTTCACAGATTGCCGATTTTCATAGTAAGCAAAAATAACCCTAGTGTAAACAAAAAGTTCTTATTAAAAAACCCTTTATATACTTTTAATTTAGTATATAATTTCTTTTTTACACTGGAACAAGTAGTTAAAAGCTTGAAAATTCTAATTAATACTATATATATTATAATATAGAGGAGGAAGAAGAAAAAAATCCTGAAGCAGTTTCATATAATCCCGGACAAACAATAAAGTTTAAAGAGAGTTTAATTAAACCGCTAACTTTTTCTTCTTCTTCTTCTAAACTAGAGGTATATACTTTTTTTTGCGTTTTTGACATAAAGCTTTATAAAAACGAAAGTTTTTGTTTTTGTATTGTTTTGTTTATTGGACTTGTTGTGGCCATACACAATCTTCATCTTGACTTAATCCGTTGGCTAATATTTCGTAAATCTGCACGAAATAACTAGAATAGAAGAAAAAAAAAACAACTAAAAGAAAAGTAGAAAAATTCGCCAGTCAGATGTCCGGAACAAAAATTTAAATAGCACATTGTTTATTCATAATAACCTCGACGGGCTTTTCCTTTTTTCTTTTTTTGGATTTTAGATATCCTAAAAATTGTTTTTATATTTTAATTTTCTTTTCTTTTTTCTATTAAATTCATGGGAAAAAGTTTTTCTTAGAAAATTTAAGTTTGGATAATTTTTTTTTTTTGGCTTTTCTTTTCAAAACTATGATTTAGTGTCCAAAAAAAAAAGAAAAGATAAACAAAAAGATTTTCCAACAAGATATTTTGGGACTTTTCTTTTTCGTTTTTTTTTTATGGCATTTGTTAAAAGTTTACCAAAGATTATTGTTTTTTTTTTTTTTTTGGAGACAAATGAAGAAGCAAATTAAAGTGATAATCTGATAAGAATTTAATTAATTAAAAAGATTTAATTAAGAAGAAAAAAAAACACGACAAAAATCGAAATTATTTCTAATTAAAAATTCATATATGTAAGTATTTTGGAGCTGATTTGCATTTCTCGTTCTATTACATATCTATATTTAAATAAAGCATTTAATTAAGAAACTTCTTAAATGTTATTATAATAAAAACTTTTCTTTTTTCGAGAGAGACTGGATCGACACAAATATTTAGTAAATCCACAAAACTGCCACAAAGCCACCAGAAATCCTATAACAGCCAGAGTAATCTAGCATCCATTTGTGTATCAGAGATTTAAGCAACAAATTAGATCTTCATAAATGTTGTATAATAGTACTAGTAGATGAAAATGCTTTCACCCGACGAGATGAAGAAAAAAAAAAACATACTATATATACACCCGTGTAATACTGGAAATATCATTTTCTATATACAGGTCACGTAATTCCTGAGTAATAATCACTGAAGTTTCTCCGGTTTCACATAAAATGTTAAGTTATTCTTCTACCAAGCCAAAAAAAAAGAAGAAAACTGGTTACTTATGCAGATATGTACATACATATCTATTTAGATACATAAATTTCAAACTATATTTATATAAGATATATAAGAACTAAAGAATCACCAGATTCACTTGAGCTTGTATATTTCATTTCCTTTTTTTTTCTTCTTCTTTATAAGTTTGATATAACAATAAAATTCTGAAAGATGCGATTCCTTAAGGAAATAAATATTAACTATATCTATGCACATGTCTAATATACTTTAAGTTTTAGGAAAAACGAAAGACTTTCATGAAATTCGTTTAACGGAAATTGGAAATAGTCAAAAAGATGAAGATTTGCCAGTTTTTTTTCTTTAAATGTCCAAAACAAAAGTAAAAATCACTCAATTTTCTTCTACAATTTCAAATATATATAGATTTAATATTTTTGCTTGATATTTTCTTTTCATAGTTTATTTTCTATTTGCGATTTTTCTCTATTTTGAAATTTCTAAAAGAAAAATTTATATTAAAAATGGAAATGGAAATACTATACTCCTAGTATTTATTTAAGAACATTGAAACATGATGTACTCTATTAAGTACAATTGAATTAAAAATCGGTAAAAACAAAATACACTGCCAATACATTCACTGGAAGAATGCTTTCCTTCCTATAAATTATTCTGTAGGAATAGAATCCTCTTTCACCCTGCCTAAAATATGTTCTAACCTGCTGCTTAACTTCCCATTGTAAAATTCAATTAAATTAGAAAAAATGGATTAAGACTTATGCTGATCAAATAAATTTCCATTTCCTTTATTATCCTTTTTTTTGAATAAAATTATATAAAATGAACCCAGAGAAATGATTTCAGTGGAATTGAACATTTCTTAATCGGTATTATTTACTTTTTGGTTTGATTTTACGCTGTCCTTTTTCCGATTTTCATCAAATTGAATGTGCTCAGAAGAACTTATTAAGACTTATATTAAAAATAAGTTTTCTAAATTTCATTATAATCAGTTAAATGGTTTCCAAGGTAAATATAAAGCTAAGATTTCATAAATCACTCTGTATTAACCGATTTCCTTCTCAGATCTATATCAAAAACAATAGGAATCTATTCCTTATAATAACCGACAAATTCCATCAAAAAAATATCAATCGAATCGAAAGCAGTTTTTGAGAAATATTCTGAAAACTAAATTTTTTCCCATCAGAAAGCTTTATTCCCATTTTATGGGCATGTGTCCAGTTAATGCTTCTTAATGGGCCCTTCTTCTTAAGTGTGCAGATGTTTTTTATTTAATTATATGAAGAGATCAGTCATATTTGTGTATAGCCCAACAAACAATTTAAGTTAGACATGACTACTGTAGACTTTAATGTGCATAAAAACTATCATCAAATTTCTTTAGTTGGGCGGCAGTCGGTGGTAATCATCTTGCAAACATACAAACCCAGAGTACACATAGATTCAGAATACCTTTTTAAATATTTAAATGAAAATCCATGTACTATATGCGAGATAACTACTTTGAAATAAGACTTTCTTTGTATCCAACATGAAAGCAGCAGCTAAAGATTAGAGAACTGTACACGTTTATATTGAAGTAATGATGAGAAATTCCACCTCAAATGGACAGAGTGCATATATATTATACTTAAATTTAAATCCTTTAAGAAATATTTCACTTTCTATACAAGCCATTCAGTATTCATTGATACAAATTTGTTGAAAGATTTCTACTTTAACTTATAGGATAAATATCGTTTTCAACAATTCTTTGACTAAACTATTATAATAACAACGAAATTTTATTTGTGATCATCATTTATAAAAAAAAAACAAAAAAAGAAAAGAAGCGAAAAGCTTTTCCACACGACAACCCATTAATGGGGACGGATAATGTCAACCCGATAACACATTGGATATAAAGTATATCCTCTCATATATTACATACCGGACGTAGGAAATTGTTAAGGAAACTTATCGAATCAACTAACACGTTCATTCATTCTATCAATTTAACCGCAGGTACATGTATGAAGGACTATTGTTGGCCAAAAAAAAAGTAAAAATTTGTTTCTACAATTTTTCAAACTCAATACAAAATTGTCTTTGTTTTTCTTTCATTTCTTATCATTTGTTCAGTACTGTAGTACTTTTGTATATCTTATATACATCTGTTTAATTTAGTGTTGTTATAATTCTATAGATGTCCATTTACCAAAAAAAAAGATATAAATTTTCGCATAAAATAGGAATATCTACAGAATGTTGTACCATTAATAGAGTAATGTACTCGACAAAAAGTTTCGATTAGTTTACAAGTACTTAGTCCTTACAAATGTTAGAAGTTCGAATAGTGCAAAGAGCGATATCCTTGACTATATATTTTATGGTTCTTATGAGATATTTAATAGAAGCATAAAGAAGAGATCATATACCATAGTGTATTGTTCTGTGATAAATGGAGCAAGGTGAATAACTTAATTAAATCATCGAAATATGTTCAAGAACAATTGTTTTCGTTAATTAAAATATTCTGAATGAAAATTGTTGTTTGATTCTTGTTAATAAATAAAGAAGTAACAACTGTGAGTAAATATTCACTTAGGATTTATTGAGTTCATCTTTTTATTGTTTAGGAAAAAGGGAAAAAAAAATTATAATAAATTGGAGATAAACCAACTACATAGTTTTTTGCGTTAGAGATTTTGGATCTGATGTCAATTCCCAGAGACAGGTAGATAAGTTACAGGATATAAGAATGGATTGGATGCGCGAAAAGCTTTGTCCCATAGTTTAATATGATTTCGGACTTCATCTGTATTGAATGGACGAAAAAATTGATCGTTCCCAGATGGCATTTAACGATACAAGGAATTGCAGTTAAGCACGTGGAAAGTACGTCTTCACTGTTAAAAAATTTGGAATCACTCTCACCTTTTTTGGTGTATTCGTGTTCAAAAGAATTCTTGTCCCGCTTTTTCGTCAAGAAAACCAAAAGTTCTGGACGGAATAATGATTCTACCAGGAAAATAGCAAAAGACCATTCACCAAAATCATAATAATAAAGTTTTCATTTTCCATGAAAAATTCACCTTTCATTTATACAGAAAAAACTCATCCAATAGTTTCACTTAAGTTCTATCAACTTCATTTCCATTAAGTGAAAATTCTTCATTTTTCTTGAAATAAAAATATTATATTACTTAATTTTCATGATAAATTCTATACAAAATATTTCGAAAGAAAATAAAAACTAACTAGAAATCTTCTATTAAAATTTTCATTTAGCTTTACGGATGTCATCATAAACAAAAAAAAATTCCATTAAAATCTTGAAGAAAAACTTAACACAAAAAATAAAATACTATAAATCCAGAAAAAATAAGCTTCAGATTATTGTCAAAAAACTGGAAAAGCCATGAACATTTTTATGGTACATGGCAGACTTTGATTTTTCTTAGTGTCATCTTTTCATGTAACCCACCACCACAAAACGAAATATATTTTAGATCAGTTTTTTTTTTTTTTTCAGGGAAAACCAATTTTTATACCTTATTATTGTGGTAGGGAATATACTTTCTTATTTTCCTATTTTCTTATTTTTTTTTTTCGCGTCTCTCAACCAGCAATGTTTTACTATGACTTATTATTACAAGCGCATCATTTTTTAAACAATTTTCAACATATTTATCATATTCTTTGGCATATTTTTATAGTGATAATGTCCTGGCCGGAACGTATGTCTTCAATATATATATATATATATACACAAAAACAAAGAATTCTCCATCAACATAAAGGGACGAAAAGATCTGTTAATATATATATATATATAAATGTGAATGATCACCCCATTTGCTTACAATGCGACAATGAAAAATCTAATTTCCTTCATCCGAGCCACCAGCTGCTGTTTGTCGTCACCGGATTTCATCTCTGAAGCGACACATACATTTATATATATATATATACACAAGAATGAAGATAAAAGTGAAAGCCCGCGAAAAATCTCAGTATGGTGAAAATTTAGAAAAGTTTGAAAAAAAAAAAGGAAGAAAAAAATTTTGGAATTGGAAAATCTGCTGGTTTTCGACACACAAACACTTTTCTTTCACCATCGCCGCCATCATCATCATCATCATCATCATCACCATATCCTCTGCTATTCGTATATTGTTAAAACATTTTGTTGTGAAATTTTTCTTTTCTCTTTCCATTTTGTTCGTGTGTCTGGTTTTTAATATGAAATTTTTCCCATTTTCCTTTTATTTCTTCTTGTGTAAACATTTTATATTTTTCCATCTACCTTTTTGGGGGTGGTGGTGAAAAAGATTGGTTGGGTAAAAAATAAAAGATGGTAAATGGATTCGGGTTGGATATGAAAAAAAAAAAATGAAGAAGACTATTTGTGATAAAGTTAATACAAACGAAGTAGGTATAGTTGCTTAGTAAGGCTTTTGGCCCTGTGTATCATCTACCTCTAAAAGATTGTTGGAATATTTTCCTTTTTTTTTCCTTTTCTCTGTATACACACATAACCTCAGCTTATTATCGAAGGTGGATTTTGATGGGGTTATTATGCTATGTTCATGTGTTAAGCAGGAAAGCTTTAACTGCTTCTAGACGTGCTCAATTTTTGTGGTTTTCTGTGTAAGGAATATTATATACATGCCAGAAACAAGCCGTTTAGATGTTTTTTTTCTTTTTTTGTTGTTTGGGGATTTTTCTTTTTAAGTTCATCATATCCTTTTTGTTATTTATTATAGTTTATCTTTGGAATTTTGGTATTACAAAAATTTAAGATTCCCTTTTTTTTATATATATATAGAATAAAATATTATAAATGAGAATTTTTCATCGGATCACAATTTCTTAGTATAATAACTTTACTTGATTTTATTATTATCTTTTTTTTCTTTAAAAAAGTACAAATTATTCTATAATTTTTAACCACAATAAAAAAAAGAAGAAGACGAAAAAAATCTCTGTTAAATAAAAACTTTTAAGCTTTTTTCATGCTTGTTCTTATTATTATATACATTTTCATTTAACTGGCTTACAATTATCTCAACTTTAAAATACAAGCAAGCGAAGGGAAAAGGACACAGAAAAAAAAAACATTCAGACCATTAAAGGATGTCGGTGTGGACTTCTTGTTATCATAAAACAACACTTTGTATGCAAAGGATATAAATTTCATGTCCGCAATATACATTTACTTGAATGTACCATAATGGATTTTTTTTCTTTTCTATTTTTTTCTTTTTTCTTTTTTTTTTGTCTTAATACTTGTGTCTTGTGTGCTTAAGGACCACTTCCTTCATCGTCCATAAAATTAAACTTTCTTTCGTTAAAGTCACCATCATTTGAAGGAATAAAAAGAAAAATAGTAGTATACTATATAGAGGAGAAACGCGAGATGAAAGGCAAAAAAAAATTGTATTCTTATTGTTGTTAGTAAGAACGATTGAGAAGGTTATCTAAAAAAAAAAGTGTATTATAAAGATATAGTAATATGTTGTGAACAAACGATATAGGATTTGAAAGACGAAAATATATCTACTTCAAGATAATATAAAGCGCAATACTTTCAATAAAGATTGTACAATAAAAAAAAAGGAAGTTTATATCCCAATACCCCATTTATTTTCTCTTGCCTCATCATATACTAAAACTTACTACTACTACTACTACTACTATAACTAACAATGTAGCCCTTAGGTCGTTTACTTAACAAGTGAGGACATTTTCCAGGAAGTTAAGTCGTCAGATCCTTTATCTTTATCGAAGTTTAATCGATGTTTTATCTATTTGAGATCTTCTTCTTTTTCTCTCGACTTTCACTCTATATATTATTATATACACTTCCAATCTCATTCTATTCGTTTAACCATTGAAACATTTTCCATTTAGTTTTCCTCGTTTTTTTTTTCTTCTTTTACAGTATCCTATCTTAAATTTCCTTTTTTTTTCTTCTCTTCATTTTATTTCCTTGTGATATAGTCGATATATATAAAACTTGTACAAGATATAAATAAATATATCTGATTATAAGAAAAGATAGATATTAGTTACCTTTTTCTTTTTTTTGTAAAGGTGTACCGGTGTACATTCTCTCTAAAGGTATTATAACAGGGATTTTTTTTTGTTTTTAATTTGATTGGAAAGAGAAAAGATAAATGAGTGTCACGTCTTTTTGTACGTAAAAACATCGTTTTATATATATAAGAGCTTTATTTTGATACAAAAGGAATGTTAGCAAATCAATTAGTAAAACCCACAAATTTATACCTTGTGATTTTATTTTAATATGAATACGTTTCTAAATAAATGAAAAATAACGATAAGAATTTTATTTGAAGATTATAAATTCAATTTTGGAGGAACTTTTTGAAAGACCAAAAATGCTGAACAAAATTGTTATCACATTTCAATAAAATTTAAACAAATTATTGGTTATGTATAGATGAGTATTTGATACTATCTTATAATATGATTAGATGAAGCAATGGGATTGTATTTGATTTATATATTTAGCATTTAGTATTTAGTGTCATAAAAGAAAGAAGATGAGAAAGGAGATGTGCTTGTGATTCGTAGGGAACGGTCTGAATCTATGCAATTTTCATGCAATAAATTATTATACAAAGCATGGCGATTAAAAGGCAACACATGAAAACTGAATAGTTCATAAAAAAGCACCAAAATACATTACATTATTAGTAGTTTTCAATTCGGATTTACCAAGTACTTAACATAAGACAAGAACATGTGAAAGGAAGTCTAATACAAAAAAATAAATTCCTGATCAAACACCAGTTTTCTGAATGATGTAAATCAATTAATTTTAATCTATCATTGTATGGAGATAATAACAGAGGTTCAAGCAAGATTCCTAAATGGACATAACTTATGAATCTTTGTGGGAACCAACTCCAATCTGCTTATTTCAACTCTATGATAACTGAGACTATTTTTGAGTGGTGTATATTTCAATATAAATCTTACCAATGCCATCTTATAGCAAATGAAATGGTTTTCCAAATGAAAAATCATATTTTGTGGCAATAAACTTTTATTTCTTTCTTCACTACACTTAGACCGATTTTACTGAAATTTTACTTAATATCGCCTTTTTATATATTCAACGTACATTTGTAAATATGTATGGCGGGCGGACGAATGGATGGATAGACATCCATAAGTCGATGCAACTTTTGATTCTCTACGAATTAAGACTATAGAAACCTTTTTCTGATGATTATTTCTATGCGTAAAAATATCACTGGGCATAATTAGAAAACATATTTGTCTAGGAATAAATTTTCTTTTAATATAATTTAATATAAAAATTAAACAGTCTTAATATTATTAAATATTTGTAATAAATTCCATGAAATTCATTATATTAATTCATAATTAAAAGCAAAAATATATTATTTTCCAATTTTACGATTGATATCTAATATTATGAGATAATTCTTATATTTCATATATTCATAAATTCTTATAATATATTTTGTTTTTCTTGTTTCTTAAACGACATAAAAAGCCTACAAGTTTCATCTCAAATAAAAGAAAAACACATGTGAAAGTTTCAAGTTTCATATCAACAAAAAAAACGAAAAATACACTAGATTGTCTTAAACAGCAACAAATCTTATGTTTTAAGTTTAAAAAAAAAATATACCTTCCTAGTGAAAGCAAAAAAAAAAAAATACGTTCTGATTTTTCAAAATTCAATAAGAAATTCGTTTTTCTTTTTGTCAGAGTTCAATAAAAAGTCAATTGATATAAATAAATAAGGCACTCAACCCGAAATGTGATGGAAAAGGAAAAAAGGGAACACAAATGAAATCGGGGAAAACATCATTTTGAACGTGATGTTCCTCATTGGTACATAGTCAGACACAAAAAAAATCTATGAGATATTATATTATATTGAATACATTTACATTAAATACAGGAAAAACAACTGGAAAAGAAAATCCCGTGAACAAATTGAAAAATGAATTTCATTCAATCAACTCTCGACGAGAGAAGGACGTATTTTTTTTTCTTCTGGGTTTTTCTTTTTTCGATATAGTAAACTTTTCTTGTTTTTATCGAAAAGAAGCTGTTTCGAATCGTTAAGTTTCTATACAAGAAATCAATTTGGAAATTTTCTTTTCTCATTCCAAATTTTCTTCTTGTTATTTTTTTTTTCGTTTCTTCCTTCTTTTTTTTAGACCAAAAATGAATTGAATTTTCTCAGTTGAATCGTAAAGAAATCAATTAGTCGTCCTTAAAAGTTGGTTCCATCTTATTCTCATTCTTGCAAAAAATTTCCACCTTTTTTGGTTTTTCTTTTAATTTTATTTTTTTTTTCTTCCAGAAAAGAAATTTTTCTAATGAATAATTTATGATTTTTTTTTCTAATATGAATGAATTTTCGAATAGAATTTTCTTTTTTGGACTACAAATTATTTTAACCAAATGAGAAAATATAGAAAATATTCGATACCTTCAAAGTTTTGTAAATTTTCGTTTTTTTTTGTTTTAATATGAAACTAAAAGAAAATTAGATTTTTGGAAAAACAAGAAAGCGCAATTGAAGGGTGAAATAATATAGTCAAAATTCGATTTACTCGGATCGTTTCTTGTAATTGAAATTTTAAGGTTTTTATATAATAAAGTTAAACTGAAGAAGTAGGTATTTTTTGAGTTACAGTGAAAATTGGTGATTGGGACACAAACTTAATTTTATCGTCCATTGAATTGAAGTCTTTATTTGTAATTATTTTTATCACTATTACAAACAATACAAGATATCCTTCATCATAACATCGAATAAACGATGAATTGAAAGTATATGTTTTCATCATAAATGTCGGGAAGAGAGAGTAGGTCCAAGGAATATTAATATGCAGCAAAGAGGGGAATTAGTAGAAAGAAAAAAAATATCATCACCGACCGCCACCATTAACCCTCTATTCAATGCAATCACCGATACAAAAGAATATAGTACATTCTTGCAATCAGCTAAAACCTTCCATAATCGGTGCAATGGCTGTCGATCATGAATAAATCAACGCTTCTTAAACAGTCCGCATTAACTTTTAGTTTTAAGCATTTGAGGAGGCTCGAATACTCAATGACACCAACAAAAACTTGATTATTGAAAACTATATCACCTACCTCACGCCGCTTCTGCAAAGTCTAAAAGTCAATTAGTTTTAGACGATTGCAGTAGATCATTTCTCCAAGGTAAATCTCTACTACTGCTACTGGTATTGCTACTATAGCTACAATTCAAACAATTAAAATAAAGTTGCATGCTTTTTTATACTGTAAAACGATATAACCATAAACTAATAATAAACTCAACTGATTCTCCTTGTGTACTAACATCTCATGATCAATTTCTAAGATGGCTTCCAGGAAAATTTTGATAATTCCTGTAGTAAAAACAATATCGTCAAAACGTCAACGTAGAACAAAAATTGAAAGTAGCTCTGATTTGAGTGATATTTGTGATAAACAACAGATTTTGTTTAGTTTAGCATGAAGGAATCATTCTATACTAAGGCCGAAAGGAATCGAACCAGATTTTTAAGACACCTAATTCGTGGTTCATATTTAACATGTTTCACTGTAAGATATTTAATGATTTATTCAACAAAATCATAACTTTACTTAAATGAAAATACTTTTTTTTTCAAAACAAAAAGAAAAATCTTAAAGAAATTTCTTTTCTTTTCTTTTTTCTGTTTCGGTTTAGTTAAAGTTTTCTTTCTTGTTTTTATTTATCTTGAAAGTAAGCACACCTTTTTTTTGACACGTGCAAAAAAGAACATTTATTCAAGCTTAAAAATTTTCTTTCGATATCCTACTTAAAATTCATGTTTTTTTTTCTTCTTTTCGAAATTATTATTTTTCAATTAGAAACAAGATTAAAATTTCGGAATAAAAAATGAGAAATTTTAATTAAATGAAAATTAAAACACTGAAAAATTATTTTCCATACGATTTTTATATTCTAACAAATGAATGCAATTTAAGATTAATTTTTTAGATAATTTCTAAACAATAATTTTTTTTGCTTTGTATGAATTTTCTTTTTAAATAAGAAATTACTTTATATCCTTTTAATTTTATATTTTTCCACAAGAAGTGTTTTACCCTTGTGGATTATTTTTAAAAGAATGTTGGGCAATTATCGACCTTCTAAAAAAAACAACAAAAAAAAAAAAAAACGGAGAAAGATCCCCGAAGTCACCAAAAATGTGTCCTGTCCTGTTTCTAGTTCGTTTGTGTTCTCTTCAAAAAAAAAAGTACATGAATAAAATATAATATTAAATTTAAAAAACAGAAAAACATAGAATAAATACAATACGTAAAAATATGTACAAGTGGATATTTTTATGGATACTCTAATATACCCTCTTTTCTCTCCCTGTTTGACATAACATTAAAATTTCATTAAACCTTTTGCCCATAAAAGTTATGCTTACTTTAAAACAAACTTACTGAAATGACTGTAATAAAAGTTTACGAGAATAATTTCCACCAAATATTGGTCGTGCCCAGGATAACCATTTTTTGGTGCAGAGAAAGAGAAAAACCCTTAAGTTTTCTTCTTCTTCTTCTTCTTTGTTTTTCATTTTTAAGGATCTTGTATTTTAATACGAAATTGAAAGAATAAACTCAATGTTTTAAGATTATTGTACCAGAAAAAAGAAAGAACAGACCAAGCTGTATACACAATAATTATATATATATATAAGACGTTTGTTTAATTAAATCCAAATATCCTTTAAATATTTGCCTTTAACACCATTTTAACCAACAGAAAAGAATAAAAAAAAAAAGTTACACCACATACCACGTACTATATTTCTTAACCTAAACATTTTACAAAAAAAAAGCTGTATATAGAACAACAATATTTCGTCTTTCGTTTTTCGTCTTGTGTCTTTATACCCTTATTACAATAAACTTTTATGTGACTTCATAAAACTTATACTCTTCTATATACTTTACATAGATAACCTTTCTATCAAATAAAAAACCTAACAAAAAAAAAAGAAAAGGTTGTGCAGAACTCCCTTGAATGAGATATGACACGATTTCTAATGTACTGATAGGTCAATTTTTGGCTTTTACTTAATTGATGATATCAAAAGACTTGATATATATCTTGGGTTTTTTGGATTGTTTTATGAGAAGGAATGGAATATAATAGCAAATTGAGATAATACTTCTTCTTGGGAAAATTAAATTAGTTTTCGTGACCATATAATGAAAATTCTCCTTGCTGTTTTTTTTTGTTTTTTGTTTTTTGTTTTTTGTTTTGTATAGAAAATATACGATTTTAAAAGATAGAAGAACTTCTGAGAAAGGATATAACCATTTTTGAAAATTATGTTTGAAATTGAAATTACTTTTTATACAAAATTAATTTTTAGTAAAATCATAAATTTTTTTATTTTTCTTTTTTTTTTTTATTAGAAGAAGTTTAAATTGAATTTTATTACAAGAAATTTGAATAAAATATTTTTATATTGTTTTAAGGGTTTTTTATGATGAAATGAATATAAAAAATACTTAAACTGCTTAAGAAATTGACACAAATTATTTTACTGTGATAATAAATGATTGTTATTTTTCAAAATAATTAAAACAGTTAAAAGTCCTTTTGTATATAGTACAGGAAGTTTCTTGGAATTTATCCCAGTTAAAACTGCTCAAATTTCTATTAGCTTTAAATATGTCGAGCTGGCATTGTATTGTATTGTATTGGAAGAACCCATTGCAACTCTTCCTAAAACTTGTTAAAAGGATAGGACGTTAGACCTTCTAATAACGGTCAGCACCGTAGTTAGGTTCAAATTAGATAACCCCTCTTTATTTAGAGTGCAAGCACCCAGTGTAGCAAGTCTTACTCCAGAAAAGGACGAATATTCACACAAAAAATGTTCTTTTGACTCATTTCCTTCCAGACAGGCTCCTGAGCTTCCCTGAAAAATTGGTTTTTCGTGGTTTTCTCTTCCGTATTTTCGAAAAAGAATAACAGATTTGGATTTGCAAAGTCACCGTCGAATGAGGTATAATTCGTCGGGATCTGAAATATATTTTTTGTAGGGCCTAAAAAAACAGTAATTTTTGAAATTTTCGAAAAATTTTTAATTTAGTTTTTTTTGGTATCCAACGACATATTCCTTCAAGCTGAGCATATGATACTAATTTTCAGCGCTCTAGCGCCCTTAATACCCGAGATATAAGCCTTTAATAGGACTAACCTCCACATAGCTACACAAGTGTTCGTTCAAGACACAGTATCCTGTCACAATACCCACAATGGTTTTAAGGGTTTTACACTCGAGTCCCAACAGCATTTTAGTCCTTCGGAGATTAGCCCAAATCAGTATCATTTTAGCATTTCCACACTGATTCAGCCCTTGCCACTTTTGCCGATTGGGAATGATTGAGTTAATTACTCAAGACTTGTTTGAGACTTGAATAGGACCACCCTATCGAAGGCTGTTTTTAGTACCGTGATATATCCTTTTTTTTTATTAATTTTTAGCTATTCTGGATTAATTGAAATAAATATTTGCAATACAATCACAAGATATAATTCTAATTTTAGTGTTTTTGAATTTTGATCCAAAACGTATGCAAATAACTAACATTTATTTAAAGTAAGGTTAGTGAATATATAGAAGAGAAGTAAATGAACAGGCATAGTTATTAAATAGCTCCAGTTTTTTGCAACCCCTACACAAGTACTGAAGTTGTTAAAGTTTGACCTGTGACCTGCCTTATTTCACATGTACTATTTCTTCTTCATAAAAACTTTTCAAATTTGAAATTAGTATTATCAAAAAAGTTTCGATATATTATAAAATATAAAACTTTTGACAACAAAAACTGATAGAAAATTATGTTCAATAAAAAAACTAAATATAGCATTAATTCCTATACAAAAGGTCAATTACAAAAATTTTCTATAACAAATTAAAATTTGATACTAAATTTTGATATACAAAAATAGATATGAGATATTTTCTCATACATATAAAATCCATATTGTTCTACAAATAGAAAAAAGTTTCCTGATAAAGTTCCAAATTATAGTACAAGAATCTTCGATTCCAATAAAATTCATATACATATTTTCGAAAGTTAATGCAATTTCCTTATACAAGAATACAAAACGCATTATCAAATCTAACATTATAGGAGACATAGAGACATAACAATTCAACTTATGAATTCCCAAAAGTATAGAAAACATTATATGAAAATTATTCTCTCTATACACGAGTAAAATATAGAAAATTGTCTCCATATATGGAATCAAAATCATATATAGTACTATATATGAGGGGATGGATCCATATTTTCCAAATTATAACATATTTTCATATACATTCAGATTTCGATTAGTTCTATCTTAATATTACAATAAGGTACTCTATCGGGAAAACTATCGTATATTTCTATGGAGAAACTATATGAGTAGAAAGTTCAGTTTATATAGTCAAAAATATAGTACTTAATAAAATATTTTTTGAAAGAATCAGGCGACAATTTTGTAGCAATTGGTAAAATTGGAAACATTCGAATCTAAAAACGAATCAAATTCAAGAAAAATGATTTATTCAAAATGCGAAAAGTTGATCGTCTGCTTGGGTTTTTCTATAATATAGTATATCTAAAAAGCTCAGATTTGAAATTATATACACGTATAGTGTAACTACATATATGTGATATATGACTGCAGAAATATTTTCCCAATGGATAAGTTATAAATATTTTCTATTTTCCTTTTATAGATACTGATTTTCTCTTCATTTTTTCACGGTTTTTTTCCTTTTTGTTCACCAAATCTACTATTATATAAAAACGAAACATTTTGAATTTTTCTTTAAAGATTTTCCTTTTTTTTTTTTCTTTTAGTATTATATATTGTATTATATTTTTGTATAATATTTATGCAGTCAACAGCCACTTGTGCATAAAAGCGTTTTCCAAGAGTTGAGTCTGTTGAAAATATTTCTTAACGTGTTATTTACAATCAACATAGATGCATTTTCATATTCAATGTGGTTGAATGATTTTCTCATTTTTTTTTGTTATATAGAAAAATCTACTTCATATAACATACTCGAGAGATCCATCAATAAAAAAGGAAGTTATTTTCTTTTTCTTTTTCTATATATAAATTGTAGACGATTTATGGAGTTTTTCTTCTATTCATATATTCAGAATCCATTTTCTATAAAACATGATGAAAATTTCGTTATAATGATATTTGTATATGATTTCTTATTTTACAAAAACAAAACAAAAAAAAACATTGATTTATTTGAAACAATATACTTTGTAATATTTTAGTATATGTTAGTTTGTTAAAGAGAATATGTTTTATTCGTTAAATATTCTCAATCCTGAAGGAAAATATATTCTTTTCTTCTATTAATATAGTAATGATGTGCCGAAAGGGCATTCAAAGACCTTTCGAACTAATATACTCTCATGAAAATGTGCAAGTAATACCCAAAAAGCGTACAATAAATAGAAACTTGGATTCGGATTTGGTCACATTTGCAGTCTCCATAATATAATACCTCATTAATAGTATTTATTACAAAAACTCTGTGTGATATAATAATGCATGCATTTACAGTCCTTTTAACAAATACTACTATATTAACGAAAAGAAAAGCTTTGAAGACTGGAGATATGACCAAAAATTAATATACATTCAGAACTGTTTAGTATACTCTGTGATACTACATAAACAAAAACCTCTAGAATGGAAAAACAGAGAATACCTATAAAGGAACAGAATTGATCTGTGAAAAAAAAAATCGAATGATCCTGCCAGAATTCAAGTTCGATATCAGTTCTTGAATCTTGTGCCCAAAAAATAGCTTTAATCTAAAGGAAAATCGCCACTTTTTTAGTTATGGTGAATTTTATAATTAACATTCTCCATCTTAAACCACTTCAACAAATTGGTTTAGACAACTTAAAGATAATGATTTTGATATGAAAGACAAACTTCCAACGTCCAATTTAAAATTCCTAACAATGATTTTCTATTTCTGTATATTACAATTCTTTTACTAAGCGCCTCTACTCCAGGTTCACTCACCAGATTTTACCTTAAATCTTTTTTATTACAATTTGTGATGAATTCATTCTTTTCTTTTCAGAAGAATAGACACAACATCGGAATCACGAACGTATACTGGAAACTTGGTTAGCGTTTTGTCTAGCATCTTATCTAAGGAAGGGTATTATCACAAGGTAAGAGTCAATTCTGAAATTTAGACAGTAATTCAATCACCAACAAATAAAATGAACAAGAATTTTAGATTGTTAATATTGAAAAGGCATTTTTTCCTAATAAAAGTCTCTCAAGTAAAGGATTAAGATTTTCAAATTTTCCATTCTAATTAAAAAGATGAAGAAAAAATGAATTTTCCAATTAAAGTCATAAAAACTTTATTTATAATAGATCATAAATTTATGCAAAAACGCATATAAGTATATAGTTTGCGTAAATATTTATTATTTTAATTGTTCCCTCGCAGTTTCTTTCAATTTTCAACTAGTATATACAATTTTCCATAAATATTCCACCGTCATCATAGTAATTAAAATATCATAAAACTTTGAAGATTTTCTCTTATTTTACACGTAATGAATTCTAATTGTCACTAAAAATTTGACTAATGACATCCCTGGAGCTATTTTTCTTCATTTTTCTTCTTTTTTTTTCTATGTAAAGAAAACTTTTATTACAGAAGATCTTTTCTGTAATAAATTTTATTTCCTTTTTTTTTTTTTAATAGATACACAGTTTTCCGGAAAATTGTATAAAATATAATTACTTCAAAGAGATCTATATTAAATTTTTATTTATTGATAAAATGTCAACCAAAGAAAGGTGAAATATAATCTTCAAAGGCGAGGTATCCATTTTAAAGAGTTTTCTGTAATAAACAATTTATTATAAATTAAAAAAAAAAGAGTTAAAATCCATTGAATGGGAAACAACCCAGTTTAAACAGTTTCATTTTTTTTTAAAGGAAAATAATTTATCGTAAAGGATACTTTTATACTACAGTATAAAGTAACTGATTATTAATTGATACTGTTTAAATTCTCGCGAAAAATCTGCACAGTAATTGTAATTTTTTGGTTACTTGCTTCCATAAAAAAAAGTATATTTTATCGTTGCTACAAATGTGTACCACACATTTTATTTAAAATCCTTAATAAATATACACTATTTATGGAAGTATATGAAATTATCGTGAAACGTAATTATAGAACGCGATGGATTTTCAAAGATTGATTGAATTTTAATGAAGATTAAATGTAAACATTAATTAATTTGTGGGTCCTTTTTGATGGTAATTCGATTTGTTATCTCTGGATTCCATTGCTGTATTTCAGAGTGGAAAAAAAAACACCTCATTCTATATATATATATAGGGTGATCAACTAGGAGGTGGATTTTTTAACAGCATATTTGACAGATATATGTATGGTATTTAGATTTCTTTTAATATTTTAAAAATACTATTATTTGCAATTATAAAAATAGAAATTAAAATGTTTTTCACATCATCGTCAATGATGACATTTTCACGTTGGAAGATATGTTAAAAAGCAAATTTGACGTATATAGGGAGAGGAAACTTCAAGAATGATTCAAAAGCAACTAATGCATCCAGAACGAGTCAATGTTTGATATGATTTGTCGGCCGCAGGAATTAACTGAACCATACTAATTTGAGAGTGAAGTTATCCAAAGAATTAGTACGACAGAGCCATCATACCAGGCAATATGTTAACCTAGTTCAAGATCTTGATGATATTGTGGTTCCAACAAGATAGCCCTAAATGCTGACACATAATATGAAAAAGTAGGTTTACAAAAACAATCTCCAACTAATTCCTGATTTAAATGCTGAGATAATACAAGACCATATACAACGAAACGTGAGGACCCTCGCATATTGTATTTTATTTACAAAACTAAAGAATCAAAACGCTTAATGGAAAACCCTATATATGAATTTTATTCCTTATCATTTTTGCGTTCATTTTATCCCATCGGAAAAAAAAACTGAAAATTCTCCGATATACAAATTTCTATATGCTGTATTGGGGATATCGATTAATTTAGCTTCAGTTCAAAGATTTAAAATGACAAGTGAACAACTGTAGTACTATATATAGTAATTTTTTTTTTATCATTCATTTTTGTTCATTTTATCAATTTTTATGTAAAAAAATATATAAAAAAATACCGCATAATGGCTTTTTTAGTGCGCAATTTTTAGATTTACATCAAAATGAAAAAGAAAAATCCAATTTAATGCATTGAAGATATTACTTTCTTTTGATATAGTAATGGAAATAAAGTGTTGTGCGATTAAAAAAGATAATGCATCCGATTCGAAGTTAACTGAATTTGTAATCTATCTGAATTTATTAGAATTTTATGATACAGATGACAACTCACACATGTGTTCCTGAATTTAATAAAATTTGGACGAATTGACACTGATTATAACAATGAATATACTTTTTCCAATTCCGCTATTCGCTAGCGGAATTGACTATTTTAATTATATCTCAGCAGCCTCTCTTTTGATTTTCTTGGAATTTTGAATGCAGATTCGCTATATAATTTAGATTAAGTAGATTTAATTTCTGAAATCAAACTAATATAAAAAAAAACTTCCACTAACTATAAAAATGCAATTTAACTCGAAATTTAGCTAGCGTGTTCTTTTTCTTTTTCAATGAGGTGGATATCCTTGCGATCCATTGTATCCGTTTTTTATTTTTGTTGTAGTTACACCATAACTTAGCAAACCTGACGACTTAACGAACTCGCCGAAACAAGAACAGAGAACTGAAATTATATATTCAAGCTAAGAACATATGAAAGGTTATTTTTCTTTCTTTCAACCTGCCTAGGATTCGAACTGGAACTACTTCGTAGTTCAATGAATGCGTCCACTCATTGAGCCAAGTTTTAATAACATTTTTTAACCTAAAATTTGAAATACACAAATTGTAGTCTAACACAATAGCAGTGTAGTGTTTTTTTTTTATATTTACTAAATGATTGAATTCATGTCGTAGATGTTTTCTCATTAAGAATTAATAAAAGATGTAAATTTATTTATATGAAACCAAAATGAAGTAAGAAAAAAAACCCATTTTGAAGAAGATTAATTGGAAAATTTGAAAAAAAAAATTTCATAATAATAAATTTGACTGAAAATTTATTTAATTTAAATATCTACTCTTTTGGAAATTTCTTCATGTATATATATTAAGTAATTGAGAGAAAACCAAAAAGGTGCAACATCATCTTCTTACACAAGTAAATTTTCATCTGAAAAATGGAAAAACAAAAAGATTGGTTTAACATAAATAAGTCTATTTCTTCATTCTCTATCCGATCCAACACCTTCGTTATTATATTATCCTATTAGAAGAAAAACAACATACATATACCAAAAAAGAAGAAAAACAAAATTCTGAAAACCCTGAACTAAACACGAATAAACATTTGCCCGGAAATGTAAATCAAGATTAATGAGAATCCATCCGTATCCATAACCCCCATTTTCTCTCCCTAAAAAAGTATTCATATACACGGATGAATTATTTATGCAAAATTTTATGAACAAAACTTTAAGAATATACTATGTATAAATATATACATATAGTATACACGAAGTTATGGAAAATTATAAGAACAGCAAGAACAAAAGTTTTTGTGATTTTAAGTTTTTCGTTGTTTTTTTGTTGAGGTTTTCACTCTTATACCAGAACGTACGACTATGTTATCACAGTGTCGTAATATAACATAACAATAGTGACACAAAATTCCATATTACAGTATGTTCAACAAGAAATTGTATGAACAAATGTATGTCATCTATAAATAATTAAAATATTGTCAAATCATGCGATATACTTGTAGAGCGTTCAAAATTGGCGATGAAATTCAGTGCAAAATATACAAAAATGACATTATTTTACATAATGAAGTGAAACAGGTAGTAGAGGAAAAGAAATCTTGAAGATTCACCTAGCTGGAGTCTAAAGAGTGGAATGAAAAAAGCGGTAATAGTAATAGGTAATAGGTTGATAGAACAAATAAAAGATAGAATACAGAACCTGCTGGATATTAAGGGCACTGATTTTATATACCAAAACACTGAGCATGATTGAAAAAACGTGAAATTGTTTCATTGTCAAGAAGTAAATAGGTCCAATGGTGTTTTTTGATAAATGCTAAAAATAGGATTTAATTTTATTGATCTTGATAAAAGACAAGGATTCAATTCAAAATATTTGATCATTAATAAAGTTCAAATTTCATGTAGAAAAATATATGAAAAATTTAGAGAAGTGTTAACTTGAACACAACAATATTGCGGTGAAGATTTGTAATAGAAGATTTCAGATATTTTGTGTAAAACAAAACTGTAGTAGCTAATATAATTGCGAATTTGTAGTATAGCAATTTTTTCGTAATTGTCATGTAAGTTAAATGCTTCAAACATGAATTTCATATTCGAATAAGATTAAGTCCATAACATGTTATACAAATAAAAAAAAAGCTTGTCATGTGCTGAAACTGATAGGCTTCAAACTGGAAAGAGAAGTACATTTGATAAACCAGAAGAAACTGTATTTCGCGTCCGCAATGGAAAACCTATAATAACGGTAAATGCAGATGATTGTTTCAAGGCCCAAGTTATACAAATTCCAAGACGTGTCAAATTTAAGTTCCCCGATCGTCAAAAGGTCTTCGTTTCTAAAAGATGGGGCTTCAACAAATACGATCGTTATGAAGAATTACGTGATGAAGATCGCTTAGCATACAATAATTGCAATATCAAATACAAACATAAATAGGGATCAATAGCTGGGAAGAAACACAACGAAGCTGCCTAATGAATATCAATATGGATGTTCTTCTGAAACAAACTGTATTTTCTTTCAAGATACATATTTAAACAAATCTTTTCTTTAGATATAATTTATATTCATAAATATTTCTCATTGCTTTTGCTATGATTTATTTTACACTACACGAATGAATAGTTGTTTTTTGATATCATTCATATCTCTATTGAGAAAACTATTTATATATTATTCAAGTTTTTTAAATTTTTTTATAAGAATTATACAACAATTTTTAATACTATATACATTACGTGTACCTATGTATATTCTCGTACTATATGCCTGGTGTGATTCTATACAATACTTATTTGTTTTATAAAAGTTTTCTGGGTCCAAGGAATGTATGCCTTCTTTGAAAATGTTTGTTTAACAATATATTTATATATAAGAAACACTTGACATAATAATTAATTATTCAAAAGGATTAAAAGGACCAAAATCTTGTAGAGAAAATACAACTTTATATAATAGTTAATAATAAAGAAGAAAAACAGAATGAATTCATTATAGTCACATATAGACGCCAATAAAAGCTTAATATTCTATAATTTACATATATAATTCCGTATTTTTTTTTTTTTATTTATGTAAATATGGATTTACTATACCTAAAAGAACACGAAAGCCTTTTAATGGCACTTTTTAGTTTTATACTTTAGTCATTTGACAAAAAAGCACTTGAAAGTTTCAAAAACTAAAACAAAGCACTCGACATTGAAAGTAAAAAACTAGAGCCCGAACTTTGTGTATATGCTATTGTCAAAACATAATATGATAACAGCAAGGAGTAGTTTCTATTATGTTATTATCGGACCTTCAAATAACAACTTCCATTCTACAGTCGTCTTCAAACCCTTTAGTTTATTCTTTTTTACACAATCATTCTCAAAGTTACCCATTGTCCGAAAAAGTTGAGAAGCTAAAAAGGACAACTTTTCTTCTTCCGACATCCTTTCTGTATAACGATGGAGTTTTGAAAAAGAGCATAGAAATGAAGTCTATGGGTATGTGTGTTATTTTTGTTTTTTCATATTTTTTTCTTGATATTATTTCAAGTATTGTTAGTATACTTTGCGGTTGGTTTGTGTCCAGACTATATTGTTCTTTATTATAAATGAATTACAAAACCAGAACAGCATCACTTTACTTTTCCGTTCATCACAAAATGGAACGGAATGGAAAAAAAAGTCATCCAGTAGTTATATAGTAATTCATTTTTTTTTTTCAAGTTTTGATGTCAGTTTATTCTACATCTCATGGTCATTCTATATACTTCAATTTTCCATTCCTATATAATAAAAGTCCTGGTCTGATGTCTCCATGGATATACAAATGCATGACTTTTTGTTCCAAAACCCTTTCAAAACGAGTGCTTTTCTAGCAAAAACTTAAGTTTTTATATTTTTTTTGCATTCTTTCCTATGTCAACGCTACTATATATATGTGTCGTTGGTATTGTTAAGAAAACTATATAAACTTTTAGATGACTGTAGTACAACTGGACGAAAAAAAAAAAACGTTCTTCTTTCTTGATTTTGTTCTTTTATCATTATTCCAAGATTTACTCTATTCCCTTAAGAAAATAGCCTGTAGTGAAAGTTTTCTTTTAGTTTTTTACAAACTCTTTCTTGAAGCCCCATATTCCTTTAAATATAGTGAATTTTCTTTTTTTTTAGAATTCTTTTAGCACTTATTTGACAGAAGAGACAACTATGAAACTATGCAGTGTTGTACCAAATAATATTGTAAAAGACAAGAGATTAAAAGAAAAATATAATAATCTTAAACAATAAAAGAAAAACAAAATAAAACAAGTTGTTCTCTAGACTACTTATTTCTTTTCAAAATCCTTTAAAGTCAACACTTTGAAAAAGTTGCTTTGAAATTAACACTAGATAAAGAAATATATGCTTTTAAGTTTATATTAAAAGAAACATTTTCAATTTAATTCTCTGTTTTCCAAGTTTTTTTGTGGTTCCATTTTTTTATGCTTCATGATAGGTACTACCAGAGGGCATATTAGTTTTATCACTACATTTGTAACGCATGGAAATAATCATCGATGAACGATTTGAAGGCACTAGTATATATTTGTAGATAATCAAAATTTATATCGATGAATGCATGTCCGACCGTCCGTTTAAACAATAACTGAAACGCTTTACTCTATTTGAATGAAATTTGGAATATAAATTGATTATTCTTTAACTCTATTTGATATTTTAGCCCAATCTACCGAGTAGGAAGGATGTTATATGAAAAAAATGAGGGTAACCACAAAATGTTATCGTTTTTTTTTTAATTTTTCGAATTTAATTAAATTTTAATTACGTAGGTTGACTCCATAAATAGACGATACTGTGCCAAATTTCGGTAAAAAGAAATTTTATACTTATACACATTTTCATATCTACTTCAAAACCCGATATCCCCATTTGAATAAAACTTAAAGAATAAGACCGAAGTTATCTGTAAATTAGAGCTAACTCAGAAAAAAAAGACAACGTTATGCCGAAAAAACGCTGAAATGTTAGTAGTTCTGCCTGTTTTTGGTTGTTTGTATTCTTTGAACTCTAGATTTCTATACTACGAGTCCCATTTCTACCATAGGCCATTGGCATAAACCGAATTTAAGCTTCTACATGTTTGATTATAAATTTTGTTTTCACATTAAATATTTGATATACTGCTTAGTTACAGATGAAAAGCTTATGAAAATTAAACTTAAATGAGTTAAGCTTTTCCGATTTTATAAATAAAAATAAAGATTTTTAGAAACTAGAAAGACCTTAGAAATTTAACTGTCTTTGGTAGAATTCAGATTCAAATCGATGAAAAAAAATTGAAATACAAAGTATAGATTTTGTCCCTAATTTTGTCATTAATTATTTATTATCAGTAAAAATATTCAAATACTCTAAATCTATTCAGCTAATCCATTTCTATTTCAACCAAAATTTATCTAAATATTTGCGAAGAAAACATATTACGTCCAGATGAAATGGAAAAATAAAACCTTTTAAGGAAGATTATCATAAATTTAATCCAAAAAACAAAAATCATCATTCAGGAAGCAATCAAATACAACATAATAAACAAATAACTAAGCTTAACAGATTTCACTTTAATTCATATAGAAAGTTTTGGATTATTAATTCCTATGGTAAATATACCAATTGTGTATACACGACATTTATTCTTTGGGAGAAAGGTGAGTGTAAAAATATGTTTCCATGTCTACACGATAATACATAGTCTAGTTTTATTGAAATGAGTGAAGTTATTAACAAAAACTGAGCATAAAAAAAGGATTCTTCGATTTTTTTTCCGTTTTTCAGACATCATTTAAAAAGTTGTCCAGGCATTTTATAGAGCTTTCAAATGATTCAACCGATCCGAATGTAATTCGGTATCCAGGTGTTTCTTGAGTCAGGAATTATGGATCTGAGGTCAATTTCCAATGAGATCATTAAAGTATAGGAGAATTTAAGGATAGATTAGACACGCAAAGCCCAAATTTCACAATAAATTTGTTAAATTTTTAATTTAAAAAAATGATACATACCGATTTTAAATTTCAACATATTTTTCAATATTAATGGATTTCAAAAGGGTTTAATCAAAATACAACACAAAAATCGATATAAAATCATATTATATAGAATCAAACGCATTCACAAAATAATGACTAATGTCTGGTTCACTTTTCATTCTCCCCAAAAATAGCAAAATACTCCAACTATGTAGATATAAATGAAATTAAATAATGTATTATAAAACTCTTTGATGTATCATGTGCATGCATACGATTAGAGCGATAGCCCTTTTAGACCATATATATTGTGTCGAAAATGATATTCTCTTGACTATATGCCCTAAAGGTGATATGTGCCTCGTATTTTAAACGCTATTGAATAATACTATATACATGCCATATATATAGTATAGTAGTCCTATAGAATTCTGTACATTTGAAAAATATCAAAGAACCTGAATGACCAATGGATGAAAATCTAAAACGAGTAAATACACCGGAGATCCTAATAAATATTGGACTGTAAAATTATGTTTTTGATCTTTTGAATGAAATAATAATAATAATAATAATATGGCATAGAGAAAAAAGAAAATCGATATTTTGCTACTAAAATTAAATGTATTAAAAAGAAATTTCCCAAAACGATTATTACTCAAAATATATATTTATAAAAAGCTTTAATATTATCGTTAAGGGATTATAAATCCATCAAATTTTCATAATATAACTCAAGTTGCTGTCATTTAAGTCCTTTTCTCGAAAAAAGGAAACATCCATTTCCAGGCATTTTACGTCAGGTGTCATTTGTATATCATAGTCAACTTTTGTACATATTTATTGTTAGTACAACCTATATATAGGTATATATACTCGTATATCAATTTGAAATCGATAGAAAATGTGTCATTCTTTCACATTTCACCCTTTTTTCTGCAATTTTTCGTTGTAAAAGTCCTTCGACCCTTCGAAAGCTGTTTTTTTTTTCTTTTTGAAAATGTTTACAACTTTATTAACTATAGATATAGATTTCCTTAGAAAAGTAAACCATTTTATAGTACAGATATATAAAGTTTTTTTTTCTTTTTTTACATGAAATGAAAACTGTTTTTCCTATTTTATCGCAACAAGTGAGGACACAATTTGAAGAGGGTAAATTGTTAGATCTTTTATCTGACGAAAGTTTAATAGATGTTTTATCTCTTTGGAAAATCCTTCGTCTATTGTTTGTCCTTTATTTCTAGTCATATATAGTGTAAAAGTTTTCCATATTTTTTTTTGGTTTTTTTGTCCGAAATTATATGGGCAAATGTCTAAAAGATTTATATATGAAAGATTTCACACTTAAAAAAGAAAACAACCGTCTTTTTATATTTTCCAAAAAATTTACTCATATAATTATTTTCAGTTTATATTAAAAGAAAAATGATAATGCAATTATCACATTGAATGAAGTATTTATGATATAGGGAAGACCAGGGTGCATGTACTAAATCATCCTAGTACAAATGAATACATCAATTTTTTGCATTAAAATTATAGGAAGCAATTGTAGATTTTATTTATTCTATTAGGCATTTTCTGATTTAATAAAGGAAAAGGCTTCGTCCTAATACCACTAATTTGGGCAAGCTCATTGGTACCATGTTGGCATATTGCATAGCAAAAAAAATGTGGTGGAATCAAAAGGAATAATATTGCAGTATAAATGAGGAAACACAACTAATAAACTCAGAGGCAATAAATTGAATTATTTCATTATATTTCTCGAAAAGAAAAAACAAGATATGTTCCAGAAAATAAGATAGCAAAACAGTATATATCAAATTTTTCTCGAGATTTCTGTATAAACCTACCCTAGATTAGATTAGATTAGGTTTTAGGGTGCTCCTGTACTGCGACCTTTAAGATCTATTGTACCCCCTTTTCTTTGGTGCAATCCATAGGTTAACTTCCAATTCTACAGCACCTCCTCCAGGCCTATTTCTCCTAGAGACTACCTACCCTAAAACACAGTAAAAAAATTTAAATCCTTGTTTTGTCAATTCTTTTAAGAAAAATACCGAATATTCCTATTTCAAATATGAATAAATTTCAATAATTTATAATTAACAGAATATATCGACTACAAAAAATGGATGAAAGTGAATAATATTTGTAATATTAGCGTCTAACATTCAATAAATTGAATTTTGAACTAACCGAAAAGTGCTCCGATCTCCCTTAATTAAGAAACGATACATGAAAAAGAAAATTAAGAAATTCTAAATATATATTATAAAAATGCCGGAAATAAATTACATATGATCCCTTTATTTTATGAACATCAAAGAAAAAAAGGGACATGTATATCAAGAAAAACAATTTATATTTAAGTACATAAGTACATACATACATATATATAAAAAGGAAGGCAAAAGTTTTATTTAATACCAAAGTTTGTAATTATTAGTGTCGAGTATTGAGTTAGGTTTACAAGAATATTATGTTTTATGTATCGGAAATAACAAATTATAGTTTCTTCTTTACTAGCCTGCTAAGGCAAAAAGAACAAGTATTTGTGATAACAAAATTAAACATCTAAACTTCATCCCATACTGCCACCGCATTGATTGTGTCTTACTATTTCTTACTATTATTAATGTTATACATGCAATATTATGTATTAAACTACCAACAAGAACAACAAATATTTGTATGTTCAACTGTTTCAACTAATATCAGTCCGAATGATATATGAGACTGCAGTTATACTTGGTTGCCTTCTGAGTATAATAACTTTTCTACAATTAGATATAAAGTTATTTCTCTATCATGATTTGTATATATATATATATCTAGATTTTTAATAGATACAACTATTTTCTTAAAGATTTAATAATATAAATTAATTTAATTTTATAATATAATATTTTATTCAACAAAATAAATATCTCGAAGCTAATCGTATAAAATTGAAAATGCTAATTGTTCAATCGCTTTCGATTTTTCAATCATAGAAAGTATATTTATCTATGATAATAAAATCTATATGTTCAAAATAGAAAATAGCAAGACAGAAAAATTCAATATCCGAAATGTATCAGAAAACCATCATTATTCCAAATAGTCAATGATATCGGATCTTGTTTTTTGAGGAGATATGTATATAACTACAAGCGATTTGAGTATAGATATATATTTTTTTTTTAAATATATAAATGTAGAAAATTTTTTCTGTTGTAATTTGTATTCATGACATACTCCTACAACCTCAGGGTTTATTCGGCATGTTTCACAATGTCTGTTGACAAAAGCTTTTTCATCATTTTTTTTTTCCTGTTTTTTTTTTTTGAGAATAATTTAAAATACCCAACCAAAAGTTAATACATATATTGATTAAGTCAACGGTTCTCAAAAATTTTATGAAATAAGGACTTCTTTTTATGAAATAAATGAAATAATCTTATCATTTAGAAAAAAAAATAGAAAAAAGAAGAAAAACTTTGGTAACAGACAGAAACTGCCATGACTGGGATCTAATGACCGCAGATCACCCAATAGTATATATGTAGTATGAGACTCTACAAACTACTCCTCCTTAACTTGTTCAATCAATTCAATTTCGCTGCCACAATTTTTAATTGAACTCAAACACAGTATAAATTTTAAAATTGGACCATAAATGTGTTAAGATGTTGCTGCAACATACCTAAAAATGTTTATGACTTCTAATATGATTCATAAGAAATTTTGTTACTTAGCGGAATATTTTTTATTAAAGATTTCGCACTGATAATGCACTATATTTATGGACATAATTAGTTAACATTAATTGTACATAAGAAAACTCAACAACAAATAATCACTACTCTAGAAGTATGTTTCCGTTTTGATGCAAGTAAGTTCTAGAAATATTACCAATTCTGTATTTAAGTAAGTTCTAGAACGTTTCCATGTGGATATATAAGGTCAGAACATCCCAAAACAAACACAGTTCAAGTTGAACTTCGCAAGTGATTGGATCGAAGTGATTATCAAAGAGATTTTGAAGTGATTATTTGTCGTGTGTTTATACAAAGCGATTTGATAGAATAGCGTGAATTAATTAGTAATTGCTGGAAATAGTATTTTTCCGTTGTAAATAAACTGTGATTAATTAATTTTGTAGGAACTAATTATTGACAGACAAATATTTTCAAGACTAATTATTATCGCTGAAATATTGTAAATAAAAAATTGTCTTTATTTTTAACATTAGAACCGTCGTAACACGTAACAATAACTTAAAATCCAAGGAGGAAAGACATTCTCCTTTTGTTTAAAACAACAAAAAACAGTACAAAAATTACTATGAAAGCTGCACCTTACTGTCTCTAACACTTTGGCATACCCTTAGGCTCCAAGAAAATATGAGATCTTCTTGGAGCCTAGATTGAGAAGCAATGGATGAAGTTAAGTATTTTATAAAAATAGAAATGAAAAATCAATAAGAATTTAAAAATTGCACCGTTTTTTTTTTTTTTCATTTTACATATTCACCTAATTTCTCTTTAAAAAAAAAAAAAACTGTTTCTATATTTATGAAGCAGAAAAAAAAATACATTTTAGGCCATTTCATGTTAATTATCTTAAAATGAAACGAACTGTGTTACTATCATCAGATATAGTACAAGCATAATCACTGATAAACACTTTTTTTCCACGGTTTTTTCAACTATTTTATCACGCTATACAAAACCACCTCCTTTCAAATATACCAAAATCTCATATCAAAAACCAAAATTAAAATAATCTAACCAAGAAGAAAAAAAAAGAAGCAAAATATAAAACAAGAAAATAATGTTTAAAAACGCAAATTTGCATGACAGCTTTTGGCCATTCGAGGTTTTGTTTTTCTTTATCTTTTTTTTTACCACCACCCACCCACTGGTTAATCCAAGATTAATTAGTTCACAACACGAACATTAAATATACATATTTTAATATGGATATAGTATAGTTGTTTATTATATCATCACATATTCCACATATATGCTTTATGTAATGATAATGAATTCATGTATTTAATTTTCTTTTAAAATTATTTAGCATAACGAAAAATAAAAATTCTATATAGACTAACTAAAGACTTTCGAAACAGGATACTATTAAATATTTATGTTGAATATAATTACATGTAATTTAATAATTTTAAATAGAAAAATATAGTTTGTTGAAATAAAGGAAAATGTAAAAAAAGAAAAGTTGAGTTACAAGACTCGAAACAGATACATTGTCAGAGAGAGTCCTAAACCAACTGGAACCACTCAACACTATATTTAATTGGTTCGTTTGTTTATCACACAAAAGGCTAACTGGAGGCGCCGATACAGGAAGCTTTTTTTAAATGTTGATCTCAATTATTTTAGTATAATAACAACTTTTTGGTACATATTTCCAAATTGGAATTTAAGGACTTATATTTATATAGTATGGGGATGACTGGCCAATTTGACTGGGTAATCCGACTTGGCATAATTTAACTTGGCACAATTCTACTCGGACAAGTCCACAAAATAACAGGACGAAATGGAATTTCAAAGGGATCAGGCGAAGTATTACGAGAAATATATGTCCCACAAAAAAAGAAATACAATGATCTTTCCGAAGCTTTATTTCGGGTACCAATTAAGATCAATAATTACTTATGTACTTATGCACAATTCGACTATGGAACAATTTAATTCAATATCTTTAACACGTGCACGAGTTAAATTGTGACTAGTCGAATTGTGCCGAGTTAAATTGTCCATAGTCAAATTGACGCAAAAGAAATACCGTAGTAGAATCAGTATGGGTATTCTCTTAATGTTGAAAAACGTGGTTTATCGTTGCATCATTGTATGGTTCGCTATTTTTCTATACAAAAAGGACAACGATACACCACGAATTACAACAATAGGATAATACGTCTGGTATATCGAACTAGTGTCTTTTACAGGATATAATGCACTTATATTGAGAACTCAAAAAAAAATTTTATAGACGTCTACAATTACTGGTTTCAGCTTAAAACGTATTATTCCTATTATTCCTATCCTTTTCTGCCGTAATCCATTAACCAAAACCGTTCTGCTTCTGCTTGTAAAATATTCTTTTCTCAATAAAAACCCACAGTTTAACAAATTTTCCTCCAAATTAACTCAAAAATTTCTGTAATTACCAAACAATTCAAATATGGAAGACGATTTTTAAGTACACATACCAAAGAACAAAGACTCACAATTTTTAATTGATATTCTTTCATTCGATTATCATAATTCTTCAATAAAAAGAAATCATCACTAGTATGTATATACTGTGTTGTAGAGGAAATTAACGTTAAAAAGTCTGGAAAAGTTTTATTGAAAAGTTAAAGAAACTTTCGATAAAGCGGTAAAACTTTTATATAGCGAAAAAAGGGAAAAGTCACAAGTAAAAAAAAAAGTTTGTCACAAAAATGAAATTAATTTCACTTAAATGGTTACATTTGAAACGTTTTCGATAACAGTTCAAATTGAGAGTTAAGTTTTGTCCCTTTTTCTTGTACAGTTCTATTTAAAAAAATATTCCCTATTTTTTTGATATAAACTACAAATAGAAATGCAAAAACAAAAAAAAAAAATAAGATGATCATTTCAAAAATTCATTTTACCAAGATTTCTTTGATTCTTATGTTTTACACATCTCAATGGATGTTCATTTTATTGATAAAATTCTTGTTATTTATATAAGAAAAAAATTAGTTGTCCTTTTAACAAAAATGATTTCAAAGGAAAATTCAAAATAAACGTTTTCGATTTTTCATTTGAAAACGTTTAGAAAATGCTTTTGATTTTCTTCATCATCAACTCTTATGATGTTTTTATGTTTTCCTTTTTTTTTCACCATATGACAATAACTTTACTACAATTTATATTATTCCTTTTATCCTTATTTTTAAGAATATAGTTTTTTGTTTTTCAATTTTTATAAAATACAGAAAATTCTATTCATATAAAGAAACTTGGAGTCGAAACAATAGTGACATATAGTTAGAAAAGTAAAAAGAAAATTCGATACTATAAAATATCTAAAAGAAAAGTTATTCAGTTGAAATATTATAGAGATGCAATTTTATTGATAATATCATACTTTGAATATGCTCAATTCTTGACTAAAGAACTTCAAATCATTAGTATAATAGAAAAGTGTTGTTGATTGGGTTGGTATATACCCAAAGAAAAAGAAATTGACTACACGTTTCGTGTATAGATCTTTATTTTGATATTTATAAGTAAGCGAAGCCTTTTAAAATTAAAAATCAATACCAAATTATATAGATCTACAATTTAGGGACTAGGGCAAATGTCTATAAATTTAAGTTCATTAAAAATTTAAATCTATATACCAAGTTTTTTTTCTTAAATCCGCACTCATATTCCTAATCTTATACTTTTCCTCATAAATACACTAATTTCGCTACAATTGCCTAAATTAGCACTTTGGCAAGTTATGGCTCATCTGATATTTTCTTACGGCCCTCAAATGTTTTCTATTTATTCTTCTGCAGCGGTTCGAAGTTTTCAAATTAAAAAATATGTGCTAGAAATATTTACTTTTTGTCTGATGCTTTTGGAACTAGCTTCAAACAACGATAAAGTACAACAAAAAGTTTTTACATATTTACGTCTCCTTTCAATATTGGTCATATTCCTATACCTCCTCGTATTTAAATGGGAAAATTGAATTACAGTCGAATGCCAAATTAAAATTAACTTTTTCTGATTATCCCACATAGAACTACGAAATACCTTTCGAAATCATTCTTCTCTACAAATATGTAAAATAAGTATCCATATTCATAAGCATATTTAATGTGATAGGGATAGGCACAACTAAGCTCGAAGTTGACTTTATTAGGCTAAGCTTAAACTCTTAAACTCATTAAAATTTAATAAAATAAATTCAGCAAGTTAAAATAGAAGAATGCATTTTTAATAATTATGTTTTCGTTGAACAATATGAATGAATTTTAATAATACTATATGGACCTCTATACAGTGCAGTTTTAATTGAGTAAAACTCTTTAAGTGTCTGCCTTGTTTCTTTCGGTTAACAAAATCCTATATCTTCTTCAAAATATCCTTCATTAAATAAATCCAATTATTCATTTGATAAACTACAATTTCAATAACACACCACTTACCCAATTATTCATTATTCAACATCATATTCCATTTTACAAATTACCTAGTCAACAATATTCTATAAATACGTCATTATATCTTATTTATAAAATTTATTTATCGATTTATTACTGTCATCACCAACCACAAGAAAAAAAAACCTATATATATATATATATATATATATATAAATCGTTCCAATGAAATTATCCTGAAGATAAAAATGACAACCAAAAAAAAAACGAAAAAAGAACATACACTAGAAAACCGTTGATGTCATCTTTCAGAGCAAAACTTTTGATCCTAAAAACCACAAAGTAGTATATAGTAATTTCTCTAACATTCCACAAAAACATATCTTTAACACCGACAAAAAAAAAGAAAAGAAAGAAATCATAAGAAATATTAAAGAATATGACCGCAATGACAGCACCTTCCACATATCATCTTTTCCATAGATGTACCTATATATACATATATGTATATAAAAGTATTATGAAATGTGTGATGTGATTTATCGGAAAAGGACGAATAACTTTTTCAATGATCTTCTCTAAAGGTCCTTTTACATATATATATATATAAGTCGATATATGATTGTATTGAAAAGGAACACACATCATAAATACATTATTAATATTATAGATTTTGATCCTGACGCAAAAAAAAACTTCAGAGACATAATATTGGATAACAAAAAACACAACAACAAGAAGAAAAAAAAAAGGAAGATGTTTCACCAATAAATGTACTAAAATTGGTCGTTTGTGTCTGATAGATAGACCAAAAATATATATATCAATTGGCAGTTGGATTGATATCCTTGCAGGTTATTCGTTATCCATAAACTCATATTAGGACATTATTTCTTTTATTATTATTTTTTTTTTTTTTTTTGGTTTTCATATGGGTCATTCAAGTCACTCAATCGACATAATATATATTAAGAAAATTTATCAATTCCCGAACGTTTTGAGAAGTTCTATTTTTTCTTTTTTTTTGGACTTGCAGCAACAAAACGAATAAAAGTCTTAAAATACAATTTTCTCTTTTATAATATATGAAAAAGTTTTTCCATGCAACTTTTGATGTCAACATATGTGAACACATTTCATATCCATATGTGATGATATATAATTGAGTGACATATTTCCATTTACTTAGAAAATAAGTATACGATATTATGTAAGAAGCAAAAAAAAAAGAAGAAAACATTAACACTTTGTTATTCGAGAAATGTATGCTGCACATCCTTTTGTGAAAAAGGAGCAAGGAGTTACTATATAAACAGACAACAGAAGTGTTGAATGTTTTCTGGTTTTCTGTTTTGTTTGTTTTTTTGGAAAATGCCAACTAAGTAGTTCTGTATTAACCTCAACATTTCCTCCAGAGATCATATAATAAATGGATTGGGAGGTGTTATATGAAATGGCATATAATGTCTACTATGGGAATTTTATTTTTTTTTTTTTCATTTGGTTGAAGAGGTTTTTATTTGAGTTATATACATATGTACTATATACAATACGATATATGTGGAAAAAGTTTTACAAAAATGTATAAACATTCAGAATATACTTCTATGGGTAGGTATATGATAGCTCTTGTACATGTAAGCTTGTTATGTTTTACATCTGTTGATTCGAAAATATAAAGATTTTATTTTATTTACTACCACTTTACAGGAAGTTAGAACTTTTACTAAACAGCTTTATTTTTGAATAGTTTCATACAATTTGAGGGAATTTTAGGTGTTTCTGGTTTCACAAAGAATACTTAACTTATGAAAATAATAATATTTTGTTGTTTCTTTTTTTCAATCAATTTTTAGCAGATTCATTACCATGGAAAAAAAATTTATATATACATGCATATAAATATCGCAAGAAACAAGGCAGCAGACAAGAGGGATCTACATCGGCCGTTATCTTATTGAGATTCTACAACTGCTGATTGCAGCAGCTGTAAATAGTCGGATCTGTTCACCATTTGCAAGAACACGATTGAAAATCCTCAGCAAGCCTTTTCGCAAAGATCTAAAGGAGGCCTTTAAGTAAAATATGGGAAACATTCTATAATTCGCAATGAAATCAGGATGAGTTAAAAGAGGGTGATAAAAACAATGTTTATAATAAATTAAATGAACGTCCAGATCATTTACAATAGCGAAACTGTAATGTTACAATAACGCTTGTAGATATAGATAGATCAAAACTACGCAGTATTACACGTATTAGGGATGTTTTTCTATTTGCGATCCCTATCGAGTGTATCGAGTATTTTGTCCACAAATAGAAAAGATAAGTCAACGCAAATTGGAAGATTTTTAGTCTAGAATTTTATTAACAAATATGTATTCCTTAAAGGATGAATATACAAAAATAGGCAAAGAAATAAATCCTTTATTCATCTAGTCTTGAGACTACTTTATACCTGGTCGTAAGAATGTTCCATCGAAACTAAGATATTCTTTGAGTTATGATATATATGGTAATAGAGTTTATTTCTCAAACAGATCGAGATTAATATTTATGATATAACATATGTCAATCGGTTTTTGTTATTTATGATTATGAAAGTTTATGTGATCAAACGTTTCATAATTCATCAGATTTAAATCAAGATTTTATTACAATAAATTAAATTCTAAAATAAATAACAATAAAATATTTGTTTTTAGATTTTATGAAAATAAACACAAATTGAATAATGCATTCGAATAATGCAATAACTATGAATTCGAGAACATAAAAATATTATTTTTAAAATAAAAATGATAATAAAAATAGTTTTAGAACTATAAAAGTTAAATATCATACATACTTAAATAATATTGATTTTTAACATATATTGACATAAAGGTAGTGTATATTTTTAACAAGAGATATGTTCTAGTATTTCAAAAAGAAGGAATCGCTTGAGGCCACTTAACATCTGTTCTAGAATAACTCGATACATTTATGAAAACAATATCTAGATACTATGGCACAATAATATATACACTTCAGAGAAGAATATAATATCTACAACATAGAAAGCTTTCGTTAGTTTCAATACTATATAAACTCAAATGTATAAATTAAATTGCATTGATCGGTGATGCGTGAATATTGGGCTAATATGAATGGATAACCGAAAGATTTTCTATATATTCTCCTAGAAGAAGAAGAACGCCCACCATCCATATAGATAAAATAGAAATGCATTCACCAAAAGAAAACATTTACCTTCGGGTTGGAAATTTAATTAAAACGTACTCTTGTTATATGTTTGCTTTTGATTGAGGATCAATTTGCACTTAACACAACAAAAGGGTCACCATCAACATCACATCATCACCATCGTCGTCATCATCATATTCGATTTCACAAATAAAAACAAAATAAAAAGAAATATTTTGAAAAATGTACAACATGTATTATTCTCTGGGAAAATTCGTTTTTCATGAAAATCTTTACGTTAAGATTTTCAAGAAATAAAAAATTAATTAGCTTTCCATAAAATCTATAAACAACATTTTCTATACACTCTATGACTCTACTCTGGTTTGTATAGATTTAAAAGTTTTAATATTATCTAACAATAAATAAATATTAATTTTGACAAGATGCCAATTTTAAAAGGAAATTGCAAAATCCATAATACACTATGGTATCAGAAAACATTATCCACGTAATAATGTAATATAATACCCAAGGACTTAGTATATATATTTATTGATATTATATAAGTATAGTATAGTATACGAGTATATACCTCTGCATTATTTGCACAATTTCCGATGGGGAAATTATAACAATCGATCACTTTATATAATATACAAACGTTATTTGTCCATTCCGGGTTTTGTGTAAGTTAACGGTCGATTGGTAATGATTTATTGAAATCATGTAAAGATATATAGTAGTATGGTACATCCCAAAAACAAATAAACATGGTCAGCAGATACACGTGAATAGTTAAGATATGAAATAAATCGAATATTCTGATGTAAATATAAAGTTTTATGATAAGAAACAGAAAATTGGTGAAGTGATAACTATTAGACCTGTATCTAGGCCTTATATTCAAATAAATAAATTTAGCTTAGTACTATTGTAAAACTTGAATCCCCTTTTGAAGAAATGGATGGAAACAGTTGCGCACCCATGATTTAATATTGGGGTGGAACCAAGTTTAATGGGTAAAAATTTGTTTGAATGCAAATTCAATGCTTTTGGAGCATCATTTTTATTTGGTAGAAGAGTAAAAAAGAATTACACTATGTTATGGTGGCGAATGAAATATTCATGAAGTTTAAGTCAATATTTGGTCAATAAATGGAATGAAAATAGTTCTCCTGAATTACTATTGTAGAAATTCGACTGGAACATTGGATGCTAATGATTGGTTTCGTGCTGTCCTTGGTTTTTTAATGTCAATATTTAAATTATTGACTTTTATGCATGCTGTATCGTAAATATCTTTAAAAGAAGAATCCAGTGTTTTACGATCGATATATAATTGTGCCACAATATCATCAGCTAAATTTTGCGGTCACTAAACGGTGGCTGTTAATTTTTCGCAATTTTTTAAACAATGCTAAGATGTAAGGAAATCGATTTTACAATTTAAACGAAGAAAAAAATAATTATAATTGCTCAAAAATTTTGCATACGAGAACGAGACTGCTGGGTACCAGGTCACCTTGGTCCTAGGATACGCCGCCATTGAAATAAAAGTGTCTAAAGCAAAAAATCTAAACAGGTTAGGAAAACAATGGAATATTTCAGTTTTAGAGACCTAATCAGATTAGACAAAATGTTTATAAGAAGTTTAGACCTTTCTCCTTAAACATTTTTCCGTTTAGACATACCTGGTGATGAATTTTCCATTAGATATTTTTATTTAAACATTTTTTTTGCATTAGACTTTTTCCTTTTAGATATTTGAATGTGTGACAAAATAAAAAAATGACTAAATTATAACATTACAAAAATTTCTACTCTGAGGCCTAACAGAAGTCGTTCTAATTATTATTAAAAATGAATACATTTATTTTTTCTAGATTAATTTATTACAAAAGTCTGTATGAAGATTCTTTCGAAAATCATTTCGTTAAATTGTTCTCAAACATTTGTATAATATGATAAACTGGAAATTCCTTTCTTTTTTCGCACCTTAAGGATATAAAACGTTAAAAAAAGAAAAAGAAAATTCTTTTTACTTTTAATTTAAATATAAAAGTTTTGTTGAACTCTAATTTCTTTTCAGTCATTTATCATAATACTATTCTAGTTAGTCTCTGTGATAAAATTTGATTAAAACCAAAAAAGTTATTTCAAAGAAACGGAAGTCATTTGCTTAAGCACAGAGACGACACTTTTTCAAAAAAAAAAAAAAAGAAGCGTAATGCAAAAAACCCAGGACTTTTTATTTTCCTTGGAAAAAATACAATATACTTTCACATACCCTGCAGTCGACAAAAAAAAGTCATTAAGACAAAGCTTTCAATTTTGCCTTTTCTTTTACTTTTTTTTCTTATTTTGTGTTGTTTGGACTTTTTCACTCGACAAGTTAGGAGTTATCATCACCAATATTTTTCCATTCTCTATAATATAGTTATTCCAAGATACAGAATAATTATTTTTTATTGCTTACATTTTGGATATTTATTGCTGTAGCAGCATTAATACACAATATACGCGAGATATTCTTTAACTATATATATAATTGTATGTATATACAGAACTGAAGGACATATCAATAAATCTTTATAAATGCACAGAAGAGAATACTATATATACTTACATGGATCCAGGGACATAGAGTCTCTGTGTTCTACTCGAATATATAGTACTACTATTTTTCGGCATAAAATAATTTCATGTACAAATATAATTGGATGAAAGCAATTGAAGATATAGAAGAGTATAAAATTTATTTAATAGCTTAAAATTTTATAGTAAATATAATAAATTTAAAATGTTTATTGATAAAGGAAAAATAATTCATAATTTTTTTTTTAAAATCACCTGAAACAAGTGCGATTATTTTTATGAAAAATTTCTGATCAAAAATTACATTGAAGTGATGCAATTTCTATATAACTCTCACTACTGCCACCAAAATTATTCCCACTTTTAATATTTAATTCTCATAGAATATTCTTTTTTTCTTCTTGATTTATTGTTGTGAGAAAAACTCTTTAAAAAATATTTAATTCTATTATATTGTAAATATACATATTTTATATTTCGTTAAATGGAAATACAAATTCCATAAATTTTTCCCTAATAGCCCATTGAAATGAATACATATATCTATATGTACGTACATCCGGATTTATAAAACTCCATTGCTATTGTCTGTGCCGACGATCGATTGGAAAAAAAAACTCTGAATAACTTTCATTTGCATTGTAATTATGTTCGGGCCAATGCCTAATTCCATTTGAACAGACGAATTTGTTAAGCCATTTTTTCTTTTTTTTGTACCAATTTACCGACATTGAAGGTATTACATACACGTTCATATATATAGTTGTTATCGGAAAATGTTATGGATTTCATTGAAAAACATGCCGAGAGAAAAAAAATACAAACTCTTTTCCGATTTTGATCAGAACTTAAATAATACACAAAAAAAAAACTGTCGATTTTTTTTCATATATTTGTGGTTAATGAAATGAAATAGTTTTTCTTTTAATATGAAATTGTATTTTTTAAAAAATTTTTTCAAAAAAATCATTGAAAAATCAGAGCTTTTTAAAAAATATCAACCAAAAAAATTTCTACTTTAATAAATACATTTAATAAATACATAACAAATACATTGTGGTACACTCGACGAAAACAATTGTAGAGACAGATTTCTTTCGAAAAAAATTTTAGAGGACTACAAAATATACAATATACGAATTAAAGCTGAAATACTAATTATAGTATAGATGAAATTTTGTTTAAAATCTGGTGAGCCGGAGTAAAGGTCCAAGCTCCAAGCAAAATGACGGATCCACGACGTATTCACGACGCAATAATATTTTAAACATATACTTTTTTAATTAGACTACACAGAACGCGACTATTTCTAATACAATCTCGAAAACCGAAAACCGTGAATCCGTCGTGGATACATTATTCTGTTTGTCGCATAAGAATACAAATTGAACAGGAAAACCCGATTAAACAGCATACGAAATGAAGAGGTTCGACCCGTATACCTAACTACGTTTTTTAAAATCAATTTTCACCGAACTGACTACGGGAAAATGAACCAATTTTTAGAACACTATGCGAGGGGTAAGTTCAAATATTAAAGTTTTTGACTTTTTCCTCAGCAAGTACAAACTAAAAAGGCTCTTCTATAACTATTGGTTTCCTTTTTTAAACTAACTTTTATGTGGCCAATTCTATTTTTTTTTTTGTGTAGGTTCACGGACGGTAGTATAGCTAATAATTATCTTTCTACAATAATACCTTGCTTTTCCCTTTTTTTCTCTAACACTAATGATGATAATATCACTTTATTACTCTACATTCGATACTCCGTTTATTCGTTGAGTTATGAATGATAATATTTGATGCCTGCTTTAAGCATACAAATATCTAAAGTGTTATTTAAATGAAGTGAAAAAGCAGCCAAATAGATCTAGCCTCAAGAAATCTCGTATTTTTTTACTAACACAAAACTTTATTCCTATATTTGCATTATATGGAAAGAAATTGAAATTAAATTAAATTAAAATTCTCACTTAAATAACATCCAACGTTTTACGAGGACTCGACTAATTAATTCTACAAAATATACAAATTCAAATAAAATTTTCATTAATTAAATTTAGTATTAAATTATTTTAATCTTGAATAATATAATAGTCGAAAAATCCTTACTAAAATAAATATAGTGTATTATCTTTAAAATTAAATGATTTTATTTTAATCTTTACAAATACACTCAATAAGGATATTCTTTAAAGCATTTATTATTATATTCAGTTCATAGTATTAAATTGCATAATAATACCTTAGAATTATTTCCTCTCCTAGATGAACCATAGAAGAAATGAAGAAAAAAAAGAAATAATAATCTCAATTTGTGTTCAGATTACGCGAGATTTTCTGTTCCAGATTTAAATTTTCTTTTATATGGCACTTTTCTGTAGAGTATGTATTCATATTATTTTACTGCAGTCTTATTATTCTTTTCTTCTCTAGAAAAAAGAAAAAACCAGGGATTTTATGGCATTTTGAAAAAGTATATCAGATCCAAATACCAAAAAAAAAAACAGCAACAACTAGAAAGACTAGAAAAACACAAAAACCGACAAGAATTAAACACAACCTTTTGCATATTATAAAAGGATTCCGAAAAGAAGCTCTCTAGAATATAATCTAGTGCATATACTAAAAAATTTAAATACAAGAGTATATTGTATCTTAACAAGAGCATAGTAGTGCAAAAAAAAAAACTTCTAACGAAATTAAATGCAAAGACCTGACACAAAACTAGTCTAATTCACCCATTTTTATCTCTTATTTTTGGTGCTCTAATTAAAAAGAAACAAATGTCTAATGTTCTTTGCTAGAACAAAAAAAAAATCACAAAAACAAATCGTATTTCATGAAATTAAGGTGAAAGAAAAAAAACATATATGCTTCTGGAATACACCAAACCCAAAACCCAAAGAAAAAACTCGAGGAAAACAAGAAAAGAATAAATAACTTAACAAAAGGCACAGGTATTGTATATGAAATAGTAAAGAATAAAAAGTATCAGTTTTCCACCCCAAATAACTACCAAAAAAAAGCAAAGAAAGCTTTACTTTAAGCTGCAGAAAGTATTTTGCATTGCAAGTGCTAATAAATGTTAATTACAACATTCTTTTTTATTTTGTTTTTTCCCTCACTCTCTTGGTTTTTTGAATTTTTAATTAGATCGCGAGTTTTTTTCACCTCATTTTATACATAAACATATATATTTATATACATTCCCTTACTAGAAATATTATTATTGTAGGTGGGTGAACAGGTAATGTCGGATATAGAGTAGCAATGCAGTTAGCATTTTAATTCCTCGTAAGTTTTCCTTTGCATTTCTTTTCACTGTTGTCAGGACATTTGACTTTAAGCTTTCTTTTTTTCATTCTTTCTTTCGAAATAAAGGAATTTTAATACTTTAATAGTATATATGTAGATATATTATATAAAGATTTACATTGGACGCCTTATAAATTATGCGGTTTAAACTATATGCAATTTGAAGAAGAAAAAAAAAGGAAGAAACGGAAAAATTTTTTTTTTCTTTTACCTGTAAATGATACTTTCATAATATGATAATATCATAATAATATGATGCATTGCAGTCCTATGGTCAAGATTTGGAAGCATACATTTTTACCGGACAAAAAAAAAGTAAATATTTATATGGAAATGAGGAAAATTTATATTAAAACTTCTATCAAGTTTTATTTCTATTTAAAATTAAAATAACGTAATTTTAGAAACAATTTTTAAAGTGAACTTGAACACAAAAATATTCTAATATTACAGAATTCCGTCGAGATATTTATATTAAGGCTGACTCCAGAGCTTCGTAATTGAACGTACATCAAAAATCTAAAGTATGAATGACAAACCGTTCAATGAAAACTATTATGTGAGTAAAATCATGCACCATGCCTCCTCGTATATCGTAAAGTGTAGATAATCTAGGCAAAATCAAAATTCAAACGCACATTGGAAGTTATTACATTTTAAAAGAATTTTGCATCCTTTTGAAAAGTAAAGGAACATATCGACTAATAGCTAATACCGTTCGATCTTTGAAAGATTTAATTCAAATCCCTTTCAAGATACGATAAAATGTAATAATTAAACATCGACCATCGAACACGTACATTCAACGGGTTAAGATATTTATAACACAAATACAGTCAAACCTCTTTTATCTGGAAATCTCTTATTCAGAAAACTCTGATAGTCGTAAAAATTTCTATATGATATTTGTTCATATTTTCCCAATAAACTCCGGAAAAGAAAACCAATCTAAAGCTAGACATTTTTTTCCATATACAATATGTATTTTTATTATCTGAAAAATTCAGTTTACCGAAATGCGTTGGGTACATAGGCTTCAAGCTAGCAAAGAACATCATCATCATTAAATACCAATAGATTAAAACAGTGGAAAGCCGGGAAAAACATTAATTGTTAGAAAATTGAACATCAAGTTCCTTCCAACACATAAAATAAAGAAATATTACAACAAGTTTAGAAATAATCTACAAACTTTTACATTCTGATTGAATTAAAAAAATTTCAGGACAAAAATTTCTTCAAAATTTATTCCATGATAAATTCCATGTAAGTACAACTATTTTCTGGCCTAGATGTTAGTTGTGGTAGTACAAGTTTCTTCCTTAATGAAAAATGCCACTGCCCATGAACTATGTTATTTGGATTTTGAACCTTCGAAATGAATAACCACAAAACTATCTTTATTTTTATAATATAGTGAACTATTCAGACTGATCGAAAAGTTAAGAAGAAAATAACTTATCTCTTCCCGGAATACCAAGATTTTTTCCAAAATAACCCATTTCTCCATCACGTCCTGCATATATAAATTAAAGCATTGCCAAAAATTTTTAATACTAATATTGTACATAAAAAGAAATATGAAATATTTACACCTTTACTTTTTTTGATACCACCTTTTATCTCTCTTCTGAATTTAAGTAAAATGATGACCGCAAATTATATTGTCTATGGCTGACAAAACTTGATAACCGCACAAAATACTTTAATATATGTGCAAAAAAAAAAAACGAACGAAGAAAAGTTATTATGGGAATCCCTTTTTTTCGTGATTCAATCTACCAGACATATGAACTCTATGAACTCATGAAAATTTTGTTCCGAAAAAAAAAAATAACACCCCCACCACAAAAAGAATATAAAAATGTATATGAATTTTTGATACAGACATATATATATATAAATGTATATCCAGAAAATAAAAAAAGGACATATAGTAATAATAAGGATACTTCAAAGTAGACCTTTTTTTCATGACAAGGAAGAATAAAACAAACACAAAAAATGGTCGATATAATATATAATTTTATTTTGCCGGTGGCCTCCTCTTCGTACACTTTTTTTTTTTCCGTCCAAAAAAAAGCACAAAAAGACGTTATACAGACACCGACACTTTTCGTGTACGGACATTTTGTTTTAATCTTGTTTAAGCTGAACATTATTTAAAAAAAACGATTTTAAATAAATTAGAAAAGTTAAATTTAATGTCTTTAACATAAAAGTTGGATTAGAAACCAAAATTTTATTAGTAATGAAAAATTAAACTACACCAATTGAAAGGATATATGAAAAGCCTAGTTTCAAAACTCGTCATACTAAATTTAGTAGAGCGAGTTTTAGATACTACAGGCTTCATATGTAGGCGTTTCTTAATATCTTAATGCATATATCTTTAAAAATCCATATTAAATTAGACCACATTCTTGACCAGAAATAGCTCCATCCATTAAGACTGTTGACTGGAAGAGAGTTTCGGTTAAACCCCAACTTTAATAAGATGTTTTTTTCTTTAAATATAGTCAATCAGAGCGCCATTATGCAAGTCAATGAAAAATGGGAAAGATCTAACTGGACTAAAAATAAAGTCACATAATTTATGCGCAAATTTCAAGAAATATGTTGAACAATAACACTGTCAGTTCAAAGTAATTGGGATGCATTCACTCGTCGTATCCTTTGATTCATGACTGTGATATGATAAAGAACAAATGACTAGAACCTGGAATAGAGCCGACACTTATGTTTGTCACGGCTCTGTTACTAGTAATTGGCACAAAGGTTTCTAGTACAATGAAATATAGAAACCCTACTAATATGATACTATATAATAGCATGAATATCCTATTAGAAATGCATTTACTGTTTTGTAAATAACATTTTATATTATAAGTACTTAGGTTTATTGAGTTAATATACATACATATATATTTTCAAACTACAAAATTAACCTAATGGCATAATGCAATCACTCGTTATTAACCAAAAACACTCAAGCTTGACCAAACTTTCAATCGATCGGTTTTTGGAAAATTTATAATAAATATAACATGTATATTTTCTCTTTAAAAACCAATATACTGTACATATATCTGCATATTTATATATTTAGTTGAATATCCTTAAAAACCTATAAATTTACACTAATATACATATAAATTGTTTTCCACTTAGCGTGAGAATGCTTTTACAATATTTACTATATATAATAGTATGTACTATTTTCAGGCAGCTCTTGTAGAAAATGTTTCTCCTAGTTTTAGGTTTATTGTGTAAATTTGTGTACGTTAATGGCGTATAAAATGACTTGTTACTCTCTGTTTGGCAAGTGCTTCACCACAAGTCAAATATTATTTAAGAGACAGATTGGTTCCTATATATTATATACTTCATAACTACACAATTTCCCTAGAGATATGTACTCTCAATATATATATATATTATTTATATATCAATGAAGGATGTCGATTTCTTTACGAAACCATTTATGCATTCCTACTTTAGAAACTCTATATATATATATAACATAAACCTTATTTACATATTCATAAATGCACTTTAACGCTTTCAAGATGTCCTTCATGCTAAACAAGATATCTTTTTGAATAGCAAATTACAATTAAATATGTAATTAATAGTACATCTGTATTTATATAAGTTTTTGGTTTATTAAATTTTCCTTAATTATTTATTCATCTTGTATCTTGTTTACAATAATAATTACTAATGTTTTTTTAAGCTCTTTAAATATATAAAATATCAAACGACTAGCATTAATTACTTTAAATATCATATTTTCGGAGTCATCTTTATTATCATAAAATTACTACTTCATTTTAAAAACGACTTATTTCATATTATACAACACCAGTTTTTATTAAAGCTTTCAACATACTATATATGTACTCGTTTTATACAAACTTATTTTTTTTGTATATGAAATATGAAAATACAAGAGTTATGATGTAGTATAGAAAATTCCAGTAAGTTTAAGACGATAGAAAAAACACATGCTAAATTCTATAACTATGTAGAAAATCGAGTTGGGTAATTACCCTTTAGATGTGCTTAATTAACCCCTTACCTAAAGTTATAGAAACTTTTAATATTAACTTGTTGTATAGCTATTAAATGCATGTACAATATTTTAGAAAAGTTCAAGATTATAAAAGGTTTTCTAAGAGAAAAAAACAAAAAAAAACGAAAAAATTTGTTAATGAAATAAAATTGAAAAAATACCTAATTTAATTTTTGTTGCATTGTAAAATTTTAATTTAATAAAATTAAGTACTTTTAGATATAATTAAAAATTCAAAAGTGAATGTCTACTTAGTTTAGATTTGTTTTAATTTTTTATTCATACAATTTGCTTCTACAATTTAACATTTTCAACGAAATAATTCAATCTACGACAATTAGACTTATTGGTTTAGTAACTAGTAAATTTATTACAAAAAAAAATCTTGTTCGTCCCATCTTTAAAGCAACTCCACTTAACAAAAAATCAACTCAATTTATTCATAGTAAAATAATAGGACCTATGAATCAACTCAACAAAATGTATTGAATTCGTAAAACTTAGCAATCCCAGAACCAAATCTTAGAAGCAACTCGACTTATTGTAGAGTAACTCAGCCGCCATCATAATGAAGGCTTTTTCCAAAACGAGATTTGCTACACTGGATGCGTGCATTCTAAGAAATGTGAACTTAGTTAATCTGAACATTACTGTCTTTCATTAGTTATTAGTATTGGTCTTTCAAAGGTATTTCGAAAAAAGTTCAATGGGCAATATTTTATAAATAGGTGCCTGAAAAACATACTTAGAATTTGGTGACCATGTACTATATAATTTCAAATAAAAGGTTTTGGCAAAGAACTATGAAGTTTAATATCAACAAGGATATTGTCAAACGAAAGTTCGAGAGCTCTATGTAAAGAATACAATACAATACAATTACAGTGAAAATAATCTCGACCCATCCTTGTAGAAAAAAGAAACTTAATTTAATTTTAAAATCAACTTAAAACAAATTAAACTCGATCAATCGTAGAAGACCAAATCAACTTATAATAGAAGCATCTTAACTTTCCTTAAATGATTTTAATTTTCTTAAATAATTTTTAACTAACTTTATTTTGAAATAAAACAAAATTTCAACGTAACGTGACTAATCAATCAAAACACTGTTGCGCCTATATAAAATTTATTCTGTAAGTTTCTAAGTTCTATGCCCAAAAAGTAAAAAAAAAAAAAACTCATTAACAATCTTATATTAATGTTTCCCTACCGATTTCCTAATGAGACTTTTTCTTACTATAAAACATTGTTATTACTAGTTATTAATCAAAAAAACAGCGCAACACCATTCAAGAAAAACGCATTAATAAATAAATAAATAATTACAAAATAAAAAACACAAAAACCAATCCCAAAATACGTCGGTACACATTCCTAATTCCGTGAATTCTATCAAATATATATATGAACACACCCCAAAAACAACTAACAACATACAAAAAAACTAATATACAATATTCCTTTTTGGTCCTATATAAAACAATAAAATTAAAATTACATCGTTAGAGCCCATAAAGTGAAAATCGCTCAACGCTTGGCCCTGTATTATTCAAATCAAGTATGAGATAGATTGAAAATATATAGTATAGTACAGAATGCCGACATATAGCTCTTATATAATTTCCATTCAGAAAATAAAATGAAACATCCCTGGTCGTCTTTAATATCCCTCTAAATTGTTGATTTTCATTAAATATTTGTCGTCACTGAAGTTGCCATCTCCTCTTTAATATACATATATATGTTTTTCAGCGAACATCCGCTTTGTTTCTATACAATAGGAAAGCTAATTTTACATACAAAAAAAAATTGGACTAAAAAACATTTTGTAGGTGGGAAGAGGTAGACCCATTTTGTTCCATTTTGTTACAAATAAAAGGGACATAAAAGGGAGCGCATAGGGATTCCAATGATGCTGGCACTGTTAATTTTCTTTTTTTTTCTGTAGGATCTTCTCTTCCTTTTAATCCATAAAAAAATGTTTGTTGTAGCAGCAACGATCGAAATAATGTCGGAGGTATGTTTTAGGTATTATATGAATATAATTTTTTTTGTATTGTCTGGCAATAGAAGAATTCAAGCATATTCTTCTTGCAAATACTATTCCTAACCAGGATCGTTTTAAAAACGAGAAAAAAGAAATATATACATATTCATACTACACCCACTAAAAAAAAAAAAGAAGAAGAGAAACATTGTTGTACGATGGAGATGGATACGCGTCGCTGATTACAACAGCAGCCATCTGGGAACAATCTAAACATTTCGCGAACCGAACGCTTCACTTGTTTCAATTATTTCGCTTTGTTGGTATTCCTTAAATATTTATCAATCACGAATTTGTTAGCTTTTAGTGCTTTTTTTGGGGGTTGTTTTTTTTTCCTCCTGTAGATGAGGTTGGAAAACCCTATTAGATATTCTTTTCTTATCTTTGATTGCGTATGAATTTTGAAGGTTATTTTTTGGGAAAATTATGTTGATGGGAAGAATTGAAAATGTGTAAACAACTTACGAAAAGAGTTCATCGTTTATAAAATAGATTTAGAAGATAGATGGAAAAAAAACGACAGAAAGGAAATCTTAAATACTCGACGTAGAGACGAAAGGATTTTCAATTCATTCTACGTTTAGAAATTTAAAGGTTTAGTTTTGAAATTTTATAATTAAAAAATATGATTTTTTAATTGCTTAAAAAAAAAAGGATGGAAAAAAATATAAGATGACAAGCGGTTCATAGAAAGTGGCACATAGCTTTACCGTATTGATACCAACTTGAGGCACTCAAATATTATCTTTAATATTGAAGGTGACATATTTCACCTCTTATGTTGAACTAAATTTATTATGATCAATGAGCCCTAAACATGTCAGAAAGTAAAGAACACTTTCGTAACATTTTCCTTTATCACTTCCCTAAAGCTCTAACGAAATCAACATGTTACTATTGGTATGATCGCTACAAGGAAAGAAAAATTAATATTTAAAAGAGCAGCTTAACGTTGAATATGACCATGTAATCATGGACATGCTCCATGGTTGAGACGGACTGAACGCTTAAGACGAAAGTGATAAATTCCCTTACGAAATATATGAAATTTGCAATCAATCGTCATTTACACAGAATTTTCGTACGATATTATAGTTTGTATGTCAATTGTAACTTAATAAAACACCATTGAAAAAGTCCTTACAACACGAATTGGAACATAACATACAGTACTATGTATCAGACGTTAATCAGGAGGAGTAGCAATAATATAAAAATAAAAATGTATAACCAAGCACATTGGAAACAAACAATATGCCTGATCCTTCGCTTTTGCTGATTTGAGATGTATCAAAGATTCCAATTTCTCGAGGCGTCATAAAATAATTTATAAAAATATGATTTTGTTGATGAAGACACAAAAGCTTATTCGACACATCATTCAATTGATAAAAGACTAGCTTGAGGAAAATTTTTTTTGTTAGATATTTTCTCTAAAATTTTTCTATAATTTAAGACTATATAGTCTTTTATTTTTCATATAGCAAATAGTTTCGAAATCTCAGTATTTGTTACATAAAAGACTGAAAGCTTCAAGTTTATCACGTAATAAAGTTTGTCACTCACAATAATAACAACAACAAAGACTATATCCATTCAATTCCAATTTATTTCATTTTTAATATTAATATGAATTTTACATCTTTTTCTGCTCTTTTAATTTACTTGATAAAAATCAATTTTTATGTGTGCTATTAAGAAGATCATTTCGATATCACAAAACCATTTTAAATAGTGTTTGCTCGTCTATATATAAATATAAAACTATAAAATGGAATAAAAATGAAAATCCACTGACAAACATATACCATACTAACAAAACCAAAAAGAAAAACTATTTAAGGAAAATATGAAGAAATAAACTAAAAATACGATGAAAAAAAATAAAAGGAAAACTAAAAGAATATTTTCTCATAAATAAAATTCTGACAATTTCCATTTTCCATGCCACCGTTTGCCATTTACTACTCATTCTACTGGAAATATAGATCTCGAACCCAGAAAATCCCAGAATAAAAATGAAGTAAAAATACAACAGAAAAAAAAACAGAACAGAAAAAATCCTGTACGCTATTATATATCCTTGTGTATAATAGAAAATAAATAAACCTAAGAGCTCTGGTGAATTTATAGCCCATCTTGGCTTCATGGTTCTTCCTGTTGAAGCAGCAACTTTTATATGCTGTTATTTTTTTTTTCATCTCTGCTTCATCTTCCTTCATAATATACGGCGAAAAAAAAAAGATATAATATTAGTAAGGAAAAATACGTTTGTATCTTAAAGAACACATAACATTCATATAGAGAAGCCCGACGGCGAGAAAAACCGTATGGCTTTTGATATTACTATACATATATGTATTATGTTTTCTTTTTTTTTTCGTTACTTATACCTTGTTGTAGTCTTATGAAGGAAAATCTTTCCTTTTACAATTTTTAGTCTTTCAGGAGGCATTATGTCTATTGTTTATTTCAAGAATATAAGAATTTTCAAGAAAAATTGCGAACAAAATGAATGAAATTCAATTTTCACAATTCATTTTTTTTTCCTATGCTTCTTTATTTCAGTTTATATTATGAAGCTGGTAGTATATGCAAGTAGTACATATTTTATATGTTTTCAAACATTTTTTTTTTTGCAAATACTTTATGTAATAGACTTAAAACAGACAAAAAAAAAAGGATACATCATGCTCTCAAAAATTCACTGCCAATTTCTTAAAAAAGAAAGAAATTATGTAAATTCTTTACTGTTTGATTGTAATTGTTTTGTACAATTTTTTTCCCAAGAAACATTTTATTTGATTATTAAATATTTTAAATATTTCCTTTTTCTTTGTAATAAATACTAATAAAAATATTGTAAACATAATAATAATATCAGTTTTTTTAGTAGAATTGTGAGTTTGAATTGTTAAAATTCAAAGAAAATATATCAAAGTATATAAGATTACCAAGAGTAGGCTCGTTGACACAAAGTTATTTGCTTTACCCCCAAAGAGGTGACCACTTTAAACTGTATCTTCAAGACTCATTGATTACACAGGCTGAAGTTACAAGCTCTGAAGTCCTCCTACATGGGGCTGACTACGGCCTGATGAGTCGAACTGATCACGATACTGAGAAAAAGGAATTGTCGCTGATACGGAATGGATAAAACCAACGACAAAAGATCGAAAGTAAAAAGGACAGACAATGATTGTATTTACCTTAGCAACATAACATAATCAACGAGTTGCGGATTATAAACTATAAACAGCTGTTTTTGGACAGAAGCGGATGTAGGTAGTAGAAAATCACGGAGACTAAGGTCTACTGGACACCGTAGCGCAAATGTTGATGACGATGATGATGATGATGGTAATCAGTTTCTCGAATCAACAGGATCATATATACAATTTTAAAGTTAACGACTAAAGATTGTATAATAAAATGCATTTAAGAACAAAATATATTTTTCTATTCTAATCCAGGAAATTAAAAAATAACAATCATAAAATCTAACTATTCATATTAGTTTCTTCGATACTTACTTAAATATTCGTATATTCCTTTAAACATTTTATCTGGTGTAAAACAAGAACAGTAATTAACTTTAACCAACCAAACTACCAAAATTCTGTTCAAGTAAAATATGTACTATAAAGAGAAGGAACTTATTGAAAAGTCATTAGAGTTTAAAAAGCTTAAAATGAATTCGAGGTGTGATTAACTCAAGCAAGAAAATTCATGAAAATATATAATATATTTATGAAAAACTTTAATCTACTATATATTATAGTAAAAACATATTTTAAAATTATATACTAGAGAATAATAATAATAATAATAATATGAATAAAAAATATTAGTACAGAGAGAATTTCAAAATTGAAATGTTATGAAATGGAAATTTAATTAACTATACATGTTTCAAATTTAAGAAGAAAATATCTCCCCATCTATGTACGTACATACAATATTATTAAAGATAAATTTGTAACATGTAATTTATTATATACAAAAGGTGTATAAGATATGAAACATTTTCTTATAATAATAATAATCTTTCAGAATATTAATTATATGCCAGAAAGTTCTTAATCTTGAATATACATATATAAAGGAATATATCATCGTAGATACTTACATATATGTTTTGAATATTTCTATATTATTTGAATAATTTCAAGTACAAAATTTCGTTGTCTTTATATGAGACAGATTTTAGAGATTCCATAAATTAGTATTTTCATTTAATATCATCCATTTTGTTACTCGGCTTTATCCGGAAATATGGTGTGAAAATAATATTGACGTTAACTTATAATATTATGTTAGCAACCTAACCTAACCAATTATTTTCAATCAGTACTATTGGTTAATGCAACTTTCGAAGAAATATTATAAAAATTTGAGAAGAAAACAGTGGTAGGAGTTGTGCGATGGAGGAAAAGTTATCTAGAAACCGCTCTTAAGAAGCTCAACAAAATAACTAAAAAAAAAAAAAATAAATCAACTTCAATTTGATTCAAATTCAATCATATGCAAAACTTCGACGTTATCTTTATAAACCAAAAATTTGAAAAGCGTTCAACTCGATAACTATCAAATTGAATCATTATTTTCAACAATTGTTAAAGAGACAACGAGATCATTAATTTCTCGAAATATTGAGACAGCTTTCGTCTTAAAATAAATTATAATACATTAATACCATAATAATGAAGATATCCTAATGCTTAAGACAGATCTCTGATTTTAATTGCAATAATTATTTTTTAATGATATTTCTGGATGACCCATGACACATCTTCTTTTTTCACAATGATCATTATTCTTGTCATTTCAAAATGTTCAAAAAGTTACTATTTTGTTTATAGTTTTCAAAATAGAATGTTTATTTATTTTGATTCAATAAAATTAATTTTTTTGAATTGTATTTTAATAAATTTTAAGGAATTTTTAAAATAAAAATCATTTTTCTTCCTTTTAAGTTTATGTTAAAGAAGAAAACATGTCAAAATCACATGAAATTTTTAAAATGTTCAAATGTAGATGGCCCTGTAAATTGTGTGAAGCAACAATTTGGGACCTCTTCACAATTTCATTTGATAATTAAAACAATAATGATGCTTGAAATAGATACTTAAAATTGATCATTATTATGTAAATAAAGGTCATTGTCGAGTTTAAATGACCGATTGGGCAATAATGAGCATTAAAATCGGAGATCTGTCTAGGATATAAGATATCGTATCTTAAAGAAATATTACTGCAGCTAATATGACACTTATCTAATTTTTAGTTTATTAAATAAATTATCTAATTCTATATTTACTCAAATTCCAATCTCATAATTTAAATTAAATTAAAATATGTAACTGATTAAATAATTATGAACGTTAAGACGCAAACTCTTGCCCAACATCCGTCCTAATCTTATTTTAATTTTTGACAATAAACTATGGAAAACAAGAGAAGATAATTGATTAAATTACTTCAGTAAGATAAAAGTACATTCAAGTGATATGTCGTCACTATAGTACCTATCTACCATAGACTGGTATACCTAGATCTCCAACCCATATACGTCCAAACGTTCAATGACTACTGATCGCAAGCAGATCGCAATTGTCAAAATTTTAATATTGTTAACTTAATGAAATTAGAAATGATTCGATATTTAAATCCGCCACTCACTCTGAGAGATACTTTTTTATGCCTATACTAATTCAGGGATGTTCCATTATTAAACGATTTTATATAAAATTTGGTTTCCTAATATTAATTTTATAGGTTCTGGAATCTTACTTGAATAGCGCGCCAACAATACAATATTTGAAATTTATGATTTACGAGTATTAATAATAAAAAAAAAAATCTTTATATATATTTTAAATCAAAAAGAAAATTTCATGTTATCCGCAAGAAGAGTATAAGTCGATTACAAAGTAAATATTCTATACAAAATGTATATAAAGAAAAAAACGAGCTTTTTATATCTGCAATATTTTTGCTGCGACATTACTATAAACAATTTTCAATAAATATGTCCTATATGATCTTTGCATTAAAATGAATATAATAAAAATAAGCCATTGTTATTTTTCTGGTATAGCAGCACAGAGTATATAACTTGTATGTCTTATAAATTTTTTAAAGTATATTATATTATTTTTTTCTTGTAATTCTATACTGTTTACCACATACTGTATAAGACATTCTGATGGCTGATTATTAAATCTGTAGTGAACGTGACTAAATTCGAAATAGCATTTTCATAATACCGTATATATAATAGTAGAGAAGAAAATATCTCAAGTTTTTTTTTTCTTTTTTCGTTGTATATTTCCCAAAGAAAATTGTGAACAACAATTTTGCCTATACTATATACCAAATCAAGATATGTACGAATGCGGATAACCTATTTTAATATGAAATTATCAAAATACATTTTTATTTTCTTTGATTTATTATCGAAAATGACAAGATTTATTTGAATAATTAACTGAAAAATGAAAAAAAAAAATCATAAATTCTATACTATTATTAAATTACAAATATCACCAAAGCTCAAATATGGGCAAAACTGCAAAAATTCAAATCTTAGAAAATCGAAAACAATATGTAATTAACGATTTGCTTGACTTCCTTTTTATGGCAGCAACCCGTTTGAAAATGTACATTAAAAATCATTCAGTAATCTGTTTAATGTGAAAATGGATAAAGTACTATGAACCCCGAACCAGGAGTTGAACTCAAGACCTATCCTCAACTGCTATAGCAATCTCTAGTACCTAAACTACGTGTATACTAAACAAATTCACCGATATTCTTGTTTCAATTTCTCATCATAAACTTACCATTGTCTATGATAAATAATACAATTGCTATTTTGTATTTATTTCTTATAAAGCTTTTCAAAGCTAATTATTTGTATTAAACTATTTAAACACACGACTAAAACTACTACACATGACACAGGAGTTTCCTGTTTATTCAAATTTTTGTCACATAGATGGCCATCTGATATGTGTAGATGTGTCAAATTTTGATACAACAATATATAGATTATTATTAAAATACATGTGATTAGAACAAACAGAACCACTAGTAAAACAAACACAAACAAGTTTTTAATTAGTTAGTACATAGAGAAAAAAAAAATAGAATAGAAACTAATTTTCCGTAGAAAATTTTAACAATGAAAAATATAACAAAAATATTTTTCTATTCATATCCAAAAATATGTTTTACAAAACAAACCGAAAAAGCTTCATTACGATAAACTTAATTAACAAAACCAAACAGAAGCAGCGATGCTTTCTTTTTTGGGGTTTTCATATTCCACAAATTACATAATATTTTACATTTGAACTTATTTTAGCCAAAAATTGACATAACTACATGAACCAAAAGAATCGCCTTCAGCTAAATAGACTAACATATATTATACAAGAATCCAATATTTCGTATAAATACTAGTATTTCTAGTTAAATTCGAGGTTTTCGTAGAAATTTATACAACCGTTAAATTTCATTCCCATATAGAGGAAGTATATACGCATTTTCAAAACATAAAATAATATCCTTCAGGGCAATCAAAAAGTTGAATTTAGTCCTCCTCCGGCTGACTTTAATTTCGCGTTGGTTTGTTAATATTTCACAAAAAAAAAAAAAAATATTTTCACAAAACTTTCGTTTAACTTTTTCAGCTTTATAGAAACTTTTGTTTTACGAATAAAACGGTTGATCTCATTCTATGGATTTTAAAAATATAGAGTAAAGCCTTTGTATAGAAACAATATTATAATATTCTGTTGTGAAAGTTTTCAATTAAAATATGAATTACACAAAAATGAAAATTGTACATACTTTTAATGTTTCTGAGTGATTAAATATTATATAGAATTATTAGAATTATTTTTGATATTATACTACTGTATTCAAAAAGTATTGGAATATGTTAAAAAAGCACAATCCATTTATTTATTTTGCTGCCTTCATAGTAATCCTCTGAAGTTACAAAACAATTTTGACAACGATTTTCCCAGTCTCTAAAACAACTCTAAAAGTCAAATTATAGGATAGCCTTTAGAAATCATTCAGCAGTTCTAAGTAAGGACTAAAAACAAACGAATTGCGTAACGCTAGTTTGAACGGTTGAAAGAAATTCCTGATGCACAATACCAATATGTATAATCGAAAAACTTACTATTCTATATACTTTTCGAACCCAATAGTATGGTATATAACAAGAGACAAGTATTGTATTATTTGTTGTGAAAATAGATCTTTAGAGGATCTAATTTTATCGACTGAAACATCAAACATTATTTCTAGCTTCGTATGATTTAAAATCTAAATTAATATTCTTCTCTCAGGAAGCTAATTGAAAATTCTAATTTAAAAAGCTAAAAATTTGTAAGACTAGTAATTATAATTAACTTAAAGTAAACTTGCCATGAATTTTTTAAAAAATATAAAAATAGTTTTTCATTTATTCTAGTCATTTAACCGAAATAGATTTAAAAGTTTCCTGGAAACTAGAACAATCAGGTGCTACAATAATCATAAACAGTTTAAACAAACCAACCATATTATAACAACGACATAAAATGATATAGAGACTGCATTAAACAACCAGTTTATATACCGAAAAAGAAACATTAATATATTATTTTACATAATTCTGAATAGGAATAAATGTTACGACAATATATTCGTTATAATATCGTTTTGTAACATTGCCAAACGATATATAAGTCCTGTACCTTTACGAGTCAAATGTACTATCCAAGCAAAAATTTAAACCATATATATGAAAATAAATTCCCGAAAAACGTATGTAAGTTATTTTGCCAAAAACAATATGTTTCATGGAAATATTTAATATATTTTTTTTAAAAAAAAAACATTTATCACCTCGTAAATAAATTCACATGTAACAATAAAAATTCCTTTTTAATAATTTATGATTCTTAAATATTTTATTTAATCATAAATACTAGAACTGAGTTATTAAAACTAGAATTAGACTAGAATCGTCTGTTTCAGTGCTGCAGTATACAGCAGTATGTATAAAAGTATACAGCAGTATAACAGTATACCATATATAGTAAAAGAAGCACTTTTTTGAAAAGAATTATTAAAAGAAAACATGGCTTAGCTAAGCTTGATTCTTTTACAATCTTAACCAAATTATTAAATTCCATATCGAAAGATAGTATTTGCAGAAAAAAACAGGATTCATCGACTAATTCTTTCAAGTCGAACAGTCTAAATCGAAAGTAATGATGCTATTCGGCCTAAAAAGTTGAGTTTAGTTCAAGTTTTCCAAGAATATAGTACATTGACGTTGTATATTTAAACAATATAAGATTCATAATGAAATTCTCATTATGTAATTATTTCATTACTAGCCTAAACTAGGCAGGAGAGATAGAAGAATAAAATCTTCTTTAATATTTTACTTATTTCAAGTACCTACTATAAAATATTTTTTTTTGTAAATAATATGAATGAAAATTGTTTTGTTTTAAATGCATATAAAAAAAAGAAAAACTTTTTTCTAGTTTCACTTCTATGCCCTTTCATAATTAACCTTCGTCTCCATTCTTGATTGCAGATATAAACTTCATTTCCTTTATTCAATTCAATGAATTTCAAGATGACATTGTCCTCAAGAATATTTCCACTTCATGAATTTTCCAATTAAGTTCTTGTATACAAAAGAGAAATACACAACAACAAAAAGCAACTATACAATTGTATAGAAGACTCTAGTCTAGTTGTATGTACTATGCAGATATAGTATTTATATAATTTAATATTTTCCTTGCCGTATATTTTCCATGAAAATCATAAATGCTACTCAAGTAACTTGTTGACTATTCAAATAGAAATTTTACATTTTATAAAAAGTACTACCTAAAATATTTAGTATGTTGAAATTCCTTTAAAACCTTTAAAGTGAACATAATTAGCTTTTTAATTTTCTAGAAAATAGTTTAAGTTTTTAAAGAGATTTTTTTTTATATGAAGCCAACTGAAAATTGGCAGCCCAGGATCGAGCGATTGGGGGAAAATTTTTTGAAAAACTCCACAATCCACTTCGAACTGTCGAGTGTTGAAGAAGAAGAACAAGATGAAGATGAGGAATATGATAAACATCTAAGACAATTAACTCGTAGGGTAAATGAAATGTTTTTTAAACCAATTATTCGAATTTATTATTAATGTCAATTAAAAATAATAGTACTATATTCTTACGAAACAATATCATATCATATATATACTATCCCTCTCCCGATAAAGGAATCCTTCTTACGGCGGTACTTGCCATACAGCGCATGAAACAATGGACATGTTGAGAAAGCATTTCAGTGAGCAGCTAATTTCACATTTTGGACCGATGAATTGGTCGCCTAGATCTTGTGATATCGCATCTCTGGATTTTTTTCTTTAGAATTACGTGAAGTTCAAAGTCTACGCGGATAAGCTAGCTACAATTGATAACTTGGAAGCAAGCATTATTCACGCTACTGGCCAGATTTCAATCGTAATGCTTGAACAAGTGGTTCAAAATTGGGCCTATAGAATGAACCACCTAAACCGTAGCTATGGGCAACATTTGAATGACAGAATTGTCCAAAAATAAATGGTATCGATTGTTCTTTCGGGTCTTAATAAAGTTTTCACCATCACATTCATTTTTATTTCAAAATATTTTCATGAACCTCACGATGAATCACCCTATAAACTTTATAAAGCAATCCTTCTTAATCCATTTTCTTTAAAATTTAGTTATAATATGAAAATGTTGTTTTTCAAATTTTTGTTGAAAGGTACAGAAAATGAATGGTATTTTTTTTTTATAAAGAAAACTAAAACATATATGTATGATTATGGTAATGCCATCATCAGGTATATCCATTAATCCATGAAATTTAAATTTAAGATAGTCACACCAGTAGGTTAGTTCTTTATTTTTTACTTCTTGTGGTGTGAAATCTCTATGGTGTTGACCCTTTTTTATTCTCTTTTTTTTTTACTGTACCAAAAATTCATATACCTACATATGTGTGTACATATAAAAACCTTTTATATAACCCAAAGTCGACCAACAACATTCAACTTCTATGTTATTTATGGATCCCAAATTGAGATGAGTTGTTTTCCTCTCTTTGTACAAAAGGATGAACATTTTTGTTTTCGGGATATAAATTAAAATGAAACACATAAAGGCATTTATATATGTTACAAAAAAAAAAAAAAATTGAAGTTTATATAATGTCCAAGAAAATTATAATGGAGTAAAATTATTCCAGATTAATATTATAGAAAAAACATATACATTTCAAAATAATGGAAAATATATGTTTTTTATGAGAAATTTTGCATACATTTTATGATATTCTATAATTTAATAATGATGTTATGTTACACGATAAACTAAACGTTTATGATCATGCAAAATCTATATGGTAAATGAATTTTACTTAAAAAGAAACGTATAGTAACTGAAAATCGGGCTATACCCGATTTTATGATGCCCTAAGACAGGAATGGATTAGAGAAAAACAGTCAAAACCATGCATAACTTTATTTCTTTTTTCCCAAATTAGCTCTAATTCACAAATAGCTTAGGCTGTAATAGCATAAAACTATTCTGCCAATTTTATTCAAATCGGTATATTAATTTTTAAAGTCTATCTATTATAATAAAAAAGTTTTTTCCGCACATCATTTATAAAAATTTTGTAGTAGAAAAAACTTAATAAATAATTTATAACTAAAAAGCTTTCGGCACCGACGGGGATATGAGCTCACGCAGTTGGTTTTACTAAGTGAATCTCTTGCTAACCATGCCATCAACTTCAATCCTTAAAGTAGGTCAGATTCGTTAATATCAAATCAGAACTGAATAAATAATTTTATAACTGAAAAGAAAAATATGCGCCATCGACGGGGCTTGAACTCACACAACTTACGCACAGTAGTTTTACTAACTCCTGCGCTTACCAGCCGTGCCACCGAGATAAATGCTTCAGCCAGTTAAAAAAAAAAACTTCATAACTTCATATTTTCTCTTACGACTATTTTTGTCTCCACTATACTTAAACCAATTTTACTGAAATTTAACATATTATCGCCTACTTATCTAGTCAACGCATGTTAATAATTTAAACAAAATTGCTTCACAAGTTTTACGATTATTCAGTACCTACCATAGGGCACACAAATTTTTAATAATCCCATTAGAGCCGCACATCATTAATTATAATTTACAATTTTATCGTTTTTATTGTAGTTATGATTATAGAGTTTTGAAAGGATTTCAAAAATAATGATAATAAAACAAATGTCCGGAAAACAAAGCTAAATTAATGAAATAAATTTTCTTGAAAATCTCTTAAAGGTCGAAAAACTAAGTAAAGTCAAATAATCAATTTAATATTGAAAAAAAAAAAAAATAAAAGAAAAATCTTGGATCAAATAATGAAATATTTTCGATAAAAATCAGTATTAGTCAGCAATGGTGACCAAAAAAAAAAACAAACAAAAAAAAATAAGGAAAATAATAATTTCCTATATTTAAGACATTTTCCTTTAAGGACAAAATTTTGTTGTTTCTTTTTTTTTGTATGTGATAACAAACTGTTGCATGATATTCCGCCTTCTTTTCTTCCAATTTTTGGTAAATTGATTATATTATTTTGTACCTAAAGTAGAGAACAATAAATCGAATAAATATATATATATATGTATTGTACAAGAAAAAGAAAACAGGAGGGAAAACCAAGAAAAACTGTCGACTTTACACAATTTGCTCCTTAATAAAATACAATATTGCAATATCTTGATTCAATTCAAAGAAAATCTAGTCTCGATTTTTCTTCTTATATTATAACGAAAAGAAGGCAACATAATAATTTTTAAGGCACTTTTCTTTATGAGAACGGATTAGAAACATGATAATCGTATTTGGATGAAGAGAAAATAGACAATTGGGGAAACAGAAAAAAAAATATACGGAATTTTGGTGATTAACTCAGTATTTATTAGCAATTATTAGTATTATTATGGTTAATTAAATACACACCAAAAAAAAGATCTTTATTTCTTTTAGAATAAAAGAAAACAATTTACTTGTTAAATATGAGTAAAATGACGATTTATTAGGAAATTCATTAATTTAAAGATAGTACAATCAAAGATTTGATATCAATTGAAATTAATCGAAATAAATAAAAAGAAATTTCTTATTTTTATTAGTCATATTAAATCATAAACATATATTTAATTTCTTTAAAAAATATATTATTTAATAATTTCTTATCAAAATACCAAAAATTTTGTATTTTTTCAATGATAAAAGAAACTTTCAAAATACAATAGAAAGAATTCGTGGTCGGATGATATCAGCTAATGATCGTTTCTATTGGAAAACAATAGAAAATTCAAGTTTATTAAAATTTCAATAAAAACATATAGCAACTGAATATCGACCTATAGCCGTTTTTTTGATGTCCTATGGAAGAAATGGGTTAGAAAAACAGTCAAAACTAACAATATTTCGAAGTTTTTTCTTCATAACTTTGTTTCGTCTTTTCAAAAAATGTTTCTAAGTCGTAGGTAACCTAGACCCTAATAGTATAAATCTATTCTGCGAATTTTATTCAAATTGGTGTATTAGTTTTTAAAGTACATAAAAAAAAACTTTATGAAGAAACTTATTTCCTCCTATGATCATTTGTTTTTCCACTATCCATCGACCAATTTTACTGAAATTGAACATAGTATCGTCTATTTTATGTAGTTAACCCATGTTAATAATTTAAACACAATAGCTTCACAAATTTTCTAATTAAATACAAAAATCTATATATGAACAATAAAACTTCCTGGTCACGCTGGTATTTGCTAATAACTTCGTTCCCCCTCGGTCTGAAATGCAATACCAAATCCCCAGTTAAGAAATAACCAACTCACATTGTAAATTTCATCAAAATCGGATAATCCGTTTGTCTTGCACACGGACGGACGGACGGACGAACATGCGATATAACTTTTGATTTTCGACCCATCTATAGCCTTGACACCCTTCTCCAATGATTGTTTCGATGTGTTACAAATGTAGTGACAAAACTAATACCATGGGGTATACAAAAAATTGAATATTTGTTGTCTGAATTCCATTAGGAGTGACTGTTTTTCTCTCGCATATTATAAAATTAAATGTTAATAAATCAAACAAACATATTTCTTACATAAAACTTTACCCGAATTTGGTTAACAATGGAAATGTAGTTATTCCGGTCATACATAAAAATAGTCCGGTTCAATATATAGTAGTGAGTGACCGATAGAAGAAAAATTTTTTGGTTTTGTTCTATAACTGTGAATACAATATAACGAATAACGTAATTAGAAGAAAATACAAATAAAAATCAATAAACTAACGCTATTATAAACATCGATTTTCATATTACATAATCAAACGTTATTTTGATATCATCTGACAGGAATGTATGTGGTTTAAAATTGTTTTTAATTTCATAAATTTTCATAAACATTATATGATAAGAATTATGTATGATAGAATGTTAGATACCCCTTAAGGTATGCTATTATAAAATTCATCCATATAAAATTGAAGCCCTGTATTTATGCAATTGCAATGAAACTATCAGTACGGGTTTCAGTAGGGTTTCTCTCTGCTATAATAGGGGAGATAATATCGCTTGGTAACTTGCGACTGCACTTGGATAATATCAAGAATGAATCAGAATAAATACCGCCGTATAAGGAAACTGAAAAAGTAAAAAAAAATACCACCACACCTTTTATTTCTTCGATCAATTGTTTAGCGATCGTGTGTGCAGTCTACTTGAACTTTCCAGATCTTTTAATATTTTGAGTCTGCTTTTTTTTTGTCTTTTAAAAATTGTCATACATGTAAATACATTTATTGCGTCATTTTAAATTGATCTTAAATTTTTACCACGTTTTCTTCTGGAATAGAACATTTCCTGATGCGCTTCTGCCGCGGCGGTGTTCGTTCTCGCCGGTTCGAGTATGTATATTTCTTACCTTATGTTTTTTTTTTTTTTTTGGTTTTTCTTGTATTATATCAACTTTTTTATAGAAATAATTAAGTCGTTCACATGAGAAAGCTGCTTAAAGCACACAACATAAAAGCGACCAGATATAGTAAATAAAATAAAGAACGAAAAAAAAATAAAACTTGCTCATGAATTGTGCCCAAGTAGTGTGTGTAAAACGTTTTAGGAACGATTCAGAGAAACGCATGGAAAATTATATATGTACCGGCATTGGCAAACATACCAAAGCACATTCACACAGCGCGTCGTCCATCTTCTCATACACTACATCGTTCAATTGCCTACGTTTTTCGATGAGGTTTCTTTTCTCATTTGGCTTTTTTATCAGACATATCTAATTTTATTTTGCTCTAGCCGGTGTTGTTGGCCTTTTGGAGAACACTAAAAAAAAAAATAGTATATTTATTTTTTTTCTAACTCGTGGAAGAATTACACTAATATTCTTGTTTCCATTCAAAACGCAGAAATTACACAAAAGTACAGTAAAGTAATTTTTGTGTGTGCTTTTTTGTCGAATTCAAAATTTTTTCATTTTTTGATTTGAGTGAAGATCACTTTGTGTGTTGAACGTCGTGTCATTTTGTTGTACGTACAGTCGCGCTGTTGGGCCCCCCCAAAAAGAAAGAAGAAAAATTCGAAAAAACCGAAGAAGCCATTTTATTAGAGTAGAGATACGTAATATTTTATTTTTAAAAAGACGAATTTTTAAGTTTTTTTGATTAAAAAATTCAATATTTTTAAAACAAAAAGCTGTAAATTATTGCGTATGTGTCAATAATATATCATTTTTTCTGTTTTTTTGGGTGATAACGCGTTTTAAAAATAAATTGGGTGTGAGTGTGTGGATTATTGCCGCTATAAAAATTGAAAAAAAAAATATATTTTTTAACAAATAAAAAAAAAAACAAATAGTGTGATAATGAGGGAAATTGTTCATTTACAAGCTGGCCAATGTGGTAATCAAATAGGATCTAAGGTGTGTTCCAAAAAAATTAATATTACAAAAAAAAAAAGATGACCTAATATATTATTATCCAAAAAAAAAAAAATGTCTAAAATTAATTTTTTTTCTGAACTTTGAATTTAATAAATGATTTGAAAAAAAAAAAAATATTAATTAAGAATCTACTAAAAAGAGTATGGAGAAGAAATCCATCTCTGTCTTACTAGCGGTTTAAGTGCATATATTAATTCAATCTATTTTAATTAAGTTAAGTGAATAGAACATGCGCCGCGAACTGTACTGTACTTTCTTTTTTTGGGAGAGAAAAGAAAAAAAAAGATACAGACAAGAATTTTTGGGTGAAAGCTGTGTTCCCCATAATACCGAATATCTAAAAAAAACGAGAAGAAAAAAAGAGGTCCCATACTAAAATATTTCTTTGGAAAATTTCTTCGTCTTTTGAAAGAATTAAGATAAAAATAATATATCACGTGATTTTATGATATTTTTAGATACAAAATGAAGAAAACTTATGAAAAAACATAATTCTATGAATTTTGCTCTTATCTAATTTTGATGAATTTATTTTTAGAAAATAATTAAACATTATTTTTATCAAAAAATTCGATAAAGTTTTATGAAATATAAAGTTTTTACTATAAATACTTTAAAAAAAATATCTTCAGTAAAATTTATGCCTGATATGGCCAAAAAACCAATCAATTGTTTCTTATATACAATAAAACGCTTCGCCCAAACGCTCCACATTGAATTCAAAAAAGAAAAAAAGCATGTCAAATATATAAGCCAGAAGATGATGCGTTTCTCTCAAGCTTTTATAGCTAAATTATATATTTGCTCAACGACTACGTAAAAGTTACGACAGACTAGTGTTAATGGCGAAAAATAATAAGAACAGTCAAAAGCCCTTACTGGAATAAACGTAGACGCTTCTGATTTAAGGCAGGTCACCGTCGTGGTGATCTGTTAACACAGAATCTGGTTAGTTAGTATATCCTTTGCGCTGGCGATTTAGACCATCGGGATAATCGTCGAAGAGTATGTAGTCGCGTGCAAGTGAGCGAACTCGGTTCCAATGAGTGTGTTCCAGGATCGAAACAAACCGGGTGCAGTTCTACATTGGTCCCGGCATGGAGTTGGCCACCAACCATAAAGTAGAAGCTAATAATTTAATTTTAGCGTAGATAAAATACACGAAAATAGTGACGATAACATACGGGTGTTAACACTAGATTATCCAGATTCTGATATCACACTGGATTTAAATTCTAAAAGCCGATACACATGGTCAAATTTAGCATCCGTCTTTGGAATGACAAACTAGATTGGATGAAAAGCTTGATCGCGTGTACACAGAAACTATAAATGTATGGAATCGTATGATATAATGCATAGCCGTACTTTCGTTAAATTTGATTTCCGTTTCGTTATGTTTGAAACCAATACAAATCAATTAGCACATTCCGTACAAAAATTCTAAGAATTAAATTGCAAATATTTTATTCACAAAGAATTGGTTTCTTATGAAAATTAGTTTTCTAAACGATTCTCAATTTTTTTAAATCACCAAAAAACAATCTTTAAAAAAAACACAGAAATCTTTAATTGCTTATTCTTTCTTATGTACATTATTATCGGTTGAACGGATATGACATGCATAGCATGCATAGCATTCTATCAGTTTTTGTTTTTTCCATGCTTGACTCTATCTATTGTAATTTCGGCTTTACGACGAATTTAACTGGTTTAGTAACAAAATCAACTAGATTAAGAAGTCTGAAACACGATCAGCGTTGATGTCAGAATCTGAATAAAACATAAGATCAAAAAGAATACACTAAGCAGAGTTCTCAACAACTTAGATTCTGATTAGGTCACATTTGCAATCTGCAAACCATGCAATTTAATTCTTCATCAAAAATTTATAATGCATTTTTGAAATATAAAGAAATAGTAAAGAAAATATAAGCCAAGCTTCGAATCATTAATTTATGATTTCCTCACTAATTAAGAGCATTGTTCCATTCAAATCTTATAGAGATCATTTCACGCGTTCTTGAATTCTCGTAATTCTATTATTAAGAAAAAAAATTGAATGACTTCAATCTAAATTCCAAAAGCTTAAAACTATTCTTTAAAAAAAAATGTCGATCTTTAAAGGCATAAGGGGTATGTAAAATCTGAGTTGTGATCCTAGTCCATGCATGAAGTGTCCAGAGTAAAATTATAAATCAAAAATACTGCAATAGGAATATTTTTTTTAATTATTTTCTTAAGTTTTGACGAAAAGAGCATTGTCTAGACGTAATTGAAATTCGATTGATGTCCTGCCAAATTAACGCCTACTTCATCATGGCCTAAATGCAGGCAAAACACCAAATAAAGCGATGATGAAAAATGAAAAGACAATAATAATAAAAGTAATGAGTGTAAAGAATGAAAAACATTGGTAATATAAAATAACAACATTAGCAACGTGTTGCTCTCCACCTCAACACATTGCTTTTTTATTCTTATTTTTCTAAATTTTTCGATGAAATTGATGACATTGCATTAATTCCTTTTATGCACTTTAATAGGCGTTGGCGAAATCGAAAACTTGAGTTATGTTAATTACTGACTTATTAAACTTGACATAACTCAATTGTTCAAGATTATTTAGATTTTAGGTAGTTACAATTGTATTTTCTTAGTTTGCTAATTGTTTTACAGTGTTTTATTCAGAATAGTGGAGTCATCTGTTCGACTTAACCCTGATTTTATTGTTACCCGCTGACCAAGTAACATGTTTCTTATTGGTACTTAAAAGGTTATACAAATTGATATAGTGTAGAATTATCTGAATGCAACAGTTTGGCCTATTATCACCGGTAACGGCTTCAAAGTAAGGCTATTACTTAGAAAATTTCCTAAACATTTTTTTAAAGTCATCCCAATAGTTCTCACCTCAAATTTATTACTTTCAAGCGACAAATTGGCTTCTTAATCAATTGTCGTTTTACAGATTTCCACTGTTGTTTTAGTCATACATGTAGGAGCAGCCGGTATGTTTATCTTAATTTACAATGTAAATCTCACAGCGTATATTAAAACAACTGAGAAGAAGTGTGTTTGCTCAAATTAAAAAGTTTCTACACCACTGCTTTTGTAAAAGATCTGAACTAGTCATTGCAACTTTTCAGAAAATCATTTTTTTATGATTCATGGACTTTGAAAAAGTCTAGAACATTGCCCATAATGCATTTGATGACTCGATTTGGTGGGAAATGAGGTTAAATTTCAAGTATTTTTGCTTTCAATAACAATATTTTTTTTTTTGTTCTTAGAAATTTTTCAATTGCTTTTACTATTCATAAATTAATTTTTATCAGATTATGAATATTATGAATACTCTCTTTTTGTAATTGTCTTTAATTTTTTTTTTTTTTGCCCTCCGAAAACAAAATGTCTATTAGGTAATTTTTCTGTTGTTTCAAAAACAAAAAAACAAACAACTAATTCAATTAAAAACTTCCGCAATTAAAATCGAACCATAAACCTTATTTTATGTAAATTATTTAATTTACTTTAACCTATTTTTAGTACTTTTTATTAAATAAAATTTCATAATATAAATTTAATTTAAATTTTAGTCTTAAGTTTGGGTTGGGCTTTTTTTTTTTCTTTTTGGACGGGAATATAAGAAAATTACCCTGAAAAGAAAAATAAATCACTTCCGTTTATACTCCCACAGGGTGAACAAATAGAATATAAAAACAATATATATTTTGAAGAAAAACGACGAAGTACTTAGGAAAATTTTTTTGAAACAAAAAAAAAACAATCTTTCTAAAATATTAAATTGATTTAAATATTTCCTCTTTAAAAAGAAGAAATTTTCTAATAATAATCACTAACCATAACCTCAAAAAAAAAAAAACAAGAAGAAGAAGAAAAGAACTGTATTATAGCATGTTTAGAAAGCTCGGAAAAAAAGCAAAAAATTAGTATAAGAAAAATTTTCTGGGCTCCAAAAATGAAAATAAAAAATCGCGTGTCATAAATATATGGAAATGGGTTTTCAAGGCTCACCGCATTTTCCACTCATTCCAATTTTTTTTAGATTTAATTTAATCTGCCCTTTTGAGTTTAAATATAAAGCTTTTTTTTGGATCTCTTTTTACACTGGCTTTAACAAAAACATTCAACTCAACCTCATTTTTACAGTGCTTTTTTTTCCATTCTTTCTATTCTTATTTCCACACTTTATCTTATTTAAAAAAAAAAAAACCGTGGAAAACATCGAACTCTCTAGTTTATATAGGAAGACTCCGAAGTACAATAACTTTAGTATTTTTCATGCGCTAATAATTTATTCAAACCATTTATTAATAATTTTTTATTTTCATATTTTTCTTTATTTTTTTGCATGATTTAAGTAAATTTTTTATTTCTAGTTGATTCAACATGAAATTTAAATTTTTTTTTTTAATGTAAAATCTATTCTTTAACCAGAATGAGAAAGGACCAGTAGGAATAAAATCCTATGGGAGACCTGATGACCTGATATATTTTTAACAAAGATCTTGCTAGCTACTTCCATTTAAAATCTTTAGGTCATAATAAGTCTGGTTTATTTGCCACTTGCTTTGGGGTAGAGCAAATTTTTACATTGAAAACAAAAACAACAAAAGAGCAAATCCTACACTACTTTCAGAGCAGGTGTAACTGATACCCCCGAATTAGTTCAGTTTTCTACCATAAAAGTGTATTAGCTAAACGTTTCTCATTTCATTACAATATGGTTGCTAAGCAGCGCTACAAACATTTGAATTAAAGCTTTTTCTTACTCCTGCTCGTTTTATTTGCCACTTACCCTGCTCGAGGGTAGGGTATGGCAAATAAAACAGTCCTAATATCGTGAATTTTGATCATTTCATAACCTCAGCAAGGGCAAATGAGATGTCAAAGATCTTGTGAATAGATGAGTATAAAGTCTGATAAAAGAGTTTCTTTTAACATTTAAAAGCGTTTTGTAAAAGAGCACGGGCAGATAGTAAAGATTTTCAACGACTATACGTTCAACTGGTTCTTCTTGTGAACTAATATCCCTACACATTATAGATTTTTCACTTTTGCTCACATTAAAACCATGGACATTTTACGAAGACAAAACTTAAAGACGTCGAAAATAATAGAGGTGATATCTGCAGTTTTGAAGCCGTGCTCTTTCTGACAGATCAAGAACCAGTGCAGGGCATAATCTTCCCATAAGGACGTGGTAAGTTCCCTTTCATATGAAACCAAAAAACTGGTAAAAAAGGGATACTCCTATCGTTAAAATTTTACATACCACTCTAAAAGCATTAAAAATCAGTTCTGTATACAAAAGCTTTTAGCATCATTTTCCTCTTTTTTTTTTGTGAAAAACAATATCCGTATTGTGGTGGTGGCTTTATAAACAAGTGTTTTCATTGTGTATACGCAGTTTTTTAGTAATTCAATTTAATCAATTATTTTTGTAACTAAAGTATATTGAAAAACCACAAATAAAATCGAATGTATTTTTTTTATAAAAATGGCCACTTTTGTTAATTACTCTGAGAAATAAAATAACAGTTTGATTCTTTTCTTAATCCGTCATACATGGATTGAAGGTATTCTGCTGTGAAAGCGTTGTTCAAAAATTCTATATCATATCAAGAGTAAAAATTATGTAATACATAGATATCAACACATCGAATAAGTTAAATGACCCGAGTTTTACTTTAAACACATCTAATATGCATCTAATGTCACATATACAATTTTGTAGGTTTTATTGTTTCATTGAGAATGTCAAATACAATTCTATGTTGTAAGTACAAGAAGGCTTGAAAGCTCTTTTCAATAGACAGTCCAAGCCAGAACGAAAGTGGGTTGGAATGCATATATACTGGGACTGAACATGACTGTATTATAGTTGGAAATTTTTTTATGTTCTGGACTTAACTTGGATTCAATTTCTTGATCCTTTTAACGTGAGTTGACCCAATCTCGACTCTCCATATCATCTTTGTCGAAGGACACGTCAATTTTGAATTTTAATAAAATCGCATAAACACGAGGATTATAATAATCGTTATTTATGAATTTTTAATTCTTTTCAATACATTCGATTTTTAATCACATATGATTCCAAAATTTGTAAATAAATCGTTAGTCTTTTTTTTTAAAAGGATTTTAAATAAATATTTTTTGTTATATAATAAAAGCTTACGCCCCCGATATCACACAAAATGTAACCATAGATCAGATCAATATTGAAAATAAATTAAAAATTTATATACTATATCATAGAATATTAAAATTTAAAAAAGAACTCTATTTGCACTATTCATTGCTGGCCTTTTAATCTCAAAATTTTCAAATTTTCAGTGGAAAATTCATAAATATTGATCGCGGTACCACAAAAAACCCTTCGATTTTTTCCCTTTTTTTAAAAGCCTAATGAAAAATGTATATAAAGCATATAATTTTTTTTTGTTTGTTATATTTGAGGATTTGTTTTTAGCCACCACATGAACATAATCGATAAAAAAAAAATAAATCAAAAATTGTTAGCTGTGTAATATATAAATAATCCTTCTACTATACCTAAAAGCATCTAGAATTTGCACATTAACCCTTTTTTTTTTTGTTGAAATAATACCAAAAATCCTGTTAAATTTGTCAACGATATTATCATTCATCTCATTCCCGTTGAATAATACATCATATATGCAGGGAACATACAATATGTATACAAATATGTTGGAGCATATTCCAATATATTCATGTACCGCATACCTAGGTATAATATGGTACGAATTTCTGCGATAAAAAGTAGCTTATACTATACAATAATATCAGGCCCGTTGAAAACAATGTGACATACTTTCCAAAGAAATATTTCGCGTTTTTAATCATTTTATTTGGATATACATATATGCACCAAGTTTGCCTTCGCGAATTTACACGCGGAAAGAACCTTATTTGTATGTGTATGCATACGTTTATTATAAAATCGCAATCAATCATTATTATGTTATTATTACCGCGTGACAAGAAAGTGTTTTATATAAGAACTTCTTAATCAGACATTGTATTAAGTCGGTCAATAAATTCAAATTATGTACGCGAGTACATCGAAATTAGTACATTTAAAACCAGTTTAAATTGTTCATCATTTTAATATTGCCTTTTTGTATATTTTATAAATTCTATAAAAAAAATGCTGTATGCGTAGAGAAGCCTAAAAACGGCGACATTACATGATTTTAGCTGAATTACCAAAAGTGTCTAGTTTTAAATAATTTTAATGAGTTTGAAAACTTGATATAATGTTGTCATACTAAGTTAAATATAAACATTTAATAAAAAAAAATAGGATTTAGTATAGTCCCAGTCTGTGGAGAAAGGGATTCTGATTAATTAATTCATAATTAACACATTTAGGAACATAGATAATTTTCTATTCTTCCAATTAGTACTGTCCCAATTGAATATGTTATCATTATCATGTGTTGATGTCGGAGGAAATATAGAATCATATCATGCACATTAAAGTCCTTCCATTACATTATCTACATTATCACAAAAAATCTTGTGATCGATTTTAAAGTTTAAAATTAGATTATAAATTGAAGCGAAACATAACCTAGTATAGACTTCCAGTAACAGATGTGCCACTTTTCAATGCATCCAAAAGGTAAAAATGCACAAAGTTTTGATAGTGGACACGTAAATATGAATAAAATATGTTGAAGACTTAGAAGTGCCTAGGTGTGTCGCCAAAATCAAAAAATTTGCAGAGCTACTATATAACCTACTAGCGGCCCGTCCTGGCTTCGCACGGGTGGAGATTTATTTTTTAAACATTAGAAGGGTCTTTGTGCATGAAGTTAGACTACAGAGAATATTAGACGCGACAGACATGAATGTGAAGATCATTAGATACAGATGTATGCGGAACAAATCTTTCCTCTTTATAATATTTCTATAGATTATATTTTTTAAGTTTAAGTAGGGATCCCTAATTTTTTCTAGCAATAAATATAGCCTATGTTACTCAGGGATAATGTAGCATTCTAATGGTGAAAGCATTTTTGAAATCGGTCCAGTAGTTTTTGAGTTTATTCGTGTCAAACATCCATACAAACCTTTCCTCTTTATAATATTAGTATGATGTAAGTAGAAAATAAAAATTTGTTTGTCAGTCGATTTTAAGTTAATCTTTCAATCTGGTAAATCTAGAAAAATGCCAATTAAGTTACAAGTCAATTGTCAAGTCCTAACCTGTTTTATCAAAAGCGATAAATTTTCTAGTTTTAAATATCAAATAAAGGAAGAAATTTTTATTTTAAACTAAATTTAAAAGTCGGTCTCCCATTCTAAATTAGTCAGATTTATATCCTATTCTTTTTCTTTAGCTTTTACCATCCACCATCCACCATTTTGTATCCAAATTCTACTTATGCATATTCTCATATGATAAGAACATAAAGTTTATTGATAACTTCGTGGAATTCAAATTCTTGATGAAAACGAAATTATATACCAAAGAAAAAGAAACTGCCCACATCAAATATATGGCAAATAAATATACTTCACTGTAACAGTTTAATTGGCAAAAGAAAAAAAAAACGGTGTAATCTTTCAAGTAAGATTATCACATATTATTTTCATAAATCACATTTGATACCCGAATAATAGTATCAAATCCAAGGAATCCCAGAGCTTTTCATAGAAAATGGAGAATACTTATATATATTTTATGTATGTAAGTGGCTCTCTCTTATACACGTGAGTAATCTTTTCTTGTAATAAAATCTTTATCATCATCAACATTCTGAAGGATCTAGTTTTTTTTTTCTTTTTCTTGTTTTTTGTTTGTTCTTATATATACTAAAGCTGGAACATATTAAAATCTACATCCAAACTATGTAGATGTGTATACACTTATATAACAAAACTGTATCCTTTTGGGTTCTTTTCAGATCGTTTGTGGGTTTCATAGTTTTAAGGTTTATTCCCTTTTCTTTTCTTTTTGTTTTGTTATTGTAATCAGACTATTCCATATATAGTACTTTCATCATTTCACAAAGAAAACCTTCCATAATGTTGCATTTTTACTTGAAAGATGAAATTGCACATCAAAAACAATTTTTATTCTCATTAAGGTTAAAAACCTTTTTTTTTTTCTTGTGCGCTTCTATGCTATCCTATTTTCTACTTGAACGTTAATGAGACTAAAGAAGAAATATAATACAAAAAAAAAGTAATGTTATGTTGCTGTTGGTTTGGTAGGTACTTTAGTTTTCTTTTTACCTCATAGATTTTTACATTATGTTTAAATATATAAATGTACGAACGAAATTGCATAAGACTGGTTAAAGATAGTACACTCTATATACATATATATATATATAATTTTTAATGACGACCACGACATGCTTACTTGGAATTGCTCCAAAGGTAATATACAAATAAAATTCTTAACTAAGCGCATGCTGTAAAGCTATTTTATGCAATTAATTCTACTTAATTACATTTAAATAAGGAATTATCTATCCTTTTGTTTATCATCCATTTTCGTTTTGTTTTTAATTTGAGAGCAATTAATTTTTATAATATAAAAATGACCTACAAAAACAAAACTTCATATTATTTATGTTAATACTTTATGTTTATGGAAATGTGGGAAGATAAAACAACAAAAATTAATATTAGTTATTAATTAAGTGAAGTTATTAAAAATTTTCATTTGGGAAATTAATAAAGATCATAAAATAATATTACTTTGAAAAACACATGGTATGATTTAGACAGATGTAGCCAGTGCCGAATTATGAGTACCCCAGAACCTGGACCAACATTAATTAAAGAGCCCTCAATTTTATCAACTACATAAAGTCGTTGCTTGGAATATGTCTACATAAGGTCTGTTTTATTTGCCACTTGCTCTGGGGTAGAGCAAATTTTTACATTGAAAACAAAAACAACGAAAGAGCAAATCCTACACTACTTTCAGAGCAGGTGTAAACTATTGCACCCGAATTAGTTCAGTTTTCTACCATAAAAAGTGTATTAGCTTAAAGTTTCTCATTTAATTAGAATATGGTTGCTAAGCAACGCTTCAAACATTTGAATTAAAGCTTTCTCCTACTCTTGCTCGTTTTATTTGCCACTTACCCTGCTCCGGGGTAGGGTATGGCAAATAAAACAGACCTATTATCTGCAAAACACAAGTGTATAGGAAATAAAATGTTACTTCAGAATGTTGCATAAATCTATGCTATTCGTCAGGCTATCTCAAAGGTTTTAGTCGCCTTTTACCAAAAATATATTGATAAAGCATCCAAAAAGAAAATCAAAGATATTTTAATTCAATACGACAGGACATTGATGATTGACGATCCAAGATCTTATGAACCAAAGAAATTTGGTGGTCCAGGTGAGAGTTCCCATTTTTATATAAAGAAAATGATGACTTTATCTGGCATAAATAAAAAATAACTAGTTCGGAGTAAGAGGATGATGGCAGATATTCAATTTTTCCATTAATAATAAAAGAAGTCCACATATTCGTACTTATAGAAGGGACAATGTCCAAATTTGCTCCTTTGTGGATCGTACAAAACAGGTAGCAAATAAAGAAAGTTATGAGAAATAAGGAAACAGGTGTATTGTGAGTTAAAACTCAACCCTTTATACTAGGTAGAGTGAAAAGTAATCTCCTTGGGAGGCCGTTTTGCAGCGATTTCGGCCTTCAATCGCTCCAATAATGCACAGTAATACTCGCTGTTGATGGTTTTTCCTTTTTCGAGGTAGTCCACGAGGAATATGCCATGACAATCCCAGAAAACCGACGCCATAACCTTTCCGACCCATCGAGCCTCGTGCCGGCTTCAGTCCATTGCCGGGCACTCATTCTGTTCTCTGGTGTGTAATAGTGGATCCAGGTTTCATCAACAGTTACCAATCGACGCATCAGCAAGTCCAAACACTCTTTCGAAGTGCTCTCGCGTTCGTGTTTTTGGTCAGGAGTGAGCATGTCCGGCACCCAGCGGCAGGATAACTTTTTCATATGCAGAATAATGCCCAAAATATGGCGTGTGCGCTCAGTACTAATCTTTGTGGTATCTGCTAGCTCGCGCACCTTCACTTTCCGATCAGCCAACACCATTTCATGTATTTTTTTGACATTGTCCTCTGTAACCGCATCGGAGGGCCTGCCGCTGCGGACTTGATCGGTAGTGGAGTTGCGGCCACCACGAAACTCTCGTAACCAATATTTGACGGTGTATCCAACGGTTTATCCAACTTTTCTTTTGTTTCCATCGCCGTTTTGCCTCTCAAAAAATAATGTTTTATGAGAGAACGAAAATCGTTTTTGTCCATACTCAACATGATGCCAAACACATCAACAACAATCGGCTGTCAAAACAAAGCTAAAGACAGTATCGCACTGAAATTTGGCATGTCTGCCTAAATATGAACGGACTTCAAGGCACCATAACCTTTTTTGCAGTAGCAGCGCATTCTGGCGGTCAAGGAGGTTACTTTTAACTCCACCTAGTATATGAAGTTTCGAAACCAGATCGAAACTGAGTTGAAATGCATGTGTACATTGATTGAGTTCAAATTGGATTGACAGAATTAACTCTGTTTTGGTTGGCTATGTTACAGTTATCAATTTTCTTGGTAAAATTTTAAATTTTTTGTATTCTCAACTATATTTGGACTCGATTTGAACTTGACATTTAAATCCGCTGTATCCATAAACATGAATTCAAATTTCGATCCAATCTTGACTCTCTTCGATTTTTCAACTCTGAATATAGAAACAATTTTAAATCATAATCAGGCCTATTCTGAAGAAATGGCTGATTTGTTTTGTATAAAACTTAGAATATTTTCTTGACTACTTCATTAGTTAAGACCGTTGAATGAAAAAGAATTTAGTCTCAAACACCCAACTGCCAGTAAAATTGGTTTGTTTTTTTAAATATGTCCAATTCCATTGATAAAGGTGCCTGTAGTAATCATAAATACGCCTCCAAAATGTTAGCGGAGAAAGCTTTGTGACTGTTATAAGTTAGAAACAGATTAGTATATGAACTCTATAAAAAATTAAGAGTGTGTGAGGTATGTTTTTTTTGACTATTCTAAGAATAGGAATCTAAAATTCTATGAGACATGTGTTAAAATATTAAAAACATCATAATTTAATATGTAATCAAAACAATTATCACATTTTAAACTAATAAATAAATATTTAGTATAATTTTCTTCTCATATTTTTAACATTAACCTTAAAAATGTATATTCTGATTCAAGATCTTCTATTTATAATATTGATAACATCATTTTACAAGTATTTTTCCCTTCATCGTCATTAAATAATAATTATATTTCCGTAAACTTAATTAAAGAGACAAATACCATTAAAAATGTATGATCAGGAACTTTGATTTGATGAATAAAAAAAGGGGTTTAATTTACTTCTAATGCTTTTTTTTGTTTTTTCCAGGAAAATTCTATAGCGTTTCGAATATTACGAATATTTTCAACTACTATACATGACCAACAACACACAAAACCCTTATTACCTTTCCTTCCTTCCATATGATAAGATAACAAGATTTTTGATTTATGTGGTCGAGACCTTACCAAATAATTTCTGAATTATGAATATCAGGACAAATGTGAATATTTTGGGTTAACCTTTATTATCCGACCAAAAAATTTTATTCCTTTTTTTTGCTGTTTCTTCTTTTTAGGGTTTTATTATTTTCCCCACAAAATATGAAAATGAGATTTTCCATTTATAAAATGAATTCGATTTGAATACTATATGAGAAAAACGTTATGACGAGAAATATAAAAGACTTTTAGTAAATCAGATTTTTTAGTTGATTCGAATTTGGTTAGAGATGGAACAACAATTGAAGAATTTTTTTTTTTTTTGGTACCTTTTTTAAATCCATAAAAATATTAAGGTCAAGGAGGAAGATTTCTACAAAATTTTGGAATTGGTTTAGGAATTTCTTTAAAAGAATTTTCAATCAGTCTGTTGTAGACTTCGTCAATTTCAATTAAAGTATACACAATTTCTTGTTGGTGGTTACCATTTTGGCTTTTTTCCCATACAATGGGAATATAGTTGAATGAGACTAAAAAATTGCTATAGTACCTTCAGATTTTGATGGATCTTCACGTTTCGAGGTCCTCCTCTAAAGTAAACAAAATATATACCTGGAAAATTGTCTGTTCGTCTGTCTGTATCAAATTTAGTTTACACGATATCGCTCAACTCAAGCACATTATTCGATGTAATTGTAATTTCGACAACTGGTTGCTTATCAGGAGAAATAGATGTCTATTGTTTTTGGTATCGATCTAAAAAGGAGTCGAATGGTAGAAGATGATTTATGAAATCTGATTTAATTTTATTTTGAAAATCTTCTTATTTCACTCACTTTTAAAATGAGCATCTCAAATATATGAGAGGCCCAAAAGAATTCTAAAGATCACACGGCGCCAAAGTCGGCCCTGAAGATACGTCTTAATACTTTCTTCTATAACTTAATTGAATTTTTGAATTGAAACTGTTGTTATAAGATGAATTCAAAGATCAAATAAGAACACATTATAAAGGGACGAAAAACGATATATCAAGAAATTAATATAGAATAATTTAAATAGAGGAAAGCAGTTTTCCCAGTGTATGCATTAGCAATCTTTTTTTTTAATGGAACTCGAGGATACCACATGAGCATAAAATCATATTATTTTCACGATTACCAACACTCTGATTTGAAGATCACCACTATAACATAACTGAAGTCGAAAAACTTTTCTATTTTAAAAGATTTTTCTTTATAATGTCCTCCTCCCATGCTGTTATGGAAATAATAATTTAGAAATAAAATTAAATTACAGTACGTAAAACAAGATGATTTTCATTTTCTTTCAAACGAAATAAATTTTATTATACGTTTTTTTTTTTTTCTTAAGATAATGGTTCATCTTCATTTTTAAGAGACTTATCAGTCATATTTTTTGAAGAGAAAAGTGCAGGGCATATATTGTTAAAATTGTTACAGTGAAGTTAAGTGCCTATTAAATGATTCTCATAAAGGCAAAAAAAAACATATACACAAACCAACATCAGGAAAGAATAAAGAAATATAAAAACTTCTAACCATATCCAATATACGGCGGAAACTTTTTTCTTGGATCCTGGAAATGGATTTTCTTCTTATATTTTTTATACAAACATAAATTTATCATGGAACAGGATCAATTTGATGAAAGAATGATGATAGTCTCTAGTGAATGTCTATAAAAATTTACTCCGATCTTTGATACATATGTACCTCATTTCTCTATATATATTTATTATGATACTTTTAGTATATGAAAGACTTTATTTGAGTCTTATTTATTTTTTTCTTTTTTATGATAAACATATATCCATATGTACATATACAATATAATAGTAACTCGCTGAATGAACTTCCACTAGTATACAACGTGTATACACAAATGGGAAGAATTCTTTCTTTCCGGATGAGAAACAAATTTACGAGCAAACAAACATATATCGAAATTTATTTGTTTTATATGCTTTTACCATGTCTAAAATATATATATATATATATATATTTTCAACTAAAATTTGTTGCACTATAAAAGAAAAAGAACATTTTTTCGATGTGCCCTGATATTTATGGAAATATATAAAAATTTAAAATGATGCCAATTTTAATATTCATATTTCTCAAATGAATGATATTCAAAAAAAAGAAAATATTATCATTACGTTTTCGATGACGACAAAATAAACCCATTGATCGAATCTAATCGTTCGAGTCGATTCTTCAGAATCTTAAAATAACGAAATCGACCGGTAAAGTCCATCAAACAAAAGCGTTCAGAAATTGGTTAGTCACAAAAATATAGTGTTTCATCATTATAACGCTCTAGCCACTAAATTCAAGTTTGATCACTCGTCAAAAATTGAGAGGTACCTAATTCCGAACTTTTGATGCCATCAATTGTATAATTCTGACCTTACATCATCAGAATACTATTTATTTCGGTCAGCAGAACTTTTTAATGGTATAAATTTGAGTTCAAAATAAATCTATGAAATTGAATTGTCTCAGTTTACGCCTAGGAATCCAGAAATTTTACAGTGACAAAAGATCAGCGATTAAAATTGACAACATTTAGTTTAATGAAGCTTTTGTTTCCCATAAAATATTCACCTTTCATTCACACAGAAAAGGAAATGCAACTAGTTTTTGGAAAGTACACTCTTTCAAATAATCCTTTAAGAACTTTAATTACTTATTAAAATTCTAAATTGTTTTTCCGAAAATTGAATTTTCTCCATTTAAAAATTGTATCCTTAAAAATTTATTGAATCTAAAAAACGAGAAAATGCAACAGGATGGATTAAATTTTTTGATGGCAAATTGCCGAAATTTTTTTGGGCGCGATTGTTTTTGGTCCTTCATTTAAAATTTAATAATCATTTATAATTAATTTTCGACTATGCCAAATGATTATCATCGTTTTTATCATTGAAATAAAAAAGTACTTCTATTTTCTATTTTTGAGCTTTTTTTTTTTAAAAAATTTTATCTGAACTTGACTCAAAAAATGTATTATAAGCAAATAGAAAAAAAATATGTACTTACCTAGGACCGGACCCTAAACAGTGTCGAGCATCACTATTTTATGTTTGTTCTTTACTGCTTTAACCGCTGAGTTTTGAGACGTCAAGTGTATGTTTCATGTCATAATATATTAGTCTGAAATAATTTTAAAAAGAATAAGCTTTAAGAAAATTATTTATTTAATTGAACGTCGTTCAATTGCTTCATAGCGATGGTAAACTACTTTTCGTAACGCATATACATAATGGATTCTTAGCGCGAAAGGGCCTTAAAAAACACGCAATTTTCCTACTTAGTTGCGCTCTAAAATATTTAAACTTTTAAAGACAGCATTTAAAACTCCTACACTGGAGTTAAGTTTTGAAGTTTAGGTGTGAGAATTAAAAGTCATCTTCAACGATTTGCTAACAGTAAATCTATAAACATTTATTGTTCTTGACAATTCTTCAAGCATTTGACATGGATCTTAATTAAGTAATACTTCCAATCCTAGATATTGAAATATGTTTGTCCCGGGCGACAAAATTACTAATTTTAAAGCGTCAAAATCATTCTCTTCTTTTTAGTTCAGATAAAACAAGGTTCTAAAAACAAACGATGAGTTTCAATAGAACTTTTTTTTGTTTCAATTAAAACAAAAAGTAATAATATTTTCCATTTTCAGTACAATAAAAAGAAGTTGTTATTTACATTCCAATCCGATATGTGACACACTAAATATAAACGCTTATTAACAGTACTTCAAATTAAATGAGTTGCCACTTTAAGTTATATTAAAAAAGTACTACTTATGATATCTATTAGAAAACAATGACTTTTAATTCCCATACTCAATATAAATATTAAAAAATAAAAAAACATATTATATTTTCCAGTTTTTCTTGTAAAAAATGCATGACATGAAATGTTCTCAAAAATATATTTCACACGAAAAGGAAATTCAAAAGTGTATTCCTTAAAAATTGATTTAAGTATTTTATTATGAAATATGGCGGCTTTTCAGGCAAAAAAGAAAAAAAAAGGAACTTCCTCGGCTATATACAAGAAAATAAAGCACGATCGGAAATAAATGGAAGCGGATGTCGGAATTCCCTATTCAACAGTTTATAAAATTATTTTCACATTTGATAAGTGACATGGAAATTTAGCCGGTTTTTGGTTTTTTTGTTTTTTTGTTTCTTTCCAAACTCGACAGGAATACAATTTATAGCGTTTTTACTTAAAATAAAATTATTACATATAATTGTATATGTAAAATACACAAAACTATATTGTTACTTTAATGCAAGGCTGTCCAACCAGCGGCTCGTGGGCCGCATGCAGCCCAAGACAAGTATCAATACGGCCCGAAAATATTCAAAGTTACTAAAGCATGTCCATTTTTCTGAAGAATGATTTATGTGTTTGCGTTCTCGTACTAAAGCTGACAAGTGACAAACAACAGAAACAGGACCAGAACAGAAAGCTCTTTCGTTATTATAGTAAATTCTCTTTCTGTTTGCGTTGCTCGTTCAGCTACACTATTCTGTTTTTTGTCAACTGGTGGCTTAAGTGAAAAATAAAACATACTAAGTGTAAAATTAGAACCAACATGTTGGATGGATACCTTAAAAATTGCAACCACGTCAATCGAACCACATATTGACGGTTTAGTTTCTCAACTTCAATGCCAGGTATCACATTCATTTTATGATATGGATTTATACATAGTAATATAAACTTGTGGCCCAAAACACCATGTCTTCTTCCAATGCGGCCCAGGGAAACAAAATGGTTGGACACCCTTGCTTTAATGCTTCATTTGAAAGAGTATTTTAACTCTAACACGAAAAATTTTCAATAAAACGCTGCGACAAGTTTTCATTTCATCTCCTAATAAAGAGTGCAGAATGCATCGTAAATAACTTGTTTTCCATTAATTCCAAAAAAAATATACTTGCACTTAAATTTCTGTGAACTTAAATTGAATAAAATTATTATCGATATAATAATTTTATTTTTCTTTTTTTTTAATACAATTCCCCCCGAAAGGATTCATTTTCATTTTTTAACCATAAAAAAAAAGAAGAAAATTGTATATACTGGAAACAAAAAAAAATATATCTCTTAAAGAAAGAAATCTAAGAAAAAAATATGAAACACATTTCTTTATGAAAAATAAAGACATAGTAAAATCTTATTTTATATTCAAGTAGAGTACAACAACTAGCACCTGACTACCAATTTTGGTTGTGTTTTCTCGTTGATAGAACCTGAAAACACCATCGAATGCAAATGCATCTGTTTTCTTACTATACTATATATTTATTATATAGTCTAACGACTAGTCTCCATTTTTTTTTTTTAAATCTATTCAAAAACCATATCTTTATTTTATTTCTTAACTTATTTTATTATATGAAAAAGGAAATTGTTCAAAAACCTGATATTCTTAAACCAAAAAACCTTAAGAAATATATTACTTTTACGTGTTTTAGATAGTTTTATATACTTTATTTGGTAAGTATTTGAAAAGCTATTTATATAAAAATATATAATAAAACACCTTTTACTTGCCAAACCAAATGTGGGATTTCGTATGTAGTACCATGAAAAGTTAGGAAATCTAAAAAAACTATCAAAGTAAAATTTAAATCAATTTAAAAAGTAATTTTTCTAAATCTATTATTTGTTAAATGAGTATAAAAGTTCACATATGATTGATAAGTGAGAGATTATATGTTATAGTCCTTGTCATATAAGAAATAAAATATTAGAAAAAAGTTGAAGCTAAAAAATCGAAACCAAAAAATTTATCTTTAGAAACATACTTTAAGAAAAAAATGATACTTGATAATGGGCTCAAAATCTTCCAATTCTATTAATTATTTCCAAGAGATGAGTATTCCTGTGTATAATCAACATTTAATCGAATCAAAGCATAAAATTATCCCTATTTTAATATACTAGTACAACAGCTCTGTGTGTCATATATTTTGTTGTTGTTCCCATATAAATATATGGGAAACTTTCACCTGTTCAACCTGGCTCAACGACCATATATCAACATACTTTTTGTGTTTAAACACTTCTCCTCAACAATAGCTTTCCATCGATATATATATTAAGCCACATCTTTTGTTAGAATACGAATAAAAGGGAGGTAGATATCATTATTTTCGATAAGTCAAGTTTAGTTTTCAAACTTTCGATCCTTCAACTCAGAAACCGGATATTCTATGGGCGAAAAGGGCATTTTCCTGGAGCTCTCGCCAAAATCAGTCCTAAACCAATCTTATAGACGAATATGTTATGTTTTGTCAAGAATCATGTTTTTTTTCTCTCAATAAAGAATAATATTTTAAAAAAATAGTTCCATAATCAGGAGGAAGTATTTTTTTAATTCGAATTCTCAATCGACTATAAACTTCTTTGGTAGATATTATTCGACTACCAAACTCAATCTTGTACATCATAATTATACTATCTTATAAATATATCAGAGATAATTTTTTGTCAATTTTTAAGCAATTTATTGAATCTAATCTTCTCAATTATACTAAAAAAAATCGACATATTGACTTCCAACAAGAATCAATCATATTGTTTTATATTCATGGCCTGATAGTCCCAAAAAGTTACATAGTATGTTACATAGTTCCATGTGTAACAGGTTGTATGTACCCATGTACAACAACAACAGTCCTTTTATAATAATATGAAATATGTTTCTTTTCAACTTTTCTATTCCATCATGGAAAAAACAAATAGAATAGAAAAAAAACATTCTTGGGAAAAATGAAAAACGAAAAAAACATAATAAAATAAATATCATTTTACATATCATAGCCGCGCGATGAAATATGTTAGAACATTTATTACATATTATAAAAAATATATAGATTTATTTTCATGTCAATTTCAATTTACAAAATAATCTAGGAAAATGTCGTTTTTTTTAAAGTCAAAAGATATCATTTTATACGGCGTAACAATCATTTAAAAAGTATTCTTATATTTTAATCCTATAAAAAATCATTATATACTAAGCTACTAGAATTTTCCTTCATCATCAACAATAAAAAGTACCTGACAACTATGTAAATAAGTATTTAATCAAGAAAAACGGTTCCTAGATTTTAGTACGTTTATACTGAGATAGATGGCGAGATGATGTGTTCATGTCAAAATTATAATACTTATTAAAATGGACATTTGAAGTAACCTAGTCCCAGTATCTAAAAATTAACAAAAAAATAGACATCGTTAATGTAATACCAAAGATAAAACAAATATTTTCTTGACCAACATAACTCCATTAGATCTTAACGAAGGAACAATTGGCTTTAATAGCATATGGGATCAATTCCAGCTACGGGCAAATGTTTTAAACTTTTTTCTATTATGACTCGGTTTTGGTTCAAGCTTACTTTTGAAGTTTTGATTTTGATGTTTAAAACCTTAAAGTTTTGGTTTTGGTTCAATTTTGGATAAAAAAAAGTTTTAAAATTTAATACGCATCTTTTATTAATGCAGCTAAAACCAAACCCAACCGCCACAAAAAACATTAAAAACAAAAACTATTGAAAAGATTTGTTTTTATAATGAATTTTAATTTCGGAATTTGACGACAAGCGCGGTCGAGTTACCAATTTACTTATTCACTAAATTGACTAAAATTACCCAACAGAAAAAAGAGTTACTATTTAAAATTCTTACCGACCTAACCAAGTTAACACCTTACCGAAATAGCTTGATTTTGTTTCGGGTTAAACGATTAACTTCAATGCTGATTCAATTTTGATTTGTTTTTAATTCACATGTTTCTCTAGTTAGATTCAAAACTAATTTCCATCTTCAAATTTGTTTATTTTTTTTATAAATATTCCTAATTACACTGGCACAGCAGGTTCTAGTTTTCTTTTATACAATATATTTATAAGCTTTAAATAAGAATCGTTTTTAAATCGTTAAAAATCCAAAAACTTTTCTAGATTCAAATTAATTAATTGATTATCAACCCAAAAACAAAAATATCAACAATATTAAATTTTACTTATTTTCCTTTTAATTTTCTAATATTACAGTTTTGGGAAATTATTTCCGATGAACATGGTATCGATCCAAATGGAATGTATCATGGTGATAATGATTTACAATTAGAACGTATTGATGTCTATTATAATGAAGCAAGTAGTGGTAAATATGTACCACGTGCTGTATTAATTGATCTTGAACCAGGTACAATGGATTCAGTACGTCAATCACCATATGGACAATTATTTCGACCAGATAATTTTGTTTATGGACAATCAGGAGCTGGTACATTATTATTTATTTATATATATATATAATTGTTTTATTAATAAACTAAAATTCTAGGTAATAATTGGGCAAAAGGACATTATACTGAAGGTGCAGAATTAGTTGATTCTGTACTCGATGTAATACGACGTGAATCAGAGAATTGTGATTGTTTACAAGGTTTTCAATTGGCTCATTCACTTGGTGGCGGTACTGGTTCTGGACTGGGTACATTACTTATATCAAAAATTCGTGAAGAATATCCAGATAGGATAATGAATACATTTTCTGTTGTACCATCTCCAAAGGTAAATAATTACTATACTAAAAGAATTTCTTTAATATAATTTTCATTAGCTTTTTTATGTTTAACATATGTATGTATGATTGTTATTATTATTATTATTATTTGTCTCTTATTTCTATCTATCTGCAAAATGTACACAGTAATAATGTCATCAAAATTTTCTTTCTGTTAATTTATGTCTTATTATGTTAAATTTGATATCTTAGATATTATTATTGGAAATGATGACAGAGGAAAACCATAAAAGATGATATTTTCAAATTGAACTTTATGGTTTAAATCTAATTGATTTATATTATAATAATAAATATATATATTTATTCAATTATAGTTGATTAATGTGTATTTAAATCCTTTTATTGTGGACTAAGAGAGGAAAACATATAGATACAGTTTATGCTTATTATCATATACGATTTATATATAAATACATGTTGATTTTAAAGACACATAAATCATAAGCAATTAACTCATCAGTGATGGTAAAAGACTTAATGTCATTTCTTGGGTGACATTAACTAATCTCAATTATAATATATGAGATCAACATACATCATTTATGGTAAATGTCAATTATAGTACTAGTTATGCATTCATACATTCATAATTTTAATTACATATGTTATATGTTTTATGCAAAATAGCAAAAATTTTCTAGTATTTGAAATATACATTCTTTTTTCAAGTTTCACTTGAATGAATTCATAATAGCCAAACTCAAAAGAAAATATATTATTCTATACTTTTTGGAAACCTAAAAAGCACAAATTGATTTATATATTATGACCTGATAATAGTTAAATGACCTCAAGACAAATTAAGACTATCAAGCTTTTGAAAGGAAACCTTTGAGTTAACCTACTGTAAAAGATTCATCACAAAATAGATGACTCAAAGGTTAAGCGAACTTCTGTATGTCTTTTTAAGAATTTATAATTCCAAAAAAGGCATATAAACTTTATCATATGTCACCAATGTACCAACATGTTTCTTGTGCTATCTGAATGGACATTTTAGACAATGTTTATACGGAAGTTTAAGCACCTTAAGCTTTAGTAGAACCAAAATTAAACAAATAGTAGAAAATCTAACAATTGGAGACTGTCAACTGCAAGTTTTGAAAGACTAAAATCAAATCAGGCATCCTGAAGACGATCTTAATTGCCTCAAGTGACATACTGAAGTTACCATCATATCGTAAGATGATCTCGTAAACGAGCTTATATTAGTAGAAGAAACACAATAAGTTCAGAAGGGTTACAATGTCCTATCGAGTGTCACTCTGAAGTCCTTTTCAATAATAATCATTATACTATATTGTGCTTGTTATAAGTTAAAGCTATTTTTTATATTGTTAATACATACATACATATAAATAAATATCATATCTCATATTCCCAATCATATACATATACACAATTACATCATTATGAAACAATTTTTGTTAATTTCGTCTTTATTTTTTTTCTTGTTACAATTTTTTTCCAGGTATCAGATACTGTCGTTGAACCATATAATGCAACATTATCTATTCATCAACTTGTTGAAAATACAGATGAAACATTTTGTATAGATAATGAAGCTTTATATGATATATGTTTTCGTACGCTTAAGCTTACATCACCAACATACGGAGATCTTAATCATCTTGTTTCTGTAAGTTTAAAATTCCATTTTTTATATTAGTATTTTATTTTTTTTCAGGTTTCCGAAGTTGTATTGGAACCGTATAATGCAACATTAACTGTTCATCAATTAACTGAAAATACTGATAGTACAATATGTATTGATAATGAAGCACTTTATAGAATTTGTTTTCAACAACTTAAAATGTCAACACCAACTTATGAACATTTAAATCATTTAATATCTGTGAGTATTTTGTATATGAAACAAAAAGTAAGTTCAACAGCAACAAAAAAAAAAAAACAATTTGCTATGCAAAATACTGACAGATATGATGAAAAACGCTCAAAGCTCATAGCTCTCCAACAATATTATAATCGCACGAAATACAAGATGGTTGAAATATTGCAAAACGCTTTTGATGTGAAAAAAAAACAATGCCGGTTATTTTTTTTTTAACTAACTAAAAAATATAATTTAACATATATTCAAATAAAATAAGATGAAGTCTTAAAGTTCCCACAGACCTAGGATATTTTATCCAGATTTTGGCAACACTTCTGATCGTGTTTCCAGAAATTCAGACTTATAAATTTGCTACCAATCTAGTTAAATTAATCGTAAATCCGTAATTTATAAATCTTCTTTAGAATTTCAATCCAGTTTGACTCCAGGATCTAGATAAAATATCCTAGTCTGTTACAACTTTTGAAAGATTCTTACATGTCGTTTGTACATGCACGTTTGTTACAGAAAATCAACGTTTGATCTAATCTGTGCTTATTTTATGTAAAATATTTTAACAACATTTTCTTTTTACAATTAGTAACATTCCATTTACTGTACACTTCAAGTACTTGAATATTAAAGACAACAACCGGTAAATGGAACCACAGAGAAAATAAACTGAGCCCTAAAGTTATATTAATTATTTCTATCTGGGGGAAGCATGTCACGCCTCATTAATAATAGTTTGTGAGAAAGACGTTCATTTTTATAGCACATAAAATCTTTATTTACAAATACTATTAATGAGATGTCATCCTTTACAGACTGAAAATGTGACCAAATCAAAATCCAAGCCGAGTATTCTGTTTATTGTGTATGCTTTTTCATGGGACAGACATTTTTACAAGTAGTAAAACAAAGTTGAAAACTTTTTCAGTTTAAAAACTAATTTTCAATTGATTCTTTTAAAACGCGACTTAAATAAAAGCAGCTTTTAACAAGTCTTTTTAGACAAACAATTTTGAATTGAGTCTAAAACTGATAGCCACCTCTGAAATGGCGCAAAATCACATACAAAATTCATCTAATGTGAAAACTTAATATACTTACAACTTACTTTTAAGGATTCTGGTAAAGTAGCTATAAATTTTTTTTTAGCTAATATTTTTACCTTTTTACTTGCAACTACTTGAAAGTGAGCAAATAGAAAGATCTTATTAAAAATATGAAGGAAAAATATGATTATTTACGCATTTTCTAAACATTTTCCATTTTTATTAAATAACAAATTGAATTCGAAGAAATTTTCAAAATGATTAACTTTGTTTTTCTTTTTTTATTAACAAAAGAAAATTTTATTTTCGAATATCATAAATTTTATTTTTTATCGTTTTTTTGTTTTTATTGCAAAAAAAATACTTTTTTAAAATTTAATAGATCGTGAATAAAAAATTAGCACCGCATTTATGTTTTCTTCTAAAAAATAGAAAATCTTTTCTTTTTTTTCTTCTTCTTTATTCTAAGAATGAAAATATGTATTTTCTTTGTAAGGACTATATTTCACCTGGGAAATCATACTTGTTTTTCAGGTGATCTCTAACAGACATATTCTATATAAAAGCTTTTTGTTCGAAAATATGATACAACGAAAATTTATATCTTTTTCCAAGAAAATTTATTATATTTTTTATTGTTTTTTCTTTTAACAAAAAAAAAAAAAAAAAGAAGAAAATTTCTTTGATTGGTGAACAGTTTTCTTATAATTTTTCTTACAATATAGTATATTTTCTTTTATTATAAATTTAAGAAATAACAACAAACTAAAAAAAACTATAAACAAATCTCTTAGGTAACCATGTCGGGTGTTACAACATGTCTTCGTTTTCCTGGACAATTAAATGCTGATTTAAGAAAATTAGCTGTTAATATGGTACCATTTCCACGTTTACATTTCTTTATGCCCGGATTTGCACCATTAACTGCTAAAGGATCACAACAATATCGTGCCTTAACAGTACCTGAACTAACACAACAAATGTTCGATGCTAAAAATATGATGACTGCCTGTGATCCAAGACATGGACGTTATTTAACTGTTGCTGCTATCTTTCGTGGTAAGATATATATGTTTTTGTTTCTTTTTTTTTGTAATCATTAATTTTAAATATGATTAATTATTTTAAATATCCTGATTAAAATAAGTTACCTATTAATTCATTTTATTTTACGTTTTTGAGAAGAAAAAAAAACGAGTAAAACTAAGTAAAAGAACATTTTTAATTTATTTCATCAAAAAAAATGTTTCCCTTGATACTATCTTATTTTTTTTTTTGGTTTTCCACCTCCAGTATTTTACCATTAAAATGGTTCTTATTTTAACTTTCATTAATCATTTTTATTTGTTTTTATTACGCGTCTTTTTTACTTTGAATGTTTTGCTTATTATTTCTAATATCATGCAAAATTCTTATATATTTGGATGGCAGAAGAAGTCATTGCGTTTTTGTTGGAGACAAAATAAAGACATGAATCAAATTCAATCAATTGCTTAGAATTTTAATATATCGAAATTGATCGTTAAAGCCGAACGTACCTCCGATTCTAGTCTGAGTTTGTTTAGAAGGATTTTGGAAAGTTAAATGATTTGAATATATGTATAGAAGTTTCATTCAGTGGTCTCGCACTATAGCCTGTTTCCTTTCAAATCATTTTAACACTTCAAATATCCTTATTACAACCACAGCAAAATATAGTTGATAATCATATCGAATAAACGATTAATCGAATGTATGCTTTTATCTCATCATTATTGTCGGAAAGGGAGGAAAAGTAAGAGGAATATTAGTGCGCCTGAGGTGAAATTAGTAGGAAGGTAAAAAGAGTAACAAAAGACCATCACCAACTGCTACCTTCAGCCTTCACCAGCAATCCACAATCCATTAACCGACAACTACTTATCATGTTAGTCCACTCCACAGTTACAAAAATACATATGGTCAACAACTGATAGAACACTGAAAAATTTGACTGGAGAAGTTACATATCTGATGTTACCAACAAAATTTTCAGTTTCTCCACTTGCTCAGCGAAGAAATCAAAGTGTACAGATATGTTGTTTAAACCCTGTAACATTCTTGCAATTGATTTAAACCTTCCATAAGCAGTGCGATGACAGTCGATCATTAATAAGCTGACATTTATTAGGGAGTGCTCGTTAACTTTTAATTCTATCCGTTCGAAAAGAAGGCTCGAAGACTGAATGGCACTAACCAAGAATTTCATGAACGAAGAGACTATATCAACTACCTCACTGATTACCTCTTGGATACAAAAATCAATTGAATCATTCAGCATGATTTTATTTTAAGAGAGTATCTGTTAAACTTAATTTAAAGTTAAAGAATTTCATCATTTTTCCCTTTTTTTTTTTCTTTTTTTTTTGTTGTTAAATTCCACTAATTCAATTCTCACACTAAGAATCATATACATTTTTTCCTAAAGGAATCTCTTGAATATCAAGGAAGAGAAGGAAAAGTCGGCAAAAAAAAGTTTTCTTGAAAATCGAAGTCAAGTAAAAAGCAAGAAAAATAAAAATATGTACTACTATTTTTAAAGAATGGGAAAATTGAAAAACCAAAGTAGAAATAAACACTCCCAATCATTGAGATCTTGAACTTTCGTAGTTCTTCCCTTTTTTTTTTTATTTCTTCGATATACCCATATATGTGTATATAATCAAAGCTTGTTACCCGTAATCAATTTTCCAACTGTGTGTAGTATATTATAGAGATTTCCTTTTTTTCTTCTCGTTTTTGGCATTTTGTCGAGGTGACTTTTTCCTCTTGAAATTTCCTCTTATCCATATAACAAGGAAAAAAAAATAGATATCCTCTAAACAGGGTAACAAGAAATCAAAGTAAAAAAAAAGAAAACGAAAACAGATATATTTGAAAATATACATCAATTTCCATTCGAATAAGTCAATCACAGACAACATCACATACTTAGAAAGGAAGCAGTTTCGAAGGGATGGATTGCAAAGAGATGGTAATTTCAAGCAATTCGTTTAAATGTCATTCAAAATCGTTCATGAAAATAAATATTCTACTTTGAAAAGTTGAAGTTTTCGAACATATATTATGTACCAAGAAGTCACTGTTATGTTTTTTGTTTTGTTTCGTTCATCTTCCAAACACTGCTGATAGGGTAAATATACCAATTGGATTCTATCAGAAAACTCCTTATAATAGTCATGATGTGTTGTTAACAGTCTCAACATTTGATTTTAACATCAAGAATAGCTTAATGCACTAAAAAATTAGGTCTTTATCAAGACTATTATTTGTCTGTAAAAGTCAACAGAAAAGTCTGTTATATGAAATTCCTTCAATAATTAATTATTTTTGATATTGAATTTGTATACTGTAGAACTACGTCCGGTAGACTTTATATGTGTATCGTAATTCTACATTAAACACTATTAAAATTGTCATTAACTTGGACTAACTAGCCCTGGCGCCCTTACAAACGATAAAGTTCGAACTTCGTCTTCTAATGCTGAAATGAGACTGCTCTCCACTACTTATTTGGCCCCCGTTATCACCAGAGCTAGCTGCCCCTTCTTCTTTTAGAGGCAGAACATCCCTGCGATCCTGGCTATATGTATGAGAAGGGATTTTATCTTATGTCATATAACCGAACAGGATCTTTTCGTTCTACAATACTTAATTGTGAAATTTGCTTAAATAGCAAACCATTTTAACAAACGAACTAAAACAAACTGTAAACGAGTTGCTAAAATTGTTTGCAAATTGAAATTAGTAAAATTGAAAAGAAATCTATTAACTTAAAAGTTACTTTAAGTCAAATTATCAGAAAAAGTTTAACAAACTTCTTCAAAAATCACAAATACAAACGAAAAATTTGTCAAGAAAATACTGCAAAATAGCAGATTGTTTGGTAAATCGCGTCCAAACCAAGCTAGCGAATAAGGGCACCAATTTGCGAGCATTCATTGATGCTTCCATTCGCCACGGATTATCAGTGAGCGAAACTGAATAAAAGCATTGTTGCTTGTTTAATTATTTTCACTGACAAAATACGTTCAGTGTACAAGGACTTTTTGTCTTGATAGAGCAGCCGCAATTCCGTACATTTTACCCTATTTATCTTGAATTTGTAATATCAAGAGAAGAAAAGGAATCCGCGATTCATATGTGAATACATGAAAAATTCACTTACTATATTATGTATATTTTTTTGAATTTAAAAGTTCGACGTTTCTAGAAAGATTTACATATTATTTGTTGCCGGATTTTAACACTAAACATATCAAGAGGTAAACCCTTCTATTCTGACCCTTTTTTTTTTGGTGTTATATAAATATAAAGAACGTAATTTAGTTTTATATCCATTTTTTTTTCGATATCAGACATAAAATTAGTAGTAAAGAAATTAATCAATTAATTTATTTATTTGAACAGGTATGATGTCAATGAAAGAAGTCGATACACAAATGTTAAATATTCAAAATAAGAATAGCAGTTATTTCGTTGAATGGATACCAAATAATGTTAAAGTAGCTGTATGCGATATACCACCAAGAGGTTTAAAAATGTCAGCAACATTTATTGGTAATACAACAGCTATTCAAGAAATCTTTAAACGTATTTCGGAACAATTTACGGCAATGTTTCGTCGAAAGGCTTTCCTTCATTGGTATACTGGTGAAGGTATGGATGAAATGGAATTTACAGAAGCTGAATCAAATATGAATGATTTAATATCGGAATACCAACAATACCAGGTATGTGTATTTCATTAAAATGAAGCTCCATATATATATAGATGGTGGGGCTGTGTTCTCATATGGGAAGATGAAAAAACAAATTCAATTAGATAAATTCATTTTTGAAATTGTTTTCTGTAAATGTTATTTTGTTATAATATTATTAAATTTTTGTGTTTTTTCTTTACAGGAAGCTACAGCTGATGATGATGTCGAATTTGAAGATGAAGAAGGTATTATACATGAACAAGACGAACACCAACAAGATGGTATTTAAATTTTCGATTTTAATTCCTAAATCAAGAATTTTCTTTTTTTTGTTTTTTTACCACCAAATTAAATACATTTTTTTTATTTATATATAAGAATTTGGAAATCATGTAATTTATATGATTTCGTATAAGAAAAATGTTCAAAAAGTATTGTTGCAAAAATAAATTTCAATAATAAAAGAAAATGATATTTTAATATTAATATTTTTCACTAGAACGAACTTCAAGTCTAGGTTAGATCTCCAGAGAAATGTTTCTAAACAAAAGAAGTGTTATTCGAAATAAAGAAAACTTTCAGTGGAGCTATTCTGGCAGTGGAACTCTGATAAGGCGACAAACGATTATCGCTTTCTCTCATGTATTACAAAAGGCAATTTGTCGTTTTTATAGTGATAAATATGCAATCACTTGCAAAATATTATTCAAGCCTTGACAACTTGGAGCTCTCAAGTGTTTTCTATTTACTTTTCTTGCTGCGGCTCGCAAAGAAGTTTTTGAGCAAAAATTTCTGAATCATCTGAAAATGTTTGTTTATAACCAGTAGAAATACATTCCAATGAAGTTCTTGTATTGCTATTAGGGCCTTTCTTTTGGTCGTCATCTTAAATGTACTCCTGGTGAAAATACAACTGTTTTGCAAATATGATGAAATATTTTCAAGGAATAGTACAGGTTTGAATTAAATATTCATATTTAAGATTATTTTAGAGAGTTGTTTTCATGCTTTGAGAATTTACCCACTTAGTGGTAAAGAAAATTGAGAATCAAAATCAATAGCAAGTTCATTTTTTTTTTTTAGAGTAGATTCGTTTTGCATCTAATAAACTAAACACAATTGATTGTTGTTGATTTAACATAAAAATACAAGAAACTGCCATTAAAGAAGAATATCCCAGCGTCTCAAAACTAGGCATTCTTTTTTTTACTTCCTTGTACAACGACGAGTCAAAAATTTCGATATTAGTCTGCAAAAAAATCAAAGTCTCTAGGAACAGATTCGACGTTAAACTATATTAGTTGGTTCAGATACAGAATAACCAGACTGTTCCATTGAAATTTCTGAATTTTTGAAGTGTTCCATTGTAGGACAAGTTTGCGAAACGTTAGATCAAGTTTTAAATTGGTCACTTTTAATAAAAATCTGGCCAAAGACGACATGTAAATATACTAGAAAAGTTATATTTTTCTTTAAAAAATCAAATTAATATGAAAATATTTTCTTTATTTAAAGAAAACTAATTAATATTGTTTGATGTAAAAGAAAATGAGAGAAAATTTATTTAAATAAAAGAAAAACTTTAATTAGAAAATAGTTTTCATATTTATTTTGCATAAAAAAGGAAAAAAAGACATAATAAAGTAATATATACCGCTTAAAGGTTTTTCATGAAAATTAAAAAAGATAAAAAAAAAAAATTCTCATTTTTAATGTCGAATTATTTTCTTTAGAAAGTAACGAAAACTTATCTCTTTGGAAAGAAATGTACTTTTTTTGCGATACAACAAAAAACAATGATAACATTTAAAATTTAGTAGCAATATTATTTTGTTTTTTATTTTTTCTTGCTTTTATTTTTGTTGGAAAAGTATACGAAAAAAATAAGAAAAAATCGTCCAGCGATAGAGGATATACTAAAAATAGCGGAAACATTTTTCTTTAGATAGAAGAAACTTTTTCTTATCATTTCCTTGAAGGAAAAAAGAAAAAAACTCTATGAAAACTTGATAATCCTTTTTTGTTGTATGTAAAACTGTGCTGTCGTCGTCATGATGATGAAATACTATAAAAAGATATCCCCAAAGGTGCGGTTTTGTGTCTCTTTTTCTATTTTTTTTTTTTTACAAAATTTCAACAACGAGACAAGAACTCAACTTAATTTTTCTTTCTTGTTTTAAATTTATCTTTCTTTTATAATATTTTTCTTTTCTTTTTTCTTTTTTACATAGATAGTGACTTTTACCAGCTCTCAACGTTTTCCTTATTTTCTTCATCGGTTGCAAAAAAAAGAAAAAAAATGGGTTCTTTTACGTTTACTTGTTTTAAAAAAAAAGAAAACTGTTTGAAAAATTATCCAAACATTAAAATGAAATAACAGAAAAATATATTAATAGAATATAAACCACCCATCCTAGACAGGCGCCCATTCACTCACCCAAAAAATAGGAAAATAGAAATAAAGAAAATTCTCATTGAATCTTTATCATCTGACAAAAGTTCGAATGGTTTTTCAGAAAATTCTTATCAATAAGGTTTTTTCTTCTCAAGAAAGATTTTTTTTTTTTTTTCACTTTCTTGAAGTGTGTTTTGAAAGAGGGGAGTAACTTATGTAAATAAGATGTATTTGGTTATCTCTTAAAGAAAATTGTGGTGTTTTTAAACGACGATGGAGATAAACGGTGAAAAAAAGAATTTTTCATACATTCATAATTAATCAATTCCAAAATGATAAAATGTTCCTCTAGGAAGAGAAAAAAAAGTTTATTTGTTTAATGGGTTGTTTTTATTATACTAAATGAATTCAATGAATATAAAATTTAGGATAAAACAATTTAAAATTTCTTACGTTTTTTTTTTTAGATATGCAATAAGATAATCAAAGAATTTGGGGAAAATTCAGAGAATCAAAAAGCTTTCATAAGTTTCAGAAGTTAGCAAATATTTAAGAAAAGTGTCTGTCTCTATTTTACCCTACATCAGGGCTCCGCAACTGATGTGACCCTTAATGTGGCATATTTGTATCTCAAAGCCTTTACGATAAGAAAATGCACAGAGTTTATGGTAAGTTTTATACATATATATCTGCTTGTGGTGTCTCACAGAAGGCTGAGAATTGCTTAGGTATGCCAAGGTCTAGAGTAAAAGGTTGCCAGCAAAATCTGGGATCTTAGCACGTAAATTGTTTCACGTATCATCTTTCGAGTTTTCAGAAATATGACAAAAACATAAGTTGTTTCAGTCATAAAAGAAAAGCCAAACTAAACTTGTAACGACTTATTGAATAGTCGAATCAAAAGATTGAACTAACTTACGTCGTGTTCATGTAGATTGTAAAACATTGCTCCTAAAGAACAAGTCCCATATCGAATTAAGATCGTGGGATTGTGTTGGCTAAGACTCATTAGCAATGAAAAATTGTAGAGAATTAACACCAATATAGCTCAAGAAAATTGAGTAAAAATTAATATAGGGCAAACAATTTAAACTAGCTGTGAAGAAGGGCATCTTTTAAGTCGCCTATAACTAAATCTACTAGTGAAATTTAAGGGGTACAATAGATCTTAAGGTCGCAGTACAAGAATACCCTATTATATATTATCTAATCTAAATGAAATTTAAAACACAACCGCACAAATTCATCTTGATTGCCGTCATATTGGCAATTGCGAAGGAGCTAAGGGAAAAGATGGGATCTTATCCACATCCTGTTTACAGAAAGAAACGGTTTGAAGATTTTCAGTTCCAAATTTTGTTGAATTTTTTTATACAGAAGAGAATAAAAGGATTTCTGGAATGAAATCTTGATTTGGTTCAAATCTGGTTATATAACTCAAAAAATTTATCCCAAAACATGCAATTACAAAAAAATTATAAAAAGGTGTCTGAGCATGAAAAGGGGCTGAAAAAATCCTGTACAAAAAAAAAGAATTCTTCACCCCTAACTTCTATACTATTTATTTATTATTATTATTCCTAAATCCTGAATTGTAGTTTACAAAGCATCGAACAAAATGTTATTCAATTTTAATCTATCTACAAAAACTGTCATGGCAAGGAAGGCGCCATTTTATATTTTGTTTTTATTCCCAAATATTAATTACATGTATTTCTATAAATAGGTAACTTTATTAATAAAAAACGTAATTTTCTATCGGAAAATCCCCTTTAAATTGCAAATTATTTATATTCCTTCTAAAAATGAATGAGTATTTCTTGTTTCATTCTTCATTCTAACCTCCTAGCCTTAAAGTACTCAAATTTTAAGGAATAGACTAAACCAACGCATTCAAATCCTCCTTTTTGTAATTTATCATTACATTTTTATATTAAATTAAAGAAATTTTATTATAATAAACTTACCAATTAGTTTCCTAAAAGATTTTTCCTGGGAAAACGACCTGAACGGAGAAACTTAAATAAACGGACACGGATTTTAATGACATTTGCGCCAACAAAATTGGCTAATAAAATGAAATTGCATTTAAAATCAAAATTCAAAAATCTAAACTTAGAAAATATAGATGTCTCTGATTGAAAACGAAAAAAAAAATAGTTTATACGAAAAATTATGTCTCAACTAAATATTACCGAAAATTTTTCTTAGTGTCTTCGCTAATAAATTTTGACAACTGACATTTCATGACAATAAAAAAAAAAAGTATATTCCACCGAAATACCAACAACAAGGAAGACCGAAGCAAAAAAAAATTCGAGTAGTTTTATTTGTTCGTTTGGGAAATAAATAAAAAGTGAATGTGCAACAAATAAGAGGAAAAAGTAGAAAAAAAAGTTATTTAATAAAAAAAAAAAGATATTGTGAAATGATTCCGCGAATAAAATTAAAATAATTTGAAATTTATATTTAATTTTATTTTTATTTCTTGTAATTTTTACCTCCTTAAATGCGTGCGTGTGTGTGTGTTTGTTTTTGTTGAGAATAAAAAAGTTAATATAAATATTTTTTATTATTTTTTTTTTTGTGGTAAGTTCAAAATGGTTTTCTATTTATTTATTTATTTTTTTTTTGTATAAATAAAAAATTCATTCTTTGTTTGTAAATAAGTTTTTTCATATAAGAAAAGAGAAGAAACACAAAAGAAATTCTTCTTTTTTTTTCATTTTTGATTCAATGCCAAAAATAGAAAATAATTATAAAAATGGTTTGTTTTTAGTTTAATTAAAATTACAATAACAAAAACGTAATCTAAAAACAATTTGTGAAGAAAATTGAAATGCAATGAAAAAAAAAATATTTCACAATTTTTTACATTAAAAAATAATCGAATTGTGATGAAGAAAATATTGCTTAAAATTAGGTAATTTCTATTTTTTTTCTTTTTCTTTGTGTAATCATCAGTATCTTTAATTCAACTCTCCACGACGAAAACCCAAATCATTAACCAAAATGTCTTGGACAGATCCATAGGCAATGTTCAAGTCTCTCGCTATCTCTCTGATGGTTAATTTGCGATTATTGACTAACATTTCTTTTACTTTATCAATATTTTCGTCGGTTTTCGATGTCGATGGTCTGCCAGTGCGTTCATAATCTTCGATTGACTCACGACCACTTTTGAACCGCTCGTGCCACCGATAAACGACCGTTTTCTTTAGAGAATCGTTGCCGAAACAATTTTTCAACATTTTCAACGTTCGCGCACCATTAAATCCATTTTTTACGCAAAATTTAATACAAATTCGTTGTTGCAAATTTAAATCCATTTCTAAAATTGTAAAAAAATCGCCAACACGCACAGAGATAGACGTACTCTTGGCTACGTAACAAATGTCAAGCTATGACGCTAAGATTTAGAGGGAATATCAATAACAGATGTACCAACTTAACAAAAAAAACGGAACTCAAATCGGAACGATGGGAGCGCCACACGGTTATTCCGGTAACTTTTTGATCAAGGTGGTATGACTTAATGGCAGTAGTGGAACTCTTGAAAAAGGCTTAGAAGTCATACAAATTTTGAAAAATACTTAGAATTAATTTATTATATAAAATAAACAAAGGTTTTTCTTGTTTATAAAGGTTAAACAAAAAAATTAAGAAGCATAAATCATTTCAAAGTTAAAAGAAATTTGCTTTTTATTTTGTCGTAGGAGAAAAGCACCAAAATTCAAAAGAGCCCGCGTATACTAATTAGTATAATAAATGATAAGAAAATTGATTCAGATGCTCACCCTTTCCAAGTCTCATAATTGTGTAACTTGTTATATCCGTAAACCAATAATGACATAGAATTACACGAGAAAATCCTTTGGTCTAAAAATTTGTTATATGTTAAAAGCCTTAAAATTATACAAAAAGTTTTGTATTCTTTTGAATGCGCAAGTAAAGAATTGTGAATCTTTCTTTCTTTTTTTTTTTGCCTCCTTTAAGAAAGGAGAACCTTCTTTAAAAAATCAAAAGGATTCACTTTAAAACCACGACCTTAACCAATATTGCTAGAAAAGCGTTAGGTCACGATAAAAAGTAAACAATTCCAGACTTTGGGAAAATGTATATTTTTTTTTTATTATACAATTAAAATTGAATTTAATTATTTCAACGAATTATTAATTACAAAAAAAATACTGCTTACTCAATTGTTTCTAAGAAGTTTTTTGAACTTGTACTTTTGTATTGTTATCATTGCTTTTATATACATTTAAAAGCAATATATTAAACTGTATTACAAAGTTAGCAGATAATGAAAGAAAGACCGAAAGGGGTAGTATCAGTTTCATGTCAATAAAAAAAAATCCAATCAAATTGTCTCTTTTAAAATGGGTTTGTTTTAAGTATTCCTATTTTGAGTTATTACTTCCATTCCAATTAGTTTAAAAACATGATTAAATTATGTAATAATCCTAAAGCAGAGCAGCTAGCTAGTCCCAAGCTTAAGCTTATTCACAGCTCTAAAAGTAATTGGAATGTTTTTAAGTTGATATAAAGGGTGTCTCCATAATAGCGCCAGATTTAAATGTCGTGCTATTTTCGTTTCATTAAGTTTACATTACTGAAATCTTCACATCTGTCATCTACCATTGCTGCTATTAATAGTCATGGAACTTTGCAGGAAGGAACGGCATTATTATTGACAGTTTGTCAAGTTTCAAGCGCCTACTGTTGTCAAAAAGACAATTCCACAAAATTCAAATTGTGCGTTTTTTTCGGATCATTCTTTATTTAAATAATTATTAAATTCCCTATCGAATGAGGTATAATTCATACCTGTAGGACCCGGAATATCTGACATATACGTATACCTTCATACAAAAAAATTCTTGTGTTTCCTGTCCTAAAAAGGAATATTTTTGAAAACGGTTAATGGCATTTAATTCTTTTTTAAATTGATCGTCGAATGAGGTATGGGTCGTCTTTACAAGATGCAGAATACCCAAGATATAGACAAACTTCAGTTACGCAAATCAAATCTTGCACTTTTATTTGGGACACCCTATATATTAAATTGTATTACAAAGTTAGCAGATAACGAAATAAAGGCCGAAAGGGGTAGTATCAGTATATCATGTCAATAGAAAAAAAACCTAATCAAATTGCCTCTTTAAAATGGGTTTGTTTTAAGTATTTTACTTTCGAGTTATTACTTCCATTCCAATTAGTTTAAAAACATGATTAAATTATGTAATAATCCTAAAGCTAGCTGCTCTAGTCCAAAACTTAAGCTTATTCCCAGCTCTAGGAGTAACTGGAATGATTTTAAGTTGATATGTTGTTAACCCTTTCGTCGTACATCTTCTTTTTATAAACACAATAACTCGAGAAGGTCTCACTCAAATTTATTTCAATTTCCTTCAAAGATTTAGCCCGGAAATGAAAAACCGAAAGTCATGGATCCGTCATTCTGTTTCCTTTATTTTAGATTTAGTATTTTAAATTACTAAAATTTATGTTTCTTTAAAGACTCTCTTAAACTAATCTTAATTTGCTAAAATAAGACGAATAAAATTTGATACTCTAATAATTATTTTAATTAGAATTTTAAGAGTTAAAAGAGTGTGAAAACATAACAAGTTGTTTATTTTTTTTTTTTTGCCAAAATCATTTTCGCGAGAAGATGATGTAATAAATGGCGGGAATATTCTTTTATTTTGGTAAAAAAAAAAAAACAAAACTCCTACTAAAAGATGATAGATTATGTGTTTTTCGTTTACTCGAGAAAAGGTTATTTCAATTACAAATTCACCAACAAAAACCCCAGAGAAGCAGCCAATGATTGGAAATATTTTCTAAGTTAATTTTTTATTTGGATTCATTCCAAAAAAAAAAGAAAAAATGTTCTCAGACTTCATTTTTTACTTTGCTAAAAAGACTTCTTGAAATCCAAAACGTTATATATTGGGTTGTCCGGAAATTGTGTGCCAATTTGGAGAAGATTAATTGTGGAACATATTTTAACAGATTAACCTTGTTGGAAGCATATATCTTGTATACAGAAGAAACCCCAATGCATATTCTTTCCGACTGCGAAACACTATTACGTATAGAAGAAGGAAACATCTGGAGCCATAATCCTTCTTTTCAAAGAAGATACAATCTCTTGACCGACTTCGGATACTAAATTTTCTAAGAAAAATAGGTTTGGAGGAAGTGCTCTTGAATGGGAATATAACCAAACCAACTGCACTAAAGAATATGGAGTACAATAGATCTCAAAAGTCGTAGTACAAGATAACCCTATAAATGAATCTAATCTAATTTTTGTAGCCTTTGGAAGATGGGAAACAACAAATTGCATTTTATATACTTGATGCTTTTCTGTATTATCGAAAAGAAAAAAATGACTTCCAAAAAAATGTATACGCGTTTTAAAATGAAACTGTTTTAGCTGAAAGAACTCTGGACATGTGGTTCGTTAAGTTTAGGAGCTGATCAACTTTCAACTTTAAAGACGAAAAATTTCCGAATAAACCCTCCATCAAAATTCTCTTAATTGAAAGAACTTCAACTTCTTCAGACTACATTAAAAGCCACCTTGAATAGTTTTTTTTTTGCTGAGACACCTAAGAAATTCTGGGGAAACGGAATCAAAGGTTTTTCAGCAAAACGTTGAATACATAATTGCTTTTAAAAATCGGCATGAAATTTCCGGACAGCCCAATAGAATATTCGCAAGACGAGATTTTGTTACCGAGTATTTTTTTGTTTGGTCATTGTTTAAAAACTGGTTAATTTTTTTACTTTTGATTTCATTAAAAATTGGATCTACTAAATACATTTGTTAGACTTTTAGCCATTTAGACTTTGTAACAGTATTTATTAAATAATATTCCATGTCTTATATTTCTTTCAAGTTTATTAGAGCATTAAAATTTAAGCTTTTAAGTTAGAACAATTTCTGTATATCCGTCCATTCGTTCGTCCGATACATACAAAATAACTCAAAAACGTGTTATCCGATTTTGATGAAATTTATAATGTAAGTTGGTTCTTACTTTACTTGGTTTGGTATTCCATTTCAACAAAAGCGGCCGACGAGGAGGAAAGTTATAAAGAAAAAACCAGGGTGACCAGAAAGTTTTGTCGTTTTTTTGTTTATGGTTTTTATCGGATTTAATTTGAAAATTTATGAAGCATATTTGTTTAAATTATTTACATGGATTGACTACATAAATAGATGATATCATGTTAAATTTCAGTGAAATCAGTCCAAGGATAGTGAAGAAAGAAATAGTCGAAGGGAAAAAAAGCTCGTTCATAAAGTTTTTCGGACTGATTTTAATAAAATTTGCAAAAGATATTTATATACTATTGAGCGAATTTTGAAAAATACGAAACATATGAGTTATGGAGTAGAAAACCTTGAAATATTAATAGTTTTGGTGCTTCTTTCTTAAGCCCCTTATAGACTAGATACATGTCTGCAACCTGAAACCCACAGACTGACTACATGTCAATCGACATATGTATATAAACATCATTTTAGAAAAATCACCAGTGCGACAAAGTGCTCTTTCGGTGATTTTTCAGACCTAATTTTGCTTAAATCACTCATACTTTATATGGATGTGAACAATACAGCTCCGTCTTTTACAGTGATGTTTGCAAACAAGTTGAAAACCGACATACACACGTTAAACATGTCGACAGACTTGAAGCTACGATTCTTGAAAATCAAAAAATTTTGATTTTTTCGACATGTCGATGAACCGTTTGTCAACCAGCCTACGGACGCTTAAAATTCAGTTTTTTCAACCTGGTTGACGGACATGTAGTCGTGTCTGTACTATGCTTTAAAGTTAAATCATTGAACTATAGATTTGTTAATTACGGGTCCCATTTCTACTATAGGGCATCAAAAACTGGGCTATATGCCGATTTTATGTTAACTACAAAGTAATATTTTCTGTTTTTCTGTTGACGTCAAAGATATTTTATATGAAGCCAAAAAAAAGAGCAACCTGTACACGAAAATGATTCAAATATTTGTTTTTGTAATTTAATCAATTATTTAACAAGTTTGACACGGTTTTTTTTTTTAATACATTTAAGCGACCAAAAGCGACCAATTCCGATAAGCTTTTTTTTTTTAAATGCATTTTCTTATCAAAAGAAACGGAATTTTCATAAAATGTAATTAACGAAAATTAATTAAAATAAAAAAAAAAAATGAAATATAAAATAACCTTGTTTAAGTTTAAAGTAAAATATTTTAAACTTTTTAAAAATTCGTTTTTAACATCTTAACATTGAAAGAAATCATATCAGATTTTTTTTTGATAGTAAATTTTGTTTCTATTTAGAAGAAAAAAAAAACCTTGTTAGATTTTTAATTGAGTTTTTTTTTTAATCTAATCAAAATGTTACTTTCACTATTTTTTGGAATTTTATATAAATAGTTTTAAGGCTCTGCTACACATTTGCTTGATAAACTTTAAACACCTTTCTGTGTTCTGTTCTATTACAGTACTACCAAAGTATAGGTAATGATAAAATATGGAAAGCAAAGTATAACTAATAATAAAGCCGAAAATCTAGCGAAGTAACCAGAAAAAGCACGTAGCAATAAGTGCGAAAGAATAGGCAAGAGTACATACAGTTTTCATAGGCAAAATCCATCAGGAAGAGAGAGAATGAAATGTTCTTAATAAAGCACATGTAAAACTCTTAAAAACCTTATCTTTCTTCTAGTATTTGTGCATTTCCATATAAATTTTCAACACATGCTTCTTTGCTTACATTATATTTCTCTTTCACCCATACCCGTCCAATATGTACCTATCTATGCCAGCAGTGGAGAGAAAATTGTTTGAAAAAGAACAGTCAAAATTTGTAAAACTTCGTTACGGTAAAAATAGGAAGTTTCCTTACTTTATCATTAGTTACACTTTGGTTACACTACCATAGACTAATAATAAAGACTTCCAACGACTGTACATTTAACGGATTCTTTTTGTACCGTGATATCGCGACACAATATAGATTCTTCTCTTCCGCTCACATTAAACCTCTTTTCATCCATTCTTTTTTAAGTTCACCTACAACAACAATACTGAATATCACACTGATCATTTGGCTTGGAAATCTAGCACCACGTTTATGTGCAGACCAGAACCAGTACGCGTGGACTGGTTTCGGTCCTTTCAGCTATTGAGTTTATGTGCGCTTTTATTTTAACCTCATTTTTTATTATAAATTAAGCCACGTTGTTATTAAAAACATCAAAATCGCATCAATAAGATTTTTCCATTTATAATAAAACGTTATGTTATGTTTCGGCTTTGCTTTGATGTCCAAAGCAGTTTATTCGCCAACACCATACCAGTTCGGTTTCATTTGGTTCGTACCAAACTAATGGACCAAATTCGGTCCGGTTCGGGTCCAAGTTTATGCGCGGATTTTTTTTTGTCCAAACGTACCGGTTCGGTCTGCACATAAAGCTGCTGTAGGTATACTAATCTATGGTACTGCTAAACAGAGTTCTATATTTGGATTCTGATTTGGTCACATTTGTAATCTGTAAAGCCTGTTACCTGATTAATAGTAAAAATTACTCTATGTGATATAAAAATCCATGTAGTTACAGTCTTTTTTACAAACACTAATCTAGTCCAACTACTGAAAACCGATTAAAGTCTTAGTTTTAATCTCCATGGATAGGAAGGATTATAACTCACTGATATAGTATATATTAAAAGAATAATTCCAGAAGATGTAGTTCATCGTCATGATGAACTCAATGGTGTTTCGGTTGACGGTGAAAACCAGGAAAGAGTCGTTGAACTTTTTTTTTAATTGGTAGTAACCAATTAGATCAGTTAAATTGGTTGTACACTACTCCTAAGATTCTAGAAGTGATGGAACTACGGTTTAACAAGCCATTAATTTTGATATTGGTTTTAATCTCTATCCTGTCTTCTTTAAGATATTTGTCACTAAAGACTAATATCTTTCAATGGCCCGAAGTTAGCTGGACTTATATTTTTCATTGATTATCCTTAGCCTTATCCCATTTTAGTTGTCAAATTCCTCGTGCGATCTTTTGAGTAGCAAAACTCTTTTTCTGCAAACATTCTTTCATGTCTAAATCTTTGTAAAAAAAAAAATTCCAATAAAAGTGTATTTTATGATTATACTAATTGTTTTCCATCATTCTAAATGATTTTATTATTTATTTAGTTGTTTTTATCTCCAGAAAATCAACATCGAAATAAATTAAAGATATTTTTTTTTTTTTCAATGAAAAAATTTCCAATATTTATTAATTTTTATGTTTTATTTTTTTAGAATAAAAAAAGAACCTCCCAAAAGAAGATATGGATTCATTTCTAAGCTTATTCGATCCAACCGAAGAAAATGATGATAATATCATTGATGAAGATTTGGATGATTATGATTATGATACAAATCAGAATGTGAATCAAGGAAGTAGCGGAAGTGATTGTGAAATAGATTTTCAAAATAATAAAATAATAATTGATTTCGATCAAGGTATGTTACCGCCTGAACCGCAATTAGGTAATATCGAATATAAATTGAAATTAATAAATCCATCGAAACAAAGATTTGAACATTTGGTAACACAAATGAAATGGCGTTTACGTGAAGGACATGGTGAAGCAATTTATGAAATTGGTGTATCAGATTCTGGTCATTTACATGGTTTAGTTGATAATGATATGTCAACATCATTGAGTACATTAAAACAGATGGCACATAAGCTGGGTGCATCGACAACAGTTTTAAGACGTAAAGCTGTCGGTGAAAGACGTTCAGTTGCTGAGGTTCTTGTACGAAAAATTCCCGATGATCAACATAATATCGAAGTACGTGTAGCCGTTTTAGGTGGTGCTGATGCTGGTAAATCAACATTATTAGGTGTATTGACACAAGGTGAATATGATAATGGTCGTGGTCGGGCACGTTTAAATATGTTTCGTCATATGCATGAAATACAATCTGGTCGTACATCTTGTATATCACATGAAACATTAGGTTTTGATGGTTCTGGAAATATTATTAATTATAAATATAATGAAATGATGACTGCTGAAGAAATTAGTGATCGATCAACGAAACTTGTTACATTTATGGATTTAGCTGGACATCGAAGGTAAAAAAAAAAAACAAATGACAGAGGATTTTATATAGAATTATTGACTTATTTTGTGTTTTGCTTTCTCTTTTAGATATATGAAAACAACAGTACAAGCATTATCTGGATATTCACCACATCATGCTATGTTAGTTGTATCAGCTGGTGGCGGTTTTAGCGGTATGACAAAAGAACATTTATCAATTGTTCGTGCATTGGATATGCCATTTTTTATTGTTGTAACAAAAATTGATATAACACCACCTGATCAAACAGTACAAGAATTAAAGAATATTCTAACGGCAGTCGGTTGTCGGAAAGTACCATTTGTTATACAAACTGATGATGATGTATTAACGGCCGGTTCAAATTTATCATCGGAAAAAATTGTACCAATATTTTGTATATCAAATGTTACTGGTTCTGGTCTTAATCTAGTCATACGATTTTTATATGTACTATCACCGGGTATTAGTAATGCTGAAAAAGAACGACTCGAACAAGATTTATGTGAATTTCATGTTGATGAAATATTTCGTGTATCTGAAGTTGGTCCAGTTGTTGGTGGTTTATTAGTTAAAGGTGTACTAACTGAAAATATGCAAATGAAAATTGGTCCATTACAAGATGGTTCATTTCATCCGGTTACTGTACATACAATACATCGTAATAAAGCACCATGTCGTGTTGTTCGTGCTGGACAAAGTGCATCATTATCATTTGTATCAAATCAAAATTTACCAATGCTTAGAAGTGGTATGGTTCTATTGCCGGATAATATTAATGATGAACAACAACAGCAACAAATACAAGAGCAGCAGCCACAACCGTTTGGAACATATTTTTTTCAAGTTTGTTTTTATTTTTATTATTTTTTAAAGTCCATAAGAAATAATGTATTTTCTTTTTCAGGCTAAAGTTTCTGTACTATTTCATGCGACTGCCATTTATGTTGGTTTTCAAACGACCGTACATATTGGTAGTATACGACAAACCGCTATAATTCGTGGTATAATGGGTAGTGGCAAAATTGGTACAAATGATAATGCATCAGTTATGTTTCAATTTGTTTGTCATCCAGAATATGTTCGTCCAGGAATGCGAATTTTATTTCGTGAAGGTACTAGTAAAGGTATTGGCCATGTAACACAAGTGTTCCCATTAAATAGAAAGAATTAATTAAGAATAGTTTTTTTTTTTAACTTAAAGTTTGCTTTTTAGACAAAAAAATGAATAAAAAAAAAATAGTCAAGTTTAGCTTCCATGAAATTTTATGAGAAAGAGGGTAATAAAAAAAATTTTTACAAAACATATAAATGTAAACGAAGATTGAAGATAAAAACTGTGATTTCGTAAATAAAAATTTTAAAAATATTAGTTTTAAAAAAAAACAAAAGGTAAAAAGTAAAAGAAAAGAAAATGTATTTCATCACGACTAATTTTTTTTTTTTTTTAAGAAAAACTGTGTTCTTTAATCGAATTCCTCTTAAAAATATGAATTCAATTTAATTTTTTAAACATTGTAAATAAAGACTAAAATATTTAGAGTGAGGCCGCGGTTTTTGTTACTCCCGTGTGACTTACTCTATTGACAGATTTTTTTGTTTAGTTTTAATTAACTAATTTTAGCAATGAAAGTTGGTTTTTTTTTTTGTTTAAAAAAAAAGAAAAAGAATAAACAATACCTTTTTCCGACATGTAAAAATAATTGTATTTTCTTCATATGAGCCATTTAGAAGCCAATTCTATGAAACTCATTTTTTAAAAAAGTTGGAGAAAATTAGTTTTGGTGTCTAAAATTATTATACATAATATTTAAAAGCCTTAATGAGGGACCTTCCGACGGAGAACTTGGTCTACACACGATTTTTTGTTCTGTTAACGTTAAATCGATGCCATGGTATGTTAAATAACATTTCAATTGGAAAGATGTTGAACGACAAACAAAAACTGGCAATTGATTTAAAATGTGTCGTAACTAGTTGTCTTCACACGACATAAATTCAGTCAGATCTGGGGCCGTATTATGGAATACGATCGTAATCGTACCGTTAACGTAAGACATGTTGTTCTTGTTTTCCACTAACAACAACATGCCTTACGTTAACGATAAGATTTCGATCGTATTCCATAATAGGGCTCCAGGTGTTATGTCTGCTGTTCTGTTCTGTGGAGATGAAATGTTATAACAAAAGCGATCCATCAACGTTCCCAACTAGCATAACATTTCAATTTAGAGGCTTATAATTTTTATAAGTTGAAGTAATAAAGAGAATTTGATGAAAACTATATTATTGAGTTAATCCTTCTTTATTAAAATAAGGAAAATATTATTTTCCTCGTATCGCACTGTGTACACTTGTCTTACGCCATTTTGAATTATAAATTTGTAATATTTAAGTTGTTAAGACTTTTTTTCCTAACATAAATGTTAGAGAACAGAAATTTCTTTCTAACGTATTTGGTCTACGCAGGACATTTGCCAAGCAAAGCATTTTCAGTAACAGGAGAAAAGTCGTGTGTAGACACTATTTAAGGAATACGTAAAATACTTGCAAATACCTGCTATTTGGACCTAATTTTCTGGGTCCAATTATATAGTTGCACTTAAAAATTCCGAAATAACGAATTCCATACAAAGATAGGAAAATATCGTCTCCATTTTTTAAAAAATGAAATTGAATTTCTTGTATTTTATTTTATTCTTACTAGCGGTACCATATAGCATTTTAACACGAATTAAAAAGTTGACACAATATCAATTCAATCATGCATGTATACGTGGTATATAGGATTTTGTTATGACGGTTTCCGTTTTTTTTTTGTAAATGATTTCAAACTGTCACAATATAATCTTTTCCTTTTTTTTCAAGAAAGATTTGAATAAGTAATGTCTTATAATAATAAATCTCCGAAAAATTATGAAACATATTTCATTGATCCTGCATTTTATAATAAAATTGATATTGTCATAGGAAATATGGAATGTACAATAAATTTCAAAGAAAACGGTGAACAGCGTCAAAAAGTTTGTTATGTGACAGTCGAGAAAATAGACTCGCAATGTTTAATGGTATTTAAATTTGAAATTTACTGTAATTTTTGATTTTAAAATTTGTGTTTTTTTTTTTCATTCTTTTAAAACAGCAAATAAGAATTACGGAAGTAACTGATCAAAAACAAATGTTTATATCAATCGTCGATGGTGATATGTTTCAAAGAATTAAAAAAAATCAATCATTACATGTAACATATTCTGGTTTTGTTGAGAATTTAATTGGTATATTAAATAATTGTCGAAAAGGTGATTTACAAATAAGTTTAGTAATACAAGAGAATTCAGAGAATTATTTACAATTTTTTGAAATTCGATCATTTCGAAATTTAACACATTTATCGTTGCCAATACAAAAAGCCAATCTACAAGTTATTCTATTCTATATGCGACAAACTATTGATCTTTTACAAGTAATGTGTTCTTTTATTGTATATATCAATAAGTTTCGATTATTAATAATTTCATATATTTTACAGGAAAAAGAATTATCTTACATAAATACTGTTCAACATATGGAATGTGAATTAATGAAAAAAGATGATCATATATTAAAACTTCAAAATGATATTACAAAATTGAATACAAATATGAATGATCAAAAGAAAATGCTTTCTTGCCGTCGAAATGAGGAATTAATACGTTTACAGCAAAATATTAAAAATATTTCTAATGCAAAAGAATTAGAAGAAAATAGATTAAAGGAAAAATTAAATAATATTCAAAATCGACTTGAACAAATCATGCAGGAAAATTCTATATTAAAAGAAGAGAAAATGTAAGAATATATTAAGGTATATATAAAGATGTTGGGCTTTGATATTCATTGGTTTAAAAATCATGCTAATTTGATAGTTCGTACCTTTGATCATGCATAGATTAGGCGAGCAAGAACAAAACACGTTCTTTGCGAATGCTCAGTTGGTTTCGAACTTCATTGATGGTCCGTGGCTACTGGGAACATCAACAAATGCTCACTCACTTAGTTTAGACACGCCTTAAAAAACCTGACGAAACGATTACAGCAGGATCTTATCCAGATCAATTAATCAAAGTAAAGAACGGAACATAAGAAGCCTTGCTAAAGGCCAAGGAGCTCGAAATATAAATTTATTTTGTGACAACGCACGCCACATATTGTTTTAAATAAAAACTAGTAATGTCTTGCTTAGGCCAGGAACTTCTCTCACCTACGACTTATTCTCTAGACATTTTTTCCTTCAGATTATTACTTTATCTTATAAATTTAGAGCTAATTACAAGTAAAACGATTTTACTAAGTTCGAAGCCCCCAAAGATGGTTCAATGAATATTTTTTCTCAAAACGGCCAAGTTTGAAATGTTTCGTAATGAAGAAATCCGCAAGTTTTCTCGTAAATGAAAGCTGGCGGTTATTTCGAAGATTAGACTTGTTTCAATTCATTTTTAAATAGACTATAAAAGCCTAGAGACTTTTTTTTTTATACACCTAACATATTTAAACAAAATAATAATAAGAATTTATATTAACAAATTAATTTTTCCAGGCAGGAATTACGTAAAACCGAAAAAATACATCAAGAAATTCATAATTTAAAAACAAATTCAAATAATATTCAAGAACAAAATGAAAAACTTCTTGCTGAACTTGCAAGCCTAAAAAATATTGGACGTAAAAATGAAATGTACATGTCCGATCTGAAAAAGCAACTTCAAGATTGTCAGGAAACTATAAAATTATATGATAAATCTAAGGTAAAGTATCTATGAATATTTATGTTGGTCAATTTTTATTTTGGAAAGTGTTATGCTTCTTTGTAAGCTTTTATGCTTCCCAAAATATATTCACACTTTTTAAATATTCCTTTAAAATAATATATTCCTGAAATACTTCTTTAAATTGAATAAGTTTAAATCAATACTGAATGGTCTAAGAACCAGTAAACCTTTCTCTGACTTAGTTTAATTGCTTTTTCTGCTCCTTTTTGTATGAGAAATTTATCGTTCTATAATCTGGGTCCGTATTTGGTTTCTCGACTCGATCTCGATTTCTGTTGTTGTTATTCAGATACAAAAAAGAGCATATAAATGTGCGCCTATATAAAATTAATTATTATTGTTTTAGTCAGAATTAAAAGCTGAACTTCAAGCTGAAAAAAATATGTATCAATTAAAAAAGAATGCTCTTCAAGTAGCAACACAAGAAATTTCCAAAGCGAATGATATTATTACAAATCAAATTAAAGAAATAACTCATTTACGAAAAACTATTAGTTGGCGAACAGAAATCGCCCTACAACAAGAAACAGCCTTAAGAAATAGTGAAAAACATATAACAAATCTGCGGAAAGATTTATTATCTTTCGGTGATGAATTGAAAACCAATAAAGATGTATCTGCAAAACTTGAAATACAATTGGACACAATACAAACGTTATCGAAACAAATTGAAAATAAATATAGTGAAAGTAATGAAATTACAATCAAACGAACTTGAAATACAAATAAATACTTCTTTATTTTTTCAGAAGTAGGAAATTTACAACATAAAATTGAAGAAATTGGAAAACAAAATTTAATACCTAGAAGGATTATTAGAAAAGATTCTCGTTAATTATTTTAGATATTAAAAAATTTTGTATTTATTATTTATATTTAGTACATTTTAGAACTGAAAAAGAAATCACAAATTTTCAATTTATTTCTGATTAAATTTCTCCGTTTCTAAAGCCGTCTCAATACCAACAACTTGTAAAGTATTATCTTGATTATTTTTTAATCTTTCTCGTATCAATTCTGCTATTGCCCTTTGTGTTCGTTTACTAAGTTTCTCTAGTTTTTTGGCAACATCACGATTTAAATCCCAATCAGGTTTACGTGGTGCTAAATTTGCGATATCAACATCTTCGATAACTAAATGAGTTTTTAACAAATCTAATTGATCTTTAACAACTTCTTCAATAGCATTAGATGATAAAATATCTGTGGAGTCATTTGATTTTTCAGCATCTGATTTGTAGCTACGAAATATTGGCCTGTAAAGAAAATTCCTTTTTATTAATAAATTGAAAATTTTATATTTCTTTTTTTTTTACTTGACTACAGTTATCTCAGTGCTTTCATCATTTTTCTCTGCTTTTCTTTTAAGATTTCGTAAACGTTCTTTACGTTTTAATGATTCTTCTTCTAAACAACCTAATTTGTCCATTTCGACAGTAGTTTTAAATTTGACATTTACTTTTTTTTTGACAATTAGCTTACAAAAAAAAAAAAAAGGTAAATAACATAAAAAGAAAATGGCGAATTTTTATGACAGTTTCCCACCTTTTTTTTTTTACATATGTATATTAAAAACTGTCATCCAGAACTCATTCGAAATTTAAAGCCCGGCGTATTAGTATGTTCAATTTTATCGTTCGTTGAACAATTTTTAGTTTTATATTTATTATTATAATTGTCGGTAATTTTTTTGAATTGGCGTTTATTAATTTGTAAAAGGTAATTATATTATTTATAATTATAATATATTATATTAAATAATTTAATTTAATTTTTCAGCACAAAAATGCCAAAGTATTATTGTGATTATTGTGAAACATATTTAACGCATGATTCTCCAAGCGTCCGAAAAACTCATTGTACCGGTCGTAAACATCGTGATAATGTGAAATTCTGTTATCAAAAATGGATGGAAGAGCAAGCACAACAAGTAATTGATGCAACAACTGCCGCATTTAAAGCTGGAAAAATTACACAAAATCCATTTGCTGCAGCAGCTCCACTGAAACCAGGAGTTTCAATTCCTCCACCAAATTTGCCACGACCTGGTATGATGCCGCCCGGTATGGCATCTGGAGTTTTTTCAATTCCTCCACCAAATTTTATGTTATATTAGATTTTCAAAGTTCAAAAATAGTATTTCGAATCTAGTCGGTGAAATAGTGGATGCCATTTCTTTGTTTTCGCTCAGTAATGATCCGTGGAACGTGGAAACATTAACGAATGTTAATAAGTGTCGGAATGCGTCAACCTAATGGTCCGGCCTCCGATATACAACAAAAATAGCATAATATTTTAATAAAATTTTATATTCTAATGCAAAGGTATTTTGATTAAACTTTTTTATAGCTGAACTTAACAAGCTAAATAACACATACTCATATTTCCATGACACTAGGCTAAAAAATTTGAGAAATACCTCTTCAATTACGATCGTAAACACCAAATTCTCAGGAATGATGGATTGTTTAACAATCATTTTCTACTCTCGACAATTTAAATATATTTTACTTGGAAATATCTTCTAATTATGGTAATTAATTCCAGGTAAACATTTTCCTAATTTTTAGGAATTGTAATATATTTTTAAAAAAAGACAACAAATATTTAAAACTTTTTAAATCAACTTTAATAAATCTTTATAAGAATTTTAAAACAAAACAATATTAATGTTTATTGATAATTTGTTTATGCAAACAAAAACAGTAATACTGGAAAATCAAATAAAATTTTTCTTTCGATAAAAATTTATTCGACATCATCATCTCCTTCAAGGATTAACTTGAAGCTAAATGGTTGAAAAGCATATCCCAAACCTTCATAAAATTTGCTCATGAACTCCACCCTAAAAAAGAAAAAGATGAAAGACAATTAAATTTTAATTAAATTACAATTTTTTACGCATTTACCAATGTAAACGAAGAGTATGTAAGAATGCTGATAGACCTTCCATCATTACTAATATACCCAAAGTAAAAATTGCCCAAAATGCAAAAACTACAGAAAGCATTATAGCACCGGTATATGGGGCTCCTCTAAGTCCCAAAGAGAGTACCATAGTCCAAAGTACTTCGGATAATTCTAAAAAAAAGAAAAGAAAATATTGAATTATAAATTAACTAATTAGTCCATCAGTGCTAAGTTTTTCTAATAATTTAAACGATATGTTATGACCAAGCGAGCGGGTAAGAGCAAAACTTATTTTCTGCAAATCCTCAGTCCATATGGACGTCTCGGTGACCGTGTGCAAGCATGTTTTACCTCAGTAATGATTCATGGAACGTGAAAACAATAACGAGTGCTTGCAAATGTTTCTCGCTATCTCATTTGTTTTGGACGTGTCTTTATAAACAGAACTTAGAAGCGGAACCTAATCGAATAGTGAAATTTACTGCATTTTTCAGCTAAACTGAAACCGCTTTTATATTTTATATCGCTTTTAACCGATTTTTAAGGTTTAAAAACCATTGCAAAAAGGTGAAAAGTAATTAAACAATTTCATTATTCGATCTCATCGTGAAAAGCTTTTGTTCATTTATAAATATAGTTAGGGTATTCATGATCTTTCATGAAACCTTCGTATTCATCGTAAATTTCCCATTTTTCATACAAAAATTTACGAATAACGAAATTTACGACGTTATTTTCGATAAATACGAGGCCTTTTAGGAAAAACAATGAATACCCTCTTAGTATAAAAATAATAAAATAAAAATAACATACGAGCATGTGCCAATGATAATGCCCATAATCGAAGATATGAAGCTGTATGAGATACAGTACTAAGAACATATTCAATAGTATGAATTCCTTGATGAATGAAAATTTCACTTATTGGCTCTTCATCATGATCATGTCCACCAGCATGTCCGGATGCTTTTTGAGCTTCTTCAATTTGTTCTGGTGTCATTTCCATTCCTTGATTTACATCACCATTATGTTTAGCCTTAAAATATAAATTAAAACATTATTTATTTTCTAAAAAAATTAATAATTAAAAAAAACACTTACATGTGAACTACCTTTGCGAGTAAATATAATATATAATGGTTTACCTAATAACATCCATGGTATACAAATTAATCCAACTACAAGGAAAACCTTTTGTAATATATCTTGAGCACCAAACATATGTTCATTGCATCCGTGTGGTGCTTTTGTATTTTTAAATAAAACCATATTAATGAACATAATTAAAACTGATGGTGCACAACCGGGTGTATAAATTTGTTCTGTACTCCTTGCACTATATAATATCCATTTCATAAACATCATGAATACCATATAAGCAAATAATAATACAAGAAAGATAATTTGTGGTAAAAACTCCAATAGGATACTCATTCTTTTACGAAAATGAATAAAATTCACAACACTCATACAAACACCAAATATCATATGAATGACACCAAATATTATTGATAATTTCATTTTATATGAATTCAAAAATATAATTTTATTCTCAGCCAATTGCCAAGCTGGATCTAAACCAATTGGATAGACATTATCTAATAAATCATCATCGGGATTTAATTGTATCGCTTTGTTTGTCATAATCGTTGATGAATTATAATTTGTTTTCCAATTTGAACCAAATATATTCATTGATTTTGAAAATAAATCATTATATACAAAACCAGTATACATTGAAAATATTCCCATTAATAAGATAATATAACGACCACCGAAGAAAATATTCCAAATTTCATTTGTTGATTTTTTAGCACCCAATTTTTTCTCACATATAACCATCCAAGCACCAAACATTGTCATAATAATACCATGTCCAAGATCACCAAACATAATACCGAATAGGAATGGAAATGTTATGATTGTATAAAGTGCTGGATTCACTTCACGATATGAGGCTATCCCGTAGGAATCGATTAAATTCTGGAAGCCTTTTGTAAAACGATTCGTACGATTAAATGTTGGTGGTGCTTCATTTGTTTCAATAACATTTAGAAATGATGGTATTGTACTACCAACAGCTGCAGAACCATCAGATAATGCTTTTTGTACAATATGTAAATCATTTACTGGCACCCAACATTCACCAATTAAACATTTCTTTGTTACATCCATATTGAATAAATTCAATGCATGATAGATTGCTTTCATTTTCTTCACCATAATACTCCAGTTTGGTAGCTCTTTCGAAACACTAACCAAAACACGACGACGATGATCTTCGGTTTGATTCAGTACCATTTTTAAATCTTCTAAACGTGTACGTACACCTTTAACCATTTCTTCACGTTCATTATGAGCACTTGGACATGGATATAATGATGCATGAAAACCGGCACAAACTTTTTTTATACGATTCTTTAATTGTTCACCTTGAAAGAATGCAACAAATACAGTTTTATAAATTGGATGTCCTGTATTTGGATCTTCTAATGGATGATCTAATTCGGCACGTCTTAAGAAAACATTACCGCGTGATATACGCCATAACATACGTTCAAAAGCGAAAACTCTTTCACGTTGTATAACACCAGCAACAAATCCAAGTCGGCCCCTGGATTGAGCTTGTGGTGTTTCATCTTGTATTAAATTATTTTTCATAGTATCCAAATTTAAAACTTCATGATCTGAAAAAAATCCTTGAGTATTTTCAAGTACTTTACGAAGTTCTGTTAATTCTAAATAATTCGATTTTAGATTAACTTCATTTTGAGATAATTCCAAAATTTCATTTTCTGTCTTCTCTAAGTGAGCTTCTAAATCGATTATCTCACGAGGATTTGGTGCTCTTGGAACATCTCTACCAATATCGATTATAGTAACATCATCTTTTTTCACTTCTGCTTCAATATAACGTAATTTACGTTCCATTTCATCACAACGACGTACTTCTTGTACAAATTTCCGTTGAAATGCATTTACACCAGAATTTAACTAAAAAAAAAAAACAAAGGAAACAAAATATTATTTAAATGTAAAATAATATGTATTTGGGGTGGTGTTCATTTACATCACGAAATTGAATTGCACCAGTCTCTCCTAGTTCCGATACCGATGTATAAGCAGCTTCAGGTTGTATGAACATTTGGCATAAAGCCATTTCTTCACTTCTAAACATTGAACCCATGTTGAAGAAGTTCGTGAAACTCTTGCTACGTTAACAGGAACTGAAATAAAATTAATAAGTTTTTAGATATTTTAAAATAATGAGAATATATTAACGTGAATTTTTTGAACATCCTAAATACCCAGAAAAAAATTCAACACCCAGTTGAGAGATATTATTGGATAATGACGATTGGATGAACATAAGTGAAAATCATGGAATCGGTTATGCTACAAAGTTTTATCCATACATATATTCTCCCTCAAGCCCAAATTTACCAAGATTGCTGAATATAATTAAATTAGTTTTTAAAATATATCGGAAAAACTTTATGAACAGGTTTATTTTCCCTTACGACTATTTCTTTCTTCACTATCCTTAGACCGATTTTACTGAAATTTAACATGATATCATCTATTTATGTAGTCAACCCATGTAAATAATTTAAACAAAATTGTTCCACAAATTTTCAAATTAAATCCGAAAAACCATAAACAAAAAAACGACAAAACTTTCTGGTCACACCCTGGTTTTTTCGTTATAACTTTGCTTCTCGTCGTCCGATTTTGTTGAAATGCAATACCAAATCAAACTAAAGGAAGAACCAACTTACATTATAAATTTCATCAAAATCGGATAACGTGTTTTTGAGTTATCTTGTATACAAATGATCGGACGGACGGACATGCAGAAATCGATATAACTTTTGATTCTCTACAAAGTCTTTCTACGACGATTATTTCGATGTGTTACAAATGGAGTGACAAGACTAACTGGTAGTGCCTACCATAGGACATAACTACAAAAAAAATATTACTAAAAGATATCGGGTTAAAATAATGCGAATAATAAACGTATCGCTTTTATTGTTATTTTCATTAATTAATAAACGTTGCCGTGAGGCCATGAAAATAAGCAAGGTCATTGGCTAAACTTGATTTTATATAATACTATTTTTATACAATTCGGCATTTAAAATGCACGATGTTGTTGTTTTCCATATATTTTAAAATCAGGTTTTTTTTATATTCTCCTTTTCGACATATGTGAAACAGAAAATTAAGATCTTCATTATATATCTTATCCGCCATTTTGTATGAAATATTAGCGCTCAATTGGTGAGAAATTAATATTTAATATCAATATATTATTAAATCAATTGATCAAAAATAACTGCCAATTTTATCATCGATTTGAAAATATGGCAGAAAAACTCCAAATCTATCTATATAAATAAAAATTAAAAGATGTTCGTTGGTAAGCGCATCACTTGAGAACGGCTGAACCGATTTCGCTCATATTTTTGTTAAAATGTTCGTAGTAGTCCGAATAAGGTTCTTGCAGAAAGAAAAATAGGAAAATTTGCCCGGAAAATTGGAAAATTCGGGAAAAACTGAAAGTGGGATTTTTGTATGAACTCGAGACCATATACGTGGATTTGTGTAATTCTTTTTTTGTTTTGTTCGTTATGGTCCTGGAAAAGTTTTCAGCAAAAGAAAATTCGGGATAATTACAAATCCACAAAACGATCACAAACAAATTTATTGAAATTTGGACAGCACAACGTCTGTCGGATCAGCTAGTTTAGTATAAAATTACCCACTTCCGGTTTAGTAGTTCCGCTCAAAATTGACCTTGGCGCAAAACAACCACTATTTAGATTAGATTAGAATCCTTTAATTTTTTAGGATTTACATCCGTTTTACAATTAACCGCAATAATTATTAATTCATTAATAAATTTTTGGAAGGAAATTTTTTTTTTTGCCTTGAGTCTGGCAACGCTGCGCACATCTCTAGTTTTTTTTGTCCAGATAGTAGAAATTTTTATACTTTGCTTATTCCTTTTTCAAATTTAGATATTCTAAAAAATTAAATTATTTATTAAAACTTTATTAAAATATAATATTGTCGATATTTTCAAGATTTATTAATATTTTTCCTTATATTTTGTGACAATCACATGATTATGAAAATTCCCCATAATTTGTGTCACATGATATCAGAAATTCTCGTGTTTACAAAGTTATGTAGCCAAGTAACAAATTAATAAAAATCGAATATAAACTAATTTTTTTAATCAATTTATTTTTTTATACATTAATTAATCCACTAAACACAGTCGAAATTTTAATAAAACGCGATTTTATTGGTAATATTTTTCCTCCCAAATTATATTTAAAATGATTAAAACTAACCTTTTGACTTTTTTGATTTCCACTTAAAATATGAAATCAAAATAATTTCAGCACAAACGTATTTTTAATAAAATTAATATTCATACAGCAATTAAAAAAATTATTAATTTTAATTTTATTTAAAATATCTCACAACTTTTTATGAACAAGAACTTCTTATCCAAGTTTCGCGACCGTTCTAATTTCGGTACGCACCTTTTTTCTCGTGATCGATATTGAAATCTGGTCAAATGACTGACTGTAGTTGCTTAGGCCTTGTACGGGGCCTATTTTGGTAGTCCTAAAGCTACAATCACAACAAAGGCGTCGCGTGCGTCACTTAGACTTCTCTATTATAGCTACAAAAAATTTTAAATTGCTAAATATTATTTTAATTATTGAGGATATACAAAAAAGGATTAAAATACTGATACAAATTGTATTAGATAATTTTTGCATATATGTAATAAATAAAAATCGCTTCTCAAAAGAAATATTCGAAAGTTCTGGTTGAAAATATTTTTATAAGTAAAAAATTAACATATAATTAAATTTTATTTATTACGTTCGTTAACATTTGGAATTACAAAAGAATATTATTTGAGGACGTTCCCTTTTATTATGTCCTATGGTAGGTACTATCAGAAATTTTTTTTTATATGGTTTTTAGGATTTAATAGGAAAATTTGTGAACCAATTTTGTTTAAATTAATTATATAGGTTAACTATCATGTTAAATTTCAATCAAATCGGTCCAAGGATAGTGGAGAAAGAAATAATCGTAGTAGAAAATAACCCTCTTCATATAGTTTTTTTGATGTACTTTAAAAACTAATAGACTAATTTGAATACAATTTTCAGATTAGATTTATGCTATCAGGGTCTGGGTTACCTGCAAATAAGGAGATATTTTGAAAAGAGAAAACAAAGTTATGAAGAAAAAACCTTGAAATAATGTTAGTTTTGACAGTTTTTCTGTCCCATTTCTACCATAGGGCATCGATTATAGGCCGACTTTCAGTTACTATATGTTAATTTTTTTTAAACAACATTTGTCAAGTTTGACATGTCAAATCAAAAACATTATGAAATTTGCAAAATTGACTCAAATGTCAAATCAAACAGTGAAATTTGCAGAAAAGATGCTGATAATATTTCCGGCGGGAACATTTGAATTTCTTTTTTTTTTAAACATTTAAAAACATTTGCTTAAACATTTTAATTCGAATTTTTCCGAGATTCAAACCATTTTGTCCCTCTTTTTTCATATCCCAAGCTTCAAACCGTTTTTTTTAGTTTTTCCCCATAAAAGAATAACGCCTACATAATTAACATTTTCTAATTTTTTTTTTTTGAATGGTGGTGAATGCCATTCATAAAAACGGTAATAAAAAACTATATTTTTCAAAGAAAGCTAATAAAATTACATAAAAAATAATGAAATTGATTATTGCCTTTTTCAACAATTACCAGTTTTGAAAATCCCAACATTTTCTTACAAGCAGTTTAGTAATTAATTTATACCTTGCTGGACGCAATATGTCCCGAAACTGTACAGGTGGAGTCCGAAACTTTATGTAATTGAGAATGGATTTCATCTTCAGATTTCAGGCATCCGAAATTTACCAAAAACCTTTTTGCATAAATCTGTCAGGTCAACATATAAACATAAAATATGTAGTGAAGTTTTCACAACAGCTCTATATTTACGATAAATGGGATCGAGTTTGGTTTGGCACTCCTACCAGCACTTTAGTCTCAATAACGAATCTCTGGCCGGGTTCAGCTATAAATAGTTTGGACTGTTTTACATATTAGTTTCGTCGTAAAGTTTTGCATTGAATCGCAATCCAGTCTCTAATGGAGTGTCAAGATTTGTTCTTAGCAAAACCATGAATAGGACTCCAGCCCTATAAGGTTCAGCATTAACCTATTCTTGTCTGATTTTGAAATAATAAAGAGCCTCGTGTTTCTCGTATTTTTAAACGTATATTTTAAAATTTTTTTTATACATTAGTTTGATCTTAAAAATAAAATTATAATTCGAAAAATAATTTCGATAAGTATAAATTGCTTTTCATATAAGTGTAATCAATTGTACTATCTTAGGCCGGAATTAAGTTAACACAATATTGACGGACTTGTTTTTAAACATTTATAAAATTGTCAATTAAAATGTTTATTTAAAATATACTCTATTACTTACATCTAAAAAAAAAAATGAATCTAGCAAAAGAATATCGAAAAAAATGTAATAAAAAAAATAATCTTAAACATAACTAAATTTTGACTGGCACTGCTTTTAAAAAAATTCCAATCAAAAATTTTAACAAAATTTTCCGTTTCTAACCAAGGATTTTCACCGTCATCGAAATGCATCGGACACTGATCACGTTCTCTTTCATATTCGGTTGCATCGATTGCAACTGCAGCACCTTCTGAATAGTTCCATGATGTGACATCCTGTTTTAAATTACAAAATGCGCCAACAGCTAAAAAAACAAAAAAACGAAAAACATAAATTTATAAAGAAAATCGTTTTGAAAAGTCGAATCTCAGTGAACGGAATGAATCGAAAGAACTCTCAAAAGTAATTCCAAGTAATTCGAGGTGTCTAGTTAACATTGAAAAGTAAAAAGCTTAGACATTTCGTAGCCGGTTTTCGAAAGGATCCAGCAAACCAATCAATTTCAACCTATCATGATTTTGTAGTAATAACAAAGGCGTAATTTCACGGAAGATTCTTCAATTTCTGAAGCTATTTAGCCTCGATTCGTTCGATTTGCTCTTAGAGGCTTTTTTTTAAAACAATGCTTTTAATTTCCCCTTCTTATCTCAATCGTTTTACACCAGGTAACCTTCAGACATTGCAGAAACGTCAAGAACTCTCTGATAATCTTCATTCATCAATTGTTTGTTGGTGCCATTTAGTTTTCGAGTCTCCTCGAACACCTAAATTTACCGTGCACTCTTTTAGAATCGTTAGTTTATTCATAATGGACAGCTATCACACCGAATATGTTAACAATAATCCGGCGTACTTTGACTTTTCACTAAGTAAGTAGAAGCTGAAAAATCTACTATTCGTATTCACGGAACCAACTGTATCATTGGACATGTAACTAGTTTGATGTTCTATAATTTGTTGGATCGACTCCACTCAAATAATTTCAATCTGATAGAATAAGGAAACCAAACTTGACTGGCATATTCCAGTAAAGGTAATGAAGAGTTATTTAGTGATGTGAACATTCGAGAATTTCTTAGGCCATCTCATTACAAACTTGCCCATAAAACAAAACTGACCAAAGTGGCTCCACATTTAGTCACCTTCGACTTCCAAATTCTGTGTATTTATTTATTGGACGTCAGTATCATTCTATATGATAAGAGAATAATTGTTTCTAATCTTCCATACTTTTGAGCAATTTTCGAATCATTCATTTCCATTAATTATTTGTTCATTTAATATTTTTAACCTTGTGACATCAATACACGATTTAAATCAGCCCTTTGATACACCCAACATCTGTATTTTGATAATGGATCCAAATCATCATATGTAATTAAATATGATTTTAAATTTTCTTTCCAGAATCCTATACATTTCATGCGATAATCAGGATCACCTTTAAACAAAGAAAAAAATACATTTTTTTCACATAAAAGAAAGTTAAATAATGAATTTTACTGTATATATCAACAGGTCTTCCCAGATGATCTACAGATAAACAATAATTTTCATCTATTGCCATTTCTTTTTGATCAGTATCACACACAGAAAGATCAGATATATTTTGTTTACAATGTATATCAGGACGTGGACTTAATGTTACTCCACCAAGAATTCTATACAAAAGAAAAATTAGATATTGATTTTCCAATCGAAATATTTCAAAAATTATGTACCTTGTTTTGAAGGCATGTTCACCTCTTTGTGTAAAATTAAATTTCCCAGCAACTGGACAACGAACTGGCACTGGATTTGTCGATAGAAATAGATCATATTTCCATGCTTCTTTATTTGGAAATTGTACCCATGAACAAACCGTACTAAAATCATCTTTAATAACAGCTAAACCTTTTCGATAACGAATAATATTATGATGTCGTGGTATAATATCAAAACAAACATAATCTTTTTGACTAGAAAATGAAAATGATGAAGAAAAGAATTTCTTTTTTTCGGAAAATATTTATATATACTTACCAACCATCAACAGTTAATCGAGCCATCATAATTCGTGTATCACGTTGTTCACGACAAACATAAATTGTTCGTCTATACCGTGCTTTATCAGGATAATAAGTTTCAATAATATGTGTTTCATTTATAAATACATCAGCATCAATATTAGCAGTATTTACCCAATCACCACTGAAATTTTGTGGTAATCTACAACCAGGTACAACAACTTCAGCTTTAACTGGTGTCAATTTTAAACGTTCTGGTGAATTCTCAGGAGTTTTCAATGTATTACATTCAGCTGTTATTGATACACCAATATATAAATCATCATCACGATTCTTTAAGAAACATCGATATTTTTCATCTTTACGTGATTCTTTTGTATTTGAAACAGCAAAATAATGATTTTTACCAACAAACCAATCACCTAAACAACTGTATTCAACAAGACCAGTAAATGTTCCCTCCATTCCTTCACATTGATAATATGATATATTAAATTTTTGATTTGTAATTAAAAATTGTGTTCCAGCTGTTTGACATGATTGAATACGAGCTTCTGGCCGATTACAAACACCAGTAAATCGAAAACGATTCTAAAATATATAAGAAAAAAAAGATGACAATGATTTACAATTAATATAACAAAACTGAATTGATTTACTTGATATGTAAAATGCCAAACACCTTCTAAAGATGATCGACAATTAATAGGTACAGGATTTTCATTGAATAAAGTGATTAGCTGTTGATCTTCTTTAATTCCTCGACATACTCTCTCAACTGTTGGTTCTTCGTTTTCATCCAAAGTTACACATGGACCTGTCATATAAAATATATATTATGAAATTTAGAAAATTTTATATATTTGAAAAAAAAAGAATGTATACTTTCGTATTTATCAAAAACATTAACTGTTCGTGGAAATGTTTTAACACAATGATAACAATTTGAATGTCCTTTAAAAACAAATATAAAATCAGATCCATTTCTTAGTGTATCAATACAATATCCTCGTTGCGACATTGAATTAGCATTGATAGTTGTTAATGTTGGACGTCCAAGTTCCCAAGAAAACCAAGCACCTCTAAGTATATTGGGCATTGAACAATAAGCAGATACATAATTACCTAAAAAAAAAAAAAAAGGAAATCGAGTCAAAGTTCTTAGAAAAAATTAAATCCATTAAGGGTGTGGCTTTTTTCATTATAAAACTTACAGCTTATAATCATTACTAAAATCACCATAAACCATTTTTGTATCATTTTCGCTTCTTTCATTTAATTATATTTATATAAAATTGAATAAAAAATAAATTATATTAAAAACATTTCTTCCTTAGTATAAGAATTTAACAATTTGGACACAAAATACTTTTAACAAAATAATTAAACAGCATTTGAATGAAATGACGTTTCTTTAATACGAAAACAACAACAATTTACAAAAGTCAGCTTCAAAACGCCACTAATCATATATTATTATCGTAAATTTAAATTGTGGGCAATCATATATCGTTTTTGAATCTATTTATGTCATTTTCCCATTTTAGACGAATGTAAACTATTAGAAAAATGTTCTCGGTAAAACGTAAATATATGTATATAAACTGTTATACAAAAGGAAAAAATTCTATTTTTTTTTTTTTTTTTGAAAAAAACAGTAAAAATGAAAATAAGTTGGCATTATTATTAAATTTTCTATTTTCCGGCCGAAATGAAATAAATGTAATTTGTGAATAAAAATTCAGAAACTAATTTTGCCCACAATTTCACACGTCAGTTAATGATGATCTTGAACAGTCCCCGAAATGTCATTTGAAGACAATTTGGCAATTTTATTCGTTGTGTAGTTGAGAAAGTCCTAATAAAATTAGTAGAAATGGTAACTATTCTTTAATATTAATTTTGTAATTTGTACAAAATTTGAATATAATCATTATTTTATGTTTCAGGCACGTTTTTTCAAAGAAGATGATATTGATGGTATGTTCAAAAAATTCTTATATATTTCAAACATTTTTCTGTAATATTAAGTATGACGTAAACAAAGAGCTCCTGAAAAAATTACACTTGTTTTCTGTTATCTAAATTTCTTTCTTTTATCAATTAAGTTCTCGTTCTTTTTTTGTTTAAATCAATGGTTTGAATTGTTCTTACACATAACAACTTAAGATACCTTACATAAAATGACGTCCTTTCTATTTAATCGTTATTGTAATGTACGATTAATTACTACCAAAAACAATATATTAAACGTTAATACATTGTATTTGGTACTACTTAAGTTACTCTTCTGTAATATAGTTTTTAAATTTATTTCAAAAATATGGTTTCTTTTTTGTTTATTTCCAGAATTCCGTGAATGTTTCTATTTATTCGCTCGATCCGGTCAAATTACGAACTTAGATGAGCTAACTGTTATAATGAGATCATTGGGTTTATCGCCAACTATACAAGAGTTAACAACTTATTTAAAGAAAAAAGATGGAAAAATGAATTTTGCCGATTTTCTAGAAGTTATACATCAACATTCAAAAATTGAAAATTTACCAGATGAAGTGATTAGTGCATTTAAGGCGGATGATGTTCGTCGGAAGGGTACGATTCCAGCGCAACAATTACGTCATTTATTACAGAATTGGGGTGAAGGTTTATCCTTGAGAGAGGTAAAATAATTTCTTTGCTGCTAAATATCCATCTTAGGATCAAAACTGATAATATTCTAAAACCAAAACTTTTTTTTGATGACTAGCAGCCTATGGTTGAGATCTTCGACTTGGAAAGCTAAAATTTTTAACATACGAAAGCATAGGAATACTTTTCGTATAATAGAAGCGTTCAAAGTTGATGATCTCAAGCAATGGCAACCAAATAAAATCATTAAACCAAAATTTTTGATTTTTAAATATTGTGGGTTTTGATACTAGACCTGTCATATTAAAATTTTCATGTTTTTTGGTATATTTTTTTAGGTGGATAACATTTTCCGTGAAGCAAATGTTAATAATTTGGGCACTGTACGATATTCAGATTTTGTGAAAATTGCATGTGCTCCTGTTCCAGATTATTATTAAAGAAATTAATAATAATAAATATTGAAAAAATAATTCATATATATTCCATTTTATAAAATAAATAACAATTTTTCACATGATTTTCTTTGAATTTAAAAGTGATATTCAAAACTATATTAAATTTTAAAAATATCGAGGCTACTATTGCCGGATTAGGAGCGAATTAGAAGCGAAGGAATTCGTTCAAAGTAAACAAAAATAGAATTTTAAAACGTATTTAAGTGAGAAGATCATGCACTTAGGTCTCGCGACCCATTGTACTCCTTTTTTTAATTTTTTGGTAGTTACGCTCTAACCCAGGGAAAAACCAACGGATTTATGTGGCTTCTCCATGAAACACGGAAGTGGGACTGTGAATAGGTGAACATTTTATTCCTTTACTTCAACCGGCGGTCACAGACTCGTATTTCAATATGTTACACATTGATCCATAACACTGTAACATGTATTTATAGTGTTCCAATTCAGAAATTAAAAAAAAAAACTGTACAATTGATTATTTAAATTATTTGTTGATATTTTTCTTAAACGAATAGCGTTTTTTTTTCTCAAAATAAAAGTGTATAATTTTTTGTTGTGTAAACGCGATTTGACTTGAGATAAACTTAATCGTTCCACGTTTCCATGCACGAAGCTATCATATAAACAAAGCAGTATGATGAACTAAATAGTATTATTGTAAACGCTGCATTTGAAATTTGACATTTATAATGGCGCCGAAGTAAACCTCGATTTGAATGCTGTGGTTTGTTTAAATTGAACTATTTTTCATATTATAATATTGTTTGGTACAACTTTTAATACATTTTATAAAAATCTTATATAAAATATAATTAATTATGACTAGTGTAAGTGAAATCTCGAATACGGCACAACAAAAGTCGATAGAAAAAGCATCAAGATCAAAAAATCCTTTGGAATCATTTCCGATGTATACAAAATACTCGAATGATAATCTTCAATTTACAATATATTGTAAAACAAAAGCTGATATGGATTCGAAAACTTTAAAATGGGCATTTAAATTGGCCGAACATAATGTTGGACCATATTATAAAACATGTTCACTTGGATGGCAACCGAAAATTAAACAAAGTGATTTGAATAAAAATTGGGCACGCTATTTGGTCGCTTTGGATGATATGAAGAAACCTGTTGCTTATGCTATGTTTCGATTTGATCTAGATTATGGAACTAGTGTCCTTTATTGGTAAATTAAATTCATAAAGATTATATATTTTTTTTTAATTGAATATTTCAATTTTTTTTCTTCTTTCCAAGTTATGAAATGCAAATTGAAAAAACTAAACAACGTAAAGGTTTGGGTAAATTTATGATGACTGCATTAGAGAAATGTGCAACATATTGGGGAATGGAGAAAATTGTTTTAACCGTTTTAAATAATAATACCGATGCATGTACGTTCTTCAAACATTTAGGATATGATGTGGATTCAACATCACCGGATAAAACTGAGAATGCTGATTATGAAATTCTAAGTAAAAGTTTGATTTAATATATTTTTGTTTGATTGATTTAATTTCAAAAAAATATATATATATATTTACAAAAGAGAATTTATATATAACGTTTAACAATTTCTTCCATGAAATTTGCAACTTTAATATCTTTTGCACTTAAACCGCCAACATCATGTGTTGACATTGTTACTTGAATTTTATTATAAACATTAAACCATTCAGGATGATGATCCATTTTCTCAGCTAAAAGTGCAACAGATGTCATAAATGCAAAAGCCTGATTGAAATTTTTAAATAGATATTCTTTATAGATTGCATCCCTGTCTTTCACTATTGTCCATCCGGATTTAAGTAAAGGTTGAAGTTGTTCGTTACGTTCTTGTTCATTTAATTTTGGCTAAAATTAAATTCCAAAAAAAAAGCTTATGAATATTATTGGAAGATATTTTTATTAATATAAAGGTTTTTTTTTTAAATTACCAACGATTTAAGGAAAATTAATCCTTTGACCGCTGAGTTGTGCGACATTAAGCGTGCACAAACGCATTTTTACTATGTTTTCATATCTTTAGGCTTACACAGGGTCTACATTAGCCAATATTTCTGGTATACTAGCTGGCTTACCAGAAATAAAAGCTAATATAGACCCTGTGTTACAAGCATCAATGGTGCTTCATATACGCGTTCCTATCCCATGGTGAACGATTTTACCGAACGCGTATATGTGTTTATAGTGCTCAAAGGGTTAATCAGAGGCTGAATTGCTTCTCAAATTCGTTCAAATACGTTCGTTGTACACCTGAATTTGCGTAGGGTATTGATATGAATATTTTTTATACTTGTTGGATTATTTCGAAGTATATGGATACATTTTACAGAGTAATGCGAAAACTCTGGATAAATTTTAAACAAAACTTAACTAAGCTTGATATATGTGTGAAGGCTGTTTAGAGGAAAATGAGTCAGCAGAACACTTTCTATTTAAAAATGACTGGCCTTTTCAAGAACGAAATTTGCTACTCTGGGTACTTGCTATAGTGGAGTTATTATTTTTCCATATCAAATGACTGACAGAGGAGAATATAGTGTTGAATGTATAGAAAACAATAACAACACAGATTTTAATGCTAACTGAGACAAAACCAAGTTAAATTCTTATATTTCATTGGTTGAACAGCGAGTTATTATCTCTGGGACCTGGAAAACTTGGACTGAGAATCGTTTTGGAGTAAAAGCGACCGAGAAAGCAAAATAGTAACCATTTCTCCTGCATATATTTGTATAGAAACATAAGAAACAAAATTTACAGAACGAATTAGCTAATCTGTACATAACCACGGTGCTGTTCTTCATTAAAAAAAGACTAATCAGTTTGGGGGAAGAGGAACTAAGGTCCGGAACTGTGAGCAGTCAATAATAACTCAATAAACGCTTACTTATAAGAGGCGATTCTGTAAACATGAACCACAATTCTTCTGGAGATAAGATTATACGCAAACTCCGAAAAAAATGAATAACAAAATTTTGTGAAAAAGAAGAAAAAAAAACTTCTTATCTGAATTTTAGAATGTAAATGTGTAACAAATCTTTACAGTAATTTATTAAAGTTTAGGCTTTGATTATGGATGAAATGAGATTAAAAACTCGGTAATTTTTAATAGCAAATTATGTCCAATACAATTTCTCTGGGAATTAATTTTTATCTTGGGTAAAAATAAATAAATAATTACCATTTTCTTTTTTTTGGTCCCTTGTACAGTAGTTGAAACGATCACACTCGAATACAGTCTTTTAGAGTAGTCGACTGAAATCAAACTGGTTGGTAAACTTTCACTTCCAAAATGGTCCAATCGTTTTGAACAAATACTATCACCGGACAACTTATTTTTTATTGTACAGTTTCTCCTACTACTATTTTTGGTACTTCCAGAACAGTTAGGTGCTGTCAGCAATCTTATCTGTCTACTATTTCCATTGTTAGCAATTAATTGAAATTGACTAAAGTTGTGATTATATTTTAAAAAACTTAAAGAAATACATTTAATATTATTTAATGTTAACATTTTTTCTTTTTTTATGAAATTTTTTACACACTAAAGAAGTAGTAATGAGAAAACTTAAGATTGACGTACAATTCGATAGAATTCATTCCCATTCCTAATGGCAAATTTTTTGACAGTTCTGTATTTTTTGTCAGTTAATTTTTTTTTTTTTTAAATCGAATTAAAAGAAGTAATTTAATTGATAATTAATTTTCCTGATTCTATGCCCTTGTTTTAGGTTAACATTACGTTCTATTTCGTAGGATTTAGAACCTTATTATAGTAATTAAAACTACTTCCCAATTACTGTCAGGATTTCATCTACTTTATTCAACATTTGTTTCTCCAAGCTGATTTCAGCTTTTATTGTTTTTTGTTTTTATTAGATAATAGTCTATATCACACAATAAGTGACTTGAAGAAGTCTTTTAACATTTCTTATATTTTCGATACAGACGAATCCAATCTTCTCTTGGCTTGTTTTGTCCTTATACCCAAAAATATTTCTGATAATGGAATTGCGAATGCTTCTTAAACAATTGTGTCTATTAGAATCAAGACGAGTCTATTCCCTTCTACATGGAATCAAGTAATTAAAATAACTTTTTTTTTTTTTTACAAAATCTTTTATTTGGAATTATATCATTCAGTTGATACTTAAAATAATTTATGATTAAAAAATATTTATTTACAAAGGTTCATGTCTTAAAAAGAATACATATTATTTTAAATGGAGCTTCCTTACTGTTTATTATTTTTAGAAAAATTATGTGATGCCCAATTTAAAGATGTTTTCCATGAATTTGCTAACGCTTCACTAAATTTAGTTCGAAAATGCTCTCTCGCCTTGTCTTCGGTAAGATCGAGGACCTTAAATTTAAAAGAAAAAAATATATATTAATATTTGTTTACGGAGTAATAGAAATTAAACAATTAAGATTTCGTGCTGCTGAAAATTGGCAATATTCGAATTTTAAATACAAAAAATTTATTAAGTAATTGAATCTTATAGAGATAGGTTAGGATAGCGAGCATAGAACTGTATTCTAGTAATATATACATATAACAAAATTCTAATTTGAGTTGTAAATTGGTGCCAAAGAAAGTCAATGCAAACACACACTATTTCGATAGGACTTATTTTAATGTGTTTCATGTAAATCCCAAAAATTTATTCAATACTGACGAAAATTGTTTCTACGTATTTAAAACTTAATTCTTGTCCTTGTCTTGTGAGCCTTGCAGCCCTAAATATATGAATTTAAAGCTTATGATCTAAATTTATAAAACTTCTATACTTTTTTTATCTTCTTAATTGTATTTTAATATAAATTAAATTGTAAAACTTACTAAAGTCTCTTTTAAGTAATTTAAATCTTTTTCTGATGATAATTCCGGGAGACCTGTCGATATCATCATTGCAAATAATGAAAGTATGAGACAACCATGCCGTCGTAATATTAAAAATGCCTTTAAAAAAGAAAATTAAACAATTTTTTTAAATAACAATGATTCAATTGTACTATATTTGATCTTACCGTTTCACATAGGCTTTGGAAACCAAGAAATTCTTCTGCTTCACGATCAGTTCTTCCCTTATTTATAACATAAACGAAATCATGGGTTAATACGAAAGGCACTCTTTCACGTCGCATTCCAAATTTTTCTTTAAAATGTCCAAGAATATGACCAAAATCAATATGGAATAACTGAAACGTAAAAGATTATCGAAATAAACTTTTTAAAGTACTAAAAATTTCTTGTTTATAATTATGTATAATAAATTATATATCGTCTTTATTCTATGCGGGAACATTGATTCATAACTTACTTGGCCATTCTTTTTTACCATAATATTATCAGAGTGACGATCAGCTACTCCAAGAACATATGTAGCAACACAATAACCGGCACAACTTAATGTAAATTCATTTATTGCCTTTTCTAATAGCTCATCTGTTGAATTATGATCTTTTAACCAGCTGAAGAGTGAACCCTTTTTAAATGGTGATGTTGCCGAAAACATTCCTCTTTCTTTTTGTATATTCGCAATTGTTTCCGCATTAAGTACAACTTCAATCATTCCGAGACGACGTTCCATACTAATACAACCGTAAATGTTCATTCGAAAATCATGGCTATAAAACAAAATTAAATGTAAGAATAATATTCTCTTTATTTTAAAATTTGCCTTATCTTCAATCATATATCGTAACTTATTTAAAATAATTCAAATTCCAGTAAAAATGGAAAATATATTATTTTGAATAAGATCGGAAAAATATTCCAAACCAAACGAACGACCAAGAACAAAAGACGTTCTCTGCGAATACTCAAAAGGCACGAGAAAGTCTGTTTTTTACTCGCTCCAGTCATCGACGATTCGTGGCGAATAGAAACATCAAAAAATACTCGCAAATGCCTGCTCTTGCTTGCTCGCTTGGCTTGCATGCGTTTTAAGGCATCGGCCCAATCATTTAAATACCCTTGATCTTTCCAAATTTTATCCATTACACGTAACATTTGTAGAGTTAACATATCTTGTCTTAAATCGTCACCATTCTTGAATATAATATATATATCTTCTCCATGCATATCTGCATTCTCGAAAACTATCCATAGTGGACGCATCTTTGAATCCATTACTTTACATTTGTCAGGTCTATATTAAATTAAATTATAAATAATGAAATAAATTTACAATTAGTAAAAAAAAAAGTATCCGACATACGAGTACGTACAATTATTACAGCGTACTCTTGTCGAATACTTTTTGACTAGACTATATAAAATCTCTTCTCACCTGACTCCTTTACAACGAAAACTAGGATTTAATGGGCTAAAAACATCTTCAAATACACCATTATTACGTTCTTTAGCCAAAAACTCTTGTAGCATTGTTTTAACTTTTTCTTTACTACCTTTTTTTGCTATTTCAGAACCCTGTTTAAGTTTCTCAAGACATTCAACTTGTTTTAATAATAATGGTATATGTGGATGACTTCCTTTTAAATATGCTTCTATAATTAAACCAAAACGTATTTGCATTGCTGGCATTTGCATTTCAGATCTTAAATGCCAAAAGAAATAATGTCCTATTCGTTGATTTCGTAATGCACGATCTAATAAAAATTCAACTAAATCACAATCCAGATAAGATTCATGTTTAATAGCTTGTACTAATTGTAATAAATATAAAAGAAGTTCATCATCTCTGTTAAAAAAAAAATGAAAATTAAAAAGAATTTCATTAAATTTAAAATAAATTCGTAATTCGTACCTTAATTCTTTTAAACAGCTAACGGAAAAGCCTCTAACAGCTGGATCAGCATAAGCATAATCTAATAATTCCAGAGATCGTTCAACAGAAAGTTTAGGCCATTTTTTTAAAAGATTTGTAATTTCAGAAACTTCATCTCTACTATTCCATTCCACACAATATAATAATAGTGGAAGGCCTTCGGGAGCATCATGTAAACAGTCTAATCTAAAAACAAAAAAAAGGAAAACAATTATTATTTTCAAAATTTACTTTTTCGACTTTTCTAGACAAACCTTTTCGCCCAAATAGCATTTCGTTCTTGATCATGCATTTCATTGAGCCCTTCATTACTTAAATAGGGTGCTAATATTTCAGAAATTGTTCGTGTATCTTGTGCACTATCTCGATTTAAACATTTACTTTTGGCAATTTCTGCCGCATATCCTAATACTACTTCCTCCGAAGGATATACTATTGAAGTTTCACATTCATAACTGAAAAATAAATATACATAAATGTGTAAATTTAGAATAATTTAGATTAAATTTTGAATTAATAATAAACTAAATTCATTATTCGGCATTATTTTTAAACAATAGTCCTACAGACGTAAATGAATTTGATGGGAAAAATATGTAACTTTAATTTACGATGATTTCATAGACGCAAATTAAGCATAAAAAGTTACTAATTTAATATTAAAATTTATAATTAACTTACTTGTGGAATGTTAATTTGATTGCAGCACATTCATCTGTCCGAGGATTTGATTCAACTGTACCAAGAGAATGAAATAGATCATCAGATTGTATATCATTAGCGTATGTCCATGTATATAAAGTTAAACAATTTGGTTTCAGTTCATCTTTATAATCGAAAATTGTTGTATTCGACCATGCAAGTGGATTCATACACAATTCCTTATTGTCTTTTATACGTCTTTGTCTCGATCCAACCATTTTCGTTGATTTAGTTATTTCATAAAGCACTAAACAAAGTCGTGCCATTCTTGGTATATTTTGAACATTTATATCAAATGTTATGATTTCATTAAAATCTATAGTTCTAGTATTATCAATTGAAATTTCTTTAGTTTTTTTATGGGCACATAATGATTTTCCACCATGAAATAAACCGAAGTGGACTCCAATCTATGTAAGGAGAAAAAAATAAACATTAAAAAAAACATGTTTTATGAATGGACTCATTTTCCATTAAATAGTTAATACAAATTTCAAATCTACAACATAGCTCCGCAACTTTTTAGGCAATTTCTCAGCCTTTTGTGAGACACCACAAATAAAAATATACAAAAATCAACATGCTTTCTTTATATTTTCGTGTCCACTATCAACTCTGTGTATGTTCTTCTTTTTGAGACAATAAAATGTGACAAATTTAGCATCTTTTCGCGGCACACTCTTTTCCGAGCTCTGACATATAAGGTTCTTCGATTTTTCTATAGCATTAAAAGGATAGGAGTATTTTATACGAAGGATTTCATTCTAGCGCCATAAAATGTTATGATTCTATTATTAAATGAATAAGAGTTAAGTCTGTAACTCCTCATATCACCTCTACTGCCTTTTTAATGAGTAAGAATAATGAAATAAACTTTCGATATTTTCAGAAATATTCCTGTTTTAAGGGATTTGTTGTGATACAGAGCAGACAGAGATCGTGAAAGAATATTAGCGTAACTTTTCAAAATTATTCCAGGAATTCCGACAGATTAAAATAAGTAATAATCATCTAATTCATTGATATTATCAGACACAATGGATTTATCAACATTAATATTATTAAGGAAGATTTTGAGATATAATATTCGTTTGGATTGCTTGTTATATAAAAGCTGGCTAGTTAGCAGTGTTTCTCAATCATTGAGTTTCGACCGAATTTTTTACGTTTTACGAAAACCTTCAAAAATGTATTAAAACCCTTTAAATTATAGGTTCTTAATGTAGATTAGTATTTTATTCTAATGTCGTGAAAAAATTGTATATTTTACTGGTTTGGGATTCAGTTTCGGTTGAGAAACATGTGCTAGACTTCCTTGGCAAGCTTTAGTAGTGGAAAAGAGACATCTATTTCCTTCATAAAAACACTGAATTTCGATATTGAATTTTGATATAAATAAATATTAAAACATATCCGAATTAGAGCCGCAAACACGATTATTGGATTACGTTCGAAGTTCATATAATATTGTATAAATAAATACATTACCTCTATAGTTCTACTTAGATCACAGTTAATTTTTTCTATTGAATGCAAAGTTATTTGAAAAGGTTGTTCGATACTCCAAGATGAAATATATTTTGATTTTCTTCGTAGAGCACATGATGATAATGATTTCATTTTTTTCTCTCCATCCATATTTTCGACTGGTCTTGTTGTTGTGAATACATCTAAATTTTGAATTAATTTCATAACGACAGCTGGAACTCCATCTCTTGAAAGAGTTTCCTGGAAAAAAAATACAAATATTTATTAAAATTAAATTAAATCTTTTATATATAATGCTTTTCTTGAGACTAGCAGTGCAGAGTGCGACAAGAGGCTTCTTTGTTTTTAACAACAATGAAATTTCCTTTCGAGAAAACTTTATTTAAATTGATTTAAATAATAAGAAAAGTGTTTAAATATGTAAGCAATTTCAGAGTAGAAAGAAGTAGTAAGTAAAATATATTCATTTTGAATAATATGAAGCGAAACAAATGCATTTTTTGTTTGTATAAATTAGATTAAAGGATTTACCAAGTGATCTCTATCCATTTCATATATATAAACTTCAAGATCAGGTGAACTATGCTAATACTTTTTAGGACAATCTTTATGACGTGTACTAGTGAAATTTGGGCTACCATTGAGCGTGATAAACAATAGAAGGTAAAATTTGCTGAAAGAGCTATGGATATATTTTTGTTTGGTATTTTATTGAGAGATAAAGTAAAAACGAAAGAATTTGCTTCAAGACATGAGTCATCGTTGTTTTTGCGAACGAGTTCAAAACATAAAATAGTAAATATCTGCTCGTCTCATGAAAAACAAGTGACACAAATAAGTTGTGACGTCGAAATAGGATGCTATTTCCAAAATTTCATTGAAAAATTGAATGACAAATACAATATACGTGTTCACTTATGATTGTCTAATAGCATAACTTTAAGTTTTAAGAGTAAATAACTTATCTACTTTTACATTATAGCAAAAGTATTGTTCCCAAAGAGTTTTAAAACTTTTCATACAAGAAAATCTTTTTGAAACTAAACTGTCCTAGTTTGCCTTCCAGCCATGCACTGTATAAGCATTCTATGATTATTTTTAGAATGACGAATAATAAAACTTTCAATAATTTTTGTGTAATTTATATTGGAAGAAACTAATTAATACTTACTTGAATATATGTAAATTGTATTAGAGGATTGTCACCAAATAAATATTCATCTCGCCCACAAACTTTTAGAATAAAATCATTAATTCTATCACCTCTCTTAATCATTGTTCTTGCCATCTTTGATAAAACAGCGTCCAACAGTTTATGTGGCGTTATATTATATGGCACACAAAATGTAAAGGACGTTTCATCATTATCTAATTTAACAACTATAACGAAATTATCATTTCTTAAACGGCATTTAATTGCATCTGGCATTTCTGATGATTTTGCTAAACGTGGAGGATATTGATATAATAATTTTTGACTCCATGACATTATTAATTTCTCATTAGCAATATTTTCAGCTAAATTTGACATTTTATAACGAAAATCATTTATTTCTAAATTTTTTAATGCTCGAAAATCATCAACACATTTTCCAATTAAAAATCCAATATCTTTACTTATTTCATAATCTGATGTAATATCAGTAGTTTTCTTTTTTTCAGCAATTTGTAATATACAAAAGTATGGTTGCAAATCACAAAGTCTTTTTGATTCATTCGTAAATTCTTCTAAACTGGCAAAACTTGAAATCGCACTAATAACATACATCGATTTTTCTTTTAGAAAACGATATAATGGGTATTGTTGTGCCAGAATCCATAAATCCTGAAATATAATAAGAAAAAAATTTTCCATGAATTATAAACAAAACAAAACAATTCTATTTTCAATTTTTTTTACCTCCTTTATTTCACTCATAGTGGAAGTAGAAAATGCTTGAATTGGGATTACAAGTCCATTCGGCATTAGACATGTTAATTCTATTGAGTCCGGTGGATCATTATGCCAAAAATCCAAAGATAAATTTGCTAATGATGTTAGAACCATTGTAAAAGTTTTATTCATTATCTAATTTTTTTTTTTTTATTATTTTTTTAGCTGGGAGCACTACATAACAAAAACTGAAGTTTCAACAAACGCAAACTAAATTACTAACTCGTGCAGAAAATGTTGAAAACATCACTAACTAAGAAATATCGAAGTTATTGTGTTTACTTTTAATGAAAATTTTAAAACGATTATTAATAATTCAGATATATCTTTTCATTTAACGAAAAAAACATTTTAACATCATTAAAACACATTTTTACTGTATTGCTGTAGAAGCAAAAGCCATCACGAATTTATCAAATTAGTATTTTTACATTGGCAGTAAAAACTACCGAGCAACTGGACAAAAACTGACGTTTCTTTTGACGCTTTCCACAAACGTAAAGGTGTAACATAACGTAACGCAACGCAACTCAAAATGATAAAAACTGTACATCGTGAGGTGAATACAGGTTCTCATGAGTTTGTCAAATTTTTAAAGAAATTTGAACCAAAAAAATTTCCTTATTTCATCATGAGAAGCTCTATAGATAAATCGGTCACATCGGTATTTTTGTATGAAATTACATTTGATGGCATTTCCTAAGCAAGCAAGAGCAAAACTCGTTCTCTACGAATGCTCAGTTGGTGTAAATATCTCAGAGAGTGCGAGCAAGCATAATTTTTTTCAATCTCGATCATTGATGATCTGTGCTAACTGGGAACATTAACAAATATTCGAAAATGTCTGATCTTGCTTGATAATTTCAAAATTTGCTTTTAAAAAAGCATAGCAAGATTTTTTCAAGCCCCCACAATGCTATTTTTCCACTTAAAATGTATGTCTTTCTTAGTTAATATTAACAAAACGTGCGAAAAGAAGAAACCGAGTGTGTGCGAAAAAGCCATATGCAGAAAAAACTTCAAAATATTTGTGTATACACACGAGAATTATTTTTCCCCGACTATCCCTATCTTAAGAATTACTCGGTTACAGTTAAAATATAAGAACAACATATTATTCAAAAAATATTAATAATTATAGAATTAAAGTTATTTGTGTTTCTACTTATGTCAGTTGTTAGTTATAAAAAAATGTTTAGGAGAATTTTTGATTTACATTTATTTCAATCCATTTAATTTTAAAAACTGCTTGTGCATTTATTTGATAATAAAAATTGTATTTTATTAATATTATAGAATTAAATCCAGTTCCAGTTTATTCCTCTTACAAACAACATTGACTTCGACATGGAGACAGCATTCTGTTTTAGGCTTAACACTAAATTTGACAGTTTTTTAAACAAAATTGCATAACTTCAAAATATTAAAATAGGACAGGTCAGACTCTGTGAAGAATCGAGTTGTAGCGGTTTTGATTAACATTTAATCGAACAGTTGAATTAGTACAAAGTCTTCCATAAAGAATTTTTCTTTATATTTTTCAATTTTTCTTTATCAAATATCAAAATCCAAATGGCTGCCAAAACAAAAGTTTGTATTATAGGATCTGGAAATTGGTAAGAATATTTTTTTGATTTCTTTTTCTTAAATCTATTATTAACAAAAAAGTGCATTATGTAATAATAACTTTGATATTGACCTTAGGGGATCTGCGATAGCAAAAATTGTGGGCGCTAATGCAGCAGATTTGCCAATTTTCGATGATCGAGTTACAATGTATGTTTATGAAGAAATGATAAATGGAAAAAAATTAACAGAAATTATCAATGAAACCCATGAAAATGTTAAATATTTACCAGGCCATAAATTACCACCAAATGTTGTAAGTATTGAATTGTTCGATTATGCAAAAAAAAAAAAAACTGTTCTATCTATATTTTTGATATTCCATATGGTATTTATAGGTCGCTATTCCGGATATTGTAGAAGCAGCTAAGGATGCAGATGTATTAATATTTGTAGTACCTCATCAATTTTTAAGAAATTTTTGTGCTAGTTTACTTGGTAAAATTAAACCAAACGCTACTGCAATATCTTTGATTAAAGGTTTTGATGTTGCCGAAGGTGGTGGTATTGACTTGATTTCTCATGTAATTACAAGACATCTTAAGGTAAAAATAGTTTAAAATTATTAACTGTTTTCTGATATATACAAGAATTTCAGATTCCATGTTCAGTGTTGATGGGAGCAAATTTAGCGAATGAAGTAGCAGATGAAAAATTTTGTGAAACTACAATTGGTGTTCGCGACATGAAACTTGCACCAATGTTTCGTTCTTTAATGCAATCTCATAATTTCCGTGTGGTTGTTGTTGATGATGTCGATGCTGTTGAAGTGTGTGGAGCCTTAAAGGTATAGTTTTCATTATATAATAGGATTAATAACTCAACTGTATCTTCATAAATTGTGTAACAATATTTTACAAGTTAAAAATGAAATCATTTTTATTACTACTACAAAAATTGGAGAATGTTGCCATGTCCTTTTGAGTGGCTTTGTGAGTAGTATACTGGATATACCATGGAAAATTTTATATTTTCTATGATTCTTGATAGTTTTAAACTAATTCCACAAACGGTTTCATTCCAAAATACTGAATTGGACACAACGGTACATAATTTTCCAATAAATTGTCCAAATAACCAAACATTGGAAATATTTCACTAGGTTACTTTGTCTAAAAAGTATTTTAGGTGTATTATTTTTAATTAATTAATAATTGATTTGGAATAATTTGCCACATTTCTGTTAGGTTCTTTTAATCGAAAACCCTACTTTTAAGACAGCATGCGGTATATATTGCGACACAATGTTTTTACCATGGTCTACCTACCTAGTTTGTACAAAATCAAATCATTATCCGAACTATTTATTGGTAGTGAATTTGTATTTTTACTAATAAACTTTGTATTATATTCTTAATAGAATATAGTGGCATGTGGAGCTGGTTTCGTTGATGGCCTAAAACTTGGAGATAATACAAAAGCTGCAGTTATTCGTTTAGGCCTAATGGAAATGATTAAATTTGTTGAAGTGTTTTATCCGGGTAGTAAACTTTCAACTTTCTTTGAAAGTTGTGGTGTTGCAGATCTAATCACTACTTGCTATGGTAATAATAAATTTCTGATAAAATGAATTAATGATGTTTTAAACTCATTTTTTCTTATTTATAATTAATACAGGTGGTCGTAATCGAAAAGTTTCTGAGGCTTTTGTTAATTCAGGAAAAACTATTAAGGAATTAGAAGAAGAAATGCTTTGTGGTCAAAAATTACAGGGTCCGATAACTGCAGAAGAAGTTAATTTTATGCTCAAAAATAAGGATATGGAACAAAGGTAAGTGTTTTCTTTTCTTTTTTTTTAAATAACTATTATTTATATTATTTTTTATTTAAAAGATTTCCATTGTTTACGGCTATACATAAAATTTGTACAGCACAATTGAAACCAGGCGATCTTATTGATTGTATACGTAATCATCCTGAGCACATGTAAGTTTTACTAGTCTAAAAAAAATTATAAGACCATAGTAGAATCGCAGTTATCCGACCGTTACAATTCGAACAAATTTTAAAATTTTTTTTTATTTTTTTTTGGGGGTGAGGGCGGTTTTCTAAATTCATTATGTTATGAAATTATATATGACCAAATTTTATTTAAATTTAAATTTTATGTGATGCCAACAACATAATATATTTATCATCAGAAATATTATTTATCGATGTTTTCATTGAATTTAGAAAATCGTCCAATATCGAAAATAAATTGAGTCGGTTCATTTTGAAAGTAAGGCAACTCCATTTTTTCTAGATTTTGAGTTATAAGGAATTTTGCAAAATGATTTCAATACAAATTACACTACTGGACAGTTCAAACTTATTTCTTTTTTTTTTTATTAGTATTTTTGTTGAAAATAATTGACTATTTAATTATTTTAAAAGAAAGTAATTTTTATATTATCTGTGCGAATTAGTTTTTACGATTTTACATTGGATGGCGTAAGTCATACAATATGCAATACGTGTGAACCCGCATTTCATGTATTTGAAAGGTCTTATGACAAGCTTCAAAACGTTCTATATGAGATTTGGTTAAAGTGTAAGCAGTATTGTTTTTTATTCGATTGAAAATGGAAAGTTACGTGCCAAATAAACAGCAAGCATTTAAGGGAAGAACATCTGGGGGCGTACTGCTTCTCTCCAAGTGAGATACAATCTCTTAACCCACTCCTGATACTAAAATTCCTAAGAGAAATAGGCCTGGAGGAGGTGCAGTACAGGAACATCCTAAAACCTAATCTAATCTAAGGAAAGTTTTACTTTTCTGGTTTAACTTTAAGGAAAATGCAACTGGAGCTCATCGATGAATGGAAAATGCTTATGGTGAAGATTCTCCATCAATTTCAACTTGTGAATTTTGGTTTAGACAGTTCAAAAATGCAAAGACGAATATCCATGAAAAGAAGGTATTTAGTGGGCTACCATGGGCTTTCGAAAACGGGTGAAACAGTCACTGCTGGTCGTTACAGACTAATAACTGATCAAATTGAATTGTGCTTTTAAGAAAAAATAGCTAAAATGATTTTGCAGCTTGATAACGCTAGGCGAAAGGTTGTTAACCCGGTCCAGGAAACATTGGAAGCGCTTGGCTGGGAAATGCTATCCGCTGTCACCAGACATTGCGCCTTCTGATTAACATTTTGGTCAATACAGCGTGGTCTTGCTGATACACACATGCTCAATCTTAATGAAGTGTGAAAATGCCTCAATGATTGGATTGCCTCGAAATAGGAATAATTTTTGCAGCGTAGAATCCGTAAATTACCTGAAAGATGGCCGAAGGTTGTAGCTTCAGATGGAGGATACTTTGAATGAAATTGTATAGTTGTTAAATAAAGATGTAATCGTAGAAACTCATTCGTAGACCTAATATATATGACGATAAAGTACCTAACTTAATTTTTTTTTAAAAATTGACTTGCCACACTTTCAAAAGGGCTCAATTATTTATAATTATTTTATAAAATATGTCATTTTTTATGATTAACTGGATAACTGACTTCTATTTGCAAATTGTAGTTGTTTCTGTTGTTATAAAGTAATTTGTTAAATTTTAAAAATTATTAATAGGAATGTTTTTGTATTCATAAAAATTCGACAAAACTTTAGATTCTTTTTTTACATTTTTTCCACAAAAAATTCAAATTCCTTTTATTTGTTGGTAGTTTTTTAAATACTATATATTTGCATGAAAGCTTAATTATTTTATAAAAATTTTTTACTTTCCTATTTTTTTTTTTGTATCATAATTTTTATATTACTTGTTTTTTTTTTTATTATTTTTTGGTTAATTTTAAAAAACATAATTAAAACAAAATCTTCTGTGTCATATTTTTTAAAATTTGTGAAAATATTTGCTCAATAAATTTATTAGTAAAACTTTTCAAAAAAAAAAAAATACATTATATATAATATTTACATGAAATACAATATTCTTTGCGCTTCACAAAGTCCTGGTATACATTTTTCAATATATTCTGGGAAGAAATAAAATCAATTCGCCTCAATCTAGAATGAAAGGAGTAAAACACCTGATGAAATGCCAAGAGAGGAGCATCAAAGTGTTAAATACAGATTAATATCAAAGATATAAATGAGTAAAGATATATAAAAATTCTAAAAAGCTTTTATAATACCACAAAATAGATACTTGTGGTATTAAATATACCAAAATACGATAGTGATGTCTTAAATCTCAGCATGTTAATACATTTGTGAACCAGAAAAGGTATATGCTGACAAGTGCTATATTAACTTCTAGGATAAGACGACATATACAGCACCTTTAAAAACATTTGTGAATAAGACAAAGTACACGCTGACAAGTGCTATAATTACTTCTAGGATAAGACGACATATATAGCACCTTTAAGAACACTTTAAAAAACACATCTGTCTGTCAACATGGTAAAGGAGAAATAAATTGGCACAACAATTTACTCTTAACCGTATAGTATTCAATTACTACTTCTTAGTAATGTAGGAAGTAACCGATACTTGGTAATACAAGATACATTAGTAGGCGATATAGTTTCAGTTGAGGACAACGCAATGTTAAATTAATCAATATTATAATCTAAAAGTAGCCTCAGATCACTTATATAAAGTGGATTGCAAGATTCAAGCGTAACCTAATCATCCTGGGATAAGTAGTAACTATACTGTCTTAACTGGCGACTACGAGGAATCAGAGTGCAACCTGTTTGGACAAAAAAGAGAAGGAGAAATACTGTTTCAAACGTACTGGAAAACATGAGATTTATTTGGAACTTACAAAGCTTTGGAAACAAATTTAAACAGCAAGAAAAATATTAAACAATATTCAGACATGTTGGTGGATTGATATTTTTTTCTTTTTTCTTTTTTCTGGTGTCCAATTTTCTTTTATGTAGCTAATTTTCATGGGAAACAAATTAACCCGTCTCTGATTTATAATATTATTATTTTAATATCCTGTTTGATTGATTTGATTTTTAAATCAAAAGACTTGAACTATGTCTATTAGATGCAAAACGAGTCAAAGCTTCATCACAATTGGGGAAATTTCTGAAAGCAATTTGACGAACTTTCTAAATTAATCTTAAATATGAATATTTAATTCAAATTTGATAATTGCATAAAATCTATTTTGTCATATTTTTGCAAAACTGTTGTATTTTTACCAAAACTATTGTACTTAAGATCGATGATACACAAGGAAATGCCCTGATGGCAGAAAAAAAAAGAACTCCATAATGATTATGAATATACTTTCAGAAGTATAAAATCTAAATCAATTTATTTTTCCAGTTGTAGATCATTTGTATACATCCCTCTACTATAGATAGTTTTTGCGGTGAAATATAGAAGGTAAAAGTGAGGAGGAATACTTATTGTCAAGAAATGCCAGGATTTGCTAATGAAATATTATTTTTGCATTATCTCTGAATCATCTAGAATCGAAGAGACTCGTTTTGCATATAGTAGACACATTAATATCTCTACTTTATTTTATAAATGGGAAATTTTTTAATTAAAATATTATATTTTCGCTCATTACTCCTTAAAAGTGTTTCAAATTTTCACGCATTTTAAAATGATTCTTCAATTTCTTTTGTTCTTCTTCTTTTTTTTTTTTCTTGATTAAAACTTTAATTTTTCAGGACTCCTATTTTAGCGAAGCTATAACATCATCCGCTGAGGCTAATCACTGTCTTGGATACAGGATTTTTTTTTCACTTTTATAATTTACCCTTTTTAATCTAATTGTCGTTTTTTTTTTTATATATTTATAAATATTCGTGTGGTATTGAAGAATTTCTTCTTTTTTTTAAAATTTTGTAAAAAACGAAATAATAAAATTATATATGTACATTTTAATCCTTAATTATCTTTAAATTTGAATATATCAATATCTGCAATCCGGTTTTAACATAATCTTAGATATAAATGATGACATAATGTTTTGACTAGACATATTTTAGTAGGTCGTGTAAGATGAAATATCGGAGAAAAAAAGTGATTTTTAAATTCAAATACTATATTTGGTGTGTGAATAAGTTTTTTCGATTTTACTAATGATGGCGTATGTCATACTATATGCAATACATGTGAACCCGTCATTATATGTATTTGAAAGGTCTTATGACAAGCCTCAAAACGTACTGTATGAGATTTGGTTAAAGCGTAAACAACATTGTTTTTTATTCGATTGAAAATGGAAAATTACGTGCCAAATAAACAGCATTTAAGTGAAATTTTACTTTTCTAGTTTGACTTGAAGGAAAATGCAACTGGAGTTCATCGAGGGATGGAAAATGCTTATGGTGAAGATTTTCCATTAATTTCAACTTGTTAATTTTTGGTTTAGACGATTCAAAAATGAAAAGCCGAATATCCATGAAAAGAAGGTATTTGGTGGAACCAGAATGGTGTGGTTTACCATGAAATTTCGAAAGCGGGTCGTTACAGACTAATAACTGATCAAATAGAATCGTGCTTTGAAGAAAAATGGACCAAAATAGCCTCCTAGGTGATTTGGTAGGATGATAACTCTAAGCCAAATGTTGCTAAACCGGTCCAGGAAACGTTGGAAATACTTGGCTGGGAAATGCTACCCCATTCGTTGTATTCACCAGATATTGCTCCTTTTGATTAACATTTGTTTTGGTCAATGCAACATGGGCTTACTGATACACACATGCTCAATCTTGAAGAAATGCGAAAATGACTCGATCACTGGATTGCCTCGAAGGACGAACAATTTGTACTGCACGGAATCCGTAAATTACTTGAAAGGATGGGCGATGGTTGAAGCTTCAGATGGAGCATACATTACATGAAATAAAAATATTGTATACGTGTATTTTTACCAAAAAAATCGAAAAAACTTTTTCACACACCTAATAATTTATAGTATTCATCAAAATATGCACCATTAGCTTCTTTGTCAATGCGTTTCCAACAATAAAATTCCTCTTTCGAAAAACTCAGTTACGTTATTGATCGCCCAAGTGATTAGTTATATGTTTCAAAGTTAAAAGTTTTTTTGTGCTCATATAAAGTTCTCTTTCATTATCATTCTTAAGTCTTGTGTGAAATTGAAGAAATGAATAGAAAGCTTTGTCCAAATGGACTCTGCTTTAATCAACAGACATGTAGGTTAAATAACTGTACAAAAGCTGAACGGTTTAGAGTACAAGATCCTGCTGCATGATTCATACTAGCCTGATCTTATACCAACGGATTATCACTTATTTCGTAATAGGACCGAGGTCGAAAGAAGCCATGTAGCTTTGAATTCTCTAAAGACCGGGACTTTTCGAAAGAAGAATAAGTGTGTACAAGCTAATGGATCAAATATGTTACCTGGAATTTGTTATCTTTGGAAATGTTCCGTGTAAACTGAATAAGTTAAGACGCTTTTAAATCAAGCGAGTAAGCAAGATCAAATCTCACAAATTTGCGAATATTCACGACCGTCGTTGAAATAGCTACAACAATTGAACATTTATAGAGATCGTGGTTTGCACTTACTGGCTAGTTTGATTTGTGGACTTGCGTCTATAAAAGATTTGTGTTAAGAAAACTTTCATAACATACAAATTACAAACTACAAAATTTAAAATGGTGAACAACAAGTGAACGAGATGTGATTCGAATGTAATCAAGTTCATATCTTATTTCTGAAAAATAGAACTCTTCTACGGCATATATATATCAAACCAACAGTTTTTTTAAGCTCTTTACTTAACAACATCTTTACAAATGACATGTTTTAAAGCAGCAACGAAGTTATTAAAAACAAAATGGCGGCTTTTTTTTTTATTAGGAAGGTAAGAAAAATTCGAAAATTTTGTAATTTCGATCGTTACTACCTGAAGAGAATAGTAACGAAAAAATGATAAAACTGTTAAAAAACCAAATAACTATAAAAATTACTTTAAAATATTTTCTCATTCAAAACGTTTTTTTTTTTTGAATTTTCATTTTTGGGTACACACACATAACGCCATCGGGTTTTTAAATTGTGTACTAAAATATAAAATCAATAATTGCATTGCATTCAATTAATTTTTGTAATGAATTCCATTTTTTTTTTTTTACAAACATTTTAATTTACAAACCTTTCAAATACCATTTTTTTTTACCTTGTTTTGTTTTTTTTTATTTATTATAAATGTTTTTTTCTCATTTTATTTTATTGTTGTTTGGTTCTTAATTTTCTTAAAAATAATTAATTATTGATAATAAAAATTGATATTTGTTTTTCTTTAGGCAAAAATTCTAGAACTCAACTGCACTTAGAAATGGAACATATCTTCTGAGTTGGCATCGATGACCAATAAAGAAAATTTAGTTAAATAGAAAATTTGTTATAAATATTGATTTCCCATTTAAATCTTTTTGCCTATATATTTTATTATTAACCCATTCGCTGCCAAGCCTATATTATATGAAGCCATTACCTATTGCCATTTATATTTTGAGTGGTATCGTTTACCAAAGTTGGTAAAATCACATATATTATCATACATAATCATGTGCATGCATAAAATCAAAGACGAGAATAGTCGTCGTTGGCAATGAGAAGGCAACAGGACATCTTTTTTCGTATTTCCGTACGGTTTAGAAGTAAAACAAAGTAGAACGAGTATATTCGTCTTGGCAACGCATAACACCCTACCAAAGACGAGTAAACCCGTCCTTGGCAGCGAATGGGTTAAAGAACTCACCAAATTATGATCAAATGTATGTTGAGAGTCAAAAAAAAAAAGATGGATAAATATGAAACTTCTTAAATTAAAAAAAATGGCAAATATAATTCGATATAATATATTATTTGTCATTAATAGTGTATATATATTTAAATCTTTTACACTCCTAATATTTCTGTGTGTATTATATTTTTTATTCTTTCTTTAAAAATATCGCGAAGTTATTAGTTTCCTGTGGGGAAAAAAGCTTTGGAGTGTAGAGGATTAAAGGAAGAATGATTTCATCAAGTGTTATCCTTTCCGCATATGAGTTCTTAAGACACTTCGTCCATGAACAAAACCGCCGTTAAGATTTAAATGGGACGTCTTCTATATGCACATATGTATATATAAAAATATTATCTTTATAAATTGTTTCTTTTCTTTTTTTGGATTGTTTAAAATTAATAGAATGTACTTTGGATATTTTAAATAAAAAAATTAGAGTTTTAAATATGGTATAAATGACTGCAGATGTAAAAGAAAACATTACAAAAATGTTGGCAATTTGTTTGTGTAAATCAAATTTGTCTAGGTTCCCATTAAATCCAGTTATATTGAGCAGCTTCAAATTGATAATTGTCAACTTTAAATTGAGAATAAGTAATTTCAAGTATCAGACAAGCAGTAGTGATGATAATAGACAATGCTCCATGTCCAATAGCGTGTTATAGTAGCATTTGGCCTTACGAAATTCATGTATTTTAAATTTAAACTTAAAAAAAATTAAAGGACGGAATTTTCCTGAAGTTACCTAGAGTTTACGTCTGATATCTGTCCCCTAATAGGGGCAGTCCTGATATAAGAAACCATTTTGTAGCAAATTGATGTTTTTCTAATTAAACAACGGGAGAAAACTAAAAAAACAATGTAAATATTATCAAATGTGAAACAATTTGTATTTTACACTAAGTTTTATTTTATCCTAGAAAACCACTATTAAAAATTATTCTTCAGATTTTTGATGCCCTCTAAAATTAAGTGCCTTAGGCAATTGTATTATTTGTTTAGATATAGATGGGTAGCCACTGTTAAATCTAGTCAAAATCTTGTGTGTGCCGGTAGGAAGCGCTATCAAGCGGTTGACCACGATCTCACCTACTGGGAAGCGACGATGTGGTCAAAGCTGTGGCTCGCTTGCTTGTTTAGTTTAATTAACAAAAAAAATTAAGTGCGTGGCCCGACAGGAACTATTATTTCTGAAATTTGGCCCGCCTGCTGAAATGGTTGGCCACCCATGCTCTAGAGACTAGAAAAATACAGTCAAGGAAGCTTGATTCTGATATTGAAAGAAATATTTTCTAGTAATTTACATAATTTAGATAATCTAGAGATAGTTTCTAATTTCTAGCAAAATGGAAATGTTTTTTCTTGTTATATGAAAATGGGCCTCAATTTGCAAAATATCATCTTCAGTAATGGCATATTTCATATTGAAACAAAGTTGTCATAAACGTTCAATTGGAAAGTAAAACATCCTTTTATTATCGCACAAATTATTAGTTTATAAAAATTATTGACAGGTCGTTGTTTACATGAAAACTAAATGAGAATAAGCCTTATATAATTATCAAACAAACAAGATATTAGGTGTAATCTAGCTAGTACTGCCATTTTTGGTCTATTCCACTAGTGCCAATCTAGCTCATTGTCCTACTATTAGGCTTCTTGTTTCTTCATTCAATAGATTTCTAGTCCTGGCTTGTCAGCACGTAAGTTGCTTGATATTTATGGCTTTAGATAATAAATGATTTTCCAGTTTTCAACTAGGATAGTCCTTTTAAATAACTAGAAATTTTTAATTTTCTAACTACTAACTTTTAATGGATCGTCGTAATATTGTTACTAACTCGAATTAAACTTGGGAATCTAGTCAATTTTGGTTTAGAGAGTAGATTCTGACTTCGATAGGATACATATTTATTTGAAGTTTTCATAATATTGTACATTATGTATTATAACTTGATGTAAATATGATATACACAAATTTCTTATAAAACCCAATATCAAAACAGCTCGTATAAATTTAGTAAATTCTTCTTATGCCTTTTAAATAAGAAGTTTTTTATATTCATTTAATAATCTTAACTATAAGTATATCTAAATTTCATTATTTAATCTCATTATTATCGATTTCATTAAGCTGAAGTATATTCTTAATCCATTTCAGGTGTGATCCAACTCTAACATAAACTCCAGGATATGCAGTAGCATCAAAATTTTCTTCAGCTACTGCATATGAATGAAGTCCAATAACCATATATTTTCCATAAAGTTTTCCCATTAATGGTCCACCCAAATCACCGGTACAATTATCACCATATTCATCCCATGCACAGAATTCTTCTAATGAGAATTCAGCACCTTTACGATGAAACATTGTATTACAGTCTTGCGGTGAAAGTGGTTTTGCTGATGTTAATTGAATATCATATTTTCGATGATTTCGTTTACAAATATGTAAGAAAAGTTCTTGAAAATTGTAATTATCATCGATTGGTAAACATATCGGATATATAGTATCTGGAATTTTCAAATATTCAATTATACATAAAGAACTAATGATTACTCTAATAAGTATATACCTGTAAAATTAATTTTTTGAGATAATCGAATAATTGCAATATCTTTAGATTCATGTAAAAAAATCTTATCAATTCCAACTGATATGATATTCGCAAACGAATGATTTCTTTCAATACTTTCATTCATCCATGTTGGTATATCACCAAGTCGAACACCAGATCTAAAAAAAAGCAACTGAATAAGAAAATACCAATCAATTATTTTAATATTGTCATTTCTTACACAACCCAAAAAGGATGAGTATTATGTATACTTGAAACTGTTGTAAGAACATGTTTTTCATCAATTAAAACTCCTTTACTAAGTGTTTTACGATTATCACGTCCAGAAGGATCAGTTTGTTCTAAAACTACTATCCATGGTATATCATCGAAATCACTTTCACCACAAATCAATTGTTTTGACAAATTTTCTTCAATATTATTAATAAGTTTCTTTTCTATTGATATTTCTGTTTGGTTTTCAAATATTTCTTCTGAATATCCTTCTGTAGAATATTGCCAGAATGATAGTTCACTTACAGACTCAGTTTCATTTAAGGGTATCTCGGTTGTTGTACTCTTTCTAGATAATCTTCGTAAACTGTATCGACTTCTAGTAAAATTTTTAAATAAGTCATCATCACCAACTAAAAAATATTTCTTTCTTTTAATTATAATTAAATAAGAAAAAACGAAAATTCTGCTTACAAATAAATTGAAATAAAATTAAGAAAAATGCCAAAATTATTCTTTTCATAATGATTAAATTCGTTGTTAACAAAATAGATTGAATTTAATCAGCCAAAAGTATTCAATGAACTAAAATATTATTATCTTTGACATAATGATAGCTAAATTCTATGCAAAAACCCCATTAGGTCAATAGAGATAAGTTTAAAATTATAGTATAGTACAGAGCTCTGCAGCCTGTGTGCTGCGAGATGATGCCAGGTGTGTCGTCGTTGTCCAAGAGAAGGAAAAGCAGAGTGAATCTAATTAATAATAACACCTATTCCGTGTTTTTTGCTACTGATATTTCCGATAGAAAGAATTCTACCAAATTATCGATTAAAATATGCACGAACAACAACAGTTCCTCAAAGTAAATGATTGGATTAGCAAACTTGCATACCTGTTTAAACACCTGAATGAACTCAATAAAAAAAACCTACAAGGTCGCAATAAGAAGAACGCGCCCAAAATGTTACAAAACAACTTTCCCTTTTGGTTCGAGAGTTATTTCTCGAATTAAGGAATGACGGGGTAATGAAATTAAAGTTCACCGAAGTTTGGATTCTTGTTTTCATATAAAAAAAAAAGCGGATTTCTGGGAAATACCTAGGTGTGTCGGCGCCGTGGTGTAGTATGAATTTCAGTTGAATTTTAATAATCAAGGAAACTAATCCTATGTACTATATCATAATATAAAAGTAAGACACTTGAATTTTTGGTTTCCAAAAAAATTTTATTAAAACGAAACTTAATGATATATATAACAAAATATTAGCTAAAAATTTTCAGACACTTGTCATTTTGTGCAATTATCATAAAATACTCCCGAGCCTCTATTCGAAATCTCAGCATAACTTCTTTTAAGCGAGCACAACTTATTAGAACTTTGACGATTTCTTTTCCTAAAAAACAAAGTATTAAAGAAAAAATTATAAAATTATTAAAATATTGAAAGATTTTTGATAAATATTAGATCGGTTAAAAAGTCATTGCGTTGTTGCTAACGATAAAATAATAGCATTGATCGAATCCAATCGGGTTTAACCGACAGAAGAGATTACTCAGAATCTTTACATATGAACTGTTGAAAGTCATCAAACAAAAGTGTTCAGAATTGTTGATTGTTACAAAAGTGATCCGTCGTCAAATTGTGTAGAGTTTGGCTGGGAACTTTTAATGCATCTATCGTGTAGTCATGCAGTGGAATTCAGTAATTGTGAAAGTGATTATAAGTTTGGTCATTTTCAAAAGCGATTGCGGCTTCAAAGTTAGGCTTTTATTTAAAAAACTGCTTAAACATTATTTGAAAGTAACGGCCTTATAGTTCTCACATCAATTTATCATTTTTAAGTGACAAATTGGTTTGTCATTTTACAGAATTCCACTGCTGACTTTATATCATTTCGATTTCTGTAGAGCTCTTATTTTTTCGCCCAGAAAAACCCAAAAGTTATACAATGCCTGAACAATGGCTCTATGAGGAAAGTGGCAATAAGTCATTGACCATGCTAGGCTTTTGTTCGCGGTTTCCCATAAAATTGATCGTTTAATCGTTTGTAATTCTTAATAATAATGAAAATATCTTACTCTCTTGATACTGATGGCATATGCATTACTTCAACAGTTACTGATTCTATATACAAATGATCGTTACACCAAAGAAGGCAAAGTGATTTCGGTTCAAGAACATTTATATCATGTGCCCAATGCAATTCAACCTGATAAAACAAATGGAAATCATTAAAAATTAAAAACAAATTAATAAAAATAAATAAATTTAAATACTCTTTTTATATGATCTCCTAAATCCCTTGGATTTGTTACAACTATTTGATATTTGCTACCATGTTCTAGTTTCACTGTTCCATATGGCATCAAATCAAGATTATTTATACTTCCACGTTCAGAAAATATTGTTGCCATTAATGAACCTTGTAACCATTTTTCGGCAACTTTTGGTTTTGCTAATTCTATATGAAATTTGTAATGTCTTTCTGAAAAATTAATACTTAAAAAAGTTAAATTTATTTTAAATTTATATAAAATTTAATTTACGACAGAATGGATAATCTTTTCCAGTATTAAGAAAATATTTCCCTGGCTGAGCTGAGAATAAACTTGCATCTGTTATAATTTCATTTTCTGATGAATTTGATGGTAACGATTGTCTAAGATTTGCATGATATCCCATATATGCACAATTTCCAGTGGTACACTTAAAACAACGACCAGATAGAAAATGTTGATATGATGGACATCGATGTGCTGTTTATGAGGGTGAAAAAAGATTGTTTAAAAAAATTCTTATAGTCTTATATATATATACATCTACCTATATATGGACATTTTCCATTAATACTATCAATAAAAAGTTTTATGGCACGAATATGATTACACGCTAATAACACCCTGGACGCTTCTTCGATTCCATTTTTAATTAGAGTTAATGGAATAAGTGTTCCACCTTCTTGTGAAAGTGCACATCCTGGCTGTTCTTTACCATTATTCGGATAAAAATCTATATGACCACATGGTTGAGACATTCCATAACCAGGCATTTCTAATAAGAAAAAACTTCTACCATCGGTATGTATAACATCAACGAATTTTGCATCAGTCGAATCTAGTCGTATTAGACGACCCATTCCTTGAAAATATGGTTCTGCTGGATCAAGACCAGTGATTCTTCCAATTCCAGGAACTCTTTCACCTGCATAACCAGCTGTATGAGCACCTAGAGAATGTCCTATTATATGAACGTCTTCTGGTTGCAATCCGAATTTATCTCGTAAAATCGTTATAAGATATGCTACTTCTAAACCAACCAATCTTGTATTTGCAGTTGCCTATAATATAAGAATAAAGTAATAAATATTGAATACATTTTTGTCTAAGGGGAGAACTCCAAGTAACACGCTGGAAATAAGATGATTTTTAGAAATTTTTGGACAATTACTCCATATAATAGTAATCAGAAATCAAAATAGCAACGAAAAATCTGTTTAAATTTCAAAACTTTATATTGTACTTACTTGAGTATAAAGTGGTAATGATCCTCCGGCCCAATCTACAACTATTACATTTAGTTTACCATGAAATATTAGTTCATCTCGCATCTCAGATACCCAATTTGATAGTGGCGTATCAATAAATCCATGTATTATAAATTTAGTTGGCCAAGATGAATTAAAATTAGATGTACTAATACTATTTTCATTTTCAGCATTTAAAATCTGTCCTTCAGTTGGATTATATTCCGTGTAAAGTACAAAACGTGTATTAATAACACTTCGTGGAAGTGGAAATACATTGAATGGACGATTAATAAGATGATACCATTCTCGTGTTATATTCAAACAGCCCAATTCACCATAACATCGTGTTTCATTTTCAACTAGAAAAAAATCAATAAGTAAGTGATGGAGATCTAGATTTTTATCGAGAAACAATTCAATTTATTGAAAATACGTATATGTATAAATAGACATCAAATAATGATAGATTTAAATTCCATGATCCTCAAATTATTGGGCTGTCTGAAAATTTCGTGCCAATTTTTAAGGCGAACTTATGTATTCATCGTTTTATTCTACAACCTTTCTTCACCAATTTAAAGATTTCATCTTCCCAGAATTTCTCAGTTTTCTCAGCCAGAAACTGCTCAAGATAGTTTTGAGTATCGTTCAAAAAATTGAATTTCTTGCCGTTAAGAGAATTTTGAAAAGACCTGGAAGGTTTCAGGTGAAAATGCGTTTATCTTTTTCCTTGCTTGTTAGACATTTTTGCCTTGCCGATAATAGAAAAGTATCAAATGTCTAAGATACACTTTGCTCTCTTCTATTTTCAAAAAAGTACAAAAATGACAACAATCAATTTTTCTTAAAGATGCGATAAAATGTCATATGTTTTCAACAACGCTGAGATATGTTCCAACGTCGTCTTCTGGAAAACGGCACGAAATTTTCAAACAAACCAATATTTACTTGCTTTAAAAATTATGTTTGTCATTTTACCAAGCATATATCTTTTAGTACTTGCTAGTACTTTCCAATTCAGAATAAAATAAAAATTATTGTAAAATTTACCATTTTTATCCGCTTTCAGAGCTTGTCGCCACTTTTTATCCATTTACCTCATTTTCTTGATGAAAATTTAAATAAATTTAGATAAATTTAAATTAAATAAAAGTGTTACTATGTTCAGATCTAATAGTATAGCACCTAATCGTCGTTTCAAGTTTGTGGGAATGTTTTATTATGTACTTACATGGAAGCCATGGTATATTCATTGGTACAGGAATTTGTTCTGATCTTGCCCATTCAATAGCAACATCTAAAGGTCCAGCCAAATTTAAACATGTTAAAATGAAGAAGCAGGAAATCATTAAAATATATTTTGCATGGATCATCTTTGAATTTCTGCTGCTTCAAAGAAATTAAACGAAAATAAAATTTATTATATAAACCTTTTTTTTATGTTTTACCTGCCATTTTAATATTTTTTTTTCTTTTTTTTTTTGTAATATGTTTAAAAATTGTTAAATAATAAATTCTTACTATATATAGTTATTATTACTTGTATCCTGTTATCCCAGAGATGCCGCTACCAGTAAAACTGAACTGCAATAGAAACATTTTTTTATTAGTATTACTTATATAACTTTTACACTTTTATTTCCTAATAATTCACCATAATCGCATTTCTAAAATTAATAGTATATAAATGAATCTGTGATTGCAAAAATCACAAGAGTAAGTTTTTTTTCTTACTTATTAAAAATAGGCTTTTCGCGATAAACAATATTAACATACAGTATATAAGATCTCTGTTTGTGACCAGCTATCGGAAGGGGTATCATATTACCTCTACACAAAAATTCAATTGCAATATGTAAACCGCATTAATTAGATACAACTTTAAAGGTAAACATGTCTGATACCATATTTGATTGGGCAATAGTGAATGCATTTTTGCTACTATTTATGATGTAAATACCACATAAGTCACCAAAAAAAAATTACTGAACCTACGGCCTGTAAGAAATTTGAATTAAAAAGTAACTTATGAAGAAACAACATAAGGTAGCTAAAATTCTACAAAGGGGGGGATGCGAAATTATGAAAATTAGATTTATTTCCTGTAAAATTTTAACTTTGTAACTAATGAGATTTGTGTAATATAAATGTTATTTGAAAACTTAATTAGATGGAACAAAAAGCGGGCTCAGACAAGATGATGATGCTATCGTTCATATCTCCTCTTCCATATTGTTCTTTAAAATATTGTCCTGGACTAAACGCTCGATATTAAAGTATGACAATAATATACTCCCTGTGTCTCTTACATTATGGAATTCATAATGCTTTTATTTTTGTCCCAAATTATATAACTCGTATATTGGATTATATAAATTTTATTTTAATTAAATTTAAAGACGACTAGCACAAATCATATCGAAAAAGCATAGGAATGGAATTAATTTTTCGATTCGATTTAGTCGAATCAAGGCGAATTAAGTATGGGATGCACTTATGCAAAGTTTGGTTAAACAGAAAGGGAGAAACAATCATCCTACCAATTTTGTCGGCTTCTGCATTTCTGATTTCTTAATTTTCTCGTCAGAATAGCATGTCGGCTGTGTAGAGATTGGCCTCTACATGATTCCAATCCAGGAGTGGAATCGTATAACTCGATTTGAATCAAATCGTTTCGAAAAACTATGCTGAATGGAATTGCTTTCTTGCTGTTTCGCCAATCACATCACGATTGAAGTTATTAGCAATCTTTGATTGCAGTAATATATGCAATTTTGCGTTATATTTCCCAGCCTTCAATTACTTTGATTTGTTGTCATCTCTAGCATTTGAAACGTAATTTTCTTGTGAAATATTTTATTTATTGCACTTACAACGGTGATCATATTGAATTCAATTCATTTTTATGTAATAATACATGACCATATTTCAAAAACAAATAATTACAGTAGCATCTCTATTGCATATCAGAAAGGGAATTTAATTTAGATAAATATATGCTACTATAAACTTCTTACTCTCTTCAAATCTTCCAAAATCAGAATATTTTACAGAAACGAATATCATAATTTAGGACTTAGGGAGTCTTAGTACTTAATGTTCGATAGAAAAGTGTATTGAGTTCTATTGTGGTTATTTAAAAATATTAAATTTACACATTAACATGAAACTATTTTTTTGTTTTGCTTTTTTCACTTAGTTATATTAACTCGTGTGTATAGTATACCTACTACCACCGAGCCTAATTCAACTGGATATTGTATAAAAACTTTGAATTCAACCGCCTCATTCATAGATCGACTTTCTAAAAGTTAAATTTTTATCAATTCCATTAATTTTTTTTATTGTAACTTTTACATATTTTATTATATTTTAATTTATGATTATTGGAAAAATCATGCAATTTAAACACAAAAATCACTTTTATGTATATTTAAACTAGTACCTACTAAGTAGTACGTTTCTATTGAACTCACAAAAACTCTCTAAAACTTCTTTACTTCTTTACTGTCCAATTCATATTTACAATTGGCCACAGTAATTCTCTCTGCATAAGTAACATCGGATTATGCTTCTTTTCATTTTCCTATAACATACTAAAACTTTTATATTAGTCAACTGTTTTTAGTTTAGACCGAGTGTTTCCAATAAAGAAATTTTTCCAATTTTCTGTTAATTGTATTCTAGGATTTTCTATTTTAACGAATTTTAAGGTACCTGAAGAAATATATCTTGATAGGAAAAATTAACATAAATATTTTAAAGATAATTTCTGATAAAAAAAAATAACACAAAACATGGGAAATAGCTTAATAAATAGTTACAAGATAAGATAACTTACGTGAATCATTTAAGTACTTTGATTTTTATAATTGTTTGTTTTGTTTACCTGACGAGAAAACCAAAAGGAAATGTAAACAAACATACAATGTACCCGATGTATGAGTAATTATGTAGTATACAAAACTATATAATAAACATATCCACCAATTAGAGAAAAGTAACAACAATTGCATTGAGAAAAGTACGTGAAAATTACATTATCATTCTTATTTTTTCTGATGTTTGTGCATTCATATACGAATTTCAGGCAAAAATAGTTAAACTTGGTAGATATAGAAATTTGGGATACTTTATATTACTCATACATTTGCTTCAGGCTTAACTGTTTTGTTTTTCTAGAAAGTTTATCAAAAATTAAATATTGCATTAGAAATGTTTAGAGACAGAATAAACATACATATGCATATCGTTACATCAATGTGTTTGCTATGAGTTTAGGGCTGTCCTGAGTGGTCATTTTTGATCAAATTTATACGAAAACAGAATGCATCTTTAGAGTATATATCTTAAAACTATTTATTAAGCTATTTCCCATGTTATTATCTTTTTTGACAAAAGTAATCTTTAAAATATTTTCTTTTGCCTAGCAAGATTTTTTCATCAGTCGCCTGAAGTTTCTATATTTTTTCCTTTTATCGAATTAATAAGAAATTCACAAGGATATATGAAATATATGTAAGTAATAATGAATAGCTGCTATTTTGCTATTGTGAAACTCTAAAATGAAGTTAAATCTCTATAGTAGCAGCTTTAGGAAGATTGTGATACTAGTTTATTCAAATTTCTGAAAGTAGATCTTAAGTTATTCAAGATATAAAAAATAACCAATTTAGATCATATTTGAACTCATAAGAAACACAAGAGGACTTAACATAAAATTGATTTTAGTAATGAACAAGTCAATGCAATTAAGGACATTTTTCGAAGTTCTCTCGTATTACTAAATTGTAATAGAATAAATAATATTTATTTTAAAGGAAGAAAACTCATTTCGTAGTGTTCTCTTCTTCAGAGAGTCCTTTATTTTATGGCATCTGAATATTTTGTATAATAATTTCTGAAGCCAAAGTAAGTCAAATCACTAAATTCGAAAAGGATGAACACTTCGGTTTTTTTTTTTAAATGTACTTTTTCGCCGTTTTTTTATCTTCATGTATAGACGCATGTTCCATGAGCAAAAGGGATTCATATCTGTTTTCCCAAGTGAAAAAAAAATGCATGTCTTTCTGGAGATGAGACCTTCCATACAGTTTGGCGGAAATTCAGTTTTTTGTGTCTCTTGAACAATTTGAAAAAACCGGCATGAGCCCTTTTCGAATTTGGTGGGTCAAGTGTTTTTCAAATTCTTTAAAAATTGACTTATCCGTATTGGCTTCATATTGGCTCAAGTATTATTTTGAGTAGAATTTAACATAACATAACATGAAATGTGAGAAGAGAATACAAAACCTTAATGATGTATGTAGGTGTGCGTGTGTATATTATTCCATATGTAATTAAAATATGTACGTGCACACAATATCCAATACATAAATTTTGTTAATTCAATTAAAATTAATTATTATTTTTTTTTATTTTAATCATGTTTTGGCTTTCATTGAAGGTCGATTGACTCGAAGTAATTAAGTAATCTTTTCAACGAATTTCAAAAATATAAGAAATTTAATTTTTACGTCACAAACAATTTGAACATCCTGTATTAAAAATGTTATCACATTAAATTAGGTAAAATTATTTAATACAAAAAAAAAAGAAAAATTCTCACAATTTTCTTTATTATTTTTTTTTTTTACTTTCTACCATAAACAAACGAACATTAAATATTGGGTACTTGAATTAATTTTGAGTGTTTTTTTTTATATAAAAAAAGACTCATTAAAAGAAAAAAATAAATTACAGTTTATTTGAAATATTGTCCATATTGTTGCTACAACTTTTTCCACATTTTTCGGGCAACAAATGAATATCGTAATCACAAAAAGAAATTTTTTGTTTTGAGCCATTTTTTGATATCTTCACAAGTTATAAACTGATATTCAGGGAGGCCATGGCAGCCATCGATCAAAATAAATGTTAATCATAGTGTCTAGTGAATATAACTAAAATATTGAATCCAAAGGTTTCCAACGTTTTCTTCAAATGACCACTTTTGATCGAACATTGTAAAATCATCTTGTCGTGTCTTTTTTGAATATTCTGATCACTTTTCTTTAAAAATGCAATTGCTTTAAATTGATTAACGGTAAAAATAATCAATAATTACTGTTGCTTCAGGTAAAGCATGTTCACTATAAGATTACACAAGCAAACCATAACTTTCAGACGGTATTTTCTTTAGATTAATGCAAACAAAGTAATATTTCGATATAATTCTGTTCTGTACTAAATATTTAACCTTATTGGTAGTTCATTAAGGTGTCTTCAAACTATCTGTTTTATCATATGAGTTCTTATAAGTTTTGTCAAAAATATACACTCATATACGTATACGTCATATGGAACAAAAACACAGTACACAGCGGTACGGCCGCATCTCAAATGTTTTGCATAGTATGTTCTTCAACTGTTATGATTATTTTCCCAGCTTTAACATATGATGGAAATTCGTTGTGCTGTTTCGTTTTTTTTCTGATTAATTATTTTTATTATTTTCTTTGTTTGACTCATGAGCTTTGAACATAATTTTCACTTTAACGAAATCCGTAGATAATTAGCACTTTCAACATTTATAGATCCTAGTTTTGAACACCAATTAGCTACATGAAGTATTTAGTTTTAAAGTAATCCTGTTGTGAAGCTATTCCAAAAATGTATTAAACGTATACTACCTTTAGCTGGAGGAAATGGATCTACAAAAAAAGTTTCAATTTGACCTGAAGAATCAGTTGGTACTGTTGTTTGTGTTTGTTATTCATTATTTTTGATTGGTTTGTTTAGATTTGCTCAAATGAAAGTTTTCTTTTAATTCAGTCAAAGGATAGAATTATTTTCAAATAATTAATTTAAAAATCAAACAATTAATAGATTAGAAGCGTTCTATATTAACTTTAGTTTGAAACGATTTTTATTTTGTGGAGTTTTATTTTTGTAAAACAAGTTAAAAGCCTTTAAAAATTTTTACTACAGGTACCGCAGGTACTTGTGCATACCACTATGCGAAAACGCATGACAAACATTATGCGTTTTTGACATTAGAAATGTTTAAAGGAATCTTTTATGTCTAGTTTTTGACAAAATTTATGATAAGAAGTCATATGACAAAACAGATAGTCTGAAGGCACCTTTACTAGATTTCATATGAAAATAATTTCAATGTGGGGAAATAATATGAATAAAGCCATTTCTTAGACTTAGACAATACTAAAAATTTATTCAAGTACCCAATTATTTCAAAATTCATATTATACTTTCAATAATATTAATTTTAATTATCTAATGCAAAAAATTAATATACCAAAAATTATTATGTTACTATTTTATTTGAAATGAAAAAAAAAAAAACAAAAAAACGTTCCAAATTAATAATTTGAATATGTAAGATGATAATAAGTGGGCTATGAGATTATGGATGTTGAAAATTTCCTCAGATTTATTATTATTATTGCATTATTTTATGGTATTTTACATGAATAAAATAATAACGTAACATAAAAAGAAAATTAGAGAAGAAAAAAAAAACAAAATATTATTGAATTCAAATACAAGAAATAACAAGGCAAAAAAATGTAGAAAGTACAAATAATGTAAAGACAAAAAAAAAAAAAAAGCTACAACCGTATATAGAGAAAGCACTACCGTTTTATGTACTTGCCAAAACCACCAAAACATTAAAATATACTATACTGAAAATTTAACATACATTATTATAAGGTGTACTATTAACAAAAAGTCTTTTCTCACTTTCATATCAATACCACTTAATCGGCAACGGCTATATATAATGTTGCAAAATAAGCTTTCACACAATGTTCACACAAAACTATTATTTTAATTAGAATCGCAATAGTAAATAATAAATAAATTATTCACATTCGTTCAAAATACTATATGCAAAAGGATCACAATGAAACTGTTTTTTTTTTTTTAATATATGAAGCTCTGTGAATTGCATTCCAACAAGTTCATTTGTAACTTATTTATATTTTTCAATCATCAATTATTAAAACATTATTATGTTTATATTGTGTTATGTTATATATTCGTTAAACAATTGGAGAAAGAAGAAAATTTTCTCTTTTTTTTAATTTTCTTTTAGAAAAAATAAAAAAACTATTAAATACACAACACTCTCTTAATAACATCAATTGTCGCGCCACATTCAGACTGAATGATCGTACGGCCAAAAAGACACTATATGTGGGCATCCATCACAAAGCTAGTGTTGGAGTCGTAATCAGGTTCCCCAGATAGCAGCTTTGGAAAATCAATTAGAGCTTTAATTGTAAAGTTAAATACAAGAAAAATGAAAATATTGAAAATTAAAATCGGATTATAGACGATTTTTTTTTGATGTCCTATGGCAGAGATGGAACAAAAAAAAAATTATCAAAATCAAATAATATTTCAAGTTTATTCTCTACTTTGTTTCAACTTTTTTAAATTTACTCTAATTCGCATAACATCGCATATTTTGCAAATTTTATTCAAATCAGTATATTAGTTTTTAAAGTATTTACATACAACAACCTTATTTTCTCTTACAACTAATTCTTTCTCCACCATCCTTGGACCGATTTTACTGAAATTTAGACTTTTATCTGCTATTTATGTAGTCAACGTATATAAATAATTTAAACAAAATTGCTGGACAATTTTTGAGATTAAATCTGAAAAACTATATAAAAAAAACGACAAAACTTTCTGGTCACTCTGGTTTTTGATTGATAACTTTGTTCTCTCTCTGTCGATTTTATTGAAATCCAATATCAAATCGAGTTAAGGAATAACCAAGATTTAATTTCATCAAAATCGTATAACGCGTTCTTGAGTTTTTTGTACACGGATATGGGACAGACAGATGAACGTCCATAAATCAATATATAACTTTTGATTCTCTACAAATCTAGTCCCAATGAGATCAATCGACGGTTATTTCTATTAGTTTCAAAGTTAGTAACATAATGTATACTGTTATACTCTACTGAAGGATATAAAAATACGTTGAGAAAAAAAGCACACAATTTTTGAAATGATATCGAAATTAAATTCAGTTAGTTTGAAAAAAACAACGCAATCTGTGACTTTGGACTGTTAGTTAGTTGACACAAATAATATAAGAGAAATATTCAAAGACTTTTAAGTTTTAAAAGTCATAAGTTCAACTGAATGCAGCTATTTCAAAAAGTATGGAATCATCACAAAGGTATTATTTCAAAACACCTCATAGTAAATTATATTATGTATTATTATTAATTTTGATCAACGCCATCTTCCTTTGAGTTTTTTTTTTTCAAAAAAATTGTGATACTTATACAAATTTTTTTCTTTTTAACTTTTGTGATCAAAATTTAATTTTGATGAGTTCTTTTCTAAAGGGTACTTACCTGATTGTTTCTAGACAAGTTTTGCACTTATTTGCGGTGGTGATAAAGTAGAAAAACGTTAATAATCCGTCTAGGGATGCTTTAAGGGACTGACATGTATAGTCTAATGAAATTTTATAGGAAAATCAAATGCTTCAAAGAGGAATAGTTACCCCAAACGAGTAACTCTTGGTCGCCTAGGGATCACAATGGGCGCATAATGTGCCTGGTGTTGTACGCAGTACCCCTACTCTACCTAACCTAATAATTCGTTTAGTAATAGGATAAATTTTCATGATATTTAGAATGTGCATTTTGGATAGACTAACTGAATTGATAGAATATGTCTTCACTCGGTAGGGGCGGGGTTACGGAGGGAACAAAATAGAGAACGATCAATAATTTCTTCAATAATAAGTAGAAATTAAATTTACTTTCATATTCTATGAATATCGCGACAAAATTCCGCTTGGCATCAGCTAGTAATAAATACTAGTACCGTCCATTGTTCGAAATACGACCTAATAAAATGAAAATAAAAATATCGATTGCATTAATTAAAAGTTAAACTTGTGAATTTCAATATGATATTCTTATTCTCACACCTATTTATTTACAAATCCAAATATCAATGCTTTTTTCAATTGTTTTCTTGAATTTGGTCCAGAAAAAAAACACGGCTGTTTTCTATATAATTCTGAATTAAAAATCTTCTAAAACATTTCAGTTATTTCCAATTCTTTCATTACTCAAATTTGTAAAGCACGCAACAGCTCTGTGTTGTTCCCATATAAATAGATGGGAAACTTTCACCTGTTCAACGACCATATATATCAACATACTTTTTGTGTTTAAACACTTCTCCTCAACAATAGCTTTCCATCGACATAAAGAGTGTCTCCATAATACCGCCAGATTTAAATGCCGTGCTATTTTTGTTTCATTAAGTTTACAATACTGAAATCTTCACATCTGTCATCTACCATTGTTGCTATTAATAGTTATGGAACTTTGCACGAAGGAATGACATTATTATTGATTGTTTATCAAGTTTCGAGCGCCTACTCTGATGAAAAAGACAATTCCACAAAATTCAAATCGTGCGTTTTTTTCGGAGTATTCTCTATTTAATTAATTATTAAATTCCCTATCGAATGAGGTATAATTCATACCTGTAGGACCCAGAATACCTGACATATACGTATACCTTCATACAAGAGAATTCTTGTGTTTCCTATCCTAAAAAGGAATATTTTTGAAAACGGTGAATGGCATTTATTAAATTGATCGTCGAATTAGGTATGGGTCGTCTTTTTAAGATGCAGAATACCCGAGATATACACAAACTTCAGTTACGCAAATCAAATCTTGCACTTTTATTTGGGACACCCTATATATATTAAGTCACATCTTTTGTTAGAACACGAATAAAAGGGAGGTAAATTTTTGTGTTGGCCTATTAAAAAAAATACCAATATGAATATTCTTATTATCGTATTACGATACATTTTCTTTTTTTTTATGAAATTTTATTATTTTAATATAGCCTTAAAGGTATATATATAACATCACATCGTAATTTAAATTAAAAAAAACATACACAAATAATATTACATTATTATTATTTCTTTTTATCTTATTGTGCACCTTACTTTTGGCTAAACTAAAATTCATAATAATAATAATAATAATAAATCTAATTAAGAATAGAAATAAAAATAAAATAAAAATAATTTGAGAAAGTTTTTTAATAAAAAAACTACTTAAAATTAAATTAATTAAATCATAAATATAATAATTGATTCCAATTAAATAAACTAGTACTATTATAATGTTTATTATGGTTTTAGATAAATTGGAAATGATTAACTTAAAAATATGCGAGATAATTTGTTCCGAATTTTTATCATTTTTACAATAATTATAAATTATTATATTAAATAATAATAATTTTGATAATATATTATTATTGATGAATTGTTGTATGCCATTGAAATTTTTTTGTTCGGTATTTAATAATGTATTAGAATAATTATACAAATTTCGTGCGACATAAGAAATTAATAATTTCCGTTTTAAAAAAATTATTATAAATGATATAATTTTTTTCATTATTAATAAATAATAATAATTCCAAAAAATTATTTTTTTATATAATAAGAAATTAGATGAATTCAATCTGTGCAGCAGTATCTGTTTTGAGTTTTCAGTTTTAGTTTGTTGTGAACACAATTTAAATTGATCGCGACGAGACATTTTTTGGACAACAATAAATACAATAATATTTATATTCAATAAATTATTAATAATATCATCATCGATCATGAATTTCTTGTCATGCATTAAGAATATTAGATTATTTCTAGTTTTTAATATTTCATTTTTAAATTTATTTATTGTATTTATAGAATCTGCTTCGTTTTGGAAGATAATTATTTTATTTAAATCACTGAAATTTCCAATCAAGATATTTTTCTCAATAATATTACAACTATATGAAAAATAAATAAATAATATGATGAAAACGTTTATGATTATTTTATGGTGGAAACATTTTGGACTATTATAATGCCATAGATTTGTTATTATTTTCAATTTTAGTTACGGACAAATTGGTTTTTTCGGTTTTTTTAATTCACCTTCATCATCACGACGGACTTCCGTGTAACGTTCACCTTTTAGAGATACAATTTTATTATCACGATATCGAACCAATTTTTTTGGTTCAACTTTTGGTATAACTGGTTTATATTCACGCATTGCAGCATTCTTATCTACATATGAGTATCTAGAAAATATAAAAAAAAGAAAGCAAGAAAAGAAAAACAATATTTAATTGTTTGTGAAAAAATTTTACTCGTCACAAATCTTCCTAATTTTCCTTTTAATATATAAAAATAGTGTTACTTCTTCTCCGTGCCACTATAAAATATGGTTTTAGGTAACAACATAAAACCTTCCGACCCGGAACAATTCGGTACAATTTTATAATTATTTTATTTTAGAGCATGATTTACATTATAGTCTATAGAAAAAAGCATACATGGGTAGAGCTAGGACGTTAGAAGGCTCCGTAGCCGATATTTTGGTGTTCGACACACTATAAGTCAGAAAAAACGCAATGGTTTAAGCAACTTTATTCAACCTTGATTTTTAGAATCAATAAGAGTCCCAGTGTTCTATCGTAATATGAAAAAATTTCATTTTTCTGAGGCATTTTTTGGGGGGGAAATTAAATTTTATTTTTATTACTAGAATATGGGGTTATCGGTCCTAGGGCAGAATGATAAGAATATTAGATTAAAAATCACTGGTATTTCTCGAAAATACCACATTAATTCCTAACACTATTAACATCTTCATCTTATTGTCGCTAAAATCGTTCTATACTGAAAGTACGTTCTAAGTTTAATGAAAATCGGCTTACTATTAACTGAATTAATTAGGCAAAAGGCAAAGAAATGCCTAAATTAATTTTAAAACGACAGGACTTTTATATATAAAGTACATGAACCAAACTTTATTGAAATCGATTGAGTCATTTTTGAGTTACGATGGAATAACTATTCACCTCTTAATCGAGGTATACTATTTTCACAATTAACCCTAAATCTGTATGTACCTATTTTACACATACGTATACATGTACTACGAATAAATATTTACCTGGCAATGATACGATTTTTTAATTCGACATCATCAATTTTCGTACTTCTCGAAGCATGTATAGATGAGATCGAAGATAAATTTTGTCCAGTTTCTTGACGATGCAGCAAAATTTGAGTTGCACTATCAATATCTCCTTTGGCAATTGTAATGCAATGTTTCACCTGATAAAGAGAAACAAAAAAACACAATTAATTATTTTTTATATATATTGTTCGCATATTATAAAATACTTCTAAAAATGAACTCTCTGGAAACATTTCTTGTAAGACATCACATTCTTCGGAAAATACATCACATCCAGAACTATCTGTTGATCCGCCATCACTAGTTTCAGATAAATGTTGTACACGTTTAACATGCGTTTGCTGTTGTGATATCTCATTATTGTCAGAAATCGATGAACGAGCAAGTAATTTTGGTTCAGGAATAATATCTGATAAACTAAGAGACCTAAAAAAAAGAGACATGCAAATTATAATTTTTATTATATATATAAAAATAAATGTCTCTAAATCTTACGTTATAGACAATTTTGCTGTCGTATTATCTTGTTTACTGGCATTCGTTAAATCACTCTCCAATTGATATATCCATGTACAAATTGTTGCCGGATCAATACGTGAAAACTCTGCAAAATATGCGCTCATCATTTCAATAAATGCATCAATATCAAAGCATGGATCCTGTGAGGCTTCCTCCAATATTGATATAACATATGATAATACAATATCATCGACTACACTGAAATCTGCTCCCGGTATATGAGCATTAACAAACTGAAAAAGACTATTCTTAACAAGTTCATGTTGCTGTTCAATATTTGTCATCTGAAATTATTAAGTTTTAAGTTTGAAAAAATTTACAATTCTTATGAAAATGTATATTTTAATTTATTCATATATAATTTATATACATTATTATTTACAAAACAAACTTTATTTTTATAATAATCACAAATTTTATTTACAATTTCAAAGACCACACAATGAGTTACATTAATGGAAAAGAAAAAAAAAAAAAAAAAAAAAAGGAAAAAAAAACTGAGTGTTTTCTTGTAAGAATCTTTTCATGTGCACATTTCAATGAATTTATTTAGTACTTACAATCCTTATTCTTTTTTTCTTTTTATTTTTCTTGAAATAAAATAATTGTCGAATACTTTAGCAAGTTACGAGAAATAAAAAACCGACATTAAATCTGCAAAAAAATGCACAACAATCAATAATCTAAACGGTCCCAATTAAGTACTTGTTTAGATTCGCAGCAACGCTGTATAGAGAATTACACCATGTTTAGATACGCCGCATAAAATATTGCGTTATGGCTTTATGTATTTACTTTTATCAATTCTGTACAAAATTTTATAGTTTGATAGCACATTTGCTATTTTTTAGTTATTATTGGAAGTTTATTTAACATCAACAATATTTATTATATAAAGTTAAATTATAATTTAAATAGTCAAGCATAGCAAAAGACAAAAGAACGAGTACTGGCTTGTGCATACTAAATTCGTTCAACCAATTATAAGGTCGATAAGTAAGAATAAGCATTTGACAGTTCGCTGTCAAAGGATTTTATGTTTTTTAAAATTGTCTTTAGTAATTTAAAAGTGATTTTAAAAAATTGAGAAACGTTTAGAAAATAAATTTTCGAAAAAACTAAATCGTCGAGTGATATTTCATGACGAAAAATGTTTACAATTCAACTGTCGAAATGTCCGTATGGAATGTATTAATAGATTTGTATCATGAATGAAAGAATATATAGATTACGCTATCCTATATTTTAAATTGGTTTTTTCTGCGCAACGACGTCATTCGGGACCTGAAATACATTGTTTGTGTGAGAAATCATGATTATTTATTTGAAATGAAATCCATATGTGATGTCATAAAAAAAGTATGAAACTAAAATATTCAAAATGGCCGACATACACAGCGCGTAAATCTATATATTCTTTCATTCATGGATTGGTATTGCTTGAACACCTTGAACGAAATAGAAATCAAATTTAACAAAAGCTTGGCCATGCACTTTTTATATAATTGAGCCTGTAAAAATTAAACATTGAAATTTGTCAGGTATTTGCTGATTTTCTTGAGGATTATTTCAACCAACAGATGAGCAAAACAGAAACAGGTAACAGGTAAGATAAGAGAAGTATTCTAAATAACTTGATTCATATTTATTTGTAGATTTTAAAAAATATATAAAAACTATATTAATCGTTTAAAATTCAGGTCTACAATATATAGAAAATTTTAACTTGACACAACCTCTCTCTATATGTTATAAGGTAGAAACAGCTACCGGAAATTACGTAGAAGCAGAATTCTATTCAGATTATATATAATACGCTTATCAATTTGAAATGAATTAGCATATTTTAACTTACGTCCTACACAAACGCCATAATTCTAAATTAAAATAAATTGAATCCAACATTGTTCATAGAGAATAGTTTAATAGATTATTTAATGATTTTAATTTGTTCTTATAAAATAGATTATTTGCGGTAATTCCAGCTTGTTATCCGATTTGATAGAGTGCATTTTTTATTTTAAACATTTTGAATGAAATTTCTATATGCAAAAAGGTAAATTTTTTGAAATTAGGAACGTTTAAAATAGGCCTGTCAACTAGTTATATAAGACTTATTTCAAACCGATCCGTAAAAACCTTACGATTGGATTAAGCCAATCTAATTTTAGATTCATCCGTGCTTTTTCAAATTTGCATGTAAACGTGGTAGTGTTGAAAGTAATCAGACAAGAATTTTGAATCATATAAACTTTTTTTTTCGGGTTTTTCTACAAAACTATGAATGAAACTAGAATTAAATAGAAAAAAAACATTAAATAAAACCATTTATTTCTTTAAATTCTTGCTACGATTTGAAGTTATGTTTACATTTAAACGTTTAATCATACACAATGTTCTTTGTTTAATGAATACTTCGATTAATTCGTGTGGAACTTCCGGATGTTTCTTCTGTATTAAATTAATAAGTTGTTTTGTACAGGATTTTCTTTGGAATGTAGGTCTATGAATTGTTTGAAAATGATAGTCCATTATTTCGGCCATATTCAACCACCAGTTAGCGGCTAAAAATGATGGTCCCAATTTTGATTTTAATTTTGAATTAGCTGATGATATCAAAGGTGTTTGTTTTACTAAACCTGGATATTTATCTTTATAATTCCATGCAATCAAATGAATTAAATTTTCATTAATATTTGGAATTGATGGTAATCTATCTGATTCATCTAAAATTGGTAATTCATTGATAATCGTTTCTAATTTAGCTTTTTTTAAAATATCAACAGTTATAAAAAATTCTCGACTATCATTTGTATCCAATTGAATATGTTTCCCTAAAATTATTGAACGTATTTTATCAATGGCATCGATTGGTGTTGGATGATCGTCAGTTGAGTAATTTTTAATTTCTGAAAATAATGTTTCCAATGGATCTAAATTTAATTTCCATGATAAAATGTATGAAATATTATATTTCTTTTTCATATCTTCATATAAAGATTTTAATGATGAAATTGAAATTAAAATCGCTTGTTGATAAACTTCTAATGTATCTGAATTTGAATGTCTCATTGTTTTAATTGTTTCATACATTTTATTCATTATTAATTCTTGATTTTCAATATTTCTACCATATTCTATTTTTCTCGAATACATTATATTAAACCAATTAGTTACTGTATCACAAAAATCGGCTGCATCATTTTCATTAGTGTTTTCTCGTAATTTTGTTGCAGTAATATTTGAAAATAATTCTATTGCAAATTCAATTTCTTCTTTTGTTGAACATTTATGATCTATACTCGATACTAGTTGTTTTGATCTTGGTCCAAAGATTATTTTTAAAGATTCTTTTGTTAGAAATTTATTATTTTCAAATATTACACCAAAATTAATAAATGAATTTCTTAATAATTTCAATGATATTATTGTATCAGAAAAAATATAGATTTTTTCCCGTTTTGTTCGATGAAAAAAGTAATTATTTTCTGATGATAATTCAAGTTCATTCCAAAGTGAGAAATTAGTTTCAACAAAATTTGAAACTATTGCAACTGTATTATAATTGATTTCAAGAAGTTTCTCAATAATATCACCGAGAAGAGTTTTTGTTATATTAACATCAAATCCAATAAATATCGGTTGTTGCCAATATGAAAATAATCCTCTAGCCATAATAATTTGCATAGTTTTATGTGGTCCAACAATATCATCGGAAATTTTATCATATTCATATAAATATTTTGTTTCAATTTCACCATACATTAAAATTGTAACACGATCTTTATCAGTTTTAAGTTTTCCAGCTAAATTTAATAAATGGAAAATATCTTGTAGAATTCCGTCTTTTAAATTAATATTATTAATCCATTTTGTTATTGTCATTAAAGGTGGTATTGGATAATTCAATTGTTTCTGTAAATATGAATAATTATTGTGTCCTAAATATTTTAATGTAATTCCTTTAACAATTTCTGATAAACACCAATTACTAGATTTTTCATCTATATCCGTTTCTTTTTCCAATTTTTTCAACATAAAATCTAATTGATTCTCTGTTAACATATTTGAGAGAACATTTTTATATTTTTTTAATTCTTTTTCTTTGATTTGATTCGATTCATGAAGTATACCAACATTTTTTGTTAGATTTTGATTTTTATATTTTAATATATTTATATCGTTGTTAAGACTTTGAATTACTTTATTTAATGATAAAATCTTTTTTTTTAAATATATATTTTCTTTAATGATTTTATTATCATGATTTGTTGGTATTATATTTTCGAAATCTATTTCTTCATTATCATTTAAGGAATTTGGTGTATCAGATCTTTCAATTTGTTCGGTTGAAAGATAATCGAATATTGCTTCTCTTGTTTCAATTGTATCATAGCCGTCTCCTGATAGAAGATCTTTTAAAATTTGTTCTACATCATTAGATGTGTTCACATCTTGTTCATTTTGTGCTGTAATAGATGTTTCAAAATCTTCCGACTCATCAACGTCTAAAGGGTCTCCTATTGAAGAAGTATTATCATCATGCCGAATTAAGTTATCCGGTGATGTACGATCATGTTCGTTTTCACTATCTGAATCTTCTACTGACGAATTACTATCATCCTATAGAAATAAAACATTTTAAAATAGTTTACTACATATGCAAATCAATTATTTTACCATAATTGAATTTTCATTTCCTGAAGTCATTGTGATGTCTGAATTATTATGAGGCTGCTATAAAAATCGATTAAAATGTTTATAGATTATATAGTATTTCATTTATTAAACAAACCTTTAAATGTTCAGAGATCGCAGGAACCGCTTTGGGAGGTAAACGAATTTTCCCTTTTTTCTTTTTGATATCATTTTCTCTAGAAATCGGCTGAAAATTAGGTAAACCAATGCCAGAAAACGATTTTTGGCGCAACACGTCTTGTTTTGGAAACCTAAAAATCATCAAAGATACATTAAAAATTAAAATTCTTCTATTATTTGAAAAAAAAAAAAAAAAACAATTGTAAATTGACCCCAATAGAAAAAAAAATAGCAAGGCACTGTTCAAAATTTGTAGAGACGAGATGCACTAACAACTTTACACGTGCGTTGTTCAAATTCAGGGGTGGAATCGTGTAACTTGATTTTGATCAAATCGTATCGAAAAAGCATAGGAATTGCAATGTATTTTCGATAGGATTTACTATCAATCGAATTACAAGATTCCACTCCTGATAACAAATGATGATGCCAGGACGAAATATGAGGAATTATAAAGTACCCAAACTAGAAAAAAGTATAAAAAATTTTTCTTTTTTGTTGACAAAATGAATCCAACTGTCAAAATAAAATTACTTCGCTCATAAATAGTATACAAACGCTCAGATTAAGAACAGATGGAAATATGTATACATAGATTTGCAAATTTCCATATTGCTTATGCATTAGCGTAGAGGCGGCGTTAAAAATATTAATACGAAGGGACAAAATTTGTTTTAGTTACTTAGTTGACAAAATTAATTTGCGTTTTAAAGAGAATAATAAAGAAATATAAAAAAAAAACACTCAATTATTCAGTAGCAATAACCAACCTGTTTTCACTTGAATCATTTTGGGAGTTACATTCAGATGGTTCCTCAGTTACAGTACTCACAAAGGGCATTGAATTAGAAGTGCTGGAATCGATGTCAACATTCATACTTTCATCTTCCCGGAAATCGTCTGTTTCCATTTTTGGAAAAGGATCAATATCAGCCTATAAAGTTTAATAAATTTAATATATTTGTTAGTTAGAAATAAGTTACTTTACCATCGATGTTCCATTATGTTGGTCTCCAATTTCTGATGATACTGTAGCCGTCGTATCTGAAGTAATCCGAAGTGAAGGAACTGCTCTTTTTACAAGCAAAACTTTTTTTTTTAATGGCTTTAAATCGTCTTCATCGAAATGCAACGAACAAATAACATCTCTACTAATTAGATTAAAATTGGGTAAACCAATAGCCATAAGCCATTTTTGGGCAAGAGTCTTACTTTTTGGAAACCTTAAAAATAAAAAAAAGACATTTCAAATAAAAATGTTAAATTTTCCAACATTATTAAACAATATTAAAAACCATCCCCATCTTTGAAAAAAATGACTGTCACTGTAAATTGAAAAAAAAAAAAAAAAAAAAAACAAAACAAAACGAAGAGTGGTATTGACGTTTGGGTAACAATTAAAAAAAAAACACAAATTTCTAAAGAAACTTTATTAAACCTTTTTTTCACACAGGAATTGTGAAAATGCTATGATTTTAATAGGAAATATATCAATCTTTTACTTGTGAAAAGAAATCCCAGGAAGTCTTCGGTTTTGCATACTACTACATCCAGGAATTAAACACTTCATTTTAAAAATTATTTAAATTTGATTATATAATTGAAATTTTTAATTCTTATTATTTCAAAAAACACTAATTAATCAGGAATTAGGAAAATATTTTTTCCCGCTAAACAAAGTCCATATGTCAAAAAAAAATTACTGATGTCGATATGTATATATATATATTTGGTTAAAGAGAGCAGGATAGGACACGTGCAGGGGAACTGAAGTTATTTTGAAACATATTTGCAATTTTTTTCTAAATTATGAATTAACATAATTTCTGTTTGTTTAAAAGCAAATATATCAAACTTACGAGTGAAATGAAATTCCAGGAAGTTTTCGATGTTGTCTGCTGTTACATCCAGGAACTAAACATTTCATTTTGCAGTTTTTTTTTTAGTTTAATTATTTAATTCGAACTCAGTGCGCTTCACTGAAAATCGGAAATAAAAAAATCCAATTTTTTCCCCCTTCAAAATTGACACTTTGTTTTCAAAAAAATGCTTCGTACACAAGCAGATATCGTAAAAAGCCAGTGCTTCTCCATCTATTCAACTCTGTGAGATTAATCCTTCGTTAATCTGTCAAAACGTCTGGATTTTTTCCTTAGATTATAGAAAATTTGGATGGGCCTTTCGCAGGGGAAATTGAAGCAATTTTGGAATGCACTTGCATTTTTATTGCTTATGCATGCGGCGTAGTGGTGGCGTTAGAAACATGAATTCGGAGGAGCAAGATTGTAAAGCTCATGCATTTTGGAACATCTGAATTGTAAAAAAAAGTTTACGTTTATTGCTACAAAAATCAAGTTTTTCTTAAACATGCAAAATTAAATTATTAAATAATAATTACAAACATGTATGTGCCTATATATTTCCTTTCCTGCGTAAATCAATAGCCGAAAGCCATTTCATACGTAGAGCCTCATTTTTTGGAAATTTTAAAACCAAAAAAAAAACATTTAAAACTGAAAATGCTGAATTTACAAAAATTACGACGAATTTTAAGAATTGTCCCCATTTTAACCAAAGAATGACTGTCACTGGTAGATTTCGTTAAAATCAAAATAAAAAAAAGTGAGATTTGACGTTGCGGCCTGGATTCAAACTTGATTCAAAAAAAACCAAGGTTTTCTAATTTATGAATTAACATAATTTCTATTTGATTACTATATAAGTAAATAAACACCATAAACATTTTTTTGTATATGGCAATAATGAAAATTCGGCCATTTAAAAAAAAATATATGCCAAACTTACCTGTGAAATGAAATTCCAGGAATTTTTTGACGTTGTTTATTATTACACCCAGAAACTAAGCACTTCATATTGCAAATTTATTAACTTTTATTATTTAATTCAAAAGAATTTGGTTTGTAATCCGAAACGCACTAAAAATTATAAATTATAAATTCCCCTCCAAAATTTGACAGTGCGGCTTCAGACACAGTTAAAACGAGTTAATTTTTGGATTGATCCTTCGTCAATCTGTCAAAACGTCTGGATTTTTTCTAGTTTTTTTTATTTTATTTATTTATATTCAATCAAAAATGTCTGAAATCCGTCGAAAAGAATCAGGCAAAAATAAAGTGAAAATACTCCGTAATGACTTATTTCGAGAAGCTGTTGCTATTTATTTAAAACGGAAAAAGTTTGTAGTATGTATTTTAGAAAAATTAAAAGTTAAAAAAAAGTTTCTGTTTGATTTATTATATTTTTGTTTTTTTTTCTTTTAAGGGATTAAAATTACGTTCATCTGAGAAATTACAAAATTGTAATCAGTTTGTTTTTAGCAAAATGGTTGAGGTAGATTTAGCTCGAGCAAATTCATTCCTTTATTCGAGCATAATATGTGGAGCTAAAAATTATGCTTTAATAGAACAACAATTTGTAAAGTATGTTTACTAATTATATGATTTTTTTTATATTAGAAGTTATTTAATAATCGTTTCTTTTTTCTGTCTATATAGATTTGTTAATTTCGTTCAAAGTCAAGAAGCACCAATAAAAGCAGAACTAAGCAATTTATTTGGTCCAATACTTTGTCATATATATTTAGATTTACTCAAAAGTAAAGAATCAAAATTGGCAAGTGATTTACTACGAAAGTATGCATATCTTATTGCACCGGTACAAGATAATACAGATTCACCTTTACCGAACAAAATAAACGGTTGTTCGATTAATACAAATAGTTATGATGATTCTTTAATTCCAACAGGTTCTACACAAATTGTTTTTACCAATGAAAGTACAGGTGACACGGTTAAAGATCATTTTAAAGAAATCATACAAATACTATCATGTTGTACACAAATTGAAGCTGTTGAATGTATTAATATTATTGCAATTTTTCGTAGTTCAAAATATGATATTAATTTAAGTTTAGAGTCGCTTGATGCTCTTAAGAAATATTTACATACAAATGGTCATATTATAATTTTAAGTATTTTCAAAACTTGGATACATTTTGTTGTTGCCGATTTACAAGATGAAGTTGAAATTAATTTCTTAAAATATAATTTAAATGAAAGACAATTACAAGAGAATTGTAATGATACGATGATTGATATAAATGGGAAGATTGATTTAAAAAATGAATATATAGAAAATGTACAATATGAAACAACAGCGAACGATTCAAATGTGTTGCTTAGGAAATTAAAGAATTCTGTCATGAAATTAAATCGTTTTGAATCACCTACAAGATTGTATAAAATTTCAGATTCTGATAATAAGTATGTGATTAATAAATTTTCTAATTAATTATATTCTAATACATATCTAATTTTTCAGATTAACTTGTGCTAGCTTGAATGAATCGAATTTAATAGCAGGTTTTAAAAATTCAGCAATTAAATTGTGGCCATTAGATAAAGAAAGATATTGCTCGAACAACATTTTCAATTTACCTGGTCGTAAATATTGTGATTCTTTTAAATCATCAGATTCGATCGAAATTGAAGAAGAAGATTTTTCTGCTAGTTTAGAAAGAGAAAAAACTTATCATAAAAGTTTTATTAAAAATTCTAAGTAAGACACTAAATTAAATACATGAAAAAATATAATAACTTAATGAATTTTTACAGTACACCAATGAATAATATTACGCTTCGAGGACATAGTGAAGGAGTTACTGATATAAAATTCTCTTCGCATTATCCTTTAATTTTCAGTGTTTCAAAAGATTCTACCATGAGAACTTGGAAACTATCAAATAACACATGTGCAGCAGTTTATAGGTAATTTTTGACGTGAAACTTTTTAAACATGATAATTAATTTTAAGTTCTTCGATAGAGGTCATAATTATCCAATTTGGTGTGTCAATGAAAGTCCAATTGAAAGATATTTAGCAACCGGTTCAAGAGATCTGACAGCTAGATTATGGTCGATAGATCGTGAATTTCCATTAATAACATATGTTGGTCATACTCAAGATGTTAATGTAAGTTTTTCAATAATTTTTTGTAAGTACGTATATCATTAAACATACTAATTTTAAATAAATTTTCTAGTGTGTTGCATTCCATCCAAATGGAAATTATTTAGCTACTGGATCATCAGATCTTTCTGTTCGTTTATGGTCGGTTACTAATGGAAAACTTCTTCGCCTTTTTACTGAATGCAAATTTCCAATCACTTGTTTAGCGTTTAGTCCAGATGGTAAAAGTCTAGCTGTTGCTGGAGAAGAAACTAAAATTCGTGTGTTCGATTTAGCTGCTAGTTCAATAATTTCGGAATATAAAGATCACAACAGTCCTATAAATAGTATTGCTTGGAATACTTCTGGCGATAAATTGGTATCATCTTGTCGAGATGGAAGTGTACGTATATGGGATGCAACAAAAACGATTGATAAGTATGTCTTTCTGGTTACAAATATTCAAAATTCATTTCAATGGTTTTTTTTTCCTTGTAGAAATTCATCTTCTAATCAAGTTTTATGGCACATGGTGTGCGGAGATGGTCGCCTCATAAATGCTTCATTCAATTCAACTGACATATTAGCTTGTGTTTTAACAATTTAATATTGTAATAAAAGATTTAAATATCTCTGTTTTCAAGTTTTAAAAATTGTTTTAAATTTCATTGTACATTTCAATATTGGTAATGTTTTTAATTTTAATTCGTATAATTCGTCATTTTGATTTTGCTTTTTTTGGTCTCAACCGACGTATTCCTTCAAACTGAGCACAGGACATTAATTTTCACCGCTCTAGCGCCCTTAATACCCGAGAAATAAGCCTTAAATGGGGCCTAAAAAAACAGAGGCTAACCATCAGCGATTTTTTAAATTTTCGAAAAATTTTTGATTTTGCTTTTTCTGGTCTCAAACGACGTATTCCTTCAAGCTGAGCACAGGACATTAATTTTCACCGCTCTAGGGCCCTTAATACCCGAGAAATAAGCCTTAAATGGGGCTAGCCCGCGGTTGTCCCGAGCTTTCCTCAAAAATCGGGTTTTCGTGCTTTTCTCTTCCAAAAATAAATATTGTCGAAAAAGAATAGCAGATTTGGATTCGTAATTAAATTCCCCGTCGAATGATGTATAATTCGTCGGGATCTGAGATATATATTTTTTTAGGGCCTAAAAAAACAGAGGCTAACCATCAGCGATTTTTTAAATTTTCGAAAAATTTTTGATTTTGCTTTTTCTGGTCTTAAACGACGTATTCCTTCAAGCTGAGCACAGGACATTAATTTTCACCGCTCTAGGGCCCTTAATACCCGAGAAATAAGCCTTAAATGGGGCTAGCCCGCGGTTGTCCCGAGCTTTCCTCAAAAATCGGGTTTTCGTGCTTTTCTCTTCCAAAAATAAATATTGTCGAAAAAGAATAGCAGATTTGGATTCGTAATTAAATTCCCCGTCGAATGATGAATAATTCGTCGGGATCTGAGATATATATTTTTTTAGGGCCTAAAAAAACAGAGGCTAACCATCAGCGATTTTTTAAATTTTCGAAAAATTTTTGATTTTGCTTTTTCTGGTCTCAAACGACGTATTCCTTCAAGCTGAGCACAGGACATTAATTTTCACCGCTCTAGGGCCCTTAATACCCGAGAAATAAGCCTTTAATAGGGAAAAAGAATAACAGATTAAAAATGGTCCTTATCAGGGCCACCAAATACATCTATCAAAGAGTAAATTTATAGTAAAATAAAAATTCTTTCAAATAAATATCGAATTCCTCCTTAAATAAAATGTAGATTTTTGAAAATTTCGAAAAATAAAGCCATGTGTGTTCTGTAAAAAATGAATACACAAAAATAATATTCAATTTACAAAATAATTTTATTTAAAAAAAAAAAAAAATTAATTTAATTTATTTTATTTCGTTTTCAAAACATTTAAGGAAACAATTCTTTTAGTTCAGTTCTTAGATTTTAATAGTAACATAATTTATAAAGCAATTAAAATATAAAAAGATTTCGATATAAAAAGAAATGAAATCTGTGATAATAAATGATACTATTTTAGCCGGAAAACAATTGTTTCTTGTCTTTTGTTTTTTTTTTTCATTTTAATTGACTTTTTTCTCATCAAAATCACTATCACATTGTTGATCGTCCGGATTATCAAGTGATACAGCACATTGCCTTGGAAACCAACCACGTGGTTCTGGTTCTTGTTTTGGCATATCTTTTAAATTGATCGCATTTTTTTTATGTTTTAATAAATGATCAGATGGTAAACGTTCACCAAATAACCAATATTTTCGCCATCTTGTCACTTTAACATTATCACCCGGTGATAATTTTATACGCGGCTCATCTGTATATGGCGGTGATAAACATACACGAAAACCTTGTGAAAATAATGGTAAAATACTGCCGGTGGACGGTTTTATAATTGTATAGATTTTTGTTCTTGCACGTTTTTCAAATTTTTGTGCAATTTGTTCACGCTAAAAAAAAGAAAAGAAAAGAAAAATAAGAAAATAAAAAAAACACTCTTTTCAAAAAGGAAATGTATTCTCCTATTTACTGTTAATGTATATTGATCACATCCTTCAGCAACATTCCATTCAACACCATCACCGATTGGTGAACAACTAAAATTCATAACTTGTTTAATATTTTTCATGATACCTAAATCATATGGAAATATAAATTTATCCTTATCTACATCAGCAGCATGCTCCTGCTGCTGTTGTCGACGACATATTGCCTTTTCTAATATCCAATCTTCAATACCAGTACGATTATGGAATATTGCACGAATCTATTTAAATTAAATTGAATTAAAAATCAAAATTTATTTAACATAATTCAATTATAAAAATATACTTGGAAATATAGAAGCATTCCAACAGCAATTACAACACCAACAGATAAACCAAGACTAAATATACATAGTATAAGACTATAAATTCCAAATTGAACTGTTGCCAAATTCAATTCACCATGATAAATATAATATTGACGATGTATACCACGATAAAATGATGCTGTCAATATTATTGTTGCATGTATACAACCGAGTACAGCGAATCCTAAGAAACTTGTAAAATATGCATGATTCAACCAACCAACACAATTATTAATCCATGGACAATGATGATCCATTTTTTTGACACATCTACCACCTGTAAATAAATAAAAAAACACAAAGATTTTATCACAACAAATTAAAATCAAAATTTAATTAATTTACATTTCCGACAATGATGTGATCTTGGTGCTTTGTATCCTTCACAAACTTTACAATATTGTAGGAATTCTTGGTCCTTTTCATTCTAAAAAGATAGAGAGAAAAAAAAAACATATTAAATATATGAGACCAAAAAGATAAAGAAAAATCAACAATCTGGATTTTTATGCCCTATGGTAGGTACTACCAGAGGGTATATTAGTTTTGTCACTAAGTGTGTAACACATAGAAATAATAATCGGAGAAAAATTTCAAAGGTATGGTTGTGTAGGGAATCAAAAGTTATATCGATTTATGCATGTCCGTCCGTCCGTCCGTCCGTAGACAAGATAACTCAAAAACGCGTTATCCGATTTTGATGAAATTTATAATTTGAGTTGCTTATTCCTTAACTTGGTTTGGTATTGCATTTGAGCCAAATCGATCCACGGGGGGCAAAGTTATAAAGGAAAAACCAGGGTGACCAGAAAGTTTTGTCGTTTTTTTCGTTATGGTTTTTCGGATGTAATTGGAAAATTTGTGACCCGATTTTGTTCAAATTAATTATGTAGGTTAACTGCATAAATAGACGATACCGAGTTAATTTTCAATCAAATCGGTCTAAGGATAGTGGAGAAAGAAATAGTTGTAGCCTAAAATAAGCCTGTTCATAAAGTTTTTCCAATGTATTTTAAAAAGTTATATACGGATTTGAATCAAATTTACGAAACGTGTTTATACTATTAGACGCCAGCCTACCTGTGAATTTGGGCCAATTTGAGAATGAAGAAACGAAGTTATGGAGAGAAAAACCTTAAAATATTCAATTAAGCAGAAAGTTCGTGGCGTTTTTTTTCCAATAGTTGGCTTTAGAATCGTATAACTTTAGTAGTTCTAATCCTATCAAGTTATGTTATAGCGCGCTGAAAAGGTGACATCTTATAGAATACTTAGAAAAAAAAATTGTGAAATTCTGGCAGAACAAATTGGGGTAATTGGGTTTTGAAAATGAGCCAAAATTCTGAAATAAATTCCCAATATTAATGCTCCATGTTTGGTACTACCGTCCGTCCGTTGACAAAATAGCTCAAAAACGCGTTATGCAATTTTGATGAAATTTAGAATGCTACTTGGTTATTGCTATAGTAGTTTTGGTATTGCATTTCAGCAAAATCGACTGAGGGGCAGCGAAGTTATTAAGGAAAAACAGGTGCGGCCATAAAGTTTTATCGTTTTTTTTTATATAGTTTTTCGGGTTTAATTGAAAAATTGGTAAAGCAATTTTGTTTAAATTAATTATATTGGTTGACTACATTAATAGACCATACCATTGTAAATTTCAGTGATATCGGTCTTAGGATAGTGGAGAAAGAAGTAGTCGTAGGAGGAAATAACCCTGTTCAGAAAGTTTTTTTGATGTATTTTCAGAACTAATGCACTGATTTGAATGAAATTTGCAAATTAGACTTATGCTACTAGGGTCTGAGTTACTTACAAATTAGAGAAAATTTTGAAAAGGGCAAACAAAGTTATGAAGGAAAACCTCGATATATTGTTAGTTTTCACAATTTTTCTCTCCCATTTCTACCATAGGGCATCAAAAAATCGGCTATAGGGCGATTTTACATTACTTTATGTTTGAAGCTTAATATTGAACTTGATATAAAACCAATAGGAATAGGAAGAACTATAACGCCAGCCGCACACTTGAGCTAAGCGAGCTTAACTATGTAAGCTGAGTTTCTCGCTGAAAGCGAAAAATTCAGTATTGGCATTGTTCGTCGCACACTTCAGCGAAACTTTGAAACTACGTCGCCTGATCATGAGCGACACGAACTAAGCTCGTTCATGTAGTTCAGATCTCAACTACGCGAACGAGCTTCGCTGCCATCGCTGACACTAACTTATACTTGTACGTACTTTCGGCATTATAAAGTGTTTCAACCTTCTATATCTACTTTTCTTAAGTTATGAATTTCCTCAAATTGCTCCCTTCTTAACCGTTAGAAGTATTTAAAAAACTCGGGATCCGTTAAATCTGGCAAAAGAGTATAAAATTCGCGATATTTCATACGTTTCATCACAAATGGTGAACACACCAAACGCTTCTTTTCCCTTTCTTTTCAAGAAAACTCAATAAAATGTGTCTTGTTTAAATTCCTCTTCAGACAAACCTGATTCGGAATCTAGGACTAGTAATAATTTATCGATATTGTACTCGCACAATATATCTCTCTGACGGCTCAAATAAAACTGATGACATGAATTTACCAAAAATATCGCCGCGTAGTTTAGTTCAAGTGTGCAATGGGGGTTAGCGAGCTCAGCTAAACTATGTAACTCTAGCAAGGCTCGCCCGCATAGCTTAGCTCATGCGTGCGGCAGGCCTTATTCTGTTGTTTGTGGCAACAAAATAAAGGCATTAATCGAATCCAATCGATGTTTTCTTAAAATCTTAATATATCGAAATCGAGAATTGAAAATCATCAAACTAGAAGAGTACAGAGTTGTTGAATCACCAAAATGTTAAGTTACACCACATTCAATCTTAGCAATGGGTCATAAATTGAAAGAGAGATTCTCTGGAAACTTTTCATACATCCTTAGTGCATGAGTACTGACCTTTAAACTATCAGACTACCATTTGTTTTCATCTAAGTGAAACTCTTTTAATAGTGGTAAATTTGAATTCAGAAAAACCCTGGGAAAAATGGCTTGTCTCAGTTTTTGTCCCAGAAGAGACCCAATTCCGGGTATAATGGATCTGCTAGGAAACTGACAAAAGGTCACACATTGACTAAACAATATATTGTTTTAATAAAGTTTTTGCTTCCTATAAAAATTCCGTCATTCAATTCCATACCACAAATATACAAATGATTCAACCTACTTTTAGTTTTCCCAACTTAAACTTGTAAACTAGAGGCTCGTGCAAAATAGAGCAACGTTAATAAAAGTGCAATTTTAAAAAATCTATATAATAAAAAAAAAGAAAAACAATTAATAAACTTGTTAGAATTAATTTGATGAAATTTCTAACATTAACGATTTCCGTTTAAACAAATTTCTTTCACTAGGTTTATGTGTTTTTGGTATTTAAAAACTAAAAAATCCTAATCCTTCTTCTTCGTTCTAAAGAAAACCATATAAGCAATAAATTAAATATATGCAAATTGTATTTAGTCGTAAAAGAAATATTTGCATATTATGCTGTTGAATTTCCTGATTGAAATCTAGAAAAATCGTTTTTAAAATTGCGCATGCATTTCCTTCCGTGAAACATTTATTTTCGCCTAGGTTTTTACAATAATTAAATCGGTTGATTGCAGAAAACATAATCCCTTCTAGCTCTAATTAAAGCTAATAAAATGAACATTTAATTGATTGATATATTCTTTCTTAACCTTGTAAAAAAAAAAAAAAAAACTAATCAAGTCGTTGAGTCCATAATTTAGTACTATGCTTTTCTTAACTAAAAAAATTTGATTTAGTTCTTCTGGAAGTTTGAGTAACTGGCTTAAAGGTACGGTTTCGCTGGGAGCTGTAGACAGTGGCCGTTAGCTGTTAACAACTGCCATTGAGAATGACTATTCTTATGGCAGAATCGTGTGAGCGGTTTCGTTCAAGCTATTCTACAACTCATCGGTGGCTGTCAACAACTAGCTTTTGCGGTTCAACTGTTTTGAACCAGTCTAGCGCCACTACCAAAGGTGTTCGTTTGAATCTTTCTAGAAGTGAATAGATTTTTAATTTCTATAATATTCACGGAACTTGTCACTAGATGTATTTAAATAACTATTTATAAGTAGATTAAAGCGTTCTTCTTCTTCGCGAGATTTAAAAATACTATTTATAGGCTGCCTTTTATTCAATAGTAATAAATTTAGAAATCCTTTTTCTTCCTCGTGTTCAATTAATAATATTTTCAAGAAATCCTTTATTATTTTATATTTAATTCTGCACTTAGATTTAACAATAACCAACTGTCAAACGGCTGCAACTAAAACAGTTAACAGCACTGTTCAAACGCTCCCAGCGAAACCGTACCTTAACTTGCAATAAGGTTGAGCTGCCAAACAAATTTCTAAAGAAAAGATTTGCAAATATTATTGACCCTAACGAATTTGTTTAGATATTATATGGCATGCTGTTTTTGAGGACCCTGGGACAAGTTTTACAAAAAATATTTTTTATTTTATTGTAAATAGACTTAGTTAGAAGTAATAAAATTAGTACCTAATATTACAAAAAGATTACAAATATTAGTAAAAAAAAAAAAAAGAAATTTGAATTTTTTCCGTTCTTTTCTCATTAAAAAAACAAAGAAGAAGCAAAACTAGAAACAAAAAAACACAAATTCCTAACAATGGTGCATATTTCTAAGATCAGAATTTTCATGTGAGAAACGAAAAATGGAATTTTTCCATTACCCACGACTCCATTGGACTTATTTTTAGTCGGACTGACAAAAAGCTCCAATTTTTAGAGTCTCCACAAGACTTTTATTCAGTTCAACTGAAAATATGTCTTGAAATAAGTCGTGTGAAGTCCTGTGGTTAGATATTAACTTTCTACAATCTTATACTCCATTTATTATCCAAAAACCATATACAAATATAGTTTTTGACCTAACCTAACGAAAATATTTTATATTCGAACCCTAAACTTAGGGGAAATGGTTCCACTCAACTATAATTTAGTTAAAGATTTTCTTTACCACATCTCTATTGCGGGTTAATTGAGCGAGATTAATATTAATCTAACTAAAAGAAGAATTTTCTTTTAAACCATTTTTTTTCTAAAAAAGAAACCATTAAATATAATTTTACTGCCAGGAATTTTTTGGGCTTGTTTAATAAAACAAGAAGAAAAAAAAGTACATATTTCAATTTCGTCACACCAATTTCGTGTAAAATATCCTTTTTTAATATAGCAATTTCTAGTACAGGGTGGCGCGAAATGAACGTTGTCCTTTGGATAACCATAACGATAATTTTATTCCAGGATATTGTAAAACAGGCTTGGGGAATTTGAAATGGAACAATCGACACAATCGAACAACGAAGTAAAATCATTGAACTTTATTTTGAACATCGATGATCCATTGCTTTGACTTAGCGTGCATATCTTCAATACTGCGATGAAGCCAATTTCCAAGTAAATTGCTTCGTAAACAAGCAGAAGATATGCGCTACGGAGAATCCAATAGCAGTTCATCAACGACAATTACACCCACTTAAGTGTACTGTTTGATGCGGTGTATCGTCTGGAAGTATCATTGGCCCATATTTCTTTGAAAATGAAGATGCTCAGAGTATTGGACGATGTTGGAAGACAAGCTGTGGAAAACCATCCAACCCTTTGGTTCTAACAAAATGTAGTCAACAGCGTATACTGCAAGGGACTCAATGGGTCTTTTAAAAAATATTTTTAGCGAACGTACTATTTCATGCAGAAGTGATTTCAATTGGCATCCGCTTTCACCCGATTTAACCGCTTCCGACTATTTCCGTTGGGGCTATTTGAAAGAAAGAGTGTACGTTAATAAGCCAGCGATCATACCTCAACTAAAAAAACAACATTCGCAATGAAATCGAGACCATAACACTCGAAATTTTGCGAAAGATTATGGAAAATGTTCTGGAAAGAGCATGAATGCGCGAAACAGAAAATGGCCACCACTTGAAAGACATCATTTTTCTGTAACTGAATCAAAAAAATTACCCAATTATATACTGTATTGAAAATAATAATAACAATAATAATTATCGCCGCCCTGTACAAAATCTAGTTGAAAGATTTGCGTGTCAAAGTGAAAGTTTCCTGTAAAATGGCTTAGGAGTTATCGTTATCCTCTGTCGTAATTTTACTAGTTTATTTTGACTGAATTGAAACTAAAAAGGAAAAACATCAACAAAAGGACAACAATATGAAATATGAAAGAAAAGAAAAAATAGTCATGATAAATTTCATTAGAAGAATGACGCTACAACCTTTCAAACTCTAATCCAGTAGTAGTGTGCTTGACCAAAAATTTTCTTTTAGACACATTACAGCCGGAAAGTAATATTTCAACATGATAAGAAAATGGTTCTTTTACTTAAAGATATTTATTCAGATTTCTTATTATTTTTTGTACTTACTTTAATAATAATTCAATTAAATTATAATGAATGAGGTAAAGGTAAAGGTAAAATTAAAAATTTGCATGCGTTTTTAGAATTTCATTCTAAGTTTCAGTTAAAGAGATTGTCGCGTTTCACGGTGTAATTAATTGTTAATTGCAGGAGGGTTTTTTTTTTTGTGTCCAGTATATTTATTGGCCATCTTAAACTAGATGTCTTCAAATCCAAAGAAATTAAATCATTTTTTTATTTGGCAATTAGAAAAAAATAGAAATACTAAATAAAAATAATTTTTTTACTTCATTCATTGTTATCTTTTTAATTTCTTTTTAGTACTGCCAACAGTGATATTTTTATATAGAGATCGGGGACCAGGTTTTCAGATATACATCATAGAATTCACATATTTGTTTAACTAATTCCTAACCTAGGGTTTCTGTACTCGATTCAACTCGACTCGGATTCGTCGAGTATGTATTTGGGTAGTTATTTGGATTTGGGACTTGACTCTAATACTCGGCGAGTTCGAGATATCTATCAAACTTAAACAAGAATTTTTGCTTTTCAGAAATACTGGAAAACGTACAAGTAATCTTGATGATTTCAAAATTTTGGAGTCCCAAAAACCTGAGTTTCCAGAAATCCTACTAACTTTTACGAATCATATCTATACTTATTAGTGTAATTAATCGTGTTTTATTCGCGATTTTCAGACAAATTTTAATTATAAACCACCCAGTTTTGGTCAAGTCAAGTATGAAATTTTGTTTAAGACACTTAGTAAGAAATACTATACTTATACATATACCTATTTCACAACCAATAATTCAACAATTGGATAGTAAAACAAGCCCTACAGTCGAGCTTCATAAATTTGTATTCACTTCTTTCGTATACGAAACTCCAGTTACGAAAATATCAAATATTTGTTTTCATTCAGAGCCGGTATCAAATTAGAAAGGATACGAATCAATTCGTATACGAGTAAACTTGATTGAGTTTAAAATTAGATATCTCTTGGTCGAGTTAAAATTGTCCAAACTAGACTATTTTGGTGGCCGTGTTTCTGTTTTCATAAGTTTATAGTAAGAAATTCAATTTTTATGCTCTATTGTAGATACTACCACGTTATGGTTGTGTAGAGAATCGAAAGTTATCTCGATTTATGTTTATTCGTCCAACCGTTCGTCCGTACACAAGATAACTCAAAAACGCGTTATCCGATTTTGATGAAATTTACAATGTGAGTTGTTTAACTTGGTTTGGTATTGCATTTCATCAAAATCGATCCAATAAATCCGATAAAGGAAAAACCAAGATGAGCAGAAAGTTTTGTCGTTTTTTTCTTTATGGTTTTTTGGGATTTAATTGGAAAATTTGTGAATCAATTTTGTTCAAATTAATTATATAGGTTAACTACACAAATAGACGATACCATGTTAAATTGCAGTCAAATCGGTCCAAGGATAGTGGAGAAAGAAATAATCCTAGGAAAAAATAACCCTCTTCATATAGTTTTTTTGATGTACTTTAAAAACTAATTCACCGATTTGGATAAAATTTGCAGATTAGATTTATGCTTGTAGGGTCTAGGTTAGCTGCAAATTAGAGAAAATTTTAAAAAGACGAAACATAGTTATGAAGAAAAAACCTTGTAATATTGTAAGGTTTGACAGTTTTACTGTCCCATTTCTATCATAGGGCATGAAAAACTCGGCTAATAGGCCGATAATCATTATTTTTTGTTCTCGACCACATTTGAGCTCGATAACTTCAACCTTCTATATCCATATATATAACGTGATACCAAATTTTGATCCAATCTCGACTAGATCTTTAAATACGTCATGTGCTTGACTTATCAAAAATCTTGATAACTTTAAAACTGTTTATTCCTGATAAAAAAATTATAATCATCAAATTGAATTGAATTTTTATCAGGAATAAACAGTTTTAAAGTTATCAAAATTTTTGATATGTCAAACGTCATGTGTTTGACATATCAAAAATTGAAAGATCTAGTCGAGATTGGATCGAAATTTGGAATCACGTTGAAGATATCGAGCTCAAATGTGGTCGAGAACACAAAAAAAAAAACTGATAATCTGCCTTGATTAAATTTTTTCATAGAAAATATATTTTGATAATCAATTTTCTGAAGAAGAATATTTTCAACACATATCAATTTTTCATTTAATTAAGTCTTTAAATATAATTTCCTTTTAAACAAAAATATATTCCTAATCGAATAAATATATCTTAATTTGATTTAATAAAGCAAAAGAAAAAAAAAGTCACACCATTTTACAAATTGGCCCAAAAAAGTATAGAATTTAGATTTGATTAGAAAACAAGGGAACACCAAATTACAATAATTTTCAGGATATCCCTTCAACGTTTTTGTCAGGAAATTACTTTTTTTCGTCATTAAATTAATGTTCAAGCATAGATTTTTATCAATTTTTTCCTTTTTTTTCGCCATTAAAATTCGGAATTTGTTTTGGAACTTGATTGAATTGCCAGGGATTTTCTAAATATTTTGAAGTAGAATCGAAAAAAAAACTACTGAAAAAATGAAGAGATCATTAAAAAGCAAGCTATAGTGCAAAACCACTATTGAAACTTCTATACGTATGTTCAAATCACGTTACCTTCCAAAAGCCTTTCTAAAAGAAAGCTATATAAATATGGAAATTCAGAGTGAATGTAGTCCTTAGTTAATCACAACATTTGTTGTGACAGACGCACAGACAGACAGACAGACAGACAGACACACAGACACACAGACAGACAGACAGACAGATAGACAGACAGACAGACTGACATTGGATTTAATCGTGGTGTAAGATTTCAAAAAGTTTTTTGCATATTTACTTCAGCAATAAACCATTTCCTTCTCCAGGACCTGTATCTTTTCTTAGGCCCTGGCAAGAAGCAATAAATATCTATGCCTACATACAAGCAATATACTAGCCAAATTTCACTAAAATCCGATAATACGTTTGTAAGTTATCCTAACTGCAAATTATGAAGAAAATATGTAAGCAAAGTTTGAAAATCGTATCATTTCATACAAAAAATCCGAATTTTGTTCGACAACTATCCGAAGTTGTAATCGGATTCAATTGATTTTTGGACATAATTGTTTTTTCATTGAATAAGTGTCTCATGCCAAATTTCATTGAAATCGATCCATAAATACAATACCCTGTAATGTAAAACACAAAAAACTGAACTTTTGTTCGGCGGCTACCGATCAAACCCAACTTCTGATAAAATGGTTCTCATGAGGTGAGGAACCAACTTTTCGATCATGATTCCAGGAACTTATATACTTCGTATAGAAGTTAAAAATCGATTTTTAAAAGTAGAAAATAGAGTCAACTTGAAATGTAAATGAATTGTAAAACATTAGTCTTTCAAAAAATCATCCAGAATCACCCTGATCGGGGATTCATTTTAAAAAGTTCAATTCGAATTTATTTCAAAATATCATGGAACACATTGTGTTATGATGACGATGATCGCGAGACTAGAAAACATGAATGACCCCGCCATTTATAATGTAGAACACTTGATGAAAATCAATAAATCTGGGAGGGAGTGTAAAATTGCTATGTAAACCACCTTCTTATCCTGGCGAAAAAAAAAAAGTGAAAAAACTGAATTGATTGAATTAAGTATAATCACGAAAGGACTTGGGAAAAAAATAGGATCAATATTTTAACACACATATTTAAATTATGTTCAACAAGTTAGAATAACATTGAAAATAATTAATATATTTAATCAATTTATTACCTTTGGTTTCCATCCATTTTCTAAATATCCAGGTCCAGTAACAGTTGCCATTATATAATTAAACATTGCTAAAGATGATAACACTAAAAATATTGATTGATTTATAAAACCAGCTATCGTTTCATTCGGTGGCCACCACATTCTGTTCATATATAATGTCATCACGGTAACACATTTTATTATACCTGGCAGCAAAAAAAATAATAAAGGGAATGAAGTTAGAAAATATTCTTTTAAAAAAAATTAAGATTAAAACTATTTCTTTAAGAATCTTTAGGAGTTATTGCAGATCGTCACAAGACGGGTAGAAGTTTAACGTAATTTTTTGTCAAAGACGTGAGAATTACTATTAACATGCAAACGAATGTAGTTTTTACTATTAAATATTTTTTTTTTCGACTCGAATAAAACGTAAGATTTGAAAAACACAAAAAAGAAAAAGGGTTTTGAAAACCTTGTTAAATCTTTCTCTTTTCACTTTCTTAGACCCTCAATAAGGTAGAAATAAATAATTCCAAGATAAAAAGAACTTTTTATATACCAAGTTTTTAAAGTATTTAAAAAGTATACACTTTTTTCCGAACTTTCCATAAAATACAAAATTTACTGAAAATGAATTCAATTTTGTTTAAAGATGGCTAAAAGAATGCATTGTCATCGTGTTCTGAACTATTCTAAAAGTTTCAACTGTTGAGAAGTTAGTTAAAAATCGGTTGCAAGATTTGTACTGGACGAGCAAACAAACAAACAAGAAAGCTAGTTAATAAAAACGTAGTAAAATTGTAATCATTTTTTAAGGAGTTCCCAGAATCCGAATCAGATTTTTGCGAATTTAGTACAAATATAAGCTAGCTGTAATAAAAGGGCATGATTTTAACCAGAAATGTGTGTGTGATTCTTTGTGGTCAAAAAGCTTCAGCAATTTCCACAAAATTTGATATAAACATATCCTCTGAACTACTTGTATATAAAAAAGAACTGACTAGATTTTAATCAGAAATACCATTATCGGAAATTGATTTAATTTTGGGACAAAACATAATATTGTATCCCAATCACTATTATAATGAAACATTATTCCACAAGGCGGTATGATATTGATGATATGACGAAAATACCAATGTCCTATGTTAGATACTATGAGATGGATACATTATTTTCTCACCAAGAAGAAGAACGGTTTTAAGAGGCCATAGATGTGTAAAGAATTAAAAGTTATATCGATTTATGAAGGTTCGTCTGTCCGTCTACAAGATAACTGAAAAATGCATTGTTCGATTTGAATGAAATTTATAATTCGGGTTAGTTATTCCTTAACTCAATTTGGTATTGGATCATCATCGAAGAGGAAGCGAAGTTATATAAGGCTAAAATCAGGATAGTACCAATATGAAATTATTGACTTGAAATCGACTTCAAAGTTTTTATTTTTTAGATTGCTTCGCCTCAGTTCATCATATTCCATTTCAAATGTTCAAGTCGATCTGCGTTTAACATACCAATTTCAAGTAGATCAGAAAAAATGTTGTGTTCGGATCGACTCAAATCGGATTGAAGTCGTTCTGGATTTACATGAACGATTTTGGGCTTGAAGTTGACTTCAAGTAGAGATCATGTAAACTCATTTTTATCATGATTTTATGTTTCTATATGTGCTAACATTTTTGTTTTTCATTTCACAGATCGAACCAAATTTTACTCAAATTTGGTACAATAAAATGAATAGAACTAATCCGATTCGATATGTTGACCTGGAATTGGTATTTCGTCTACGAAAGTTGAATGTTTTACCATTGAATCTGGGATTCGTGATTAATCGACCACAAAGTGATTGTGATTGTTGAGATTTTTTTCTTTTAATTTTAAGAAAATATATATATGGAAAAGCACACGCAATCTGAACCTTATTTCTTCCTCCCCATCCGAGTAAGATGGAAAAACTTTTACTGTTTATTTTCATTATTTCGGTAGTTTTCATGTTTATTATTATTTTTGTTTCTTTCTCCAGGACTAGAGTAGGACTAGTGTTACCGTTTTTTTTTTTTTTTTTTTACTACGTTGTATTTTAAATTTGATTTTTCTTCTTCATTCATATTCTAGTTAGTTAGTTTATTCCCTATAGTAGGTACTACCAGAGAGTATATTAGTTTTGTCACTCCATTTGTAACACATCGAAATAATCGTCTTAGAAAGGTTTTAAGGAGTATGATTGTGTAGGGAATCAAAAGTTATATCGATTAATGCATGTCAGTCCGTCCGTCTGTATACAAGATAACTCAAAAACGTGTTATCCGACTTTGATGAAATTTACAATGTGAATTGCTTAATCCTTAAACTTGGTTTGGTATTGAATTTCAGCAAAATCGACCGGGAAAGAGGGAAGTTATAAAGGAAAAACCAAGGTGACCAAAAAGTTTTGTCGTTTTTTTGCATATGGTTTTTAGGATTTAATTGGATTTAATTTGTGAAGCAATTTAGTTTAAATGAATTATATTGGTTAACTATATAAATAGACGATACCATGTCAAATTTCAGTCAAATCGGTCCAAGGATAGTGGAGAGCGAAATAATCCTAGGAGAAAATAATCCCCTTCATATAGTTTTTTTGATGTTCTTTAAAAACTAATACATCGATTTGAATAAAATTTGCAAATTAGACTTATGTTATCAGGGTCTAGGTTACCTGTAAATTAGAAGAAATTTTGAAAAGAGGAAACAAAGTTATGAAGAAAAAACCTTGAAATAATGTTAGTTTTGATAGTTTTTTCTATCCCATTTCTACCATAGGGCATCAAAAAATCGGCTATAGGCCGATTTTCCAGTTACAATATGTTTTTCCTTTCTTTTGAATAAGGTTCATTTTTGCTGCTTCGACGGTTTTCTAATTGTTTGGGTTGATTGCTAATTTGGTTATATGACGCGACCTGAGAGTTTGTTTTTTTTAAGTAATTCAGAAAAATATCAGCGCGTGTTTTTAGTTTTTTCAATTTTCATTCATGGTCGTTGTTTTCTATTATTTTTGTTATAAAAAGCAAAAAACTTAGATAACACCTAAAAAAAAAGAAAGCATTAAAAATTGTAAAATTCGCATGAGACTAGTTTTTGTTTGTGTTTATATGACCGGACCAACACTTTCATTTTTAATTAATTAATTGTTCTTTTTACGATATTTAAAACAAGTTTTGTTGGTAATTAAAATTCTATATGAAAAGAACAACAAAACAAAATAAAGTTGAATAAAAAGTGAAAAAATGATATTAAAAAAAACACCGCGACAAACACAACAGGTTGGATCATTTATATCGCCGCGCGATGACTTTTAGTATTATTCTAAAAATAATTATTGTTTTTTTTTTTAATATATTAAAAATAAATTTCCCAAAATATTTCTTACTTAATGCAATTATTGGTCCCCAATGGAAAAAGCGCCGATAAGCTGGAATAACTTTTGACATGATTCGTCCGTGCCACCGCGCCGCAGCTATTTACCAAAACACTAGAAAAATTCTAATAAGAACAAAAAGGTTTTTATGTGCTTCCTAAGAATTAACGTTTGTACAAGAAAATTACCAAAAATTTAACACATTTTTATTAAAGTAAAAAAATAAAAAAAGAAAACAATTATTTTGTACTTTTTTTTCTAAATTGCCGAAAAACTTTACATATATAAAAAGAAAAGAAAAATAACCGCAACCACACAAAATAAAATTAGCAAACTGGTTGACAGTTACAACATGACTGAAGAAATCGAAAATGAACTCTTTTTCGAATGTTTTATATACAAAATGATGACGTCATTGATTTGAGAAAGAAAGATAAATAATATTGTTAAATTGAAACTTTGAGAAGGATAGAGTTAAAAAGTAAATTTTCGAAATTCATATAAAATAAAAGCATTGCCAGATAGAAATTTTAATTTTATTATAATTATTACTTATATAATTCATAGATGGCATCATTTATTTGAAAAATCTTGCAAATAGTTACTATTGCTTCCACAATGAATTAATTATTAGAGTAATTAATTTGTTTTTATGAAATATTCTTTAGAATAAACGAAATTCCGAAATAATGAAAGTCAAATAATGACATTAAAATAGCATGAAATATACTTGAATAATCAGATATTTGTTATTGGCAGTGATTTCAGAGACGTCTAATTCCCTTACCAGTGTTTTACTGACAAAATTTGTCAGTGAAAATTTAATGAAAATGGAATTTCCTGATTTGTAAATCTCCCTATTATATAAAAAGGTTTGCTCCCCAAATCATTTATAAATAAAATAAAATAAATACTTTCTGGCGAATTGTATGCATACTTTTAGACGAATCACTGTGTAATAAAAAATATTTTTTTCCGCATTTTTATAATTTTAAATAATTAAAGTAAGCACACTTTGAGGCGAATATATTCAAGGAAATACTTTTACAAATAAATTTAAATATAATTCACAAATTAAAAATCAAGAATAGAAAATTTAGCATCTTGAAAAATTGAGACGGAGAGAGAAAGAAAAAGAGAATTTTATTCTAACGCTAAAGGAAATAAAACAACAATTTTTTGGTTGTTGCTTATACGCACGGGGGTTGGTGAGCGAAGCGAGCAGGGGGACCCCCTAGTAAACTAAAAAAAAACAAAATTTGAGATTTTTAATAATTCCAAAACGGCTTGATCGATTCTTTCAAAAAGTATCGCGTTTTCTAACTTGGATTGGTATATATGGCATGTACCAAATTTGTATCAAATCAGTTGCACCGTTTCCAAGTTTCACAGTGACACTAAAGGCAGAGGAAGATTAGCACTTTTCCATTTTGTATATAAAGATATATTTTGACATAAAATGCGACCTATTAAAAATAACCGTCACTTTAGTCAGTTTAGTTAATAAACTCACCCACGGCCACGATTTTAACTAACAAAACTATTAACTATTCACAGCCCTGTTCCTATTCGCATATCATGACGTCATATTTATCCAAGTATTCGAACATTTTGTAATGACAACAAATATTTGACATTTACAAAAAGTTTCTGTTTATGTTTTTTTTTATTTCCCCGATAATATGAGAAACGTCAAAAGTTTATTGTTTCAATTTGGATAAAAGAAAAAAAGTTTGATTTTTAATAAAAACCAAAAAACTAAAGTAAGAAAAAAAAGGACTCCAATGAAACGTGGTGCTGAAACAGGATCTTTATTAAAAACACAAGAAATGTCGAATTTTTTTAAACGTGCTAAAAAAACCTCAAAAAATCAAGTTGAAATGTATGTGAAATTTTTAGAAGATCATCCAATTGTTGCAATGGTCCGAAGTAATCCGACAAATGATGATAAAATTGGTGCACTATGGGAGAATTTAGCATTCAAATTGAATTCATGTGAACAGGGCCCTTTCAAGACGGTACAACAATGGCAAGAGACCTTTGCTAATTGGCGTTATCAATTAAGATTTAAAGCTAGAAAAATAATTGAAAGAACTGAAAATGGTTTAGGTACAAATATTGAGCTACGAGATTTAGAAGAGCGTGCAATGCGAGCGTTTGCTTGTAATTCTTTAAATGACACAACAACAATTAATAATAAAGATGATATTTTAATTGTAATTAATAATAAACATTTTAATAATTAACTTTTTATAATAATTTCATATTTGTAGGATATTAAAACGTTCTCAAATAGTTTAGAAGATGAAAGAATACCAACAAAAATGATCACAAGACAAAAATATTGTAAGAGAAAGGAGTTCATTTGTATTGAGAAATTTGAATAATAATTTGGTTTTCTTTTTTATAGCATCTTCAAAATCAAAATTTTATCCAAATCGAACAAATGAAATTCCAGTTGATTCGACGACGACAACACAATTAAATGATGATGATGATGAAGAATCTTTTGATGTTGTAACAAATGCTGAATTATGTGAAGTTGCTTGTTTAGAAAATGAAAATGATGAAAAACCAAATAGTTTTCATAATAATAATAAAAAAGAAAATTTCGCACAAACCGATTTAATTCTAGAAACTGAATTAAATCGTATCAATTGTGATTCAATGAAATTAACTGAAATTGCAGCAATTAGTCGTTTAGAAAATGCTGTACATTCGTTAAATGAAACTTTAAAAAGTCTCGTAGAAATTCAAAGTCAAATATTAAATGTGATGAAAAGGTGAAAGAAATTATTCAGTATTTATTAAGTAAACGGCAAAGTCATTAGAATTAGAAATAAATTATTTATTTTTTTTAATTAAGTATTTATAGATGTGTCTGTGTTCAATTTTAATTAAATTTGATTTTATCATTAAGAAATTAATAAAAAAGTAATGTCCAATTTTAAATTGTATTTTACTATAGTTTTCTTCTTATACGAATTTACTATAAAAAACATATGTTAACTGAAAATCGGCCTATAGTAGAGAGTAACCCAGACCAAGATAGCATAAGCCTAATCTGCAAATTTTATTCAAATCGGTGTATTAGTTTTTAAAGTACATCAAAAAAAATACATTAAGAGGGTTATTTTTTCCTAGGATTTTTTCTGTCTTCACTATCCTTAGACCGATTTGACTGAAATTTAACATAGTATCGTCTATTTGTGTACTTAACATATACAATTAATTTAAACAAAATTATTTCTGGTGATACCTACCATAGGGTTTAAAAATAACAGCAAATGTAGACATGTACAAAAGTCTGGCGGTCCGATTATAAAAGAAAAAAAGAAATTGATGTTGATATCATGCAATAGAAAGATTGGTGTATTTAATTTGAGTTAAGTCAAGTATTTGGGCTCGAGATCATACCCGGACCCCCTGCCACAATTGCGGAGTTGCCGAGGAAACTATTTTTACATATTCTATGTTTATGTATTGCCTTGGTAGACCCACGAAAAAGAATTCTCAGAAAATCTTTCCTGGTTCTGTTAGATGTCCGGAATCTGATAGTAGAATAATTTACTCGATCAACTGAACAATTGCTGTGAACCAGGTACTTAGCCCATGCGAACAATTGTACTCCGCCCGTAAGGGAAGACTGGACATGGTGTGCCCTGAAATTGTACAATCCTATCTATCTCGAAATTGACTTTGTCCTAAGATCGAGTATTAAGTTGTTCAATTTCTGGAAAAAATCCTTTTCTTTTTATTTCAGGTAAGCGATAGAAAAGTGTAGAAACTGCAATGAAATGTGTCTGGAAGGCGACTCTCTTAATCCTAAAATACTTACATTAACATTTTAAAAAGTTATAATAGTATTACATACCATAAGACAGCACTGAACATATTATCTCTTGGCTATTTCACATGAAGATTTTTCATAATTAGCTACTGTTCATTGCTATCTCTGTACTAGAAGCAAATCATACGTGCTTAACACGTGCACCCACTCAGCCTCATCTACTCTAACCTCCATCCAATGACTCTCTGAATACTTCTATATCAATCCATTTCTTCGCCTTGGTAAATAGATCGAAGAAACCAAGAAAACGTTACACAAAAATGTTGCATAAAAATGTAATACATTTTTTGAGCTTATGTTTTTATGAAGCATTATTTGAATTACCCGCAATTGTGTGCCTTTAACAAATTTTCAACTAATTAAATTTCTTTAGAATTCACAAATTCTCCTTTTTTGATGATATTATTACCTTTTAAGTTACTTTTTTGATTACCAACCAAAGCAATGACCAAAAATTATTTAATTTGATATTTTAAAATTTTCCAGTTAAATATGAAAGTTCAACTGGAAAAATCTTTCTTTCTCGAAAATAAGACTCGACAACAGCAGCAAATCATGTTTCTCTTAGTGACTGAAATTTATGGAATTTAATTTAATTTTATTTTAGTTCTTGTTTAAATACCAAAATTCAATTGTTTCTTCCAATTAGTTTGTAAGAGAAGAAATTACATTTCTTTTGTTCTTTTCAATATACAAGTAAAAATCGTGTAGGATTTTCCATCTAATCGAATTTAAATTTATAATACAATGACCTATTCGGAAATGATTTTTCTTTTATGAAACGTTTTTGAAAATGCCTTTTCCGAATTCTGTTTCTGTTTTTCTCCATCGATCTAGAAATTATTTAATATTTTGCCAAGAGGATAATTTAAGTATATAAAAGATAATATTTTTTCGTTATGTTATATTCATAAATATATGCCCACGTTGAATATGGCTCGATGGTTTTCACATATTTTCAGATTAAATAATTGAATAGACAGGATGTAAAAATGCCATATTTTTCTCCTAAGGGGGCATCTTCAAGAAAATGTCAAAAGCTTCATATAAGACCCCTACGCACAACAATACAGAAGAGGGAATTGAACGATGAACTTTAAAAAGTTGTTTTTTTCTTTGTGGTTCAGAGAAATTTTTTTATAAAACTTTTACCACCTTTATTCCAAAATTATGGTGAAAAGCTTTAGTTTTAAAGAATAAAATTACTAAACTGTTACTTATAGTATATAGGAGATTATTATTATTATTATTATATGATGAAAAGCTTTGCATCAAAATTCATACTCTTCTTTTCGTTTGGTTTTTATATAGTACATATTCCAAAATACAGTGCAACCACTTTGTTGATTAACTCACCAACTAGTATACGTACTTAGATATCCAAGCCATCATATATAAGGAGTATTATATTCAAGTGTTGTTATTGTTTTAGATAAAATTAAAGAAGAACACAACAAAAAATCTTTAAAGCGAATGAAAGATGAGGAATCTATAATGTGTCGGGATATAAGTACACAAGAAGAAGCAATCTAATGCATAGTGATTGAAAATCTTTATTATTGAAATAAAAGAAAACATATAGTAACTGAAAATTTTCTGATGCCCTATGATAGAAATGGGACTCGTAATTAACAAATCTATAGTTCAATGAATTAACTCTGATAAAAAGAGCCAAGACTTTGTTTCGTCTTTTGCGAATTCGCTCTAATTCACAGGTAGGCTGGGGTTCATAATAGCATAAGTATCTCTTCAAATTGTATCCAAATCGGTATATTATTTTTAAAATATATTGAAAAAAAAACTTTAGAAACGCGGTTATTTTTCCTACAACTATTTTTCTAGACCAATTTTACTGAAATTTAACATATCCTTTGCCTATCTATCTGTAATCAATGTATGTAAATAATTTGAATAAAATTGCTCTACAAATTTTCAAATTAAATCCGAAAAACAATTTTAAAAAAACGACAAAACTTTGTTGTCAACCCAGTTTTTACTTTATAACTTCGCTTCGCTTCTGCCGATTCTGCTGAAATGTAATAACATACCAAGTTAATGAAGGAGCAACTCATATTGTAAATTATATCAAAATCGGATAACAAGTTTTTGAGTTATCTTGTATACGGACGGACGGACATCCAGAAATCGATATAACTTTTGATTCTCTAAACAACTATACCCTTTGAGTGATTACGTACAAAGGGGAGGATGGGATGAATTTCAATTAGTAATATCAATTGAGATTACAGGATGTTTATGCACGGACGGGTAACATGAGATTTTACGAACATTTTCCTTTAATTTTTCCATAAAATTCCATTTTTATACATTTCTTAAGTTGACGGAACTTGATATGGTTTTACTGTACGTGTTTTTTTTTTGTTGTTCGTATTTTTCAAATGTTGAATAAAAAGTTAAGGAAGGACACAAAAAAGCTTTTTTTCTTGTTCGCTCAAAAAATTTTCAGTTGAAGTTCAACGAAAATCTCACAGGTAACGAACCATAAAAATATATAACAGGTGAAAATTATAAAAGCACGTGAATATAGTGAGAGCGAAGAGAGATAGAGATCCTTTTAGCATGTTTGAAGGTTGTTACATATTTATATATACACATCTAATGGGCATTTAAAAAAGATTAAAAGTACCACCTGAACATGTACAGAAGTACTACATATATCAATTCAAAATGTATGAGCTTTTTTGTGCCATATACTCGCATATACATATCTTTGGAGGATGAGAAAGAAAAACCGGGTTTTACATTTACAATATTGTAAAAAAAAAAAAATTTCTTTAATCTCAGGTCTTGGAATGGTTATACTATATCATCAGGATCGAACATTTCTAATACTTAATGTTTTAAAATAATTAATAATATGTTAACCTCTGGAATAACAAGTTCTTCTTCTTCTATTATTTAATGATAAAAAATCACAAGATTATTATTAAAGAAACCAGTCTGTTGAGATTACTTTATTGTTCCGCTAGTCGTCCATTATTCGTGATCTTACTATCTATAGTAGCCTTTTTTTCTTGTTGTTCTTGTTTATGCTTCAATCATTATTCACTACTATATGTTTCGTTCAAGAAAACGAGTCTAATATAAAAATGATGATAGGTGGAAAACAATATATGTATATGATTTTACTTGATTCCCAAGTCTGACCCGTTATTCTTGATATGATCCAAATATGTTGTACCCTTTTTCTATAATATATAGTAACTATTCCATATATATGAACTCACTCCCCTTTTTTACTTGTTTTTTTTGTTTGATACAAGAAGAAAAATACACACCACTTGTTTTATCGTTTTCGATATGGTCGGGTAGTATTCTTTGGTATATCTCTCCCATCTTCTGTATATGGAGGAAAAAAAAGAAGAAAAGTTCTTTTTTTTTTTCCTATCCAGCTGGTGTTACTGGGGGAGCTTAGAACTTCACAATTTCCATATTTTTGCTCAGTTAAGTACGAGACGTTGTCGTGATATGACTTCTGGAAAAGTAAAATTGGGGTAAAACCAAAAATTAAATAAAACTAATACCTAATTTTGATTGTATGTGCGGTTTTGATTTTTATTAATTTTTTTTTTGTTTTGATAGGGCTTTTCAAAAAAAACGGATAATGCAATTATAGTTAATAAATTTAAAAAAAAAATTGTTTTAAAAAACAGTAAGAAAAAGTGTTTTTTAGTTTAATAAAAATTGTTTTTAATACTAAAATTCTGTTAGAATTTTTTAATTATTTAAAAAAGAAAAAAGAAAAGTGTAAGTTTTGTGAATTAAATTAAAAACAAAAAAAAAAAACAAAAAATTTAATTAAAATTATTAAAATAAAAAGAAAATTAAATATTTTAAATTTTCTGTTTAGCTTTTATTTGTTTTTTTTTTTTGGTGTGCAATTTATGTAATATAAATCATAAATAGTTTAAAAAAATAAAACACTAAACCAGTGATAAAGAAGCTTTTTAAAATGTTTTATACTTCCGGATTACACTATCCAACACCATATCGTCATCATCATCAACATCATCCATGATAGTAATATTAAAATAATTATGATAATGGATTTGCGTACTTATATATATATTTCATTTTGGGGCTAGCTTTTTTGTTTTCAAATGATGGTGGGTCATCCATTTTATTACAAAATACTGTTTGTAATATAAAATATAATAATAATAAAAATAAAATAAAAAAAAGAACAAATTATGCTAACGAAAGGGGATTAACTAAAATACTACTCTATGGTAAATAAACCATTAGGACTAATATTCGGTCTCAATATTGGTGGTCTCAAGACACTTAGATGTGTAAATCGATAACTACTAAAAACGTGTTAAGTTGTTTATTGACCACAAATATTTAAGCAGATAATCCAGTTATTAAAATATATTTTAAATTTAATATAAGTTTTAAGTTTTGCGCTGCGAAAAAATTGCCTTTAAACAAACCATTGAACCCCATCGACATAACCACACGACTCTATTGGACTTATTTCAAGACTTATTTTAAGTCGGACTGAAAAAAAGTCTTGTGGAGACTATAAAAATTGGACATATTTTAAGTCGGACTGAAAAAAAGTCTTGAAATAAGTTGGAGTTGTGGGGTATCTGTTTTAAACAAAAATGCGTTGCCTTTTTTTTTTCTTTGGAGTGTCCTAACCAGCTAAACAGTAAAACAGCTAAACAGCAAAAAAATATGACCTCAAAGTTCTATCGTTTTTTAAAGTTAATTTGAAAATTTGGAAAACAATTCGATTCGAAATCTGCTATAATATACCTTTTGTTTATACAAGATCTCATGTTAAATTTTATTAGAATCGATCTAAAGATACTGTGGTAGACTTTAGCATTTCCCAAACTTTTCCTACGACGGAACACTTGAACGAAACAACCTGGTTATTCTATATCTGGACCAGATAATACCTTGTGTAGCATAGAATCTCTTTCTGGACTTTGATTTTGGTAGCAGAATAATATGGAAGTTTTTGCCTCGCATATATCCTATATGTCCATTGTTCAGGGTAATAAAAGAAAAAGAATATCTAGTTTTGACATACTGGAATACTCTTTTATTAAATTTGTCCAGAAATTATTTAATGGCAGTTTGTTGTATCATTAATTTTGGTTGACTAGATATAAATTTTGATAGTTTTTCACGGAACACTTATTCACTTTCCAAGGAACATCGATGTTCCATGAAACATAGTTTGGAAAACGCTGCTGTAGATACTTTGAAACAGGATAGTTTTAATAATAATGGTGATAAAATAGATTCATATTAATATGCCTGCGGTTACTCATAAATTAGACAATTTTATTAGTGATTTCAGTTCGCTTCTCTCTTGTGGTTTATATATTCATTGGACAATTGTTTTTCTACCATAGGATATTAAAGTTTAGCTGCTATATGTGTTTTCATATTAATTTCAATTATTTTATGGACTAGTTTTGGTTTGTGTTTCAACAGTTTAAATGTTCTCGATTCAGAAATTTATATAATGAGATCTTTTTGGGGCAAGTAAATCCTATGACAAGATTTAAGTCTTTTAATTATTTAGAATTGACGACACTATTGAAACACATGTTTTAAAATTCAATTGGTGTCAATCAATAGTAAGAAATTCGTCTGCGAGACGGCTGGGCGTAAAAATCATTTATGAATTAAAAAAAAATGAGTAACAAGGAGGTCAAGGCTCGAACTGTAGCGCTACTGAAAGAAGACGTATATTTTCTTCTCGATATAAGGTCATACTCTAGCAGCAGTAACATTTTTGATATAGTATGTGCCTTATGTTATTTAAACTGCTCTTGGGCAAACGTATTCTTGCGTTTTAGGACTTTTGAAAAATCCTTTAAAGTTTTAAATGTTGTATCATTTGGACTGAATTTTCGGTACAAACTTTTATTCTTTTGTAAATCTTTTATGGGCGATAAACATCCAAGAAGAGAACTTGAGTGATAATTTGAAGTAGTTCTGTCCAATATGGTTCTTAAACTGACAAAATAGATAGGCAAAAAATGTTTGGAATATTTCTCCTAATCAGTTCAAATTCAATTACTAGATTTATAATTAATTCCAACTTGATACGTAAATCTGGTTTAACCAAATTCCGATATTAAAACGTTATATTTTTCATTTTATTTCAAAATTGTAGACCAAAATATGGTTGTAGTACTTTTATAAGTAATTTCTCAAGTGTTGGAGGAACCAATATAGTAATAATTTGAAACTTAATAATACTATATACTATTTTTGTTTGATCCTGAAAAAGATTTTACCCAATATAAGTTGGAAATTTTCTTTTTAATTAATTCAAAAAAATTCTTATTAAATTAAATTTTCTAGCAAAGTTTCGAGTTAATTTCTTACGGGATTATAGAAGTTCTGTTTACCGATTTGATCTTTAACTTCTCCCAAGTCAACAGCGTAAAACTTATCAGTTGTTAAATCCTTTAAGGTTCACAGCTTTATTAAGTTTGACTGTTACCGTCGTTTAAGAGATTTGTGATCTAAATATCACTTGTTTTTTTTTCTTGTTCTATAAAACCTCAAAGTTTGTTGTATTCAGATTTGGTGAGGATCCTAATTAAAACATTTATTTCATTGCTAACAAGATTCTGAAAGCTTTTACGCCTTTTCTTTCCATTTCACTTTATTATGGGAGAAGGATTATTATCTTCTTATACATTCAATTTGTTCTTTAGCTGTACTAATAAACTCAGCTGTTAGAAGAACCTGTTGAATTTCATATTTTCATAGAAGAAAATGGAAACAAGAAACGAAATTTAGAAATCCTTAGGAAAAAATTCAGTACTAGATTTGGTTTTAATTACACAGGAAGGAAAAAAAGAAATTATGTCAGGATTTTTCTAGATGATTTTTCTTGGTGAAAATGAGAATTTTCAACTACGAGCTTTTATTCCCATTTTCTTTTATGATGAAATAAAAATTTTATAAAAGAAAATTTTGATTAATTTTTTCTTTTTTTTTGCTGTGAAAAATAAAATAAAATTAATTAAATTTTTTTTTGGGGAAAAGTTTTAATTATTATAATTAATGATGTTAGTATATTTTTATGAAGTTTTTAAAGAGGATTATTTCTAGTATATGCATTAATATTTTTAATACACATTTTTAAGTTCATGAATAGAAATTGCTTTAAAGGAATTTTTCCAGATTATAGGAAAATTATGAAATTCGTCATAATTTTCATAGGAATTTTAAGTTTTCTAAAATTTCTACTTTTTTTAAGCTCACATTCTAATTTAAAGTTAAACCAGCTTCATCTGTCGCAAATTTCACGCTTACAATAATATCATTGAATTTTTCATCACTCCTTTGGAAAGTGCCACTGGACATGCTATAAACCCGATCGAGAACTTAATCCTTTGCAAGTTGTTATCAATACCTTCGTCAAAAATTTATCGATTTTCTATATCACGTTTTTACAGGGTCGTGTTCATCACGCTTTATGTTGCGGGTCTCATTCAATTGAAAGTACTAAAAAACCAGATGAAATAAATTCTACTCCTCTGTATACACTTTCAAAACGCTAAGTATCGATTGATACACTCAATCTAATTTTATTTGGTTCTCAAAGGATCTCATTCGATTCGTCTACGAATGTAATTCTCAAGAAACAACAATACGACACTACAAGTGGTAATACAAATGTTACTAATAGTATTTTATACGATTTCTTGGGAACATTATAAGTGTTTATTATTCGTTTGAACGAATTTTTGGTTGGTTACAATATTTCAGAAAACAAAAAGAAATTATTATCGATCGATAGTAGAGTAAAGTACATAATTCTTGTTCTTACCTTTATTTTTTTGTTTTTTGTTATAATGATTCTTCCTAATGTACTTAAATAAAGTATGTAGTTAATGATGTGATCGATTTGATTTGCCATAATATTTACTTTAAAGAGTTTTCCAACTTGGTAACTGAAACATTACCCAAATTAAATGTGTATAGTTTTTTTCTTAATCTTCAATGAAAATTGACAAAAAAAAACAATGAAATGGATTTAATTTCGATTTATTATTAATCAATTAAGGTTAGTTGTTAATTGTTTCAATTTATTTATTAAAGAATCATTTTGAATATTATCACAAAATGATGAAATTAAAAAGATTAATAATGAAAACATTTCCTAATTCAGAAGTTATGCATAATTTTTGGTTTCAAAATTGAGATCAAAAGTCAAAGACTTTAATAAAACCTATGGCATAAATATGTCCTTTCTTTATTGTCCAGCTGGATTTATATAATACACATTTTCAATAAAGTATTAAACGTTATATTAGAAGTCCCTGTGCCAGTGTTATTGGAAATATTTAACAAAAAAGTCATTAAAAAAAACAAAAAAATGGCTATAGCCAAGGGATTGATCCCGGATTCTTTCAAGTCATTATTAACAGTCTAAAGTTTAGACTCTAAACCAAAGCTTTGCAATTTTTTGACCTTAACGGCATTACTAGGCACTTCTCAGCCTTCTACGGGAGCACTATACAAGTAAGAATATGTAAAAATCAGCGGCACAAATAATATCATAACGTGTCATACCAGTAAGACGACTGAAATCTGGTCTAAACTGATAATACTCAGATTACGCCAATATTTGCCTAATTTATTATAGATAAACGAATCAATTGACTTAGTTTCGTTGTAGACACATATGTCTTCAATATTAAATTTTACTAAGTTCTATACTAACCCAAAAACAATTCGATCTTTAGATTTCTACGGCTCTGGATTTCTTAAAATTGTTCTTAAATCCAAAATGACATCTTTTAAAGGTATTTTTTGGTAGACAACAAAAAAATTTTTATGTATAAAATTTATTTTTAATAATAATTGTCTAGGTTTTGGTCCTTCTAAGGAATTCGTTTCATATACATACATATGTATATACTAAAATTTAAATTGGAATATTTTCTTATTTTTTTACGCATGAATGCCAAGATATCTGTCGCTTTTTCTACAATTTTCTAGAATTCAAAAGGAGACTTTGTGCTTGCTTTTTTTTTCTTCGTTGAATAATATTCTTTTGAAGTGCTGTTCTCCAATTTCATTTTTTACGTATGGTACATAAAAGGGTAACGCCGTTGTATTTTATATGTAAAAAAAAAACAGAAGGTTTATCACATATCCTACAAATGAAGAGGATACGAAATATCAAAGTAAACATGAAAAATTCAATTAATTTTTTTCTTCAATATATTTTGTTTATAAACAGTTGTAAAATAAAATCTTTCAGATTATTACTATCTAATCAAATATATCAAATTTCTTCATTTCCTAACCGCACGACTCCATTTGACTTATTTCAAGACATATTTTCAGTCGGACTGAAAAAAAGTCTTGTTGAGACTCTAAAATTTGGACTCTTTTGTCAGTCCGACTGAAAATATGTCTTGAAATAAGTCCAATGGAGTCGTGGGGTAAGCAACTTTAACGCTACAAAACAGAAAGCTCAAAGAAGGTGAAGAGTTTTCATATTTGCGATGACTTACAAATATGTGTTTTCCAATTTTAATGAAATTTTAGGGAATTTATTTGGATGTGTAAATCCTTACTTGTGTTTATAAAGTGAATTAAAATTAAATCACCAATTTCGAAAAGGGCTCATGTCGGTTTTTTCAAATCATTCAGGAGACACAAAAAACTGAATTTCTGACATACTGTATGGAATTTAAGGGCGCAAATTTTTGCGCAGAACAAGTGCAACTCCATTATTTCTTCAGGGACGTTTTCACGAATATAATCACTTCGTTGGGTCCCTTGAACGCTTGAACCTCGTGGTAGGAGTAGAAAGTTACCGTTTTCATATTACGCACACAAAATTCATAGATCCATAGATGGCGGAAATAAAATCGGACAGAACTCGGAGTGGGAGATTCTGCATATAATCAAACTCCAAGTTCATGGTAGTGCTACCAACCACTTGAAATTTTTCAGTGATTTCTTTGATTTTGGAGTAAAATTTGGATGCCCTTAAGAACTATTAGTTAATTTCTTCGCATTTCAAGTTATGGTCTCTCAAATGACAAATTAAAATTGACCTTGAAATAGTTCACATAAGGTAGATGTCTTGAATTAGTTTCGAAAAGGTCTCATCTCCAGAAAGACATGCATTTTTTTCTACTTTAGAAAACAGATATGAGTCCCTTTTGCTAATGGAACATGCATCTATATGTGAAGACAAAAAAAAAAACAAGCCTCGAAAAAGTACATTTTGAAAAAAAACTCGACATGAGTTCTTTTCGAATTTGATGATTCAATTGTTTTATCAGTTTTTAGTATGTCATAAATTAATAGTGGAAAGACGCACCCTGGAGAGTAGAAGCATGTTTTCAAACTCAATTTGTATGAAGTTTTTTGTATCAGAATTCCTTAATATGAGGACCGAGATTAAATGAAATTATAAAAAAATGAGAGAAACCAAATTCAATAATATTATAAATCTTCTTTTAATAGAGGTTCCCAAACTTTTTCGTCTCAAGGACCACTTGCCATACTTTTCGGTTTTGAGTAGAACCCCCCGCTTACTTGATATTGATTGCTTGCAAATTCATCAACTTCAAATGTATTTTTGACAGCTGATATAATGCTACTCACTTTGAAAGGGCTAAAAGTGAGTATATCACCCCAAGACCATAAATATAATGTAAAATACTATGATGTACAGTAATGACAATTATACGGTTCACTATTAAATTTTTGTTCGCTGACATGGACCCCTTGCAGGTCGCCGTCCACCCTTGGGGTTCCATATAGACCACTTTGGGAATCACTGTTTTAATATAACAATAATAATAGGATCTCTATTCAATTACTAAATAGGGTTAGGGGCAAGTACAGAAAGTACCATAAAAATGTTGACCGATTGTGAGTTAAGAAGATCAACCGAATATTAATCTGTTTTTTTTGGAATTGTAAATGAAATTGATAAAAACATTTATATGAATAAGGATAATACGAAAACGTTTTCATATCTATATAAGGATAGGTACTTCAAGGAGTGAAATTTTTTCCTTTTGGAAAAGGTCAATTTTTATTCTTTTGATAGAATTTAATAAGGTTTCATATACATATAGAAAATTGTGAATAAATTTTAGGATAATTGGACCGAATAAAAGGTTACAATACTACATAAAACACCATACACGTAGAATAATTATATTTTTTTTTTTTGTATATAATGTGTTAAAGATCCTTTATTATTAATTTGTTTTTTTTCTTTTTTTTTGCTGGAAAAGGATAATTAGGGTTTTCCTAGAGGGGAAATACAAAAAAACAAAAAACTGTCTGTAAATATATTTACTAATTAACTAAAATCTAATTAATGTATTATAAAATTAACTACCTTTATTATAAATAATGAGATAATGAATTAGAAATAAAAAATAATTTTAATATATTTGGACAGAAATTTACTGAATTGCATTCATTAGAATCGCTCAAAATAGCGAAATATTAATATGAATTTTCACGGTTCCTTTTTTTTAAGGGTGTGTGGGGTTATTTCTCCCGCCCACTTAGAATAAAAATTACATAACAACACATATTTATTAAATTCCATCATCGTCACTAATTAGATTGCAGATGAATATCATTATTTTCATTTAGATATACTATATATGGAAAAGGTTCAAAAGGATGATACTGAAACCTACTATATATAACTTTTGATATCTATTCTGTACTAGCTTTTGAAGGTTATGAAAATTCAACCCAGAACTTTTTTCTATGATAATGAAAGGGTTTTCTTTTTTCTTTGGCAAGGAATTCAATTTGAATATTAAATGACATCAACTGAGATAGAGTTATCTTGTGATCAAAAGAATGGTGATATTATATGATTATAATCTAGTCAAATTATGTATGTGAGATTTTTAGTCTTAGATTGAACACTTTTCACACCTTTTATTTTACTTCTAGGAATAAGTATGTAAATAATTATAATTGTCAAAACTTCAATAGGCGGTTATTTATGAAAAGACATGAACTAATAAATAAATTGTGACTATCAAAGTCCCATTGTCTGAGGTAAGAACGTTTGAGAGCAGATCTAATATTTTCTTTTTAGAGAAAAGTTTCCTTTCCAAAATATTCTAATGGAAACGTCTAGTTGAAATTCGAACAGGTTAATTATACTTTTCAGTAGAATTTCATCTCATATTCTGATTCGAGTTTTTAGTACCATTTCAGAAGCATTGCACTAAAAATCAGTAATGAGACCACGAAAAAGATTCGAAGAGAGTGACTAAAAAAACCGAAAATCCAATTCCACAACCTTCTTTATGGGGTATCGCTGATTTGTATATATACATACATATATAATCAATACTATAATCACATTTGAGTCATGAATTTATTTATAAAACTCCAATACTAGAGTTCAAGCAACGAATATATTAATTACTTAACCTTGAACTGTCGAAGAGTCAGAGTAAGTTGTCGATGGAAAATATATTTTGGAGGTTCAAAGAATCCGAATCAAAGCAAGACATGTCGTTTTTTAGGTCCCACATTAGTTCGAGGGAACTGAAAATAGAATAACGTTTGAATTGTTATATAATAAATATCGACTCGAAAACTATTGAATCGATTTTGTTAAAAATTTGGTAAATGCGTTGATATCTTTCCAAATTAGAGTATAGAGTATTTGGATTTTCGATGGGGGTTACCAGGGAAAGAGGGGGGGAATAATAAAACTTAATTAGGTCAATAATAGGCAGAAGTTTTCAGGAAATTTGAAACTTGTACATTCTAGATAGGCCAACACTGAAAAGATAGGATATGTCTTCATTCGGACGGGAGTTTCAAGGGGCCCAAAATAGACAAACGTCAATAATTCGGTCAAATTGAAATTAAATTTACTTTCATATATTCTACAAATAACGAGAACAAAGCCGCGAGTACCAGCTATATATAATATAATTGAAACAGAGATACGCTACACCTTCCAAAACTAAGGAGTTCATAATACTTTTATTTGAGTTTATTCTTAATCTTTACGTTTAAAATTCTTATCTTTTTAGAAAATATTTTAGTTTGAAATTTCCTTTTATTTAGAAGATGTACCCGAAACACGTACCATACATACCATATGTGGGGTAACATATATAATTTCCTGAGGGAGCATGACCAAAAAGATGAAAGCTTTTTTACTATACATAATTATGTAGTTTCTTCATTATTATAAGATTGTAGTAGCTTTTTGCCTTGTGGAGCTCTTCTGTATATATGAAATTACTTGAACGTTTTATGTACTCTATTATTATGCTTTTATATGAGGTTTACTTTTGTATCTTTAAGTTCTTTTGTTAACATAGCAACATCTTCTCTATGCAAAATTGCATAAATTTATAAATAAACGAGTAAAAGGTTTTTGCAGTACAGTTTCTTTTTGTATTCAAGTGCTTTAAACATAAATATCATGAATATTTTATTAACGAACAGTAACTATATTTGAGAGAGGATATATTATAAAATGGTGTAATGATGCACAAAATTATAATTAGGGGTTATGTTTATATACTAACAATTTAGTTTGTAGAACTTCTTGACTTTCTAATGATAGCGCAGTGGTTTTGTTGTTTGAAGAAATATGAAATTGGTTAATTAGAGACTCTCGTTTTTTATTTTTCTGTTTTTAAAGTACAGTATCATTGAGTTTACAAAATTTATGATCTTATTCTCTACAATCTTCAATTTGAACAATTATTTTTCTATCCTAAAGCTTTGTGTACACTTGAATACAAGTAGAGGTAAAACTTACGACTTAAACTTTTGAAATTTAGCATAGAAGTTTGTCATACTCAATTTGATATTACATTCGAACAAAATCGATAACCGACACTTTAAATAATGAAGCACAACAGTTTGAGTTTTGCTTTTCCAGTTGAATTGCGAAAGTTGTAAACCAATTTCCTTCAAATTTAATACCACTAGTTTAATATTACACTTTTCTAAATGAAAATCGAAAGGGTTTCTTTGTTTTTTTTTAAAATTTTTTAAGATATAGTTTTAAAAAACGAAATAAATGAAGCTTCAGCCCAATAAGTTTGAGCCAAATTTGATAAGACGTAATAAAATTATACAGAAAATACCACTAAAGGTTTAGTTTTGGTAGTATTTACAGCTCAAATTGAGCATAAAACAGGAAATAAATAACATTAAATCATGAATTTCTTAAATATGGAATTGAGAAGTATACTTGCTTAGGCAAAAGTCAGAAACTTGTATTAGAGTTAATACTAATAGAGTTCTTTAATAAGAATGCCATGTTCGCACCAAACGGTATTTGGCTATAGGTCGATTTGAACTTTCAATATGTCTTTATCTAACTCAAATCTATAACTACCCTTTCAGTTTTAACTTCCTATATTATTTCAATTTTGAAAGTGTAGTCATTGTTTATTATATCTTGGTGGTATCCCTTAGAATCCTGTGTACATTCTTTATTAACTAAATTTCATGGAAATCATATCCTAAACTAATTAAAATACTATTAATAATTACTATTTCTTTCCTTTACAAATGAACACATTCTTCGATTAAGATTTACATACATTTTAAGGACAATACATTTTTCTAATCAAATACGATGCCTAAGTTAAAGGAAATGGAATTTCTATACATATGTATTTATATACTATATAAAAGGATATTCTACAGAAAAAAAAGATAATTCTCCTTAAGTTAAATAAAAGGTACTGGAAATATGTTAATATTTCGGCCCACGTAAAAAAAGTTTTGTTATTATTTCGGTTTTTGTATATTTTTGGAATAAAATTTCTTAAAATATTTACTTTCCTTAGACTTTATTGGATTAACTTTCTTTTCGCCCACGTATAAAATGTAAGTCACCAGAAAAGGAAGAAAAAGTCAAGAGAACATTATTATGGTATAAGAATGTGTACTTTTCCATATAGTAGTACTTTTCTTTTTTCCATTAAACTCATCAATGATTAAGAAGGAAATAAAAAAATTCCTGTGATTACTTGTGTCTGCAAAAGGGCCTCGTCATGTCTCCTTCAATTCCATATAAACAAAATATCATTCTAAAAATAAATATTTATATATTAAAAATAAAAGCTGATCGTTTTTATTTGGGATTATCTTAATATAACATATAAGATGGGAAAATTTATTTATGAATTAACTTCAAAAAATTTTTTTTTCTTTTTTTTACCTATTTTGAATATAATTTTGGGCGCGTAAATTCTCACAGGATTTTGCCAAAAATACATTAATTTTTGATAACATATTATCAGATGATAAATTCTTAAGGGGTTTTTGGGTAAAAGTAATTATAATTGGGTAAAGAAAATTAATTACCTTAGGATTCATTGTTTACAGGTGTTTTCAAAAATGAATACCAAAATTTCGAGAAAATAATGAAAAACTTAGAAGGTTTATTAATTTCATTTCCCAATGCGATAATAAATTTTATACAGCGAATGTATGAAAATATGATATATTGAGAACTGAGAGGTGGTACTAAAGTAACCCAAGCGAATAACATAGAGGTAGTGTGTTATTACGCGTTTTTACCATCTCGAGTGAAGTTACTGGTTATTCAGATTTCATAAAAAAATGGTATATACAAGGTCTTAAAATTGATGTACTCAAATAGTGCTTCTATTCATGTGCGTTTTTTTTTTAAGTAATCAGAAAGAAAAAGATAAAAATGAATGGGATTTAATATAATCAATCTGAGTCACTGAATCCTTACTGGTTGTCGTATTTTTGAAATTACCTCCATTCAACATTTTCAAATTATATAAAGTAGAAAATGTATTGTAAAAAAGTTTCGGATAGAAGAAATTTCTGAAATTCTTTTCCCAAACTAAAAGCAATAAAAAAACTTACTTTCTTGAAATTTTTACAAAACAAATCTTCTAAAATCTAAACTCATTAACTTTATTCGTTTTCCTTTTTTTTTGTTTTTAAGTTCGCACCACCAAAAACTAAGAAGAACCTATTTGAATTTCGGGAGAAAAATTAGCCTCAATCCTAGCAAGTTTTACAAAGCAAAGCATTTTGATTTAATTTCATAAATATCAAAGGGTAATTCTTGTGAAGGGTTTCGTGCTTTTTTTGGTTTCATCCTTTTTAGGGTTTTATATTAAACAAAATGAGCAATGCTTTTACGTATTATTTTTCAGCAATTCATTGATAAAATATAATTCTTTCTCATTGTATTATATTGCATGAAATCTAAAAATACCTTGAAATTTGATTTGATTCCCGAAACAGTACAGTACAATTCACAAGTAAAACAAAAACCTAAAAATATTTTAACAAATATATTCTTCTCCAGATGCTATTATCTTCTCCATTCAAGGAGTTTGTCAAGTTTTCTGGTAGTTATTTTTGTATTTTGACTAATAAAATACTTCAACGCAGAATCCATCCAACTAGCATAATAGATCGCCGTCAAGTTCCTGCCAATATTAGGAATATTGGGAATATAACAAGTAACAGGCACGTAGCGGCTACTGAAAATGTTAGTTGTGCACGTTTCTTCCCTATTTAAAACTTCATATAATACACCCATACCTCGCTATACGGCCGCTCTTTATAAGGCATTTCGCTATAACAGTTTTTTTTTTTAATTTAGGTACTTTTTTGATTTATGGCCCCCAATATTTCGTTAAACGGCCAAAGACAATGTTGTACATACTGTTAGAGAACTTCTGTTTAGTTTCAGCTTCTCCCTTTAGGCAGCACTGCTATAAAAAAATAATTGATTTATTATACTGCTTTTCGCTTTACAGCCAACTTTTCCAGAACGTATCTAGGCCGTAAAGCGAGGTATGGGTGTAGTCCAAATCTCACTAAAACAGATTTAAAATATCGTCGACAATGAAGGCCATCCCAAAACTTATATATATATGCATTGGGAATTTCGACCTATACATGAAATATTTGTCTACTTGCAACATTTAGGTCATTTATACTGTATATAGATGTTGCGTTTAAATTTCGCAAAGATTTCATCCTGGTTTCTAAGATTGCAGACGCTTTCTTTCGGAACACACACATTTAATTCACCATTTCACACTTAAAAATACTATTCTTTAACATTATTCTATATTGAAATGGACATTATTAAAACTCCTGTTTACGTTTGATCGACGACGAATTGAATGAAATGTCATTTTATTTAGGATTATACTACTTTAGACATACATTACTTATGGACTGTACTATACATTACATTTGTTTTCAGTCTGTTTTATTTTTCTTCATATTTTATTGCCTTAAAAAAAAAGAAAAGCAAATCTCATTTTTAGGTGAAAAAGAATAAGAAAAGGCCTTTTTAGGATATTATTTCGTTTTCATTATTGTGTATTATTGAGAGAAGGAAATGAACAAAAATTTTCTTTTATACCCGAGAAGAAAATTTGAGACGATCGATTGTGGTTGGTTGTTTCGGAAAAGTTCTTAGAAGTCATCCAAAAATAATGTAAAAATAAGAAATTTAATTAGAAAATTTTATATATATTTTCATTACATCAACACGAAACCGGCGAAAACAAATTTGAACCAAATTAACTTGTTTAATTGACAAACAAAGTAATTTATTAGTTAACTTAAATTGAATTATTTTATTTTTTGAAGTAATTTTGAAGTTTTTCTTTATTTTTTCTTTTTTTTTGGGGACGATCAAAAATGAACAATTTAATTAAATACCCAATTTAAGTGAATTAAACAATATTTCTTATGAAATAACAATATTATCAGATTTTTTTTTCCAGAAAAAGGTCATAAGCTCAAGTAAAAATATGATTCTTTTATCAAATTAGATAGGAATTTGTTTATTTATTTTATTTATTATATTTTTATTGCAATGTTTAGATTTTATTCTCGTATTTTTGTAGATTTTATGAATGTAAGTGGATAAGATCAAATATATATTAGTTATTTACGAGTTTCATATATAAATATTTTTGTAGATCTTAGCACTCAAAATATAAAATGACAGTGACCCTGACCCTGTTTATGTTATATCAAGACAGACTACTTAGGAAAAAACTTTAAGTACTTTATTCGTATTATTAAACCCGAATGGAATTTGAGATACTACTTAGGAATTTTCAAAATGTCTAGGGCAAAATTTGACCCTATGTACTAAGTAGTAGCCAAGTTACTAAATAATAAATGATAATACATATTTATTTTAATATTCATAGTTACGAGTATGTTAAGTATTTTCATATATCAAAGAATATAATTTACTTTCTTGAAGCGTCTGATCTATTTTCATGTACGCCTGAAAATAGGCAATATACAATTTCATGATGAAAATATGTATATGTATTTCTCAAAGCTTTTTCATTTAAAATGCCGATCAACCAAATAGACTTTAATCTTTTTTTGTTTTTTTTTTTCATTATAGTTTAATAATAATTTTATAATAAATTTAAATAAATATACTTCGAGAATAATAGTGATGCATGTGATATGCCCGTTCGAACTTTATAATGTAAAAAAAATTGTTTACTATATTTTCGATGATTTATTATTTAAATTCTGTTGCAATTTGCATTTTTAATAATGTAATAAATGCAATTTATCCATAAATACATTTATGAAATATATTTTTTTAAAGAATTATTAAAATATATAACAACAAAAGAAGCGTACATCGAATCATTTATATGTAATCTACTAACGCATCATGATATGATAATATATAGTACAACGCGATTTATATACTGTCCGGAAGTAGTTATATATATTTTTCTTGTTCGTAAATGAATTATGAGAAATTTCTCATTTCGAATCATTTCATTTTAAATGACAATTTAAGTATTTTACTTTTATATTGATATGATTTGAAGAACACAAAAGATTAATCTTGACAATATAACAAATGAAAGTACAAGGCTTTTCATTGAGAATATATGTACATACAAGTGCCTGTGTGTGTCTAGGGCAAGGCTTCCCAAACAGGGGGCCGCGACCCTAAGTTGGGTCGCCTAGATTTAAAATTGGATCGCAACAAAAATGGAATAAAAAGAATAAATTCTAGTCTTTCTATTCCGATTCTAGAATAAATAAAGAAACACAGCCAACATTTTATGCATATTCTCTTGACAGGCTCTATGAAATTTAGGTAGGTAGGTAGGTAGGGTCGCCATTTTTTTTTTTTTTTTTGAAAAGGGTCGCGTTGGTAAAAGTCTGGGAAGCCCTGGTCTAGGGCTAAAGTATTTTATGTTAATAAATTCTAATCTCATTTTGGTATTGTTATATGGACGAAGATTTCAAAAGATAAAAGTAAATGATAAAGTGAAAAGTCTATTGTTGCATAGGTTGTAACGTATGACGTTGTTCTGCTTTAAGTACATCACATGAAGGTGCGTTTTTTCACAAGTTGCTTCAGACTAGAGTAATATTTTACATGTAACACAATAACAACATACACCACCTTTTACTTGGACCAGAAAATTCCTACTCCATTTTTTTGTGTTTTTGATACTGGAATGTTGTCGTCCTGATCATTATGGCAGTTTTCTTTTGAACATATGAAAAGTATAGATTGAAAAATTTTTTTTGCGTTCGACGTTCAATTACCATGTGGTTTGAATATATGCTATCAATATCTAAGTTTTTTGTTGCTCTTACTCCTTATCGTTTTTTTGTCACCTTCTGGTTTGATCCGAAGTAGAGCAATGTCAAAAAAATCGCACCTTTTGTCGTCAATTCTACAAACTTTATCATTCTTTAATTCGAAATAACTGTTACATATTTGTGCTTAAAGTTATTTTAAGAAAATAAAACTATTTAAAGTGATCTGACTAATAAACTCATTTCGATCAAAAATAGTTTCGAACCTATTTTACTATAAATTTAGGTTATTTATAGTATGATAAACCTTGTATTTTTTTTTTGAAAATGAAATTGATTCATCGTACTATGATCCATCATAATTTTCATTCGTTGTTTTCGTTTTAAATCCTCGCCCATATACACTATATATTATTATTTTTATGAACCATGATGCTTTTAAATTGAATCTATACGCTGTGACTCCATATAACGTACATTTTATTTGATCTGATGTCGTTTTAAATCACCTCTCTCAAAGGATGGTATCACAATTCACATGCATTGGTATGTTCTCAAATATATGCGAGACTATAAAAATATGAATTCAAGTGAAATGAAATGCATTTATAATGCATTTATAACATGAAAAATGTATATGAATTTTTCTTCTCTATGTGCAGAGAAGAAAAGTTTAGATATTGAATTTTTTAAGTTAATATTTTTATTTTTCAGTTCAATTCAGTTCACTTCATATCAATATTGTCGTAAAATGAAATTTTTATATTTATTTTGTTTATGTGATTTAACATCAATCGATTGATTTCATTTGATTATTTAAAACGAGAAAAAGATTGAATGATTATTTAGATTTGTAAAATTTCTACTTAAAATATAAATAGAGCATATTTTTTAAATGAATTTCTATAGATTCTATTGATTTTATAGAATTATGAAATTCTATTGCTTAAAGTTGGAAAACTGTGTATGCTTTTTTAAAAGCGACGCACTAATTGTTTTCTTCTATTCCTAATTGGCACACTCTAACTAAGTGGAGAAGTCTGGAAAACTACATACCTATGTTATGTCTTCAGTTACAAGTTAGTTAAATTCTATACCAATGTGAAAACATTTCATAAACAACTTCAGTTCAGAATAACATCATAAAAGGCATTCGTTAATTAGGACACAGCCAGATAGATGAACGAATATATTACTTATATAATACGAGGAATGTCTGTCTGTCTGTCTGCACAATGATCTCGAAAACCCGCTGAACGATTTTCACGAAACTTGGGAGTTATGAGTTTTCGGGGACAAGGAATCGATCTAGATACCTCTCGCTTGGTATTTTCGAATTGGGTGGTCTGATCTTAATGAAACTTTACATTATTACTAAGGGGGCTAAGAGCTTTCGATTTTCCCACTACAAACCTCACTTTTCCTTACTGAGCAAAACTTGGTCCCCGGTACTGTACTATAAACTATAAGAAATCAAAAATTTCATGCAAATAAAATTGATATAGTACTTAAATATTTATAAATCTATAAATTTAATTAACTAGATAAGAAATAATAAAAAATTTTCAATTTAAAATCTTTCTTTTAATTCTTATTTCCGGTTATTTAAAATATAAAATCTAATTAAAATGAATTTTTCATCATTGACCAATTTTCCATAAATTCAATTCTAATAAATTGTTTCTTTTTAATTACAAAAGTTTGTGTTTCCCTTGAAGGAACAATTAATATCTTATCATATTTCTTTCTTATTTTTGTTGATAAATTCAAATGCAAATAACATCCGATAATGAATGTAATTTAATTTTTCTTATTCACCGCCTTCAACAATGTCCGATTTCCAATTATCATATTATATTTAATATTAAAAGAAAAAACGACAGATAATAGGGAAAATGAAGAGAGATATTCTTTTCTATATAACTAACACAATATAAGAACAACAATAACATCAATAAGAAGTAATAAATTAAAGATATTTATCTGTACTTTTTCTTTAATTTTCCTATTGAGTTCCATCATATTTATCTAATATAATTCAATAAAATAATTGGTATTTTATATATTTTCATAGATATATAAACTAGAAATTTATATGTTATTATAAAATTGTGTGGTTTAGGTTATTTATGAGGAAATGTTAAAGTGATGAAAGAAAAAGAATCTAGAGATATATTGTTCTAAATAATCCTATCCGGTTCAACTACCAGCATTGCTGGCATTAAATTACTAAATGCATTCTATTTCAATTTAATTGATAACGAAAACTTTCATGCCATCCTAAAAGTTTCTAGAGATGCCTACAAGTAGGCGTACAAAAATACACGGAAAGTGCAAAGTGTTAACTAAATATCTTAATGGCCAAATGTATCACTTAGTAGCAAAATAGTCAGTTACTGAAAGAGTTTAAATTAAAGTTAGTTTAATAAAATTTGCACAAAGGAACAGATTGCAATAAAAGAAAGATTTTAAAGATATGAAAATGTTTATATGTCACACACATATCCTCTTAGAAAGGTCTGGACAAAAAGTCCAGCAAATATTTTAATCAATACATAACATTTTTAATGATAACTATATTACGAGGGGCTTCACCCAAACTCGTTACCACTCCTTTTTGTAAAACTTTTGTATTATCCGGAAAAACATTTGAAAACGAAAGAATTCAATAGTAGTAAAAGTCCTTTAAATTTTATATCTGAAGAAATGGGTTGTTTATAATCTGTGTTGGACAGCAAAAGAGACTTGTATATTACAAAAGTGTATTTTTATTCTCATTTCGGTAGACAAGTGTTATATAAAACTGTTAACTGTGACTGCATAAGTACATAGTGCATAACTTTATGAGATAGGAGAAAATAGCTTATCTACGACTTATATTAATATGTTCCTTAATTTTACACTTTTCCTTGTTTTTAGGTAAACTGCAAGTCGATATTGATAGTTCCCAACCAAATTAACCCAGTTGGGCATAAGAGACACAATATGAACACTTCAGATATACCATATACTTAAAGCAAACATCACATATTATCACATTCATAAGGCAACGATTAAACGAAGCATCGAATGTAGTATAAACTGATATTATCATTATTAGTGTTGGGGAAGGATGTATAACTCGATCCTTTTTATATTAGTTTTCACATCGGTTCACTACGTTATTTTAATGGAATTTTGTTCGATATTTTATGTTTTTTATGTACTTATAAGGGAAATATTGCAGTCAAACATAAAATGCTGTTCATATACTCTTGTGTATCATAATTTTGATAGTACTATATCGAAATTAATGGAATTTTTAAGTGGTTTTAAAAGTTCTGATAGTTAAAAATTTTAAAATGGGTTTTTTTCAACTTTTTACCTTCGATATTTTTGAACATTTATTTTATTTACATTGTAGGTATTTTTTATTTGATTTTATTATAGTATCAGAATTAAATATGGTTCAATTTAAGCTTATTTATTCGATCATTTATTTTGATAATTAATGGATGTAATCATCAATTACCGATTAATTCCTGAAATGCATTCATTCACCGAGAAATCGTTAGCGAAAGAAAGTCACTTCCCCAGCAGATTAAAGTTGAGAATCTTCTTAACTAGGCATATAGTTGACTAAAATACCAAAATCATCTCCACTAAATTTTGAAACCTAAGAATGCCTTGTGTTCCTTTGTCTGAGACATTGGAGGATATATTTTATTCTGTTTTGGAACGGCAAAAGTATTATTTTGAGATTTGAAAACAACTTAAACACATGATCACTTTTTTGTGGCTTATTATGGTAAAAGGATAATTTGATTAGATTTTAATCAGAAATATTTAATGGCTCAAATTAGTATCTAAATATTCATCCTTTTTTACTACTTCAAACAAATAAAATTCAATATAAGAAACATTTTCAAATTTGGCTTTTTGAAAGCTTTATTGATCATGAAAATGGATTCTTAATTGAATCAAAGAGAAGAAGAGAAAATTTTTCGAAATACAATCTTAAATTTTAAAAGAATTTATATTTTCAAAAAGAAAATTATATCAAAAGGCGGAAATTGTCACCTATGGCAAACCACCCCCGCCGACTTTGTTATACAAAAATTTTCAAGTTTCGTTTTTCTTATGAACACTTTATTATCCAATAGTTTTGTTATTGAAAATTATTAAGTATGGTATTTGTTTTATTTATATAAGCCAATAGAGCTGATTTAAATATGAATAAAATGATATTGTGGTCAACACAAAATTTGAACATTACAGATGTTGATTTGCTGTTTAATGTTCGAGTTTTTTGCATTCACCTGAAAACTATAGAGGAACTGCCAAATCTGGATGAACGTCCGGCAGCACCACTTATCAAACGAATCGCTCTATTTTTCTAGAACTTGTAGAACATTTTCAGATGTTCTCTTCGTTGGGGTCTAAAATTTTAAGTTCTTTTAAAATTGCAAAATAGTGCCTAGTGCAGCCTCACACCAGAAATAAAGATTTTGTCCACAATATATTAGAAGAATAGAAAAGAATAAGAGCCTTGATAGTATGATAATATGGGTAAAGGACATAATAAAAATCACTCGTTTTGTAGTACCAAGAAGAATAAAATTAAAGATATTTACAGCATAAAATTGTGGCAATGAACATCCCTATTTCCTCAGAAATAATCAAACGAAGTTAGGTAAAATCGGTACAATCATCATTAAAACTCTATAAACATGCTTTTAAGATCGATTGGACTGACATGGCTCCTTTTCAATCATATTAATAATAGAGTAACTCCTGGGATCACAATGGGCCCACAAGGTGCCTGGTGTTGTACGCAGTACCCCTACTCTACCTACCTACCTTTCTACTCATTTTAAAGTATAAGAAAGTAAAAAACAAATGATTTTTTAATATTCTTTACATTAGAAATTAATTAGTTTACTTATGTAAAGTATTTTAAATCAAAAAATAGAATTAAATTTTGTTCTTTTTAATACAAAAAATCATACATAAATTGCATTTTACCCTTTTTTTTGATTTTGTGTCAAATTCGATTTAACACTTTTCCTATTTTATGAAAAGCATGGGGGCGGCTTTTATATTTTGTTAATTATATTTTAAACTTTTCTATTAGATTTAATGGATGCATAAAATAAAATCTTGTTATGTGTCATAATGTCACACACAACACAAAGGAACTGATTTTTCTATTACTGTGTGTAGTAAAACCCTTTTCCTTTAGAGTCTTTCACACACACAATCCTTGAAGCAAATCTAAAATCACATGAAACTTAATTAGATGCTGTTGTGTCGAATATTTTGGAGAAAAGTTTTATTACCTTTTAGTGAAACGTGATTTGGAATTTTTATAACAAGATTAAAAATGATATTGAAAGTTGTCAAAGGCTTTAATATACCAAAGTTTTTCTTTTTTGGATTTTAGATTGCCAAGTTTTGAGGAGGTAGTGGATGTCAGCCCATTCACAGATAGAAAAAAAAACGAATATTTTCGATTAAATAGGTTACATGTCTATTTTCACCTTAACCTTATTAGTGTTCTTGTTTTTGCGGTTAAGCTATATAATCGGTATTATGATTGATGGTGATGATATCGGATGTTGGAATCTGTTTTGGTTGGAGGAGCACAAAATTTGAATAATTAAAACATTCTTTTTCCTTTTTCCAGATAGTTACAAAAAGGAGTGTTTTATTAAAGGATGTATAGCTTTTGCAAAAATTAATAATTTTAAAAATAAAGACTGTTTTGTTTAAATTAAAAAAAAAGAAAAGAAAAATATTAATAATAGTATAAAATTTAAAAAGACAAAGTGAAGAGAAAAAAAAACTTATTGGTTCCTTATCTTTTTTTTTGTTTTTTTTGTTTTTAAAAACAGACTAAATTTATTTCACGATTTTTTTCTAGTTTTTAAAAATTTAATAAAAATGTTGTCATCAAAATCAATATCATATGAATTAATTATGTTAATCATGATCTTATTACGGATCAGTTCAGTTTATGGTATTATCGATCGTCTTGTTGTACAAACAAGTAGTGGACCTATCCGGGGTCGTTCCGTTATGGTACAAGGACGTGAAGTTCATGTATTTAATGGTGTACCATTTGCAAAACCACCCGTCGATGGATTACGTTTTCGTAAACCGATACCAGCTGAACCGTGGCATGGAGTTCTAGATGCTACACGATTACCACCCACTTGTGTTCAAGAACGGTAAGTTTAAAAAAAAACAATATTTTTTAAGAAATAATAAAAAAACATAAAAACATTTTTTGATTGGAATTTGATTTTTTTTTTTTTGGATCAATAATTTTGAAACGATTTTATTTTGCTTGAATGATTTCCTTTTTTCCATAATATACAGAATGTTTCGAATATCTTAAAAACATCTATTGTTTAATATTTAAGGGGTTTTTTTTGGTTATTCTGTTCTCGGTTTTGGAAACGCAGCAAAAAGCTTACTTCATTGACACATGGCGATTTCAAAATTGACTTGAAATTGACTTGAAATCGACTTGAAATTCAATCCAGTTATTTTTAGCTTTACTAGATTGAAAGATTGAGTTATTGAAAGTGATTTCAAATCAGCTTCAAATTGACAAGCAAAGAAATTTTCATTTTCTCGGTTTATATTCCAATTTTTATTTTCAACTCGATCTAAATTTACGTCCAAATTTCAAGTCGATCAGAAAAATTTTTATATAATCGGATCAGCACAAGTCGAATTCAAGTCGATACGGGTTAATATGCTCGATTTTTGAATTGAAGTCGACTTCAAATAGATCACATATGAAGGAAGTAACTGATATACGTTTATCTTAGAAAATTGTCGTGCAACTTTATTTTAGTTTAACCATTTCATATGCGAAACAGCTTATAACTGTTTCCATACATAGTTTTGATACAGTTCAAATATATTGAAATTTTTATTTTATGTGACTCTATCGTTACTCTACAGCGTCGTGCTTTTGTTGCACGACTTTGATTCAAACGTTAGTGATGTAGAATTTTATTAAAATTTTCCGGATTTTCCAGAATTTCAATGCATCCTTGTATATAGAGAACACCCTGTCTAAAAATTTTAAATCTTCATGATTTGTATCCACTTTGTATAAAAAGCATGAAAATAATTTACAGTATCTTGAATTTGTTTCTTTATTGTTTTTAACTATAATAAAAAAACATTTTTTGTTTCTTCTTCATGTAATCAGAAAATAAAATTTAATAGCGTTTTTTCGCTAGAAAAAAGTTATAAACATTTTCTTCTATCCCAATAAACACGTTGTAAAATTTAATACTACATATTGTGAGACATTTTCTTTTTTTTTCTTGAAGAAACTTTGTACCTATTTTGTAGCTATAGTAGATTTTTTTATTGTTTTGTTAAAATATTTTTACAACATTTAATTAGTCTAATACTTGTAAAATTTCAATTTTGAATTAAATCATCTTTATTTTGTGGTAATTTGTAGAGTCTTTAATAAATTTCTGTATAGACCAGCTTCAGAAGCTTTAGGTCTGTGACATTTTGAGAATACAATATTTAAAATGGGAAGATATTTATTGTTAAATGATGTGCAGACATGTTGATTGGACTGAAGATGCCATCTTGTATGAATTTTGATCACTTAATATATAATCTAATAAAAGGTTCAGAGATAATAGGTAATGGTTATACCTGTATTTATATTTGGTTTTAAAAGTACAACAACCACCAAAACAGATCCAAACACATTGTAAAACTCTAATTAATTCAATTTAAGGTAATACTAACATGAAAATTGGGCACCCAAAAACTTGATCCTTCAAACAAAACCACTGAACAATAATTTTATACTTGTTCATAAAACCCAATATTTCATTTAGGACCGCACTTTTACTATACACAAACTTTTAATATCGAAAGGAATGGGAAAACCGTAATTGAGGAAAATGAAGAGTTTATTTTCTGGAAATATCATCCTGAAGTGATACAGAATAATTTTCCAAATGTTCATTTCTAGTCAAATCCATGATTGTGTTAAACTTTCCAAAAAAGGTTGTTTTTTCTTTTGAGTAGAAAAACCATTCTTTTCTTTGCGGGAAACTAATTATTAATATATATTTTTTTTTTTTCAAGAGATAAATTTTCCAGCTTTGTGATTAAATATTTTCATTTGTTACGATTCCTTGCACAAGAATAAAGTTGAGTATAGGTCTCTCTGTCTTAATTCCGTAATTCTAGTGGGTTTAAAATAAATGAACTGTAAGGAAGAAAAAAAAAACAAAGCTAAGAAAACAGACCAACCACCCACAAAAATAAGCTAATAAATTAAAGGATTAACTTCACTTCACTTTTTGTGGTGTTTGGAAAGAAAATATCATTTTTCTTGTTCAAAAAAAAATGATGCCCAAAAAAATGGGATAATTATATTACTGAGTTTGTAAAAAGAAAAATGAAATTTTTTAAAGACTTTAGATAGTTTTAGGTTTTCTCTTTACAAACACAAAAAATCCAAAAATTGAGAGCTTTAAGAAATCGAATTCGATTGAATCCTTGACAGCATTGTTAAAGGGTTACTCAGCTTTTAAAATCAAAAAATTATTAGTATACTTGGTAACTACAACAGATATTAACAGATTTTCTCATGTTCTCATCAAACATCCTAAGTCCTTTATGCTTCTTAAAAGAGGGTTAAAGCTGCAGCTTTACTAATTAGTGTACGTACGTTTTCCTTAAGTGTATATGGCGACTTTAAGACAGATTTTAATGGAATCTACTTTCAGTTAATTATTTTTAGACAAGAATTTTAATTGAAATCGCGAATTTTTCAATTCAAAATGAATTAAAAATATTCATTTTATAAAATAATCATTAAAAAAACAATTAAAAATTTAGATTAAAGTTGAAACTATTCCACAAAAAAAGGACATTATTTGAATAGTATCGATTTTCTTTTTTTGGCCTAACTAAAATCGCGTTTTCATGAACATATCAACTGTCGAATTTAATCCTTCTAAAAATTCTATATTCAGAACAAATTTAAAGTACTATATAACAGAATAATGCAATTTATTAATTTTCTTTACAGATATGAATATTTTCCAGGATTTCCCGGTGAAGAAATGTGGAATCCGAATACGAATATATCAGAAGATTGCCTTTATTTGAATGTATGGGCACCAGCTAAAGCAAGATTAAGACACGGTCGAGGAGCTAATGGTGGTTCTGAGGTAAATATTAAAACCTGTATATTTGAATGCTCAAGGATGGAACAATAGCATATTATTTCGATTGTATAATCGATTATTCTATAAATATAATAAAAGATGAATAATATTCCATCTGAAAATTTTACATAATAATATTGATTTTTCACTATTTTTGCTTGATAGCATTTTGGTAAAGATCATGGCGATGGTGAACATAATCAAAATCATGGACAAAATTCAACTGGTCTTCCAATGTTAGTTTGGATTTATGGTGGTGGTTTTATGAGCGGTTCATCAACTTTAGATATTTATAATGCTGATATTTTATCAGCTGTTGGTAATGTTATTGTAGCATCGATGCAATATCGTGTTGGTGCATTTGGATTTTTATATTTGGCACCAGAATTAAATGGTTACGAAGAAGAAGCACCCGGAAATGTTGGTATGTGGGATCAGGCGCTTGCAATACGATGGCTAAAAGATAATGCTCGAGCATTTGGTGGTGATCCAAATTTAATAACATTATTTGGTGAATCAGCTGGTGGTAGTTCAGTTAATTTACATTTATTATCACCAGTTACAAGAGGCCTTGTGAAACGTGGTATATTACAATCGGGCACATTGAATGCACCCTGGAGTGCTATGAGTGCTGAAAGAGCACTTGAAATTGGAAAAGCACTTATAAACGATTGTAATTGTAATGTATCGATGTTATCTGTAAGTATATATGTATATATTTTTTTTTCTCCTATACTCTCATCATATCTCTTAAATGAAATTTTCATGTTTTTCATATACTATATCTATATATATATATATTAACATATATATACAGGAATCTCCAAGTGCTGTTATGGCTTGTATGCGAGCTGTTGATGCGAAAACGATTTCAGTTCAACAATGGAACTCATACTCTGGTATTCTTGGTTTTCCATCAGCACCAACAGTTGATGGAGCTTTTATGCCAGCCGATCCAATGACAATGTTACGTGAAGCCAATCTGGAAGGTATGGATATACTTATCGGAAGCAATAAGGATGAAGGTAAGCTTTATGAGATTCGTAAAAAAAAAATTTAATACTTCAGTTATATAAAACGATGAATGGTTATATGAGACATTGTTTTTTTTGTGCCTTTGATAGAAATACCATTTTATATATTCAATGGTAAGATCAATTTTATTTTATTATTATGGTTTATTTAGAAGAAAAAAAAAGACAGAAAGAAAATACCCAGTTTGAAAAACGATTTATCTCAATTATATATATTTTATTGGTGAATTTTTTTTTTGCGTGAAAATCGGTTTAGAAAAAATGTTTTCCTTGTATTAAGAAAAATATTGATTTTTAAGTCATAAATGTTTAAAACGAAAAGTTCATAATTTATTTTGAAAACTACAAAAAAGGATAATAAAAAATCTACTTCATTATCGAACTTTTCCAGGTAAATATGTACAATAAAACTCTTAAAACTTGTAGTTGAAAACTTTTTGAAACTATTTGTCTAAATTGGCAAAAGAACAACTTTTAATAACTACATTTTATTTTAAAATATAGAAATTAAATTGTAAAGTTTGTATTTACAACAATATTTACATGTTAACAAACAAAAATAGCGTAGACTGGCACGAAAATATTATATACCAGGTCCAAATTGTGTATCAGTAGTATGTATATAAAAGTCACACACTTAATTTAATTTTAATTTTGTATGATACAAATACTGTACTAGGATATATATATTTATCTTAATGGGTGGTCGAGAAGGCCCTGATACTTAATCCTTGCGGGACCGACGGCTTAGTGTACCGTCAGAAACTTGAAGCACTAAGAACATATGAAAATATTTTTTCGAAGCAACGATTACAGACTTTGTAGTTCAATGCTTTTCCAATTGAGCCACTACCACCGATAGTACAGAAGGACAGTAAGAAGTAGTATTTTACATAAAAATCGTCGCTCTTCCACGATAGAAAATAAAGTTTTGAATTTTAAATATCCATAAAAGAAAGTATTGCAATTGAAATTGAATTTTGAAGAAAAATTTCAGTAAATCTACCAAATTGACATTCTTAGAATAAAGCTAAGAATTAGCTACTAGCTACTACCTTGAACGAAAACAATATCCTTAGGAAATACTTTCAGTATAGTACGTTCTATTCAGATATTGTTTCTTGAAATAAACAAAAAACGCGATTTGCCAAAGGCTTTGTTTGTTTATGTATTCAATCATAATCTCAAAACAATGTGACTTTTATTTGCTTTTTATCAGCAGTTCTTTGAAACATTTCGTTAGTGCTTTTCTTTCAGTTTTCTTTAGTTCTTTTTGATTTTCATCTATTGTTGTTTTCTTGGTGCAACATACTAAAATATATTTTGTCCTTTAAGATGCAAATAGAAAACTTTTTTTTTGGGTTTTTTCTAGAATACTTTTTTCAACATCTTCAGTAGTAGCTCAATGGAGAAAGGGAATTGTTGAGACAAGAAAATATTCAAAAATCTATTAATTTTTTGTAGAAGGAAAAGTACAGAAAATCCAATTCAAAAAACTTTTTATAAAACAAAAAAAAAAAAAAACTTACTTTTAAGCAAAAGTTTTTGGTAAGAGTTTCTCGTAAAATATCTGATATAAAAATATAATACATTGTAAATAACCAAACAATGTTGTGTTGAAACCCCCCCCGCCCCCCAAAAAAAAATAAACTAGCCCAAAAAACTTTCTTTCTTATTTTGGTTTCCTTTTCTTTAGGTTTACTGTACCCGAATGTTCTCGATGGAATCCCCATATGTACACTATATACTTGAAGATCTACTATAATTCTATCAGAATATTTTACACGTGTCACAAAAAAAAGAAAAGAAAATATAATAGTAAGATACCAAGTTTTCATTTCTTACTTTCTTAGACTTTAACTAAAGTATATGAAAGTATTGGAATGGAAAAATGTATTGAATTTGAATTGACTATTTTCGTAATGATGTCATTATATATCTGCATGTGGTCACCTTTTTCTGGATGTACACAACAGCTTGAGAACAAATTACCCAATTTTGTTAAAATTTTGTACAAAGATAGAAATTAATATTTTTCACCATTAGCTGTGTTTTTTTCATCGGGGTCAGCGCGTATTTTCAAAAAAAACAATGTATTTCTCGAAAAGAAAAAAAAATTTTTCTTCGAAAAAAATTCAACTTTTTCGATCATTTTTTAAATAAATTATGCATAAATCAAATAAATACTAGCAAATTCTCAAAAACCTTTACTGAATGATATTAAAAAATCATTTTTTTCACGAATTTATGAAAGTGATTATGACATTTAAATCCACATTATATGAAAAACGATGGCTGCGCCATCTCTTGAAATTTTAGCTTACTAAATCTATCGGAGTCTCATGCGCTGAACCCGATAAATGCAATATTTGGGTTATGTTGTTGTTGCTTTTACATATTATGAAGCAGACCCTGACGCTAACCCCGATGAATAAAACACAGCTACTGTTTCTTCCATGATTTATTAGAGCAGGAAACTTGAAATACATTTCGCTTGGTTGTGCTTTTCCATACCATATATAAAGTTTTTTTTTTGGTCTTTAAATTTTTCTAAATTCAAAGCACGAAATATTCTTATAATAATAATAATATTCAAAATCACTCAAAGAATATACACAGGATCTGAGCTCAGGTGTTATAAATTACGGACATTCTTTCGCGCTAGTATATTGAATCATCCAATTTTATATAGAAACCAACAAGAAAAATGGAAATCTTTAGCATATATTTAAAAGATTTGAATAAGTTTTCTACTGGAATTGCAGTGAAACTTCAAGAGTTCCATTTTTTTTCCGATTCTTGAAATAAGAAAATCCTTCAGTTGACATTTCTTTAAAATAAATATTGTAAGATATTTTCTCGTATTTTCGTCCTTATATGTAGAAAAAAAAAGAAAAGAAAAACGAAAAGGTTTTATGGTAATACAAAAATTCCCAAGATAATTCATTTTTATGTACCAGAAAATCAACCTTTCGTGTATATTTGGATGGTGGAAAAAAACGCTTATACATATCTACACAATGTGTATCCTGTATATCCTAGTTTAAATAAATATATATATATATATATATATATAATACAAACGGATGTTGCGCACTTATATTTTATACGGCAAATACAAAAAAATGCAAGCCTAAACAGGATAAATATGCATCGAAACACCAACAACAGAAGGTTAGTACCAGGAAAATAGCTGCTAGAAATAATATAATATTCCCTTGTAAATAGTAAACGACCTTGAACTCTAGAGTCTCTCGCTGGTGTAAGGATTGTTATTATATACTTTTCGGAAAAGCTTTTACACATATACTATATGACGATATGAAATTTTCTTTTTTTTGTTGTAAAATAAAGAGAACATTTACTACCCAAGTTGGGTGTTTTTTTTGTTTTTTGGGTAGCCTCTACAGAACACAGTTATGATAGCTTCCTTAAAATGTCCACCGAAAAACCTAAAAATCTATTCTTTTTTTTTAAATTCAAAATAGTATAGAAAGCTTTTTTATTATGTTTTATATTCTTGGGGAAGCTTTCATGGTTACACCACATTGTTGAATGTTGTCACATTCTTATATAGCTACTTGAGTCTTTTCCTTTTTTTTTGTACACAAAATCTATACTATTTTTTATGGTTCTGTATTCTGAAGGATATACCGACAAATCCCTTTCCGCTTCTTTTACGAGAGATGCTACACTAGCAACACATTTTCCTATCCTAACAAGGCAAACCTAAAGTTTTTCTTTTTTGTTGTGTTTTTAAAAAGAAGAAAATATTGTAGGGTGGATTTTTTTATAGGTGTTTTTCTTCGCCTAATAGTATACGGTACGGTAGTCTAAGTACATAATGAAGAAATGGGTGCGATCTGCCTGATTCTTTTATGATTATATAATTTTTACCTTTACTTTTTTTTTATTCATATGTAATTTTTTTTTTTGGTTTTTTAAGTGTAGTAGGCATAATATAATGTATTGCGACTGTGTGTAAGTTCTGGATAGCTTTCCTTTATATGATTGGGAAAGACAACAAAAAATTTAGTGGAAAATATTGTGTGATATAGATGTTAGGAAGAAAGTGTATATACATATGTATATGAAAATAAAGACTCAACAGTTGGCTATTAAATTAAGTGGAAAAATAGCCCAGTACAACAAGAGAAAAGCCAAAAAGGATTGTTATGATTTTTTCGTTCTTTCATTTTTATAATAATTTAAGGAACAAGTTTAACAGGTTAAAATCTTTTCAGAAAAGGTTAAAGGTTAAAAGAAAAATACTGATTTAAATCATTTTGCGTTCTAATATATATGTGAGAAAATTTTTGAAGAAAATTTGGTAATTCACTTCTTTGCAAGGAAACAATGGGCAGCCGACGAATCGTATGTCTTCTTGTTTTCTCGGCCAAAATATAATGACATACTGGCATCAGTAGTTTTGAGCTTTTAATTATATAGTAACTGAGGAGGTTTGAGTTTCATAGCAATTATTTTCCTTTGCCTACAATAATTCATAAAATGTTTACAGGACGACTTCGAAAGAGAATTTCTGACATTGAATTTGTGAAAAAAAAAAAAAAATAGTTTTTATATGGTATGTCACTGTATTTGCATACTCTTTAATTTATACTATATAAACTTTTCTTTATTTCTCTTGAATTCCTTACACGTGTACTTTGGTTTGTGTCTCTATGAGCAAAGAAAATAAAACCCAGACCCAGTTTTCTTTTATTTTGATAAGAAGTATCCTTTTTTTTTTGTTCTTAATTTTCGCCTTTAGCCTTATAAAAAAAAAAATTACAACGTCTTGTTTGATATTGTTTTTTGTCATGAAAAGCTTCGAGATTCGCAGTCGGATAAGAAAGTTTATATCCAAAAACCGAAAAGAAAATGGATGAAAATCTTTATTTTTTGGATTTGTACTTACAAACACACACACACCAATGCATATATATATGTATATTGTAGATTTGCTTAACATAGAAGTGAAACCAGGACGATAATACAAAAGAAAAAAAATATCCTTCTTTCCCTGGATTCTATGATACTATATAGTAGAGTAACATGTACTTGTTATATATTCTAGTATAGGTGATGAGCTGATAATATCATTCCAGACAGACGCGTAGGCGAAAATTTGTACTCTACGACGATGAATTTTACTACGTATTTACTACGGGTTGGTTTTATATTTGGTTGTTTTTTCTTCCGATTTTGTTGGGGTTTTTTTAGTTGATGTTGCACGTGCTTAGATAATTTCGATATCTTTCCTTTTGTACCTGAAATTATTTTATCATTTTTGATAATAAGATTGTAAAACTGGATTGTTTCGAATGGGAATAAATAATTTGATTAGAAATTAGATTCGAGAAAGATGAAATCCTTTTCAAAATTTTAATTTGTCGGCATCGTAATTTTCATCGAATAACAATTTCTCGTATATTAAGGGAAAACAAATATGATATACTGATTAAGTTAGAAACGTTGCAAAATAATATTTTTCAAAATATATATTAGTTGGATATTGAATACGTTATTTTAATGATACAACGTTTCATCAAAAAATGGATATCGAATACGTTATTTTAATTATATAACGTTTCATCAAAAAATCCATGAATATAATTATATTGGAGAAATAAAATAGTAAGAATAATGGAACGAATTTAAAGAAACTGCACTGAATTAAGATCATTTTCTGTTTACTAGTCTATGGTTTTCCTTCGAAATATTATGCCTCAGGTAGGCTGGGACTAGTAATGATCATTACATAAGTGATTTACGAATCGATAATTTCTGTAATGCTCAATTATAACTTCATTAACTCAATGAAGTTCTCATTAGATAATTTGAATATGAATGCTCATTGGACGAAATGCAGATAACAGCGTCAAATGTTACAAATTTGATTTAAATACTGAAAATTTCCACAATATATCCCAGTTTATAGTTTCAAAAGACATAAGAGCTTTTTTTCTAATTTTCTCGACTTTTCCAGCCCGTTTCTGGCGAATATGATTTTGAACTTAAATTATTTTTTCAAACTTTTTCCACAACCTCCTTTTAAAAAATCTGTGTATTTCGAATGAACAATAACTGGCCACCAGTATATTGGTAATGATCAATGATCAATGATCCTTCAAAATCTAAGTCTATCTCTGGTATTACACTTTCATTTCCAACATAAAGCGAAATAATAATAGAATATCTGATTTCACAATTTAGCTATGCTATTGTACGAATCTGCTATTATAACTGATTTGGTTTTGTTTTCACAATGGCCAAATAGTAGCCTACAACATCTACTATTTCAGTTTTAATAGATAATTCCATAGCACTTTTTTCACTATGTCAGAAAAATAAATTACCTATTTTCAGGCGTATGAAAAATGGGACAGACACATTAGACACATTATTTCCAATCAACTGATTGAGGAACAATTGGCTAAAAAATCAACTATTAGGATGGTAAAAATTTCTTATATGATTTATTAAATAAAATTCTGTAATATTCTAGAATCTAGTCCATTTCTGCCTAAACAAAGAAAATTTCGTATAATTCGGTTATGTAGAAAAGTTTGTGGCCTGACTATTAAAATATTTGGATACAAAAATTTTAATTATTTTTTGTTCTTTTTGGTTTCCTATATTATTTGTACGAGTGTAGCTTTTCACGTTTTCACATACATATATTTAATTCTAGTTAACTTTTCCTTGGAAAAGTTTTCTAAACAATTCCTCAAGTTTTTATTCTTCCATTCTATTTACCTGGTTTGTTATATACATATATCTGATATGGCCAAAGAAAAGAAGGTAACAAATATCGATTAATATAACTAAATGCTATTTAGAAGTCACACTTAGCATAGTGTTTGTTTATTTAGGATTTTCTTGTTTCGTGGTTTTGTTCTGAATTTGGTGTGATGTTATCACTAGTTTTTATACCTAAAAATATTTTTGTTTTATATAATCTCTAAATATTAAGGTTTTTAATGAAAAAACAAAAACCTAATATTCGTGTCTTGAAATTAAATAAAAAAAAAAAACCTAATGTAAATATATCAAGCAGCGGGATACTATTATATAGCAATTTTTAGAACATACAGATTTTTATAATGACCACATACTCGACAAAGAAAGGTGTGTCTTGTTAATTTATAACTTTCTTTTTCATATATTATTAATTTCATGAATTTTTGGAGGCATTTTAAGTGGTTACAATTATATAAGGTGTTATTATTCTCATTAAAATGGTTTAAAGATTTAAATATTTTAATTAAAATGTAAATAAAAATGTTTAAACCGGCCGGCTAAGGAGGATTTTCTATTTTGTTTTGAAAATTACTGAAAAAAATGTTTAGGTTACCATGAAATTCATATAAACCATATTTACATAGGTCTGGAAATGTTAGAGGACAGTTTAAAAAGGGCATTCAAAAATTTTTCTAGGAAAGATTTGAACTGACTTAGATCAAAAATCGTACAATAGTATTGTTACAATTCTGAGACTGTCGAGAAATTTTAACAATACAAAGTTGAAAACAATTTTGCAAATGTTTTCTAACCGGAACATATAGAAAAATCACACAACCACCGCAACAAATTTATTCTATTTAGTTTGACTTACCTGCTTTTTATCCTGGTAAGCAAATCTTGATAATTTAAAATTATGTACGGCGACAGGCGATTATGGCTTCTTGCCTTTCGGAATTTCACAAGTCGATGATGAATTTGACGTGACAGCTAAAAGCTAGTCGCTTTCATAAAATTTTAGTACTTAATCGCCTTCCATAATGCTGAAATATGCGGCGATAACTTTCAAATAGGTTATAGGCGATAATCGCCCGTCGCCGTACATAATGCCTACCCTGTATTATCATAATTTTACAGTTCGTTATTCAAAACTGATATTAAGAGATTTTTTACGTATGCACGTGGCTGGAATGAGAATTTAAGCAAATACCCAAGTTTTTAATAAAAGAAAAGTAATGATATTGAATAATATATTCGAAAGCCAGAGATATTAAAAAACCACCAAAGAAATAAGGAAGATATTAGCCTTTTTTTTTGTTGTTCTCGTCGTGTATATATCTACAAAATTTTTCATCCTATATATATATAACAATCGTCCTGAAGGGATAATTGTTTTGGTTTTTGCTTTCTTCGTTTTTTTTTTCTGTTCTGTTGGGGCTAGAAATTCTTTCAATTAAATTTTCCACTTTTCTTTGGGGTTTCAATTCCAATTCTTTGAAATCAAATATTTTTATATAGAAACTGGAGGAGTTTATTAGATTTGAAAATGAAAGAAAAAAAAATTACGTTATTTTACGATATTTAATATTTACATATTTTTTCATCTATCCCATTAATTTCCTTTTAGTTTAATTAAAGGAAAACAAATGTCTAACGAAAAACTTCTTATATATTTAATATTTAATAAGATTTTAGGAAAAAATATTAAGGAAATACGAAATGAAAAATTCGTAAATAATTATCCATCATTATTTTTTAGTCTATAATTTGATGTTTGGACTTTTTTAAAGCTTAAGGTCTGTTACATTTTAATTGTGTTCTTTCATCTTTAATTAAACAATCTAAGCAAGTGTATAATAACTATCTTTGTAGATATTTCTTTAATTTATGAACAGTGACTGACGTAGTATCATATAGTAATATGTCTTGGTTCTACTAAGACACGAATGAAAGTACAAAAACTTAATGACATCAATTTGAATGTTGTAGCCAGCCACCTTCGTCTGCAGATCCTAGTCAGATTTTTTTAATAGGGAAAAAATGAAAAGTAAAAATGACTGTTTCTGGCTAATTTGCATTAATATCAGAAGTGTTGGTTTGATTCACTCAAAAATCTGCTGACAACAAATTGAAGATACTTTATTAGTGATTGTCTATTATTTGGCTTTTGTTAATACCAAATCTGATCTGATAATATGAATTACAAATGATAAGATATCGATTTTGGCCTAGAGTGGAGTGATTTTCTCTAATTTAATTAAAAAAACATAATTTATAAGGATCTCTTATATATCCACAAACTACATAAACTATATAATATTATAAACAGAGATCAAGAAGTCATCATGATAAGTTAATTAATAAGAAATGATTCAGCGAATATATGAAAATTAATTGACGAGACATGATATTTAACATAAATAATTTTACCAGGCAACTCCATTAGACGGTTTTCAAGACTTATTAACAGTGGGACTGAAAAAAAGTCTTGAAATAAGTCCAATGAAGTCGTGGGATTAGTCGCAACGACGTCTTTTTGTACTAGTAAAATAATGAAAAACATAACGAATGATTACTGTTTTAATAAATATTATCTGCGTGGTGTTCTGTGACCGTGTTCAATTGAAATAGTAAATGGAAGTATTCTCTCAGTTCTTCAACCGTGTTTAAACGAAAATTCGAATGTCGTGTATAAATTGAGGACTAAATGTATTTGATTTTGGACCAAATTTCAGTGGAATGCTTCTAGTTTTCGATTGAAAAAGTACGATGAAGTTAATCAATATTTCTTAAATGATTTTGTTGCTTTTTTTCTCTACTAATCACTCAGTTTTTAACCATTCTTATGTGATGATTCTTCATGTTGTTAATACTATTATATTTAGTTGGTAGAGGACAATGATGATTCTTCATAGGGTACAAGTTTTCCCATTGTAACCACATCCTTATATATAAACATATAATAATTTTTTATATAATAGTATATCCTAAAGAATTCTGATAAGAAAATGGATGGTTATCGAGGATTTTTCCATACTATATATGGATATATAATAGGGCGAAGGAGGGAAAAAGAAAGCTTATTTTCTTATATATATTCTCTACGTTTTCCAATTTGCAACTTTTCAGAGACACAACGAATAAAGAAAAACCAACAACCTTATAAATATATATATATATAATCGCGTGTCTGTAAGTTGATTTGCTTTTCTTTTATTTTGTTAGAAGAAATCGAAATGATAAAGTGCGGAAAAGAGTGAATATTATATATTATAGTATATTGTATAAAAGGTATAGTACATATGTATTTTATAAAAGAAATATGTTTTGAGAGACGTGTCAAGGCCATATTCGAACCTAACCACCCACAAATATTCTTCTATTTGATTATGGGAAAAATACTATTATTTTATAGATGGGAGAAAATTATGTCTTGAGTGAAATATCTTTGTAAGTGCGTACAATATATTATTTCTTCTAAGGCTTAATAAACAAAGTTATTGCGCCCTGATATGTGTCTCAAAAAATGTATTGTTTTCCTCTCGGTTTCCTTTGATGGTGATAATGGAAATTTTGGAGTATTGGAGTCCTATTTTTTTTCTTTTGAGAAAGGAAATATCTTTAATTGACCTTTGTTGAAAAGGTCAGTCATTTATTTGAAGTCATGTCTTATGGTACTTAAAGAAAACTTTTGTCTGATAAAAACAAACGAAAAGAATTTATTTGAGAAAGTATTTTATTCTTTTTGTTAAGATTTCAAATTTGCGCGCGGCCTACAAATATACAAAAACAAAAAAAAAAAATATTATGTTAGGAAATACGGAAAATTTATGAAAAAGGCTTTTCATCTAATGGTTTTGAATGTTATCGCATTCGTTACGAAAACCAATTCAATTTTTTTTTACAACCAATAAAAAAGTTTTTGTCTTATTTTTTCGATAATTTGATGGCGTGTTTTTTCTTTTTATTTTTTATATTATGTTGTTTTCGCTTAAAAATGCTAAAGTATTTATTTAGTTACCTAAAATATTTTAATGTTTATTTCAAATATTGAAAGAAGATAAAACTGAATTAACCAAATTTTACGCATGTTTTCTTTAGAAAAACGCTTTTATTCTTCATGGTTAGAATTCTTATAATTCGTTAGTACAAAACATATATCTAATCTTTAATTAGTACAAAATTTGATGAAGTGAATAAAAGTTAAACATCTAATTCCTTAGACACCCTTAGTAAATGTTTGTACAGCAAATTCTCGCTATAAGCGACACAGATTTTTGCAATTTTTTCCTTATATTTATATGCATTCCAAATATTTTCATACCCCCAATAAAAATTCAGTCCTATTTCTTGTTATAGAATCCCAAGGTTGGGTCGCTTATAACAAGAATTTTCGGCATTTAAGAAAGCGCATGTAAAACGAAGAAAAAAATCTATAAGTTTTTAATGCAGGCAGACAATAGATGCATAAAAGTAAAAACATCCCTCCTATAACGCGATAGAGATACGTACCGTAGAAAGCCTCTTTATCGAGGTCCTGTATAATATGTATATATGTAGGATGGCTAAGGAACATGATTCATTACTATAAATAAAGGACTATTGCGAATGCATGTACATATAGCTGCTTCATAAGATTCCGAATAAGTCCTATGTCAAAATGAATCATGTAGATAAGATGCCTACATGGCATCTGTTAAGTCATCATCTCCTGAACATAAGACTAAGAAAAGGTCTAAGTTAAATATGAGTCTAGTAGATACGATGTCTACATGACGATAGATATTTAAGCTAGGACTAGAGCAAACAATAGTCATGCAGATAAGATGCCTGCATGATATTGATATAAGAAAAAAGAAGAACAGAAGAACGAAGACGAGGATCTTAAATCAAATTGTCTATATTCGATCATGTGTTTTACTTTACCCTTAGCCTTTTTCCTACATATATTGAATGCTTTCCAATAAATCAGGTTATCATTCTGTTGAGTATACAGTATCATATACAGTATTGTTTGGCAGACTTTAGTGTGTCACAAGCTTCATGCCATACTTCATCATGACATCCAAACACTGAAACATATATTTCAATCTTGATTTTTTCGAATGCATCCGAATAAGCTTGATTTTAGTCCGCTCTTAACTTTTGTTGTTTTGAAGATATTTCGAGGACCAAAAAAAAGGTAAGTCTTGTCTCCAATTTAAATACGTTATAACTGATTCGAAAATATCAAACTACATAAGATGATTTTTCAATATAAGTCACTAATAAAAATTACATTAAAAAACTTATTTCAGAAATAACATATTCGACAATTAATTGTTGCTTTCATACATTTTGTAAGGCAATTTATCATTTTTAAATGGTAAGTTTGAGGTGATATCTATTGAGCTGTCAATTTTAAATAATGTTGAATTGATATTCAAACATATCCTTACTTTAAAGCTAAAAAAAAATTACCAAATCGATAATCACTGTCACTGAAGCTTCAACTAAAATTTAATTGAAACATGACATTAGGGAGTTGATGAAAACTAGTACCGGATATACATAAAGTCTATTCTTATTGGTATATGTTTAAATTTAATTAGAAATTAGTGTTTTTAACTGACGACTTCTAATGGTATAATATTATTTCATATCAAATTAGTTTATTATTTTAGTTAAGTTCATTCAAACCCATTAATCCCCAACTAATGTACAGTCTCTGACATTCGTATTTCTACGGGGAACCACTATTATATTGAATAGTAGTACTGTACGAATATACGTGTCAGATACTGTATATATTCATTCGAAAAGTATTTAACTTTTGACACCACATAATAACTTTGTTAAAGCTTTTCCATATTATTATTTACGTAAATAAATATGTTAATTATAATATAAGCCTGATTACTCTAGTTGTGCGTTATTTTTTAAAGACTTATAACATTTAATAGCAATATTATTATTTATTTAATAGTTTTCGTATTTATATTTTCATAACGAATTATTAATTAAAATTTCAGTCAGTTTAATCGATTTACAGAAATTATATTCAAGTGAAATTTTTATTTGTTTTAATAAAAAAAACAAAAGTAGAACCATTTTTTTCCATTAAATAAAATGTAAATTTTGTGTAATACTAAATAACAATAATAAATAATAATTTTCCATAAATGTGGTTGGTTCTTCAACTGATATTTATGGTGTTTATATTGACAGACAAGTATTCCAGCAATATTTTCCGCATTTATGGTAAACAATTTTGGAAGAGGAAAATTCATGTTTTTCTTCATTTTTTTTCTACAGTTTTAAAGAATTTTTAGGATAAATCTGAAGGAATTTTTTTTGAAAGCTGTTAGTATTTTGATAGTATCCAGAAAAGTATCTTAAAAGAGAGTAGTATCCCATTTTTTTGCTAGATTAAACTCATTTTATATTTGTTTTCTTTTTTTATATGATTGATGACCGAAAAATTTGTAGTGCGTGTCATTTAAAGAAATCCAAATTCCTACTAAACAACATTTGGATAAGAAAATATGTTGACCTTTCAGTAAAATTAAAGAAAATAAAGAAAGGTATTGAAGGAGAAAAGAAAAAGAAAACATCGAAATTAAATGAAATAAAATAGTATATAGAAAAATCTTGGATCCAGGAATTGATAGTATATAGTGTTTTGTTTGTTGAGTGGTAAGAGGTTTTTCTTTTTGGTTCATTCATTTTGGATGTTTCAATCGAAAAGAATCTATCAAATTCTTTGGATACTCCCGGCAAAAAAACAAAAATAATAAAATAAAATATATTTACTTCAATCTCAACTACTATAATAGAAAAGGTGGTTATGGAGAATATATTGGACAGGTGCAGACGACCGTATAACATTATACTCCTTATAGATGTATAGTCTTAGTCCTTCTTGTTTTTTTTTTTTCCTTCGTCTCAAGTCTCTATATATATGCTATCCTCATCATTTGATATAACGAAGATAAATTATTTTGATTGTATGAGTTTTTTTTCTTTCTTCATCTTGTTGTTCCCTATTTGATTCGTTCGTCCTCTATCCACCTTCTGTGAAATTCACAAGTTTTTGGTTGTTTTTCGTTTTTTGGCCTTATTCTGGGCCGAACGAACATCTACTTTGTTAACAAACTATATAGATATAAAAGGACTTGATTTAGTCATTTCAGTCACGAACTGGACGTTCTCATTTAGTATTATATGGTTAAAGAAGAAAAATGAAAGAAAATGGGTGGTAAAAAGTCGAGTTTTGTTATTTTAGCTTTTCAAAATACTACATACAGTCTCCATCATAAGTATGTATATCCTTGCCTATATATACATATATTTATATTCTGAGTAGTTCGTTGTTTTATTACTTTCTTATACTTTATTTTATTTAACCAAATTGTAACATTAAAATGTTTAGAAGCATAAATGCTAAATAATTGCTAAATTACAGCATTACAGATAATAGCAGTTTTAATGTTAAAAATATCAAAAACAATGTTTCTTGAGAATTATAGGAATCATAAAAAAATGAACATACGATTTTCATAGGATCTATTAGATCCTAGATTAATATTCCTAGATCCGATCTAGGAACATTAACTTCGCTTATATGGTGACTTCAAAATTGACTTGAGATTGACTTGAAACTCAAACCGGGTTTTTTTTTAGCTTTACTAGATTGAAAGATTGACTTGAACTTCAAATCAGATTCAGTTTGACAGATGTTTGCCAAACAAATTTTTATTTTCTAAGTTAGGCTTTCCCTCTCTGTTAATACTCCATTTTAAATTTTCAAATTGATTTGAAGTCGATGTGAGTTTACATGGAAATTTCAAGTCGATCAGAAAAATGAATGTGCTTGAATTGACTCAATCCAGATTGAAGTTGATCTGAACGATTTTTGGATTGAAGTCGACTTCCAATAGATCAGTAGTCATAATTGACTATTTCTTTAATCGTAACTATAAGAAATTTTTTGAATAAAATTTGGTATCTAATTTTAAGGAACAATTGTTTTTTCGTATCAGAATTTTGTACTCACGAACACGTCATCGAATTTTAATGAAATTTTGGAAAGTTCATTTGGTTGTGTCTATCGAATCTGATAACGAAAAAAGAATCATCCTACAGAAGTTAGTATAAGAAAACATATAGGACAAAACTAAAAAAGGGATGAGAATTAAGTTTATTCGAAATGATACATTTTATATATATATTATATTATAATGTTCTTGTACCGTATTTCCACTCTTATAGTACCTCTTTCATTTCATATCTAAATAGTAAGTGTGATCGTATTACTAGCTAGTATATAAGACCATAATATGAGAAATTTTGTGAATTCCTAATCCACTTGTTTTATAGACAGAGAGAAGCAAAAAAAAAGCAGAAAACTATATAGAAAATATGGCCAATCAAATATAATCATGTATTTCAGACACTATATGCAAAAGGTTCTTTGGATAATACATCAAATTCTATGTTGTATAACTAGATTGATATTAGTTATTTGATATTATTTTTTTGCTTCTTATAGACCGATATATGATATTCGGAACATTCAAACTAATATGTAACGTGCATGAATGATTTTTCCAAATATCCTTTTTTTTTTTTGTTATTTGCATGATTTTTCTTTTCTCCTTTATATATATATATAAATTAATATTGTTATAGTCAAGGAGCATTGAATGTCCATAGATCCATTATTAATTTTCTTCCAATTTATTGGATTTTGGATGTTATTATATTAAATAGAAATTGAAGTGACATAATTTTCTGCTTTTTTTTGAGAGAGAAATATTCTGGAAGAGGAAAATATGTTATATCAATTTTTTCTATCAGTTTTAAAATTCTTTTATTTTATTGATGAAAATATATATATTGTGGAATCGATAACAGTTCTTCAAAAAAAGATATCGGAAAAATTATGATAGGAAATTTTATTTTACAGGAAATTTACCTTTTTTTGACATTTTTGATATTTCCTTTAATTTTATTAAGACGTTTTTTTTTTGCTTTGGTATGTTGAGATAAAATCGCTTTAGTTGATATTTTAACACAATATATTTCGCAACAGACAATTTAATTCAATCAAAAATACTATTTATTATCAATATTTAGCAGTAAAAATTTAAATTTAAAATACTAGGATGCTTCGTCTTCTACTCGCTTTTGTTTTTTTCTTTTCTTTAGCGGTAGAATAAGATTCTCTTTTTCTTTTTCTCTCCGTCTCAATTTCTCAAGATGCTAAACTTTCTATTCAGCGTTTTGAATTTTTGAGTTATATTTAAATTCATTTGTAAAAGTATTTCCTTGAATATATATGCCTAAAAGCATGCACACTTTAATTAAAAACTATTTTATATTATAAAGGGATTCGCCTATCAGTATGCATACAATTATTTATAAATGATTTGCGGAGAAAACTATTTTATATAATAAACAGACGATACTAGAAACTATTTTGAGACTTACTTAATCTTTATACTAAAAATTAAAATTTAAGTCAAAACTAAAAGGTTAAAAAATACAGATGTCCAAACCATCTGGTAAAGTGAAGTTCACAGTTCTTTTTATTGGTAATATTGAAAAAGATATCAAAAAGATATTGGTAAATATTAGTTTAAATCTTTGACAATCTATATTATTAGTCTATAGTCTGTAAGGTCTATTCTCTTGTTTTTAATTATCATCTAAGACCATCTTGTCTATAGTCTACAAAGAAACTGTTGACTTGCATAAATAATTTTTGAAACAGGCACTTACTATATAATTAGTATACCTTTCCCTAAAAAAAAAAGAGTGTCAGAGACATAATCTTTAAAACATTTTAATAAATAATAGATTCGCCCTAAATAAATATCCAACGAAAAAAAAGAAAGAAAAAAAATGTATATTAATTAAGAACAAAACAAGTCTATTTTCCTTTTTTACTATATATTTTCCTATTGAATGTTTACAACACAAGAAGTAAATGACAATGCCAAGTACAAAGTAAATAAGAACCATTTAGATGGAAAATTTAGTACAGAGTATCAAAATATTTACATTTGATACCTTTTCTAATTTATGGTATTATGAAAATCACTGGAATTCAATCGATTTTCATGGAAATTTTTTCTTTAGTTTATTGTCATTATATAATAGAAATTCTTTGGCAGTTATTAGATATTTGTAAGACTCCTTCTCATAATGATTTAAGAGGAATAATAATTAAACAAGATTCTAAATTATAGATTTATTTTTAAGTAAATCAATTAGGGTACTCTATTTTTCTGTAAAAATCATTTTAAATTTCGTTTTTCATATTTGATTGAATTTATAATTTATTTCTTCTTTTTTGCAGGAACTTACTTCCTTCTATATGATTTTATCGATTACTTTAATAAAGATGAACCAACACAATTGGAACGAGATAAATTTCTAGAAATTATGAATACAATATTTAATAAAGCATCTGAACCAGAACGAGAAGCAATCATATTTCAGGTAAAAGCTCATTTTTATTTTGTTGGAATTTTGTTTAATAGGGACACTATATTGACTAGCAGTATACTGAGTTGTTATTTGAAGACATTTGAAGGGAACTTTTAAGAAACTCTTCAGACTGGCTAGATATTAAGGATTTAATCAAATTGCATATTTTTTGTAGCCTGATTGAAATCAAATTCAGATTTTGTTTAGTAGGGACTCGTTAACACGGAACGTGTAGCTGACTATGTGCGAAATATGAACATTCAAAATTCCAATTCGAGTTAAAGTCACTTTAGTTCGGCAAGTAAAATTGAAGATATTCATGTCTGTTTTGGCAAACAAGTCAGTTGTTGAATCCAATAAAAATCATGATGCAAGGTTGTACAATTGGTTGCTTTTCAATAGAAAATTATACACCAAGATACATCAAATAGAAATACTCTTTATATATACAATATTTAAGAAAGTTAAGTGAGATGTCTCAGGCCTAATTTTTGTTTTTCTTTTTTTCCTATAAAATCAGAGACTATAAATATTTTAAAGGATAACCATGTTTCAGAGATTTCTGAAAGTATCTACAACTACAATTGATTGTTTATTAAAGAGTAATTTATCGATTGAAAATTATCTTCGATTGGAAAACGATTAACAAAAAAAAAAAAGAAGAAAATAGAAGAAAATTTTCCATGTTATTATTTATGAGATCGATAAATTTAATAATATCGACTATTTATAATAAAATAAAATGGTATATAATAATAGAAGAAGAACAATAAAAATTTTATTATAATTTTAAATCATGTAGAATTTAGCAGATGTGCTAAAAATATACATAAATATAGTTTGTCAAGGTTAGAATATTAAAATAATGGGTAAAATAAAGTTAATCGACACAATGAGTAACTGATTTTAATAAAATTTGATAATAAAGGACTAATTTCATTACAATAATATTTTTAAGATGAAAATGGCTAAATTAGAAATGGTTTATTTTGTAAATTTTTAAAAAACCTTTTTTTTTATTTTAAACTAGATGGCTCCGCCCTCTGCTCACTTCACTCACCAACCCTCGTGTGTATAAACAACAACCAAAATACTAAACTAATAAAAAAAATTTATCAAAGACACTATTCTCTTGTTTTCTTTATTTTCTTTAGCGGTAAATAAGATTATCTTCTTCTTTTTCTCTTCGTCTCAATTTTTCAAGATGCTAAATATTCTATTCTGCGTTTTGAGTTATATTTAAATTCATTTGTAAAAGTATTTTCTTGAATATATTCGTTTAAAAGTATGTATACTTTAATTAAAAACTATTTTATATTAAATTGGAATTCACCTAAAAGTACGCATACAATTATTTATAAATGATTTGCGGAGAAAACTATTTTATATAATTGATAAATATAAAAATTTGTTTGTAAAGAAAATCAAAATATATAATTTTAATTTTTGCATATTAAATTTTAGTATACTGGATGGGAGAGTGGAAATGATGGATACCAAAATCAATATCAAGTTGGCCAAGCAGTTGGCGATCATTTCTTTATTTGTCCAACAAATGAATATGCTCAAGGATTAGCTGAAAAGGGTGCATCAATTCACTATTATTACTTTACACATGTAAGTGCTATTATATTATTAACAATAATATAAAATAAAATAACCTTATTTCAATTTTCTTTTCAAATATATATAAATAAATAAAATCATATAAAAAAAAACGTAGTAAATATCGCGTGAGATTAATTCTTTTTATGTCAATGCCACGACATTATTCTTATAGATTTTAATGTGAAGAAAGTAAGAAATATAAAAGAAATATTATGAATGCAGGCTTTTGAGAAGATTGTGTGGCTGACTACATCAATTTTCTTGATTGAACCATGAATACAAGGGAAATTTTCTTAAAGAACTTGTAATATTTTGATCTTCAGAATATCAAATTACGTCGATTAACTATAAATTGAGAATGAAAGAAAATCATATAATTAAGTGTAATTCATTCATTTCTTTCTTTTCGTTGTAATTTGATGTGATTTAAAATTACTAGATTTGTTGAGCTAAAAAAAGATCAGCAGTGTAATAGGATGACATGTTGGGGATTGGAAGTATTTTTAGATTAGTCAATTGATAGTTTAAAAAGAAGACTAGTTCGAAATTCTTGAATCTAAATATTTTCCTTTGCTTGGTGGTTTTGATTAAATCATTTTTAAACTCAAAAGCGATGATATAAGAAAATAATTTTGAAGTTAATTTATATTTAAATAGGAATTTAAAGCGACTTACCGAATCGTATCCATGTTTAGGGATACCAACTTTGTTTTCTCTATGCCAACCTCGCATGTTTAACGGGCTGGTGACCGATGGTTGTTTGATGATACTCTCTTTTTGATTCTAAAACTATTCTTTCTTTCCAATCTACGAAAGAATAAACGAGAAGAAATGAAAAATCAGCATGTTTGAATGCAAAAATTAATGTTTTATGATGATTTATTCTAAAATGAATTTTTACTTTTATAGTTTTATTATCCTAGCCCAACCCAAAACGAATGAATTTTTAGAATTAAATATATAAGATTTATTTTAGGGCGGATAATGTTGCTAGTTTTATTAAAATCTAATCAGCTATTTCCCAATCGAGATACGGTAACAAACGGATAAAAATTTACCCGCTTATATAAAAACCGTGAAAATATCACACGGACTGACACAAAATCTCGGATTAACCGATGGTATGGCATTAGGGGAATTCTTCAAATTGTTTGATTAGATATTTTATATACAGTGCAGGTTAGATAGTATATAATAGAGCCTGTTTCTCATACATATTTTTGTATTACCAGATCAAAACTTGGGAAAAATTAAAATCTTAAAAGTTCTAATATTAAAATACTTTTAAATAACAAAACTTACATTGTGTGATTTATTAATATTTCAAACACATAAAGAAAATATTCAAACACGTATCTTAAACAAATAAATTAATAATAATAATGATATCACAGCATCACCGAAAAACACAAAAGAACAAATTTTCTTATTCTGATTCTTCTGAACTTTCTTCAACTCTATTCAATATTCTGCGTCTTTTAGCTGGAATTTCTTCTTTTAATGGATTTTCAAAATTTAATCCATTTCTTTTGGCTTTTCTATGAGCTTTCAAAATAGCTTCAGCTCGTTCTAAAGGACATATTTGTGATGATTTAATTTCACAATTTTCATCATCACTATCACTAATTACAAATGAATTTTCTTTGTAAACACTATTACTTTCAAATGGGACAGCTTGTGAAAATATATTTGATAAATCCATATATTGACGTTTTTCTGGAATTTTAAATCGTCCTAAAGCTTTAACAGGACTCCTAGAAAATATATATAAATTAATAATAACAAAACAACATGTTTAAATAGACCTAACCTTATAGATTGTAGATATTTTGCTTTCATATCGATACATGAATTTTCTTCAATATCATCGTCCACATCACTTACTACAATAGAATCTACAACAAATTTTGATAAATCATCATTTAAATCATCATCTCCAGAGTTTCCATCACTATCCTTGGCTTCATCATCAATGAAAACACATCGTTTCCTTTTATTTGTTCTAGATTTAATATTCTTTCGTAGTTTCATCTAATAATTTCTTTATATTGGTACTTTTTTAAACATTTAAATATTTGTTATTACCTTTTCAGGAGATCCTTTTATATCATCTTCAGAGTTACTACTTTCTATTAAACGATTTGTCTTTTTAATCCCTGCTATCACAGTTTCATTCATTGCTTCATCTTGTTGAATTCGACTTTGTGATGATGATACTATATGAATTATAAAATTAAAATATATTTTTAATATGAAAAAAAAAAAATGATAATTACTTGATGGAAAATGTTGACTTTTTATAATATTTTCTGCTATTATCATCGAATTATGCGATGTTGTTGGAATACATTGTAATTTTTCTAAGGATTTTGAATTAATACTGCCACTAGAAGAGCCTGATAATTTTAATTTCTTTAGATTAACTCTCTTACTAATCACTGAAGGTGAAGTGTCAGCAGTTTTTATATCAATGAATTTCTTTGGTGAATTTGTATTGTTATTAAGTTGTACATTATTTACTAAAACTTGTATTGCATCAATAGTTAGCGGCGATACAACATCTGCCTGGATATTATTATTGCCTCGGTCACAATCCTCCTTCTTATCTTGAATATTTTTTGTTGGTTTATTGAATTCATTAAAATCATTACAATCAAATTCTTCAAGAAATTCATTAACATCAAAATCTTCGATTTCTTGATTAGATTTTTTTTCTATATCATTTTTAAATGATTTCTCAAGTTCTAGCTTTTTTTCTTGTTCTTCAACCAGTTTTAAGATATTTTCAACTGAAATATAGGAATCATTTCCTTCCGTAAACGATTTAACAATTGAATTATTTTTTATTGGCAAATTTTTATCTTGTATCAATAATTTTGTACTATCAACTAATATATTATCAAAATCATCATCAAAAAATGCACTAGAATTTTTAATTGTACTATTTTTATTTGTTTCGAATGAATTTTTACTACGCGGACTCTCAATGGTATTATTATTCGAAATAATTGAACTATTTATTTTACTAGCTGATTTTGCAAATGCTTTTGCTAATGGACTTTCATGAATCGATCTATTTTTAATCGAAACTACTACTGTCTTTCGTAAAGGTGTCGATTGTTTTTGTATTTTTTTCGGTGCAAATTGATTCCATTGACTTAAATATTTCGAATCATTATTTTCAATTAAACTAATATCTTCGTCATTTTCAAGGAGATATGAATTCGTTTGATTAACATGCGATAAATCATTCTCATCTACCACGGATATACTTTGTTTTTCCATATCAACATCTTCTATTTGATCTGGATTTGATAAATTAATATTTTTTAATTGTTCATTTATAAATGGTTCAACTGAATCAAAAAAAGAACGCTCTTCAAGTCCTTCAAAGATACTACTGAATTTCTTCTTGTATTCAGAATACATATCAGTTTTTTTATTTCTTAAAAATTCTTCTACCTTGTCAGTTCCTTCAAACAATTTCTCAATTAATAAATATTCCTGCAATACATTTTCAGCATCTTTTTCAATAATTCCACTATCATTATCTTTTTGAATAAGTTCTATAACTTTAAAAGCTTCATATTTTTCTTTGACATAATCGAAATTTCGTTCTAAAAAGAATTTTTTACTTTCATTAGTATAATCTTTAGATTCTAAAAACTTCATAATATTAGCAGATTTCATTTCGAACGGCTCTTGAATAGATTTTGAAAAGTTTTTTATTCGTTTTAATATACTTGCTGCTTTCTTATCTGGATTATCATCATCGATATTAGCTTCTTCTATGTGTATTTCATTATCAATAACATTATGTACAGCTTTCACAGTTTTTGATGGGGATGGTTTTTTTGGTATCGAGAAAATATCACGTTCTTCCTTATCTAAATTGATTTTTTGAAAGAAATTCCGAACATCACTCTTTCCAGCTTGACTCTGAGATGATGTTTTAACATTTTTTCTTTTTGTAGCTTTAACATTTTCCTTATCCGTTTTTTTAGTTTTCTTAGTTTTTAATTGTTTTTCACCATCACCATCAGCATCATTATCATCATTATTCTCATCTACTTTCATAATGGATTCTACACATTTCGGATCGAATTCAGGCGGTACAATTCTTGGTGATTTTGTATATAATGATTTTAAAATTTCTTTACTTTTTACTATTTTATGATTGGTTTTATCTTTTGTGGCTAGAACCTCTTTAACCAGAGCTTGTTCTTTACCTTCAGTCGCCATCATTATAATATTACCTTGTCGTCTTCTACCAGTACGACCAATTCTTTGAACAAATCTTGTTGGATTACGTGTACTAATATCAAAGCATATTATTAAATCAACTTCACCAACATCGATTCCTTCTTCAGCAACAGACGTTGCTATTAATGTATTACTAATGCCACTCCGAAAATCTGACATTATTTTAATTTGTTGTTTTTGTGTAACCGCACGTATTGCACCGGTTCCTCCCTGTCCTACAATTAAAATCCTAATATGAATTTTGTAATATTCAAAAGAAAAACTAAATATCTTACCAACAAATACTCGTGGAAGTACCAAAGGTCTACATTGTAAAAGAAGACGATGCATTAACAAAACTGATTCACGATATTCACAAAATATAATCACTTTAGAATCTTTATTTTTCTGTAATTATAATAAAAACCGATATAAATATTATTCTTATATTGAGACTCCTCGATTTACAAACGAGTACCATTCTAAAGTTTCGTCCTCATATGTTTTTTTCGTTGTGTCGGTCGAGCTCGTTGGTTGGTTTGAATTCGGCATTGATTAAGTATAATATTCGTTATAGGAAATGTTCATAAATCGAGGATTTTTTTGGCATTTTGTTTTTCTTATACAAACCTTAAAATGATCTAAAACATGCTGTTTAACTAAATCAAATTTTGGATGCCCAAAATCTAAATTATCTGGCATCTTTTGTATTTGTCCGTTGGTCATTGTTTGGTCGCTTATTTGAAAAGGATTTGGACCAACTTTATTGCGAAGATCTTTTAAAAAACTTTTTAATTTCATATCCATTGAAATAAAGAATTTCTCGCCGGTTGAATTGGATTCATCATCGAAAAAGTTCAAGAAAACACGAAGACCATGCCTTTCAAGAACATCTAAGGCATGTGCAAGACTTACACAAATTGAAAAGTTTGTACTAACTTCAGCATGTTTTGGATGACGATTCGATATGGACATTTCTCGAAATCGTTTATGTTCCATTACAATCCACCCAGATGATATATTTTTAATTGATCCCGATAATACACCGTTATCGATTAAGAATCGAACATAAGGATCCATAATGCTAATAAAATCATTTCGTGTTTGTCGTAATTCTTCGGTGAAATTGACAACAATTGTTTTAATATTACGCTTAAAGGTATACGGTGCTACATCAATAGAATTTTCCCATCGTACTTCAATGTGTGATATGAAAAGATTTTGTACAACTTCAATAACATCTTCAATACGATGTCCAGGTGTAGCAGAAAGAGCTAAAACACGAAAATTCGGATTACGTGCATTGATAGCTTGTAAAACTTCTGTATATGCATAACGACCTTTAGCCTTGTGTGCCTCATCAACAACAATTAATTTTATATCGGCAAATGGGAATTCCGATTCTTTAAGATCTGATTGGACAATTTGTGGGGTAACAAAAAAAACTCGTTTTGTCTGCCAATTTTCATGACGAGTTTTCTTATTAAGTCTTCCCGTCATTTCAGCCGTATCTTTAGATGGTATTCCCATAATTTTTCGACATGCTTCCACTTGTTGAGCAACTAATGGTCGTGTTGGTGCCATAAAAATTATTTTTCCCCTTGGATACCAACGATATATGTTGTACATAACAACAGCAGCAATGAAAGTTTTACCTAGACCTGTCGGTAGAACTACTAATGTATTTCGAAATAGTGAAACTTGTGTAATATTGAATTGATAACGACGAACTGGAAGATTTGTTGGGTAAATCCATGTATCACCGGTATTATTATTAAATCCATAATATTTATCATCTGTACGTAAACGTGAACCATCCAAATCTATATCGAAAGGTTCCTCTAACATCTGGAGAACTGATTCATCACAAAGCTGTTGAGTCCAATCATTTGAACTCATAGTTTTGTTCACGGAAACACTAGTGTCAAGTCCGTTGCCTTCATTCGATTCGTTTTCATTCATATCGAATAAGTTTTATTAACAACACTAATCTTCTATTAACTAATTTTGAACTTAAATTATTAATAAGACATTTAAAAACAAAAATTGCAAAAAAAACAACCACTTTTAAACAAATCTAAAGAATAAATTCGTTAGGAACTGTCAAAAAAATGGCAATCTAATCAGTTGAGCGTGCGCTGAATGTTAATTTTAATTTATAAGACAAAATATTTAAAGAAAAAATAACATATTTTAATTATTTTTTATTAATCCGGAAACTTTTTTATACTAATTTTGATTAAAACTAAAAATTTTTTGGTAAACAAAAACATCTAAACGATCGTGTTGACCGACTTTGATCGCAATGTCAAAAATAATTCACAATGACAAGATTAATAGAAAATTCACAATTTCATTTCCAATAAACATTTTTCTTGGCGCGTAAATTTTAATATTCAAAAATTTTATTTTTTTTTTGATTTTATTTAAAAGAATGGATTTTACTTAAGGGGCTACATCTATCTAGGCCGACGAAAGGAAAGTCTAAATTAGATTTTACCATATTTTTCTACGAAAGTATTGGCACCGTATTTTGTAAAATTTTCAAAAATTAGGGTAGTTCAAATGGGACACAGTGTTGCAATGGTGTCTCTCGAAGAATGTGTGGGTTGCGGCCTGCCTACTGAATTTTCAATTGTCGAACGGGCAGGTCGGTGATGTCGTCCACAAATTGATCGTAATCCTCTTAAATTTGCGGCGACAGACTCAGAATTTCGGTAATAAATTTTAATAATTTGTAAACGTTGTTCAAGTGTATACTGCTCCATGATAAAATGGGAACTATTCATGAGCATAAATGTCAAAAGAACAAAAAAAAATATTGCGTGGTTCGCCGTCCCTATTGGAAAACCTTTATAGTGTCCCATTTGAATTACCTTATACCTATCAAGCGGTTTTCAAGAAAAGTGTCCAAAGGAGAACAAAATAAATGAAAAATTCTTTCCAAGGAGGACAATCACAAAGTAGATCAAGACATTAGTTCAGTGCCCCAAGTCTATAAGGATACATAGGAACAACAGTTACGTCGCCAAATTAATTTTACATTAAAAAAATGGACTCATCCAAAAATTCCAATACATAAATTGTTAACTAAGGATTCCGCCCTCACCAAAATAAAAACGAAATACCAATTAATAATTTTTCCCTATTAAGGAAAAACGATTTTCATTTTCAATTTGTTTTTTGTTAAAATACCTATTTAGTAATTAAAAAAAGGTTAATTTGAAAGAAAAAATTAAATTTTAATTTTATAAATTATTAAAATGGTTTTTAAAATATCGAATTTTAATATTTTCTTATTAATAATTTTCGGTAGAGGAATATTTTTATGACGCCAAGACGCCAATAAATATGATTTGTAGAAAATACAAAAGCAAGATAGAACGATTTTTGAATTAAGAATAATTAGTACTTAATCTAAGTATTTGCAATTCTTGAAATCTACTTGAGTGTCATTATAGAACCATTTCTTTATTTTCTTAAGTTTCAACTAGTTTCGATTGTAGTTCTGAAACTTTAAAGTAGTTATCCAGTTGCTAATAAATGATGTTAAAAATGTTAAAACTTAAAAAAAAAACACAAAAAAATAAAATAGATTTACTTAATTAAAAATTTTTAATTAGTATTTTTGTAAAACATATAAAGAACTTTTACTTAAAAAAAAAAAAAGAAATTTTTTTATGAAGAAAACTTTTCCATATTTGTGATCAGATCAAATTTTTGTATTTTAGAAAGTTTCCATGAACTTTCATTTACAACTTAAATTAAATTCGTAACTTTGTTGTCCAAACATAGTCGCTCAAAATTCTATGAACTTTGTTACACATTTAACTTTTTAACAAAATACTTAGTTTAACAAAATTCATTTCATTTTATTTGCTGTTATATTTAATTTAATAGGATTTTTGGTTAAACTGGAAACAATTTTGATTTGAATTAGATTTTCTTTTATTTCGATTTGAAATAAAAATTCCATTTCATATAAAGGGTTTTTCAATTAGGACACTGCAAATGTTTTTCAATAGGGACGGTGAACCTCGCAATATTTTTTTTTTTTTGTTCTTTTGACATTTATGCTCGTGAATAGCTCCCTTTTTATCATGAAGCAGGACACACTTGAACAACGTTTACAAATCATTAAAATTTTTTACCAAAATTCTGAGTCGGTCGCCGCAACTTTAAGAGCATTACGACATGGACGACATCATCGACCTACCCGTTCGACAATTGAAAATTTAGTGGGCGGGCCGCAACCCACACATTCTTCAAGGGACACCATTGCATCCACAAAAAATAACTGTGTGGTGTGGATTACATGCTGGAGGTGTCATTGGGCTATATTTTTTCGTTGATGCTGAAAACCGTTACAGTTAATGGAAATCGCTATCGAACCATGCTAACTGATTATTTTTGGAATGAATTGCGTGATATGGACTTGGACGATATGTGGTTTTAGCAGGACGGTACCACTTGCCACACAGCGAACGTTCATCTGATTTGACGCCTCTCGACTATTATCTTTGGGGTCACGCGAAGTCATTGGTCTATATAATAAACCGGCGACGTTAGAAGAGCTCAGAGCAAATATTGAACGCGAAATTGCAGCAATATCGGCCGTTTTATCCGAAAAAGTGGTCGAAAATTGGGTTCAACGACTGGACTTTTGCAAACGTGCCCGTGGTAGTAATGCGAATGAAATTGAATTCTATACATAATGGCATAGAATGTGCTTTAACGTGAAATAAAAAATTCATTGATATCTCAAACCGTTTTTGTTTTATTTAAAAACCCGATATTTGAGGCTTCGAAAATTACAAATGAAAAAATTACTTACTTATTTACTTAAATTAGTAAAATAAATTAAAAGTGATTTAGGTGGTTGGCTTTTTTGGGAAATTACTAGCTCTGTGAATTAATATTATTAGTGTCAACACATTGAAGACAAAAAAAAATTAAAATAATGTGGATTTATGTAAATAAAATCAGCTAATTAAACTACTTGCTCCAAGTACTATCTAGTTAAAGTTATTATTTTAATCAAGTTAAGTAAGTTAGTCTAACACCTTTAAAAAAATCCTGCGACTATGTGGAGCATTAAAAACAATAAAAATAAATAAAAAAATAAATAAGACAAAACCGTAGCGAAAAACAAAAAAAAAAAAAATAAAACATAAAACTAAATAACAATTAAATAAAAAATTCCAGAAATTATCAATAACCAGAAGAAAAATAATTTCAATTAAGAATTTAAGGGAGAAGTTCAGAGTTTAGAATGTTTACAGGGGGGATTGGATACTACTGCTCGAATAAAGGAGTAGTGTTATCCCCGAAAATTTCTTTTACCATCGGGATTTTTGATGAGATTCAAGCTTAATAATGAGCCTGTTGGTTGGAAGATTTAGTGAATTTTTAACCTGAAAATTGAATAACAAATTATATTTTTATTCCTTTGATTTGATTCACAGGCCTACTATACTATAATAATTTTGTACTTCTTCAACATCTCTAATAACTGAGGATAAATTAGTCGGTTCTTTTACTGTCAGCTCAAAAGAGTGTTCACTATACACAGTATTAGGAACAAATCTGGGTCAATAAATATTAATAATAAATCAAAAAAAAAAAAAAAATGATTGATGAATTCATATATATCCTTTATGTGATTTCGATTTGACTAACTTTTCTATCAAAAAGTTAATGGAAATATGTACTATATGTCGTTTCCTAGACATATTTAGTAAGTTACCATTTTGTCCACCCTATATATATATATATATACTACTCGTATCTGACAAGTATTTATGGGTCAATAAATTTTTGGAAAAATAATGATGTTGACTTTAATTTAATCATAATTAATGTTCGGCTATATGCTATATATTGGTATATAATACTTATATAAATTTAAAAATTCCAATTTTGGATGACAAAATTCAAATTAATTTCTTCCCTAGCTTCAAATTCAGGTGATTTTATCCCTATATGAAACTAAAATTTCATTACTTTTATAAACTGTAAAAAAAAGTATATATAAAATGATATTGTCTCTGATAGTCTCTCTATAAAATCGTTTCTTAAACTAAAATCGTATATTATAATAATCTCAATAATATAAGTTAGGATCAAGAGACCAAAATCTACGATGAATATCATCCAACAGGTGCCACAAATATTATCCTTTATGATATTAAAGTGGAGTTCTTAACAGAATGAATATATATACATATTATAGTTTAATAACATATAATATAGAAATGAAGAAACGAGAGAGAGAGAGGACCCAACTATTAACATGCTGACAAAGCTGATAAAAAGAACATCATCAAAAATGTGAAAGAAAGTAGTTAGATAGTATATTATCTAAGTGTATACTCTATTATACGTAATAGACTGGAAATAATATGTATAGTATACAAGTATATATAAGTCTAAAAGTAGAAAAAAATATAAAGGTCTATCATAAATGTGAAACATACGTGACTAGCATATTATGTATATGAAGTAAAGACGATACGAGTATAATATAATAATCACCTTCAAATATTAAACACTAGACTTTTATCATGGAACCAACCACCTTTCTAAGGTTTCATATATACATATTAGATCATATAAGTTCTATTTTAATATCAAAATAACAGAAAAATACACTTCCCTGTGGTTTCTTTTTTGTTGTTCTTGTTTATAGGTTTTTAGCAAAATATTTATATTTAGTTTTGATATATTCTTCTCGTGCGTAAAACAACCTCATTATGTTTATTTTCTTTTCTTTTTTGTCATTATTTATTTTATGAAAATAAGTGATATTATTTTAAGATGGATATGGAAACATAAAGAGACTGGAAGAAATTGATATAGCAGCTTATAATTTTTGGTTACCATATATACTTTCAGTAAAATATGGGTAGTCCAATTCAATGAGACTTAGTAATTTTCTAAGTTTCAGCAAAAAGCATTCAATAAAGATAGTTTCCAACTTGAATTCTCATTCATAAATAGTATTTTCCAAAAAGAGTCTGTGTAATAAAAAAAAAATGCATATATTTACAGCCAACATTATTAAAGACTATACTCGCTTTACAGTGCTGCAATCGTTCCAAAAATTTATACACAAAATATTAAGTACGGTTTCAGCCAGATTTGTTAGAGTTATTTAAATCAACCATTGACATCTACCTCGATAAAGTTTGCCAGAGAAGTGCTACTATCCAATTTATACACTGCTGCTTTACCATAAATTAAAAGGTCAACACATGTTGTTATGTTCCTTAAGACTAGTTTTGTTTTTTTTCTATTGATCTTTAAACTGACTTATTTGACATCATATATTTTACAAAATGTCGTAGCCTCGCTTACATATCAATTTTTATGGAAGTTAAGAAAGAAATACCATCAGATAAGTCCATTGGATGTTCTTCAGTTTCCAATTTTCTTTTTTTTGTCTCATCACCTAGTTTACTTTTGAGCAGACTGATATCACATCAATTCTTGCAAATGTTAATGTTGCAATTTTTTACTGTTTAATAATGATCAAACCTTTCATTTATTCGTTTTGAATTTCTCTGATTGTCATATTATACTACTGATGATGGGATTCAAAGATCTCAATAGCGTAATTTTATAAAGATCTACAAGTTTTAAAAAAAAGAAAAACTGTTGAATATTCATTAGTTCAGGTATTCAGAAAATACTCGTAACTAAAAACATAGTTGACAAGAAAAGGGACAAATATAAATAAAGTTTTGATTTGCGTCATCTACCATCTGGCAGATGTCGCTTAGTACGTGTTTTCTATCGAGCGGTAATTAAGCGCCCGATATTATACGGCACTAAATAGGAACCTATAAAATGTATGGTAAGCGCCGATAGAATTCCCAATAAAATACAGCAAATATCATTTAAAATAAAATTGAATTGAAATTATCCTGAGAAAGATTTTTTGTAATCAAGATGTCTGCACAAATTCAATGTAATTTTGAAGTTATGATGATTGTAATCAAAACGAACATAATTGTAATTTAACTAACATATTATTCATGATTATGTTTCATTAGGAAAAGTTTGTTTTTTTCTTTTCTTTTATGTTTTGTTATGAAATAATCTAATTATATTCAGATTATTGTATTTTAATGATGTAAACTAATTTTTATTGTTGATTTTATCAATTAAATATCAAAAATATCCAGACGAGAAAAAAAAAACTGAATTAATTATAGGTGTTCAATAAAATTCCTTAGGGCCTTAAGGGTATTCGTAAAATTAAGATATAATACAAACAAACAAACAAATAAAAATATTAATTGATTTTAGATTATAGTAAATTTTGTTGTTGAGATTTTAATTTGTTTCTGGAGAATAATTCAAATCGAAATGAATTGAAAATATAGTATAGGGTGATATCTTGTAGTTGCTTGCCGCTTAATAGTAATTTTTTTTTATACATTAACTCATAGCCTCGACAAGAGAACACGCTGCTAACAGGTACATTTTTTTGTCTTCTGTTGGTACAACCCTCATATGAACACGTGCCAAGTTTCACGTCGATAAGTCAATTCAGTCTTTGTTTAGATTCTAAACTTTAGAAGCTATTTGAAGTTGAATTGAGTTGTCATTGAATTTTTTTAACATGGAAAAAATTGAATATCGTGCAGTGATTAAATTCGTTGGTTTGTTTACCACCTACAGAAATCCACCCAAAATTATTAGAAGTATATAAGGATGCATCACCTTCACTTTCCACTGTGAAAAAATGGGCTACCCTTTTGAAATCTTGTCGTACAAGCCTCGATGATGATCTAGTCGAAGGTCGTCCAAAAAATGTATCAAGAAATTATTGTACACCCTAGTATAGACTTTAAAATGACATACTTGTTTCGTAACAATCTGGTCAACCCTTGAGACGTATGTCTACAAATATCTCATTGTAACTCCACCTTACAAGATTTAAGATCCTTTTTCTAAACTGATTTCTATTTCTGATGATTTGTCAACTTTAGATTGACTAACACCGAGTTTAGTAATCTGTTCTGAAAAAAGTCTGGCATTCACAACTACAAAAATTATGCTGACTCCTCTTTCAACAGTTATTCTTTACCTCATTGAAGACTCTGCCACCCTTATCCACCATATGTGCAGGTTCAAGGAGCAATGTCTTGTCATGATGTCTTATAACTAATGTCACTGTTTTTCTTCTTCTATACATTTGATTTATATGTGATGTTGTGTTATTATAAGTTATCATCAAGAGAAGAAGATCTTGTGTGCTTTTAATATACATACACACACACAAGCAAATAAAATCACAAAGCTTTTGTCTACCATAGTTCTGGTAACTAAATTTTTTGCTGTAATAGCTGAATTTTAGTTGTGAGAACTGAAAACTCAAATATGAGAACTACAAAAAAATTTAGTTGTGACAACTATATTTCAGTTGTGAAATTTCGACAACTGAAATTTGATTGTTACAACTGAGTTTTCATATCTTTTACAACTAAAATTTAGTTGTCAGAGAACTAGGTAAAATGATTTTTCTGTGTGTAAATAAATATATGTGCAAGAGAAGTACTAATAAAAATGTTCATAATATTCAATTCAATGAATTCAATTATCACTGATAGTTTTCCTTAAAATGGAAATAATAATTTTTCAAATGTATTTTCCTATTGAAATACTATTAAAATATATTAAATTTCATGTTTTTTGCAAACACAAATATAGTATTTTATTATCCATTAATATAATTGTGATTGATTTCCTTTCAATAATCAACAATATTAATAATAATAATTATTTCAACTTAACAAATAGAAAACAATATTGAGAAAGTAAAACAACTAACATTTGGATGGTTTTTTTTATTCTTTTCTCAAATGATAGTAATTTTCATGTGAAATTAACAATAATTTTCTATTCATATTTGATTTAATATAGAAAAACATTAATATGTTCATCATATCTAATGTAATTTCTGTTTATATTCTATTTACATCATATATTCATATAAATGGTTTAACATAAAATTAAAAAATGATGTGTCAAATATTCATCAGGGAATAATAATCATGCGAAAGTCTAGTAAAACAACATATATACATGGATGTAAGTATATGGAATATATCTGAAAATCTCAGTACTGTAGTTAGAAATTGTATGGTATATGATTTATTGAGACTATCTAACATCAAATTGGATTAAATCGACTAGGAACGACTACATAAAATACAATGAAAATCCCATTTTCATTCTACTTTATAGACATCCTAAAATTCTATAAGTAAGGCTATAGTTATATGATATTCATAGGCCAGAAGATATAATTGTTACTTATAAAGGTTACTTGATGAGATCACCATGTATCAATTGGTATTCGCCTAAATCATTTGCTAAATCTAAAATCGGATAACCATAAGGCAAAAATCAAATAAAAAAAATTAAATTTCACTTGTTCTATAGTATTTTCTTTAGACACCTTAAGATACTATAACTCGATACTTATGCGAGAAAACAAGGAATACTACTTGTATATATTAGAACAATATTTCATATATAATAACATATCTCAAGTGTATTGTAACTTCTTGGATAACATAACAAAAAACAAAACCAAAAAAAAAAGCTTTATTACAAAGGTCAATCGATTAATAATACTAAAACAAACATTGAAAGCTTTAGCAAGGAAAACTCAATACCGCTTCTCTACAAACCTATTTACTTGTACATAGGGTTTGTAGAATAAAACAAAAAAGGAAAAGGAAGTTATCCTACATAGTCAGCTGTTCAATATCGATTTTTCTAATACAATTTTAAGGAAAAACAGTCAAACGAGAACACAAATGAATACATATAAGTAAACCGACATACAAATACAATATATAGGTTCATCGATGACCCTTTTTCTTTACGGTTGTTATTGTACCCATGACCGTGTAAAACCTTTTCAACTTGTTTTATTATTGCGTGCAAAACCGCTTTGGAAATTAACCGAAATTAATTTAAAAAAAAGAAAACCTTCTTGTACGTATAATAATGTAACTTTTAAGGATCCGGTCATTGTATTTAGGTGACTCTAGATAGTATATAGTCACAAAAAGAAATGTGGCGTCATATATAATTTTATTGTAAGCTTTAATATATTAGAACAACGTTTGCGTGCTCATCCAACATGCAACCATTTTTTTATCTTATATTAGGTTTTCCTTTACGTTATCAAAACCGATCACAAATTTTCCACCCTCTATTTTCGTATAGTTGTTATTGTTGTCTATATAGAATTTTAGAATACCATCCATATTTAGTAGTTATCTTATACAAAAAGAGGTCGTATACCATTTAGACATCAACTTATATCTAATTTTTTGCAATTCAATTTTGAGAATCGCAAGATTTACAGAACCTTTGATATAAAAATTAAAGAACAACAATGTTCAGTCTACAAATCGACTTCAATCACTTGTCAATCCCATTTGAAAACTGTTTTCTATATGGAATCATATATAGACGTCTTAAAGTGGTTTTATAAGGGTCATAGAATGAATCGTGAGAGCTGTTACTGGAATAAGTAGATCTATTATTGCTGGGGAAAGCATGCCACAGTGATTCAAACTGAATGTCATGTTATGGTCAGCTCTGGAGAACATAAAGAGATAGTATTATAAAAATAACCGAATTTTTAATTTGTGTACCTGATAGTCAGACTGTTCCGAGACCATTATATTTATGTTGGATTACGTCCAAATTAATCTGAAACTGTTTAAAATTGTTCGAGCAACTGAAACTGCTTAGTTGACAAATTGTCGGCAGACTGTTGAGCGACGGACATCGTCTGTCTGCCATCTTCTATCTTTCATCTTGGGTCCAATGTGTGAATTTTTTGATATTTCTTATACATTATTGAGAATAATGAATTTTATAATTTTTCCCTTCTTCCATTACATTTTTGCGAGTTTCAGTAATACTCTATTATACTACATATTAACAGGATTGTTTTTTAGTACATATAAAGCAATTTTTCACAAGTGAGTATTATACACTTTATGCTTTCCTAATGATCTTATGTAACAATTGTTAAATAATTTTCTTTTTTTCTTCCTGTAACTCAACAAGGTCGAAATAAAAATAATGATGATGATTGTTATATTAATTTCTTTTTCAGTGATGAAAAGTAGGCGGCATCATTTTCCTTTTGAACATTATACCTTTTGATACAATTAATGAAATGAGTATACTATATTATATACCTCTGGAGCGGAGCAGAGCAAGCTATTGTATAAAACCCATTCATTCACATCCTTAAAAAAAAAAGAAAAAACGATCTGATATATATTATATAATATATAATATCCATATGTTAAGAATATATTTATGTGCGGGTGGGTGGTGATTTAAGGTGTTGTATAGCATAAAAAATGGTATGTTATTTATTTTATTTTAAATATTCTCTACTAGTGAGCATGAACCGTAAGATAAATTTCTTTTATCGTTGACATTTTTCACAAAGTGACATCCAATTTTTTGGTAATTTATGATAAATTGACGATATAAACGCGACAGCTATTTAAGAATGTATTGTATTATTATTTTTATTTTCTTGATGGTTTACTTTTACAAAAGAAAATATAACATATTTGCTTTCTCAATTGAAAACTGAAATAGATAATATAATAAAATACTTGTATTTACTTCCCGGAACTATATTATTGAATTTTTTTTCCAACAATTGAAAACTCGTCCTGAAAATTTGTACAATTTTTCAATAGATTTTCCTTGTAATCTATATATTAAAATACACAAATATAGATTCTTCTTCAAATTAAATATTAATATTAATCCTCTTATAATCCTAATCATAATAACCGAACGCATGTAGACATACATACTACTACGGACAAAAAGTAATGAGACTATATTTTTTAAAATTTCTGCGTCTTTTGTAATTGTGAAAAATTTTTGCGACTATTTTTAATATGGATAAATCGATTGAACAAAGAATAAACATTAAATTTTGTGTAAAAAATGAAATTTCTTGTAGAAAAATGTTACAATGATCAGTGTTTATCAAGATCACAAGTTTTTCAGTAGTACAAATCATTTGGTGAGGGTCGTAAAGAAGTCGAAGACGAACCTCGTTCAGGAAGGCCACCAACCTCAACTACTGATAAAAACATTAACAAAATCAAGAAGCTTGTTCTTTTCAATCGTCAATTAACTCAAAGAGACCTTGTAGACATTGTTGGTATATCAAAAGGATTAATACAAACAATTTTAAAGGACGATTTGGGCTTGTCTCGTGTGTCTTGTCGTCTTGTCCCAAAATTATTGAATTTGTTTGAAAAACAACGTCAGTTTTTCGTCAGTTTTTCATCAAAAATCAAGCACTGTATTCGCTAGATATGGCTCCGTGCGAGTTTTTTCTTTTTCCTCGATTGAAATTACCACTTCGTGGACATCGTTTTGAGTCAGAACAAGTCATCCAAGAGAATTCGCCGCAACAAATTTTTCACAATTACAAAAGACGCTAAAATATTTAAACTAACAAAGCAATCATCATGAGATTTCTATTAGCTGTTCACAACAGTCATACGAATCTAAAATACAGTCTCATTACTTTTTCTCCATAGTAGTATATATAGTAATTCTGAAAAATTAAAATTTGGCGACATAAATATTCCAATTTTTATCAACAAATCAGCACGAATTTTCTTCAAGGCTTATGATATATATATAGTTTCTAATATTTAAATCTTTGATGGCCTAATTATTAATTTACATAATATATAAGACATTTGAAAATTCAGATCTATCACCCGATTTAGAAATTTATATCATTATGTTAATTAATTCGTTATAAGGCTTTCAGTTTCTCTATTTAGTAGTTAATGATGTCAATTAATATTAAAGATGTTAATCTAGTTCTAATTTCTTCTCATAAGAATTTTATTTACTTTGATTAAATGTATTCATGATTTGGGGGAAAAAAATATAGAAAAGAAAATTATTTTGCGCCTAAAACTATGCAATTTTTTGATTACTTACTTTTTAAGTTAATTTAAAGTTTATTGATTTCTTAAATTTTTTTGTTTTTTGTGTTTATTTTAAAAATCTCATTCAATACATTCAATATTTTTGATTTTTGATTTTCTTTTAAATTTCACTCGAGAGATGTTTTTGATATATTGAAATTGTTCAAGTTGGAAACAAAAGTTCGAATTTTGAAATATGATTTAAAGTTATTTCCGGATTTGAAAATATGTATTGGCTTTTTTTTCCTTTTTCTTTTCGAAATTTTTCCCCAAAGAATTGGATTTAGTTTAGAAAAAAAGAAAAAAATCTTAAATTTTTTAGTATTTCACAAGTTCCTTTTTTTTGCTTTTAGAGAATACTAAAACTTGTCTATCAAATATTTCCGGCGTTTATATGATCGACTACTTTTACGTTAGGAGAAATAAAAATGGGCGTTTATCAAATATCAATATTATTAGTAATAAAATCGTTCAATGAAAGTCGCGACAGATGAAAATAGTTTTGTCAATTTTCTGAAGCTAGTAATTAGCTGCAAAATTGTTGAGTCCGATGGCTCTGAGATACAAATAGCACATGTATAAAAACGTGTTGTGAGTATTTAGGCGGTAAATTCAATTGTGTGTGAACAACAGAAACTACTTTCAAATAGTACACAAGTTGGTAGGTGCTTAAAATGACGACACGGAAATTAGATTTTAAGTATAGACGCGGAATACTTTGTAACCCAACAATACAAAGTTTCTCAAATACCTCCCTGACTATACTATATTGCGACTAATAAAAAGGATATTTTGTAAATAATTGTTGTGATTTCGTTACTCTTTATGTCTCATATTTCTAGTGACACTTTTGATTCGATAACAAAACCCTCGAAAAGTTCACAATTTAAATAATTACTAAATAAATGTGATTTGCCAGAAAATATCCGAAACCAGAAAAAAGAAAACTCATATACTATATTAATAGTACAATAAAAGAACTGAGTTTCTTAAAGACTTTCTAAGATATTATCAATTTGGCTGATTAATTTGTTAGAGTTTTTATCTTAATAGTATCCAAAAAAATTATATTTCATTTGAATAATATCCGTTAAAAGAACTTTAACGCGATATTACGAAAAATTCATGTTTGAAATTTGTCAAACTATATAAGAAAATTTCATGAGAACCTTGCCACCTCGTGTGCCAAATTTCTAGATCGATGGTTCGTGTTTAAAACAAATTTGTTATATTATAAAACTTTTTATATTTTATTTTATACAAAAAAAAAAACATTTATTAGACGTTCTTATATTGAATTGAATATTTTCCTTTTATACCTAAGAAAAAATCAATAAATACGTCATAGTTGCAAAATTGAAAACTGATTATTATCTGATAACTATATACATATAAGTATTTGCCTCCACCAAAGAAAGTATAGTATATAAACTTCATCATACATTAATATTTATTGAATATCGCGAAAGGAAAAAAAAATCAAGGAGCCAGCCCTATTCATCGATAATATTGCAAAAGTTTAGATATTTTTTCTCATATATCATTATTATTGTATTCACCTTTGTAATACGCGTGCATAAACATATTTATATTGAAAATATATATATATATATATAATGAAAGTCGGCATCAAATTCCAAGGTGAAGGTATCGATTATTTTTTCCCATTGGCTGGTATTTCAAAAGTTCGACTATTTTTTGTTTCGTTTCTTTTTTCCCCGAGTAGAAGTTACATCCTTTCGTGTAATACTAAAGTCAGTTAACAGAGTGTCTTTGTAAATGTTCGGAATTTTTTCCTTTTTTTTATTGGAATCCCTTCAAGAAATTGAAATCTACATGAAAAGTAATGCTGCCTGTTCTGATATCCGACGTTACGTTAGTTTTATTCGATATTACTCACTTGCTACTCGATATTACATTTTTGGTGTTCTGGAATACGCAACGTTTCATTTCAGTTCAACGCGTAGCAATGGATTCGATTTTTGATGTTCTGATATTCGCCGGGAACTCGATTTTCAGGTTAAATTACTCACTTCAGTTTTCGCGCGTTCGAATGAATATTTTTGTATGAATTTCCTTTATTTCTAAACCCACCCACACTATGCACCATAATATCAATTTTAATCAATTTTAATCTCATTTTGGGCCTGAAAATGGCTTTTATGAAGGATATATTCATAAAAAAAAATGTCTTTTTTTTTTCATTTTTAAATTTTTTAATGATTAGTCAATGGAAAAAATGTTACAAAAATATATAATTTATATTTTGAAATAAACATTGCTGAAAAATATATGAAATTTATTTTAATAATGGCATAAAACTTTATTTTGTAAAATATTTATTGATGAAATGACTTACAAAAAACACAAACAGCTGATTTTTGACATGCGATGATTGCCGTTTTTTTAAATGGGAAACGTAGTTTTCCAGAACACTGATCGCGTTAGAAATCGAATCGAACGCGTTACGTTTACTCACCTAACGCCGTAAAACAGAACAAGGCTGATTATGTTCAAAATTTTAGAAATAGGTTAGCAACATTTAAATTGTAAAACTTCTACAAATCGAGTGTATCGCAAAGACGTTATTAAATCTGCTGTATTTTATTGGGAATTCTATCCGCGCTTACTATACATTTTATAGGGTCTTATTTAGCGCCGTATAATATTGGGTGCTAAATTAGCGCTCGATAGAAAACATGTACTAAGCGACATCTGCCATGGTGGATGGTGCAAATCAAAGCTTTGATCGCTTTTGTTGTTTTGTTCCGTCAAATAATATCAGTAATACCAACATCCGAAATTAAATGTTAAAAGAACATTGATTAAAAAATCATTCTTTTGAGAAAGTAAATTAACGCTCAATAGAATTCCCAATAAAATACAGCAATAAAATCATATTGACCATTAGCAATTTGTTAAAACTTCGCAAATAAGAAATTTATTGTCAAAAGGACTTTCTGGTATGCAATATTGGAACATACCATTTATATCTAGAGTCTGGTCAAAAAATTTTGAAACAATTGATTTTCGTATTTAAAATACATCAAACTAGCGCTTTTAAAGACGTCCACTGGATGTTACAGTTTGATCACTCTGAACACAATTTTAGCTTATTCCGAACGGAATACTCCTAAAGACCTATCGCAGTTCTTTTCTTATTTACTCATTTGTAGCTTCCTATTATGCCAAATACCTAATTCGATTTAGCGTCAGGATTCTAAGTATATCGACAGGTTTCGCCATCACAATGTCAACATACGATAGTATAATGAACTGTTGGTTTTTCAAATTTTTGACATTCAGTTCGTAAAAAGCATAGTACAGACATGGCTACATGTCCGTCAACTAGGTTGAAAAAAATGTATTTTAAGCACCTGTAGGCTGTTTGACAAACGTTTGACCGACATGTCGAAAAATCAAAACTTTTTGATTGTGAAAGACGGAGCTGTAGTGTTTACATTTATATAAAGTGAGAGTGATTCAAACAAAATTAAGTCTGAAAAATCATCGATAGAGCACTTTGTCGCACTGGTGATTTTTCTAAAATGATGTTCATATACATGTAGTCAGTCTATGGGTTTCAGATTGCAGCCATGTTGACCGACATGTATATCAGTCTGTAAGGGTCTTAACCAAACACAATATCTCCTTCAAAATTTGTCAGCGACAATTTCAGTGAACGATTAATGATGTATTGTTGTAACAATAATTTATTCATAATGATTGATATTTTCTTCTAGCCTAAGTAGTTCTTCATTGAATACCCTGTATATATTGAATATATAGAAAATCATTACACACTATACGTAAGTTGAAGTCTTGTAACACATTTTTATGTTCCACAATCTTTATACACCTTATTATTATATAATGTTATATATTTGTCAAAAAATACATAAATATAATAATAATAATCATAATAATAGTACTTTTATTATATTAATGTGTTTATATACACATGTAATTTGAAGTTGAAAATGGATTTTTCTCATTTTAAAAAGGAAGAAAACATATTTACAACAACAATAAGAAAAGCCTATTAGTGAGTTTTTCTTTATACAATATTTAGTATAACTAAATTTCCATCGTATAAGCATTTCGCGCATCTGTTCCTTATATAATATCCTCTTTTCTTGGTTCTTGTTGTTCGCTTATGTCTGTTGTTTATCACCAAAAAACACGAACATAGAATATTTTATGGGAAAAATTTAAGTGAAAGTAAAATATGTATAGAAGTAAAATGAAAAAAACACAAAAAACAACCAAAAATAAGAATTAAATTTTCTTTTTTCTTTCCATTTAATATCAAGAAGAAAACTTTTCTTTATATTGTGTATTTCTTTTTTCCCCGATTTTTCCCATTGAATTACTAAAATTTCGGACATTCAGGGAAGGATATTTGTCGATTTGAAGTGCGCTATTAGGATACTTTTCTTTTATATATACCTATCATGAAAACCTCATCCTATATACATATATATATATACGTATATCTTATAAGGTTTTACTGATTACATGCTTTGTATTCTGATATGATTATACGTAACAAACGAATTTTGTCGTTAAGACTTTTAAGAGTGTATATTTTATACTTCGAAAAACGAAACAAAAGCATCATCATGGTACTATAATATAAAAATAATGCCGTAAGGAAATCATCATATCGGAGAGAGTAGCGCAAGGAAAAAAAAAAGGAGAAAAGAAAAACATTTTCTTAAAATGGTAAAAATGAAGAAAAATCTTTTTTCTTTTTTGGAATTCGGTTTTTGGAACCATTAAATTTTTCCAGCCGGTAACAGAAAAAAAAATATATACATATAAAATTTTTAAGGTATATACGGAAATTGTATAAGGTATAAATTCATTTTTAAGATATGCGAAAAACGTTTGAAAGTAAATTGTTTAAGAACAAAAAAAAAAAAAACCAGGAAGAAAACATTGTTTGATGGGATTTCAATCTTTAAATTTTGTGGGGAATAGGTAGTCGTAGTTTATGTATTAGGAATTCAACAACGACCAAAATGGAAAAAGCAAAAAAAAAATATATGTTCCATATATAACACGTCGACGAATCGTTTTGCTTATCATGAAATGTATATGAAAGAAGATTTTCTTATTCTAAACGAGTATCAAAAAAAAAGTAGTACTAATCTTAAATTCATTTCCTTTCTCCTAAAAAATGTTCTTTAAGGTGCAGATCGAGAAAATGTGTATTTGATGTTTTCATTTTTATGTTTTTTTTTTCATTTTTTTTTTTTTTGGAGAATCTCTCTAGAGATGAAATATATCAGTGTAAGAAGGAAACTTTCATCTTTCGTATTAGTATATAGAAAGATGTTTGATAGGCCTATATATATGTTATACCTTTACCTAGTTACCTTGTACATACGTGTATAAGATGAAATTACAAGAAAATTGACCTTATTTCATATTCAAGGTTTATACACAAAATTTTGTGTGATTTGAATTTATTTATTGATAATATTTATTTGTCACAGAAAAAAAGAAAAGCGAAAGAACCAACCAACCAACCCAGATATAAAATCTGATGATATTATTAATGTTTTTGAATTATAATATATAATGTAATTTGTCTTAATTCATTATTGACAAAGGAAAGATTTTTATTTGTGTTCGAATTGTTTTATTTCTGGTATTACAAATCACATGTGTATTAGCCCTAGGCTTGTTTTTTTTTTGGTTGAAATAAAAGAAAGTATTCGATATCTTGATAACATAAAATCTTTCTAATTCAAAAACTATTCTATTAGACCAGTGATTCCCAAAGGGGGCCTATATCGACTCCCAAGGGTCGACGACGACCTGCAAGGGGTTCATATCAGGGCTAAAAGTGCTATTTCAAGTAGAAAAAAATTTATAGGGAAAATATTTTGGATAATGAACCGTATAATTGTAATTACTTCATTGTAAATAATTTGTGCTGTTCATATACAACGTTGCATAGTATCTTAGAGATTATATTTATGATCTTGAGGTGGTATACTCACTTTTAACAACCCTTTCAAAGTGAGTAGAACTATACCAGCTATCAAAAAAACATTTGAAGTTGATGAATTTTCAGAAAATCAATATCAGTTAAACAGGGGGGTCTACCCAAAACCGAAAAACATGGCAAGTTGTCCACGAGACAAAAAAGAACCTCTGTATTAGACCATCGGTTCTTAAAACTTTTTTCATTCATGACCCCATTTTTCATCATTAGATTTTTCGCCACACCAGGAATTAAATGTGAAAAAATAAAAAGTGTAATAATTATTTATAAAGAATAACGACGTAACAATACTGTGCGCGTTTGTAAAATAACATACAAGTATAATCTAAAATTCAAGCGCTTGACTTTAATTTCAACGTTTCGCTTTCCATAGTTTAAGAACCGTTGTATTAGAGTCTAAGACAACGGTTCTAATAATTAGACGATAAAATCCATCTATTGGAAATTAAACTATTTTTATTTGGTATTTGCATACTTAGAGGCAATTGAAATATGTAGTTTACTTCTAGCAAGTTACAATGGAGAAAACACTTTGAAAAATTGTCCAGTCCTAAATGAATCCACATATTTATAGGCATAGGAATTTTAATGTTGAAAATCAACTTTACGGATGTGATTATTTATTCATTGGAGTAAATTTGAGAATGCAAAGAAGTCTAATAACCTTAAAACTATTTGAATTATGTTGAAAGTTGAAGATTGTATACTTTTCGGTAGAATTTCAAATAATAATTGCTGATCTATCATAAAATTCCATATATGATTTATTTAAGGGATACAAATGTAACCTTCGGAATATTATTTCAAAAACCGTAGAAGTATTATATATTGTATTATTTTCTAGGCACGAAAGAAACTTGACTCTGGTTCCCACAAGGAAAGTGGTAAATATTCGAATAGTAAATGAACTCAATCAGAACTTTTAAAGAATTTTAAAGTATTTTCTTTTTAAATTTGATTTTCCAGACAATAAGTTTAACAAAAATTTGAATGATTCAATTATTAGATTAACAAATGCTTAAAGACCGAAACTGTTTTGGTCTTCGATAGTACTTATCGCGTCACTGAGCCGTATTACAATTTTATTTATTTTTGGTTAATACAGAAAAAAAAACGTTCTTATTTCAAATCCTAGAAATAGATCAAGTATATGGTTACGAGAAGAAATTTAATTTCATTTCAGTACCCCAACATTAATTTGCTTATAAACTTTATAATAATTTATATGAAATAAAGTTAACTTTCATTCATACCGAAAAAGAAAGTAATCTTAAGACTCCAGCATATTTGTGGGTATTACTTCTGGACATGCTTTTTTTGAGCTTTCAAATCATGTTCCTTTTTAGAAAATTAAACTTCTTAAAAATTCCTAAAACGTACTGATTATATTATGATGAAAAAGAAATAAGATGAAATAATTAATCGTCTTCTAGGTTCAGCAGTCCAAAATATTATCTTTATAATATTTTTTTTGGCTTGTTTGTTTGTTTGTTTATATAATTAATTAAGTTTTTTTTTTTTTTGAGAAATTAATTAATTTTATACTAAAGTATGACGGCAAAAAATAGGCATATGTTTAACACAAAAAATTCTACGATTTTCCAAGACTGTCTTTAATAAAAATTTAAAACTATCTGGAAATGTAGCCAATTTTAATCATTTTTTTTTCGAGGGTTAACAATTGTATTGCATTGTATTGTGTTGTACTAGAGGGCTCCGCACAGTTGCGGGCCTTAGCACGTAGGCCTAACTTGTCCATTGTGTCTCCTCCTAAAAAGGTTGGTTGAGAGGCTAGGTCTCTTCCCTGAACAATAATAATTGCAACGCTATAAATATTGGAATATAAGAAATTAACTCTAAGTTGATATGAAAATAAGTGTATTCCACTTCTTCTATATCTAAATAATGTAAAGGACAGTAACAAAATATTGGTATCAATTAACTTCGGACGAAGTCTATCTAGTATCTAGTATGTATTAAGCTAATACTTTCAGTTCTACTCAATTATCTGTTTCCTAGACTCAGATTACCATTTCTACTTTCTATCCTTGTATGTCTGATCAAATTTCTTTAGTAATAAACTATAGCTAAACATAGTTCAGGCCCATCAGATATTTAGGTTCCTTTAACATTTGTTAGTAAACAATTGTACAGTCTGTTGTTTCACAAGTCTAATCTGAACTCAATGCTTATAAAGGTACTGATTCCATATTACCATTCTATAGATCCCTAATAATTGTTCAATTTCAATTCAGCAAATATCAAATGCCACAAAGTTTCTATTGGCCTTTTTGTTTGTTGTGTGTTATGTCTTAAATTAGGTCACCAGCTGATATTATGACTCTGCAAAGGTAATCGAAACAGCCCATGTTTGCAATTGCTTCTAGAACTTTGTTCCAAAATACATACGCAATGCAAAAAAAAAAAAAATAAAGAAATATCGTGAAGTATTCTTGTAGAATTTTATTAGCTTTTTTTTCTTCTAAAGGAAACTTTTCTTTATGAAAATTCTAATGAATTTTAATTTACGAATTTCATATTTTTTTTATTTATTTCTTTCTCCATTTTCATTTAAAAATAATTTTTTCTTTAGTACATAAAATTCATAAAAGAAAAACTATAATTAACAACAGTTTTATTGAGAAAATAAAAATTATGTTTCTATTTTATTGCAGATCATAAAAAATTATAATTATGCATGATTATTTCTTTTATTTTACTTAATTATGAGAAATAATTATTTTGCTTTTATTTTTCCTTTTTGTGTGAAATATGCAATATGGAAGGCCATCCATCGGGGATTGCATAAAGATTTATGTATATATGCTGTAGAATAATAATAATAAATAAGAATTTGCCTAGGTTATTAAAAAACTGAAATTATTAAGCATTTCTTTTTAATGATTTTGGATTAAACTTTAGTTAGAAATTAAAGCCGAGATTATTTTATATCGTAAAATTGATTTTCGTGATGGTATAATTTAGTCAAAGGATAGATTATTTAATGAGAAATTCGATTTTGGGACTTTAAACTAGTGATACATGTCTACCTTCTAATAGTCGACATGAATATAGTTCGTTAAAATTTCCATAATATTAAAAATTATCACCAAATACATTCAAAAAATTCGCGAATAATGTAGAAATATGGTAGGGAAAAATCGAGTGTAGGCAAACAAAAATAAACATATGAAGAACCGAGCTCTGGATTTGAACCAGAGCGTCATCAACTTGTAGAAACGAGATCTTATCCGACTTGATAATTCAAATTATTATTCGAAAATACAATAATTATTCTATAACCTTTCAATTCTTTATGCCAATTATTTGTATTAATTATTTATTCAAAACCTAAACTAAATCAAAATACCTATACTGGTGAAAAAATAAAGAACACCCTTAATTGATATATTGTGCGATCTACTGGCTGTCTAATTATTTTATTATCAAATTTTCACCGATTACCCACAAAGTCTGCTTCTCAATTAACTTTTAAGATTGCTATTCAAAGCTAACGTTTGGAAAACCGATCATATTGAAAAAACCGTGCCATTAGGAAAGATGAATAAAGATTTTAATGACAAAATTTTCACTATTTATTGGATAGTTTTTATATGGTATAGCGTATTTTATGGTTTTGAGTTGAAATCATGAAAATATTCCTTTTAGTATTTAAAAATTTTATTATACTTATATATTTTACTTTAAACAATCACTGTTACATAAGAAAACGAATTGAACCAATCAAAAACAGATATCTGTCAGTCAGTCTGTCATCTGCAAATTTATTTAGCCCAGTAAAAAATTGTGAATAAAGTGGAAAAATGATATACTAATGATAAACAGAAAAAAAAACAAATATAAGATCCACACATGAATAACGCAATAAAAACAAAAGAATATATACAATAAAAAAAAAATTTCAATTTGAACGTTCCTGAAATAAAAGCATGAAGAAAGAAGTATTCTTTTTTAATATGTACTTGCTTCATACTCTCTAAATTGTAGCCCCATATAGCATCTTCATGTAAAGTTTTAATGTGTATAATTCCGGGGTAGTCGAACAATCTCATATTCACATATGTATAGTATATGTTTGTGTGTTATGCTACCTAGCAAAAATATACTTAACATGCGTTCATATGATTCATAAACACATAAAACAAACATATATAATAACTTTATAAAATTAGTCTATAGCCAATTTTTTGATATTCTCTATTATACCCTAGACAGATCTCTGATTTTAATGATCATTATTGTCAATCGATCATTAAAACTTGTTCATGACCTTCATTTACGTAATAATGATCAATTTTAAGTATCTATTTCAAGCATCATTATTTTTTTAATCATCAAATGAAATTGTGAACAGGTTCTAAATTTCTGCCTCACACTGTTTACAGGGCCATCTATATTTGAATATTTCATCTGAGTTTGATATGTTTTCTTCTTTTACATAAACTTAAATGGAGAGAAAATTCTTTTTATTCCAAATAATTCTTGAAATTTCTTGTAATGAAAATTAAAAAATTTGTGAAAATTTTGGAATGATAAGAATAATGATCATTGTGAAAAAAAGAAGATGTGTCATGGGTCATCCAGAAGTGTCATTAAATAGTAATTATTCTAATTAAAATCGGAGATCTGTCTAGACTCTAGAGAGCATGAGAATTGGATCTCTTATTTAACAAATTTATAGCGCATAGAGTTACTACGAGAAAAAAAACAATAATATTTTCATAGTTTTACTTAGAGCTAAAGAGGATCTAAATCAAGCAAGCGCTCTGTGAATTAAATTTAATTCAAAAAGCTAATAGCTTTATTTGAATTAAATTTTGAGAGACAAAATAAAAAAGCAAAGCGACAAAATTCTATGACTCTATCTCTAGCATTTCTTCTTTCTTCTTATTAACATAACTAACGTAAATATTAAATACGCTGGGATCAAATTAATCCTGGCAGAAATGACAAAACTCTGTGGTCCTGCTTGTTGTTTCTTTATAACTTCGTTCCTTAAAAAATACAATACCAAAATGAGTTATGATATAAACACTCTTGTGATGATTTTTTCAATACGTCACAAATGTTTAGACAAAACTAATATCGACTATTAGTATCCTACTATAGGATATATAAAATTTTTCTAAAATGAATTTCGGTACCGGTGTGGTAACATTCTGTTTTCCCTTCATGTTATCTTAGGGCTTACTTGGTTTTTTGTTGTTGTTTCTAATTTGTCGACAAATTTTCGTTTTTGTTTGGTTTTTTTTTATATCATTTTATAAAACAAAAACACGAAAAACTTAAATAAAATATTTAAAGAATTTTCATGTATATAATACATATTTTAAGGTTATGTACAAAAATTTGATGTTTTGGGGTTTAGTTTGTTGTATAACAGAGTGGAAGTCATTTAAGAGGTACCAAGGACTCTATGGAATACAATAAAATGAAAACAGAAAAAAAGTACACACGACTACGACACATGTAGAGAGAGGCCTAAAATTAAGTTTACAGTAGTAGATTAAAGATTATATACGCTAAACCAACTTGAAAACTGAAATGTCAATTTGTCATGATATTATTTTCTTTGCTTCTACTATATAATATTTTTTCCGCCTTTTATTTTATTTATTTATTACAATAAATTTTTGGTCTGGTTTTTGAATTAGAAATTTACATATAAAAAAAGAAATCGACAAGAAGCGAAAGAAAAAATCAACATCATACTAAATTATTAAAGTTGACTAAAAAACAAAACAAAAAAAAAAGGATGTCTTTAATTTTTCTTTATAAAATATTCAAGATTCATAAATATTGAATAATTAAAATATCATTCAAATTAATTGATATCTTTACGGTTTTTGTTTAGAAAATTAAGTTGAAAAATTATTGCATATAATTAGGCATTTTTTTTTTTATATTCATTCCTTTGCATATTTTAAGGGATATTTAAAACAGTTTATTCAACTCAAAAGTATTTTCACATTAGCACTTATTTCACACAACAAATGACACAACATGTTTTGTCGGGTAGTGTGAACGTAAAAATGAAAATGTATGTTCAAATGTTTGGTCAAAAGTACAGCCGGCAGCATTTTTCATGCGATTTTTCACACAACATTTTTGACAGCTCAATTTATACAAAAGAAATTTGAGAGCGTTAACTTTTTTAAAAACGATTTCTATGTTCAAATCACTCTCCTTCGGATTTTTCGTCGCTTTTTTTTAATCATAATTGCGACAATCGCGCCACTTAATCCACTTATTATTAATAAATCCTCATCAATATCCATTTTACTGGACACGTTTTCCAAATTATATTCAATTTTCGCCGATTCTGCCAATTTTTACATCAACCCTTTTGTTGTATATAGTGTGAACGTAAAAAAATATGTATTTTGAAAAATCTGTTCAAAATGGCGGCGAATTTTTTTCCACCACACATATTGCCCGATTTATTGTGTGAAATAAGTGCTAATGTGAAAGTAACTTTACAGATCAAAAATGATTTAAGTATTGTATTAACTTAAAAGTTGTGCATAAATATATAATCTCATTCATGCAGAAGCATGACTATTCATCATTATACTAGGTTGAAACGTGAATTATATGTGAATTTATGCTTCAGAATTTAAAGCCTGGTACACAACATAACTACCTATTTGATCTGTACTAGTCATTACGTATTTAACTATTTAATATTACCTAACTATAGGAAAATTGTTAAATGTGTCAAATATTCCCATTTAAAAAAATCGTGGAATTTTTAGATAACAGACCGCCGGAATTCTTGGTAAATATTTCTTGTATGAAATACAATACTTTCGAGTACAGAAATTCATATAACTTATTATATATTAACCCCGTAACCTACTCGTATTTCTAGTGAACTGATTTTCTTTATTTCCAATTCAAACAATAAGTTTATTAGTTTATTTAGTTTGTATAAAATAATTTTAAGTCTATCTACTTGACACGTGCTATAAAAATTATGAAATACTATAAAAAGTTTCAATTTAATTGAAGCTGAATTAATACAGAAATGAGAAAAATATTTTCAACTTATTCGAATTGTTTCATATTTTTCTGGCTTAAAGATTTTTCTTCAATTCTTTTTTTTGAAGAAATGTTGGTAATGGTATAAAAAGTCGGTAATTAAATTTTCATGAAAAAGTACATACTTGAAATACATGGAATCCTTGAATTAAAGTTAGGTGTAAAAGGTGATGTTTTTTTTTCATCATCAACAAGAAGTGACATAAATTATTTTTGTTCCCTTGTTCGAAGGAGGAAAATAATTGACAGGGTTGAAATTATTTTTATTTAGTTTATTTAAATAAATTTTAGGTTTTGCTGCAATTAAAATTTATATCATAAACTTTCTTTTACCTTTGCTGAGTCGTCCACAATTTTATTTAATTCATTGAATTAAAAATTTTCTATTCGAGTACATATTTTAATTAATTTTTATCTGTTTTTGAAATTATTAAAAAACAGAAATCTAATGAGATTTAATTAAGCTATGAAGGAAAGAGATGATATGTTTTTTTTTTTGTTGAAAAGATAGATTTTCACCGTAAATTTATACAAAAATAAAGGAAAACTTTGAGTTTTCCATGCGGACTTTATATAAAGTATTTTAAGTATATTATTCACAAATTTGTAAAATTTTACTTCCATAGAGTTTGAAACTCTGAGCCTTTAATATAGTATGAAGATATTTGTTAAGATTTCAGAGATTTCCGAAATAACATTTATTTTGTAGAAAATAAAAATTATAATATAAATTTAAATAATTTTAGTTGATGAAGAATTAAAACGAATATTATATTTTTATTATGATCATAATTTAATTTATTAAAAATAAGAATAATTTTTCTGACCGTCGTAAAATCTTATCTTCTACCAAATTTAAAATATGATGATGTCGAGAAAATCGATAAATCTGTTACAGGTCGCAGAATAGAATGCAGTTTAGAGGTCATGTACTCTCTTAATAGGATTGAAAGGAATTCTTTTTTTCTTAATGTATCTAAATCTAAGTATCCGGGACTTGGCACACAGTTCAAACGAAAATAAGTTTCCACACACAAAAATAGTGGTAGTAGCAAATTCCAAAACAAAAAATTGCTAAACTTATGTATGTTTCCTTTCAACTGTATGTTATCAGTTAGAAATTAACTCAACCACAAAAAAAAGCTTATTCATATATGAATATAATTATAGGATATAGATAAGTGACCTAGAAATGATTGAATCATCCAGTTTAGCAAAAAAACATATCCATTACAATTTTTCAATATAAACTTTAAATCAATATATTAAATTAATTAGTTTCTATCTAAAAAAAAAGAAAACAAATTTACGTCATCATTATGTGAAATATTTTAAAATTCTAAATATGTATCTTTTTCCACAAGTTCCATTAAAAAACATCAAAATCATTTTAACTAAAACACTCTCTCTATAGCTTGAGCTCCATATTGAAATATCTTTAATTTCTACGGATTTTCTTTAAGTAACCAAACGACTTGAATATAAAAGGTTTTTAAATTGGGACACTACAAATGTTTTCCAATAGGGACGGCGAACCACGCAATAATATTTTTGTTATTTTGACATTTATCCTCGTGAATAGTTACCATTTCATCATGGAGCAGTAGACACTTGAACAACGTTTACAAATTATTAAAATTTATTACCGAAATTCTAAGTCAGTCGCCGCAACTATAAGAGCATTACGACCAATTTATGGACGACATCACCGACCTGCCCGTTCGACAATTGAAAATTTAGTACGAAAATTTGAATCAAAGACAAAGAAGTGCACGCAGTGAAGAAAATATCGCGGCTGCTGACGCTTCAATTCAAGAAGACCCAAATCGTGCGATTACACGCCGTTCTCAAGAATTGGGCATCTCTGTAACGTCATTGTGGCGAATTTTGCGAAAAGATCTTGGCTTACATCCATACACAAGATCAAGCTGACACAAGAATTAAAGCCGCTTGATCATTTGTTGCGTCGCCAATTCGTAAATTGGGCTCAGACACAATTTGAAAATGATGCCGATTTTCATCGAAAAATCATCTCCAATGATGAGGCTCATAAAAGGATTTGTTTACAAGCAAAATATGCATTATTGGGCAGGCCGCAACGCACACATTCTTCAAAAGACACCATTGCATCCCCAAAAAATAACTGTGTGGTTTTGCAACTCAAGTATCCAAGAGCTACATGATTATAGTGCTAGAAGACTCGTTCTAGATTTATCATTTCTATCCTTTTGTCAAAATTTTTCTTTAGGAAAAACTCTTGCCATTCAATAGGAACTACTACAACTTATTGAAAGGTTTACAGAGTAATAAAAAAAAAGTTGATAGCGGGGAGTGCATAATTCTATTATTGCTAAATTATTGATTATGTATTTTTAGTTTATATTTAAATATTAAAATAAAATGAATATCAATGATTTAATGAAACACGTAAACTAAATTTACATATGTAAGAGTTAAAAATAGGATACAACTGAATTTGATAAAACAATTGAGAGGTTTGACAAAAACAGTTGTAATGATTTGAATAATATTGTGTTATTAGTAGAGGAAAAGGCAAATGAACAGACTGGTAGATATAGTGTAGAATGGTCTAGTTGGTTAAGACCTCGACCTCGCCTCATGAGACTGATGAGACCCGGGTAATCCTGGTTTCTCTACTTTTCTTTGCCTTACACATATATATATTTTCTTTCAATTCTGAATATAGAGAAAATTTAAGAGTCAAGTCATTTCAAAAAAATCCATGTATTTTGCACAATCAAATCTCATTCATAAAACCTTTTTTTTTGTTATATAAAAATCAATAAAATGGGTTCACCCTTTAACCTTTAATTAATATTTCAGCGTTTATGTATATCCTTTTTCGAAAGTTTATACTTTTTAACTTTTATTTATTTAGTTGGATTCTATTTTTAAAATATTCAATCCAATAAAATAATCTGAGGTGTAAAAGCTATCCGTGTTTTTGGGATAGTTTTGAGAAGAATAAAATATAACACTTTTTGTTTAGAAATAAATAAAATAATAACAAATTCAAATTCGGCTGAATTTCTGTTTTCTTTTAGTTTTTCTTAAATATTCTTCAATTTTGTGAAAATCTTATATAATAATGAATATAAAGTAGTATTTTCTTTTACCGGAGAAATTAATAAAAAGAAAATCTAATATAAAAACCTTAAAAAAACTAAAAGAGGAAAAAAAACCACCCCATCTCAATATCCCAATAGTCATTAAAAACTAATTTTGATCTTATGAAATATTCAATAGGACATTTTTTTCTGGTGTTTTCCCTTTTGTAGACAAAAAAAAAATATTCATTGTAACCCAAGAATATATGACAAATGAGATTAATTCCAGTGGCGGATTTTTTTTGGACAATTTGGTACCTCAAAGTCTATAAAAGAAGAAGATCTCAAATAACATTTTCAGTACATACTATGGTATATACGCTACGTGCCAGCTACTTATTCACATATCACCCACCACTAGTGGCAAAAACATGCCAGCTACCTAAAATACTAGCTGGGATGGTATCAAGTCTGTACAAGATTTTAACTGCATTTACAAATTAGTATATCAATTTGTTAAAACAAATCTCTGAATTTAGTAACTATCAGTAGAAATGTTAATAGTAATTACAATCACTGCAATTAGCGCCAGAACCAATTATAATAGTAAGTTTAAATTCAGATAAAATGGATATTTTGTTTATGAAAAGTTCATTACCAAATCTCTCCACATATCCTATTGTTTCTACTAAAAAAAGTAATATATTCTAGACTTGCACTTTACCAGAAGCTGCTTCCATAGTGTGCCCAGTAACATTTAGACACGGCAAACATGGGTTTACGTTTATTGAACATGTTCAACCAATATAAGGATTCAATGTTTGTTTGCTTTTTTTTGAAAATATTTAATTTATCTTTATTTTTATGATTTATTTAGAAGTATCCCCCGCGGGTATGTAGTAACTATGAAGTATATACAATACAATTTATTCTTTTGAATTTATTCACTTTCTTCAAATTTTATTTACATTTCGTTATTTTCGTATATCTCTTATATTTATTTATGATTTTATGCTTTTCCATTGTATTGTATTGTATTATTTTAAGTTCACACTTTTCTCAAAATTGGGCTATGGGCTATATAGTACTAGACAAGGTTCAACGAACATTTTTACCATGATATTAATATATGGTGGTAATAATATGTACAACACATCTCAATCCTGATTGATTATAAACACCACAATGATATTGCTTCTTATTGGTTTTATTAGAAAAAAGGATCGATTATTTTTCGGTGAAAATGGCAAACATTAAATCGATTCATATAATGCTCATAAATAAGGTTTCTTTTAATAGTCTTTTACATAAATTCAATTGATATTGACAGTTGTAAAATTGAGATTTATCTTTTTTTTATTGGAAACGAATTACCTTAATCATTATAAAAATACTATGTAAAAGTCATAATAAAATGTAGATTGTTCTTCTCTTGAGTGTATTTATCTTATTTCCATTTCGTATAATTTTAAATTTATTAATCTTTACATAAACCATGCCAGTGCGCTCGTTAAAATACTGAGTAATATTACATCAAAGTTCATATTTTGAAATAAATAAAACCATATTTTTAAATAATAATTTCTCATTGATTTTTTGCCAGACAAAAGAAATATTTTTAATGATAATTGTAACCAAAGGTCCATATTAGAGTAACAGTAACAAGTATCCAATATTTGTTTTAATTTCATGAGAGTTTAGGATAAAAGATTCATCAAATAAAATATTTGTTGTGGAAACCTACGACTACGACACTAAGTGTTTACTGCTGAGTCGATACATTTTCTAGACTTTGTGTTAAATACTACTATACGAGATACCAAAGATCCTTCTACAGTTGATCCCTTTACAATGGGCCCATAAGGTGCCTGGTGCTGTACGCATTATCCCTACTCTACCTACCTACCTAATCCCTTCGAAATTATTGAAATTATTACAGATACGCCGCCAATGGGTAAATCCATTTCCTTCTGGATTTTGATATTGAATGAAATCGATATTTTGATTTCCTGTTTTTTTTTTTTTTTTTTGCTCTAGTAACTTGCATAAAATCAATTCGAAAAAGTTTCTTCTTATCCCAGACAAGTGGAGTCGAAAATCAAGAAGAAAATGCTTGTTTTTGCAACTTTAGGTAAGAAAAAAAAAAAAAAATCAAGAACTGAAACAACTAAGTATCCATAAAATTGATTTCAGGTAATTTTTGATTTGGGACTTCCGATATGAACAGAAAAAATGAAATTAGATTAAACTTGGAATTTCTTATATTTTCTAATGTTAGTTTTCATATGATTCGATTGGGGTGTGTTGGACGGGTTTTGGTGGTATAGTATTTTCTTTTTGTCTTAGATTCCACCAAATTTCTCTTAAAATGATATTTTCGTGTTGGTGAGTTATTGAGTGGATTCTAAATAAATATATATAAATTACTTTACTTCAACGAGATATGTACTTTAATTGTGTTCAATTATTGATAGGATATCGAAAACTATATTTTAACAAACATGCATTTCAGTTTTCAATGAAAATTATTTGAATAATTTTGAATTTGGGACACCGAATTTGTTTATTAAAATATCCCACTTCTGTTTATGATTCCATTTTGGTCAGCTGGATGACATCCCATTTATCATTTATCAGCACGAATTGTGGTCTTTTTAGATTGAATATATTTCTATTAAAGTTTGGAAAACTATAAATATATTTAATTAGCATTTTTGGCAAACCTTTTGATATCATAAACTAAATAGAAATAATTATTGGACAAACGATTTTCATATTTACTAAACGATGTGCCTAATTAATGAGGAGTCCGAGAACTATTATAGTTGATACAAAAGTTATAGAACTAAATACCTTTCTAACAGATATTATTATTATTATTATTATTATTATTATTATTAATAATTGATTTCATTTTAATTCGATGATTTATTATTGAAATTATTCATTTGAAATGTTCTTTTATTTTTCATTTTAATTAGCGTACCAGCACATCACTTTGGGGTGAATGGATGGGAGTACTTCATGGTGACGAAATTGAGTACATTTTTGGTCAACCACTTAATCAATCATTACAATATCGGCAAAGGGAAAGAGAATTGAGTAGAAGAATGGTTTTAGCTGTTAGTGAATTTGCAAGAACAGGGTAAGTACATATCTAATATGCGAATTGAACCTACCCTCTCGCAGTATTGTTAATACAAAAGGAAAATTCAAAATACGATATAAGTTTTTCAATACCGTTTTCCGTAACAAAGATTTTCGTAAATAAATTTATAAAAAGCTCAAAAAAGTTTGAAAGCTTTCCATCAAAAAATTAAACCAATTGTATAAAAGTTATAACAGTTATACAAGTTTCATTATTGACCTTTTTTGTATAGTTTTAGAAAGCCTGGTGTAGAAAGCTTGGTTTGCGCCTTCACTGAAATATTGTCTTCCGAGACTAATATTGTAAATTGTTCAAACCAAAATACAAATTAATTTTTCTTGATTTGCAATATTTGATTCCATTTTAGTTTCGAGTCCAAAGACTTGAAGTATTCGATTCTATTTCTTTTCAAGACTTGCCTTGCAGATTCTGAAGACTAGAAGTATATTTGCTTTCATTTCACTATGAAAATTCCTAGAACATGCTCATTATTGGCTTTAAATCGTCCTACAAACTATCTGTTGCTTTAGCCCCCGTTTTCGTTCCTGTCTTCTTGAATTACTTCTTTATTCAAAATATCACTGCAGTCGTGTTCGCTTACGTCTAGACTAGATTCTTCGCTATAAATGCATCTATTATTCTTTCCTTTTTATCAGCTTTTTATCCAGCGAAAGATATATTCCATTCGCGCAGAACTGAGGATAGTTCTGTTGGACTTAAACAAAATTGTCTTTCTCACAATTCACACGGCGATTCAGAATAAAAAAAATTCCACTGCTGACACCACTTGTGTTTCTTTCCAAAAAAAAAATTAAAAAAATCATTTACTATTCCTGATAAATATAACTTTTTTTGTATACACTTTTAGAAAGCCTGGTGTTGACGATCAATGGCCATTGTATAATAAGGAAAGTCCAATTTATTACATATTCAATGCTGAAGGCGAAGAAAACAAAAAAGCTGAAAAGCTTGGACGAGGTCCAATGGCTACAGCCTGCGCATTTTGGAATGACTACCTTCCGAGACTGAGAAGTTGGGCCGGTAAATGTTCATATAATGAAACAAATTAATTTTTTTCTTTTATTTTGTTTACTTAATTTCTATATTTTCGAAATATATATATTTTCATTTCTTTTCTGGATCTTTATTTTATTCTTTTCCTTTTTTTTAATTATATAATTTTAATTTGATATTATTACTGAAATTGTCATGAAAATTGTAGCAACTCGCATGACTTTTTTTCGTTTTAGTAATAATAATAAGCTCGAAAAAATTCTTTGGAATAAAATTTCTTTACTAATAATATGATTCAAAAGATCTACCCTCTAAAAATTAGTTACAGGAATTTACTATATTCGATTGCTAAAAGATTTGAAAAGATTTTCATGAAAAAGTTGTAGATTTCCTTAAAAAAGAACTAACATTCTGTGCATTACGTATCTTGGGCTTTCTTTTTAACTTTAGAAGAAAAAACACTCATATAGTCCCGGATTAACCAAAGTCTAGCAAACAAAGATTTGTGACGAAGGCGATTAATGATATAACGATTTACCGGTAATTCTGTACGCGCATTTCTAGTATTTTTGTAACATCTAATTAACATCATCCTTGTTTAGTACATTATTTTGGAGCCAAAACCCACTTAGTTATGCAGTCATCCGTTTAAAATAAAATTCAAAGAATTCGAATCGGTAATTTTCACTTTTTAAAATGTATAATAAAATTTAAAAAGAATATAAATTCTTTGAAATATGGTAGAAGCTTTTATCACAAGCGTTCGAATTACGCACGATATTTTTAATTACAAAATAATAAAAATGAATTTGCGACAGAAACAAACTTGTTAAATAAGAATTTGGTTTTTAATCCATAATGGAGGTCTTTGTTTTTGAAAGTAATTTTAAAGAATTTTTATGCTCCTAATTTTCAAAATTTTCATTTTAAAAGAAATAATAATAGAAAAACGTCATAAAGAATTATTATTTACGTCAGAAAAAAAAATAGGTGTGTGCAAAATCTCTTACAAAATTTCATTGAAAGGGATGTGATTTTTAATTAGCACTTTTCAGATATTCACAACATATTAAAAAGAATTATTATTTTCGTCATAAAAGTCATTTTATAAAATCGCATATCAATCAACGTCATTTGATTTTGATATTTTATTTTAAAAAAGCCAAATACGACATTATTTTCTGTGATGTTATGAAGTAGTTGATGAATTCCTGAAAATAACTCATGTCATTTGCTTCGAAATTCTTCAAAAAATTTCTGACATATGTATAGTGAACTCTCTATTATATGAACACTTCTTTTAAATACCTCCATTTACCTTTTATTTAGCACGGATTCTGAAGATATATGACAATGAATTGCAGTCATAATTGTTGAGAAAATATATGTTCTTATAAGATAATCATGATTTCTTCAAAATGTAAGTTAGAAGATTTTTGTGACTGTCACAAATTATGATTTCTTCAATCATGATTTCTTCAAAATGTAAGTTAGAAGATTTTTGTGACTGTCACAAATTATGACCAGATTAAAATATGAACTTATCTCAAAAAAAAATTGGTTATTATAATGACAATTATAATTACACTGGGAGAATACCCGACCCTATTCGGGTTGAAAATGAATTCTAATCATCAAAAATGTAACTTGTTAAGACAAATTTACTATAAGTAGGCGTGGCATGAGTCTAATCCGGCCCGGTATGATGTAGCTGTTGGCAGTGACTATGAACGTTTAACTTTTTTGCGTGAAATACATCGGAATTGATCAGTATTTTCATTAATTATGGACGTTAAAAGTGGGCGTGATATAACCTATAACCAGCGCCCTGGAACAAAGAATCGTTTGATACATGCTTCATCAATATCGGTCCAACGATTTGGGAGGCAACTGGGTACATACAGACAAAAGTTCACAAATATCATATACTATAGATAACTTGTGATCGCTATTACTAGTATAAGGACATTAATAATAATCATTTACTTCATAAACCGGGTCAAGCTCTATTAATTTCAACGAATTTTCCATTTCCCTGACAGTCAGTCTGATCAGAACAGAATATTGACTATACAACATTTATTAAAGGAAGAACTTTTTAAATATCAATAAAAACATATTCTTCGATATTTTTGTTATGTTTTTAGTAAATTAATTAAGAAAAAAAAATGATGTCATTAGCTTTTATTTTTTTTGTTACTTAATAATTCAATTTCAATTTTTTACAAGTTTTCAAGTTTTGAAAAGCATCTCACAATTTGAGGAAATAAATTAAGAAAGCTTATAGAAAATATTAAAAACAAAAAAAAATAAAAAATTAAATTAACACACGAGTAAAAAACCAAGTTAGTTAAGAATTAACTATTTTTTACGACAGACTGCTTGCCTTCGAAATTTTTTTTTTTTATGATTTTATACTTCATTAGAACAAGATTTTTAATCAATATATTAAAACAAAAAAAAAATTAATAATATTGTTTAAAGACGAAGTCAACCAGTCTAGAAAAGAATATGTTTTATGGGTGTACAGGGCGATTCAATTTCAAATAAGGTATATATTGTAAATCATTCTTTAACAGATAAGCTTTTCTTTTGTAGGTGGATTAGTTAATATATGCCCAGTTTAGAGCCACATACACGCTCCTTTGAAGAATAAGGTTTTGTTATTATAGTTCGATTGAAACTTTTAACTGAATTCTAAACGAGTTACTAAACTGACCCAAACGATGAAACTGTTATAAGACTCGGTGGTCTTCATGCAATAAATGTCTCATTTGAATTCTCAAGATTTAATGGCTTCAGATATTGCTTAAGGTAATTGCAAGCAGCAAAATATAGGGCAGCTTTTCTTAGAATTAGACAAAAAATAGGGAAAAATTCGTCAAGTTTAGGTTAAAATTTATAGTTGGTTAAGTACAAAGTGGATTAACTTAACTTCATCAAACAAAAATAATACGGCGAAAAGATCTAGAGATTTAGTTTGTTCTACTAGGCTTAAATTTCTTTTCGTGAACTTATATATGTATTTTGTTTAGCTTAACGAATACGTGTTAATTACCTTTTAATAAATCGACACCCTGTCACAACAATACCTTAGTTATGACCAAAACCTATTTTATTACGTTGTGTCAATTTTATCAATGATTTTAAAAATTAATTGCGTATGATTAAAAAGTTTTTTAGTCGATAAACGATAAACAAATTATATTCAAAATGGGTCATCAACGTTTTGAATTAACATATTCATCATGTTTCAATATATCGCAATATTGAAATCAATATAGTCAACAAAGTTTTCGTTATGGGTTAAAACCCAAAACTAGAAGATGATCTTATATCTTTCGATATATTGGAATTGGTTGATAAAAATGTTGATACAAAACATGAATTGGAACAGGTTCGATCGGAAACTTAAATTTTATAATCAAATCGAAAGAAGCGTCGAAATGTCTGTGGTTAAAAAGTTAAAAGGTGCGCGTGGTAACAAAAAAAAATATATATTTGTCATCATAGCTTTTTAGCGGTGGAACTTCGGATGACTTGGTATCAAAACATTTTGTATATATTTTGATTATGACTTCTTTATTCTTGTATTTTTAAAATAAAAACTACAAGTTTTTTTTTGGTTGCTTTAGGTCGGTTTTTGCATTTAATTTTATTTTTATTTTTAATTGAGCATTAATTAATTGAGTTTTTTTTTCTTTCTTTCGTTTTATATAAATATTTAACATTTCGAGATTCTTGGGAATTGATCGTTAAAGGAGATAAAACCAAAACCGATCCATTGAAAAAGAATGTTTGATATTTTTGATTTGTTATCGGAAAAATATTTTATATACATTTATGTACATTATTTGTTTAGTTGCTCTATGTTACGAATTTAACGTTTTATTAGTGTGAAATTTAAATACAAACTAGGAAGAGGTTCTCTAGAATGGGAATTTAACCAAACTATTGCACTAAAGAATATGAGGGAGCAATAGATATCATGTAGTTCAAGAATACCTTACAAACTAATCTAATTTAATCCACTTAAGATCAGAACCAGATCGAACAACATGTGTTTTGTTTTTGATTAGACCCTCAGACCCTCATGCAAATAACTGGCCTTTCATTTCGAATAGATTTAGATTCAGCTAGACTAACAGGCTTATTCTGGGGTTCTAATAAATTTTTAGTAATAACAAATTTGCAACTAAAAATATTATGACTGCTGAGAAAATTCTTATTTTAAAAGGCGAATCATAATTATGTCCAAAATATGAATTTATAACAGTTTAAACTGTTATAATTCGAACGAGCAGTAATGGTTATTTGAGAAATACCCTCGAAAATGTTTGAATAGGTCTAAGATTTTTATATAGGAGTAAAATTATTTGTGTGTTTAAAAAAATGGTGGAACTTTTTTCACACTTATCCATTAAATCATTCAGAAAACATCTAAAATTTCGTTGTGATGCAAAATATTTTCGGTCACAACTTGTGATATTTTTTATGACAGTTGTAATTTATAAGCGTGTCAGAATACGAATAAATCTTTAAAAAAAATTATGACAGTGAAATCATGTCATGACCATTATGAATGGGCCCAGAAAAAAAAAAAATAGAATTAATCCTAGGTTTACTGGGTAACGGATTCAATGGATTTCGGATAGAAATTTTTAAGTTGATATGTCAATACAAACGAATTTGTATTTTATTTTATTTTCTTAACGACATGGTATGCATAGAGCAAGTTATGACTATGATCATTAATTTGAAGAAATTTAAATTTTTCGTAAGAAATTTTTTGCGAGTGTTGCACGTGTATATTTTGAAATCGTATTAACAACAACAGGAGATAGATTATGAATTATGAATTATTTAAATTTAGAAAAATATTTTAAAAATAATGAAATTTCGAAATTTTTATAGCTTTTAAATGAAAATCTTTAGCAGCTAGCTTTTTTTTTCTTCTGCCCTGCTGCTGAGAAGATTTTTATTGGATTTTAATTGGGTTCCGATTTATGCAAACCACGAAAAATATATAAAAAATTTTTTAATTGATATTTGGACAAGGTTAGATCAGTAAATTCATTAGAATTATTGGACGTATTTCAACTTCGAAGGTTCATGACAGTGTTTCCAGGTGGTGTTGCTTTTTTTTCTTGATCATTCAGATTTTTCAGAAAATCGTTTTACTAATATTTTGATTTAATAAGTAATAAATAGAAAATGATATTCCTTAAGATTTTTTTTTTGGATTAGATTGCATGACACCTTAAAATATTTGATGATTAAAGAAAAATATTTTAAATATAACCAAAATAATAAAAAATATATTACTATTTTAAGATGATGTTTTCATCATCCTAAAAAATTTAATGTCCTCGCTTTTTTAGTTAATTTATGTACAAAATAAAATATTAATGATTTTGAATTCATTCACCAAATTTTTATAATTAGCGACAAATTAGAATAAAATTTAATGAATTAACGAACTATTTCCAGTTAATATTGAAATAGAAGTTAAAATTTTCATAAGAATTTTTTAAATGTAGTCACAAATTTTATGTGATGATTCTTATGGTTTTGGACAATAGATATTACAGTCTAGAAAAAGATTAAAGTAATAAATAAATTACTCCCATTTCGATAATTGAACTGAAATGATTTATTTAAAGATATCTATGAAAATAGACTTCTTAACAATCAGTCCTTTAGATGGGAAACAATGGAAACTGCGTGCTATTTAGTCGAAATTTGGAAACTACGTACCAGATTTTTTTTTGGACAATGGTAGAGTTATGTTAAACCAGCAACAATTTAAAACTATCTCTAGATATGAAAAGTAATACAATATTCCAGCAAACAACTGGGAACCAGTGTAAAAAGAATTCGAATATGTGCTATCAGACGTACATTGGTATAGTATTTAACACAAAAGCTCAACTAGAATTTGCATCATGTAAACATAAAATATAAATAGGACAGAAACATTTTTGTGATGAACAGGCTTTCGTATACTTCTTATTTCAAAATTAGATAGTGAAAGATAGTTGATAAACCAGCAGAAAGTATCTAGGTGCTCCTGAAGCTACCGATTTCTATCTTTTCTAGTTATCCTACGAGTTTTTCCATATATTTATCAAAAGGACCATCGCATACCAAAATAATTTCCTACAATTTTTTCAACGTTTTTTTCAGAATGATATCACAATTCCCATGTCAAGGACGGCACATTATGACAGAATGCCTGCTATTAAATTCTAAATGACTATATTTTTAGGATTTAGTATTTTTACTTTTAATTTTTACGTTTTCTACTTTTGCAAAACTCTTTTCTAATACATATATTTTCGAAGAAATTTCAATTCTTCAATTATGAAATTTTCTAATTTTCTAATTTTTTCAAAATTCTTTCAGCTCCAAATTTACCATGCACTGATCTAGAACAGAGTAGTAGAACATCATCAGCAATTCAAAAATCAATTGTTAATATAAAATTAACAATTCTAACAAGTTTAAGTGTTTTTATTTTAAGTTTATTGTAATTAAAAAGTAAAAATTAATTTAAAAAAAAAAACAAAAAACCTAAAATTAAAATTTTCAAAAAAATTAAAAATATTAAAAAATTTCACACCAAGAAAATTGCAAAATATAAACAAAAAAAAATTTTATTTTTTATGAAAATATTTCACTTTTAGAAGAAACAAAAAAAAAAAAAAAAATTCTAACAACAAAAATTTAATTAAGTCTTAAAAATTATTAAAAATACAAAATAAAAAAAAAATAAACATATCATATTTCCTGCAAAAAAAAATTAAAGTATAAAAAAATTAATTACTAATTAAAAAAAAAAAAAAGAAATACATAAGAAAAATGTTAATTGTTTCTAAATTTTTGTTTTTCTGTTTTAAAATTTTTTAGTCTTCTTAATTTTAATTTTTATGTTTTTAAAGAATTTGTATTAAAAATCAAATCAAGTATTTCCAGAAGACCTAATCTGAAGAACAGTAAAAAAAAAGAAGAAAAACTAAGAAAAGAATAATTGTTTTTGTATATTTGGGCACATTTTGTAGAAAAACTAAAAAAAAAAAAATTATTAAAAATAAAAAAAAGTATTAAAACAAAAAGAAAAGAAAAAAAAAATTTTAAATTTTTCGAAAAATATTCGAGAAAATATTTTTAAAATTAAAAAAATAAAAAAATGACAGAAAAAAATTTTTTTGTTTTAATGTGTTTTTTAGAAGAAAAAGTTTAAATTTAAAAAAAAAATACTAAAAAAAGCTCCACAAACAAATGTGAAAAAAGTTTAGTCAAAAGAAAATTAAAAATAATAAATTATTTTGAATGTTTTTAAAAAAAAAAAAACAAAAAATGAATTTGATAAAAATTTATATATTTAAAAAGAAAATAATTAAAAAAAACAATAAAATTAATATCAAAACACATTTTCACACGCAAAAAAACAAGAAATAAATTTAGGTGAAATTTTTTTTATAATTAACATGAAAAGAAATGAAAATTAAATAAAAATTAAATTAAAAATTCAACAAAAAAGAAATTTTGCAAAAGAAAAAAGAAACATTTTTGTACAAAACAACTTTATATAAACTAAAAAAGAAAAAATGATAAAAAACTAATTAAAATAAATAAAATAAATAAATAACATAAAAATGAAATTTTTTAGATGATATTTATTATTCGCAAGAAAATGTGGAAAATCACTTGTGTATACAAAATTTATGTACAATCATGAAAAAAAAAATTTTTATTATTAACGAAAATTTTCCAAGAATTACGTCGTTTTTCTTTAATTTTATGAAACAAAAGAAGAAGAAGAAAAGAAAAAGAAAATTTTATCAAAAATTCAAGCTAGTGGTAAACAGTGCTGGACACACGAATTTAAAGGCCCTAGCACAGAAATTATATTATAAGAGGCTCTATCTATTTGTATATTATATGAAATTGTAAACAGTATATATTCTTTACAAAGGCTATAAAATTTTCATAAAAATGGATAAAATAAAAATATTTTAAAAAGCAAAAAAGAAAAATCCGATCAAAAAACTACCCGAGTGAGTGAGGATGAATTAAAAACGACAAACATATTAAGGAGAAATGAAAGGACATACATATGTTACAAAATTGACAGGATTGAAAAGAATTGAGAACATCAAGTACAGAAGAAAACGCGGTGTGAAAACCCATACAGGCTCTTGTATTACTGAAGTAATATCAAAATTCTATAAATTCATTAATGTTAATATGAAATGTGTACGTTAGATCGTGTTGAATAAGTTTTGTCGTATTAAGGTTTTGTTTCGTTTATCCTTTTAACAAAACAAATGTTGGTATTTAGGCTTCAAAAATTATGATTAAGATTTGTTTGAGATTGTAAGAAAATTGATTAAGCGTAGAGAAGAGAAACTTTTTAATATTTTTTACTATTTGTTGAAAGATCAGACGACTCAAACATAAAATCAAACCCATTAAATTACTACTATCTTCATACGTATCCTTTAGTCGTCCCGGAGCTAAGATCAAAAATATTGAATATATATAATTTTAACTGTTCTACTTGTTCAATCTTAGATTGTCCCTAAAGGGCAAAACTTTTTTTTTCCCGAGGAGCAGAGGAATTTTTACAGACCTTTCATCCACTAAAACCCCCATTCGTTTTATCAAGGCCAATCCAACGATCGACTACTGATTTTCTTCTCTCAGTAATCCCTTGTTGGGGAGAATTATTATAAAAAATTTCCACCGTGGATTAGGACATCAGTTCATGAGGCTTGGTTCTTTTTAGCCTGTGACTGCAATCTGATTGAAAGGACAAAACTGGGACAATTATAAATATGGTATCTTTTCAGGTTTTCCGCATAGGAAGAACACTGCAAATTTGCTACTTTACCACCAAATCACTTATTCAGTTCATAATGATTGGTTACTTGAGACATTTCTTAAATCTGATTGATTTGCATATATGGTGAAAACTTTAAGAAAAACTTGAGATAAATAATAATTTCAACAGGTAGTTTTTTTTTACACAATATCTAAGCCTATCTAGTATTAAAAATATAGTTTGTAATCAGATTACACCATGCGCATGTCGCCAATTTTAAATATTTATTTTGATACTTTTTTGAAATCACATGTGATTTTCTTTCAAATAAATAATCGTAATTTTTCACATAAACAATGTATTTCAAGTCCCCTATGACGTAGGTGCGCAGAAAAAACCAATTTGAAATATGGGAAGGCGTAATCTATATATTCTTTCATTCACGGTTTGTAATATCAAAATTTAAAGGTATTGTTTTATGACGACAAAACTTTTTGAACAATCTATACAATAGAAAAAAAGAAAAAGTTCAAATTGATATCAAATACATATCATTTATATCTCATATCAATAAATTTTTGGATGCATAATTTTCTATGTAAAATCTTAAGAAGAAAACAAATATATCTTTATACAAATAATGGAAAATGATCTTTAAGGACATTTCTTTTTTTATATATATAAAATTCACATACTACATAAAAATGTATATTATGTTCTTTTCCTACACAGTTTATATTTTACTATACGTACATCAAAATAGGATTAATAGGACTGGAAAAAAGATATAGATAATTAAATAATTAAGTCTATGGCTACGTTCACACCGACAAATTTTTTGGTCAGCTAACTAAAAGTTAGGTTTGGTCACACGTGTTTACACCGTACTAGACCTAAGTTTAAAACAGCACCATATGTGAGCATTGTTTAAGGCTAATCTAAACAATAATAACTGCAGCAGTGCCATCTAATCAGTTGTCAAAAAGTTCTTAAGTCGATTTAAATTTAAGGTAGGTGGTCTGCAATTTAGGTGACTTAACCTAAGTTACTTTGGACGTGTTTACACCGTCATATTTATGTCGATCTAAACATTTAGGTCTCGGTGTAAATGTAGCCTATAATAAATGACTCTTCTTTTTTTTTAAACAAATTCTTTATGTGTAGACACACTTTTATCTTAAAATAACAGCCTTAAAATGTTTATCTAAAAGCATATTATTTATGATTTTTTTTTTAGAGAAAATTTTTCATACATTTTACAAGAAAAGGAAAAAGAAAAACAATCCTCTAAGGTTTCTGGAATTAAATTTAAATCACATATCTAAAAAAAAACTAGAACTTTTTAAAATTTTTGTCAACATAAATTAGAAAAAATTATGCATCTTTACAAGTTTTTAACACAAGAAAAAAAACAAAAAAAAGTAGTAAAGCTAATTAAAAATGCAAAGAAAATCCCTAAAGTTTTTCGGAAAAACATAAAAAATAATTCTCCTCAAAAAACAAATTTTTCTCAAAATCATAAAAAAAAATAGGTAAAGGTATTTTATAAGAATTTAATAATACATAAATATTCTTGTTTTTAGCGAAATTGCACACAAAATATTCAAAAGAAAATATTATTGTATTTTAGGTTAGTTAAAAAGAAAAGCAGAAAAAAGAAAAACAATATCACAAAATGTAACCAATTCTTATGGAAATAAAAAAACATAATAATCCAATATAAATTATTTAGAAAATATAAATAAATAAAATAAAAGAAAATTAAAAAGTATTTTTAGTGGAATAACAAAATGTGAAAAACTAAATGAAATTATAAGAAAATGAATATAAAAAATTTAGAATATTAAGAAATGTGAATTTAGGAAAAAAAATAAAATATCAAAAAGAAAAAAGCTATTTAGTATACAAAGTGTTCCTCAAAGTTCTGCTTTGATTCGTACGAATTATTTTACTAAAGTTATCAAATTGAAAGAGAAATTCCACATTCACCATATTTTGTATTGAAAATGTTTGCCTTTTAATCAGCGATGCTCCATACAGAAGCTCATGAGCGCTGGTTCGCTCATTTCATAATGTAGTGTGGTCATCAGTTCCGCTGATATTTTTTGTGTACACATCACTGATTTAAATCTATACATGTTTGTTTCATAAATTTTTGTTTAATTGTCAGAAACGATCAAGACACATTATTCTGAATATTGTTAAATATAACATTAGAATAGATCCCGTGTTCATGTTCTTTACTGTTTGCTACATTTCAAAATCTTAAGTATATTCAATCTAACTACAAGTATACTTGTTTTTTAGGATACTAGGGAGCTCCGTTACCTGCTTGCTTCACTTACGAACCCCCGCCCCGCCCTGTGTAGTCGGTAGGGAACACGCAATTTCATTAGGACCTGATAAATATTTTATATTTTCTCCCAATAATTCGAGAAAATATAAAATATGTATATATATAGTATAAACAACAACCAAAATACTAAACCAATTAAAAAAATTTATCAAGGATACTATTCTCTTGTTTTTTTGCTTTTTTTTATTTTCTTTAGCGGTAGAAAAAGATTCTATTTTTCTTTTTCTTTATATATCTAAATAAAGTTTGCATACATTATCGTATCTGAATTACAAGTCAATGTCTTGTTGAGTAAGCGAATTATTTAGTAAAATCAATTGTGCATTAGTTCGAACCAAGGCGATTCCGATCATTTTTCTTTTTTCAGTTATAAGTTATTTATTCAGTTTTTCCTGTCTTCTACAAAATTTATAAATGATTTTCGGAGAAAACTTTTTTATATAATAGATAGATGAGATATTCTTAATTAATTTAACTAAAAAAAAAACTGAATGTAATATTAAATCCATATTAGCAGCAATAATCTACATTATCTCACGATTCTCGATTAAAAAAAATGTGAGAGATCAAATCAAATTTTAATCGAGAATCGTGAGATAATGTACATTATTGCTGCAAATCTGTCTTTAGTATAATCGTTTCATAATCATTTCAATTATTCTCCCTGCTTTCTTTGACACAATCCATTAAAGGAAAACTTAATATGGTGGACATGGTTGTTTGAAGATCTGAAGATTGGAAATAGTCGAACAGATATTAAAAGTCGTTAAGTAGTTTATGTTTTTCAGTTTGTATAATTTAAATAATATACTCTCATATTAATGAAAACTTTCTGAAACACTTTATACTACAATATTAAGAAGAACAAGAAAAAAAATGACATTATTTTTTGTAGTAATTCACCTTAGGCGATGTTCGCTGTATCTTCATTATTTTGAAGGCTTATAAAAATTATTATAAACAAAAAAAAAATAATAAAATAATCAAATAAGTTTTAAGAAAAAAAAAAAATGTTTGTTAGAAATTAAGGAATAAGTAAAATTATTAAATTAGAAACATTTAAATATTATTTAAAAAAAAAATATATGCGCTTATGCAACTGTAAAGGCCTTTCCATTTAAAAAAGAAAAAAAGAAACAGAAAATAAAAACAATATAAAACAAAAAATTTATAAATTAAGAAAACAAAAATACATATTAAAATAAAAATAAATGTATTTATATAAAATTTTTCTATCCAGGAAAACAAAAAAATCTACTTTACAAAGAAAAATCTATCAAAATATTAAAAATAATATTTTTTTACTCGAAGGAAAAAAGAAAAGAAAAACAATTTATTATAATTTTAAAAAGAAATTCGCGACATTCATTTGTTTGTTTTTATATTTAAAAGAAAAGTTTTTAAATTTTTTAATGAATTTTTTTTTTTTTTTTAAAAACTAAACAATTATTTTTAATACTCAAAATTCTAAATTTAATTTCAAAAAAATCCTAATTGAAACAACTATCTATAAAAAAAAAAATTATAAAAAATATAAAACATAAAATATTGCAAATTAAAAATAAATTCCAATAAAAAGTGTTTAGCAGAAGAGAATCACTTTTAAAAATAAATAAATACAAAATTTTGTTGTAGTTTTAAGTTTAGATAAAAAAAAACAGAAAATATATACTAAAAGTATTTTAATCAAAGACGAACTTTAAATGTTTTTAATTTTGTGCCGAATTACTAAAATGTCTTATTTTATAAACTTTTTAAGTTAAAAAAAAAGAAGAAAAACTACTTTACTGTACTGCCACTTTTTTTTATTTTAAATAAATTAATTAAAAATGTTGGAAAATGCTTAGTAAACATTTGGAAGAAAATGAAAAGTCTTTTAAGATTTGGTCAAAAAAAATAGGCGATAACAAAAAAAAGGAACAAATTACTGAGAATTATTGATTTCCTGGAATCTCTTTAAAAATATTACAAATTTAATTTTACAAAATCCCTGACTGTTTAAACATCAACTGTTTAACATCAACTGTTTAACATCAACTAACATCTATATAAAAATACACAACTGTTTTTCTTGATGCGTAGTAAAAAAAAAAAACAAAATAAAAAACAATTATCTATCTTTTTTTAAAAGCCGAATTGAAAATTCTATTTTTCTGATGAAGTAATAAGTAATTGATCTTAAGACCGAACAACCCATTTTCAAAAGATCTGTCAGACTGTATTTGTTCGGAGTAAACTCACAAACTTCTGAACTGATATTGTATTTTATTAGATAAACAACCAGGATCTATATAGAATCATGTTATATCATTAGTGAACTAACTAGTAGGATAACAATCAGATGCAGGGCCGTATTTAGGATCTGTAAACTCCTAGGCTAAACTTGTAATGCGGGCTCTACACCGCAAGGAAACGAATATTTCAGTTTTTACTATCTACGAATATTCTGTTAGGACTAATTTGTCAAAAACTATAATAGAATATGTTTTACATGAAAAATATCGATAAACACTTGAAAATATCCTTTAAATCATTCATTAAATGAATTTTTTTTTTATATTATTTTATAAATTGATATGCTAATCCATAATTAATTGAGAATTTAGAAATCTGTTGCTTGTGGTCATTTTGTGGTGAATGTTATTTTAGTCTATTCAAAATTAAAATTTTTAAACAATTTTTTTTCTGTTGTGCGGGCCCCTAGGCTGCAGTCTAAGTTGTCTAATGGGAAATTCGGTCCTGGTCAGATGTAGGTTACATGTTGTACAAAGTTGAAAACATTAAACTTGCAACCGAAATAACACTAACCCAGTTTGCAGCAGAAAAAGGTAATAATGAATAAATCTATATAAATTTTCCGAACTTTGTCAATTCAGTTCAATTTTGTAGCTTGAGATGGTATTTTGTATGTGCTAAAAATAACAACTAAGTTAATTTAACATACTAAAAGTTATGTCTAATAAACGCACAAGTAACTAAGTAACAAATAGTATCAGTTGTACTATCATAGGGCTGCTAGTTATACTAAATTCTCGAGGTTGTTAAAATCCTATTAATATAATTAAAATCCCTTCAAAAAATTTTTATATCTTATTAACAAATAATTAATAAATTATTAATTTTAATATTATTTTAATAACTATATTCTTTTTGTTTTTTTTTTAACGAGGTAATAATATAAATCAATGATAAAATTAAAAAAATATTAAAATTTTTGTAGGTTTTTATGTTTTTATTTAAAAAAAAATAATATTTAATATCTAAATTTTATGGTTTATGGAACCTTTAACCTTTATTTTTTTTAATATTAAAATATCTAAAAATAAAAATGTTTTTTTATTATGTTTTTATTTGGAAAATCTTTTAATAACGTTTTGAATTTAATCAAATACTATGTGGATAAGTTGAATTGATGGAACATTAATCCTTCATCAATATTGACAGATTTTAACAAATGCGGAAAATTACTATTTTTGAAATAACCTGGTTTTCCTGTTGTGTGTCGGCGTATTCTGAATTTCATATTTAATTCCATATAATCCTATTAAGAAATTATGCCATTTATAATATTTTTATATGATATTTTATGTGAGGTTATCATAACCACAAAAATATGTAAAAAAAAAAAAAAAAAAAATCAATTTGATAAGAAAATAAAATTAATTTAAAAAATTAATAAAAAAAAAAAATTAATTATGAATGATAATAACTTGTTTTGCTTTGTTTTTTTATTTTTTTAATTTCCATTCATTTTTTTAATTAATGTAAATTTTCACATTAATCAAAATATAATCCAAAGAAAAACTTTGAATGTCAATCAAGTGCAATGTTCTGTAACAGAGTGTCGAACCAATCCCTTCTAGATATTTTCATCAGGCCAACACATAGACGAAATGATGTTTTAACTTCAATAATTATTAAGCACGAAGATAAAAAGAGAGAAACAAGCTTCTAATGGAAATTACGTTAGTAACGTACTTCTATATTTTAACCTTCGTGCTTCTTAATTATTATTTTTTCACTTGAAGTTAAGACGTCATTTTCGTCTAAGTGCTGGCCTGATGAGATATCTAAAAGTCATTGGTGGAACCAAGAGAATATTTGTGTTTTAGGTTCTGACGGTTCGGAGATAATGGGCTAACTAAATATATTTATTGGCGTTAAAATAAACGACCACAAAAATGCACACTGTTCAACGTCGCAAACAAATCTGATGCTAAAATTTCTTTCAGTAAAAACTTCTACTTAGCAACTGCTGCATTCAGACGCACTTTGCTATCTACAAGCGTTGAAGAGTAATAGATGCAGCCAATATGTAAAATTTAAATTCTAAAATCAAATCACATTTATTTTAAATGTAATTTTATAAATTTGTACGAAATTCAATAAAAATATAATATCAATATCAAATAATTTGCAACATAACTGAAAATAAGTTTTTCTTCTCAACGTGCTCGGTTCGAAACACTGTCCTCCAATAATTCTGGAATTGTATATATTTCATTTATTGATTTATAACTTATAAAAATTTTCTATTTTTAATGGATTTTTAAAACTAGATAATATTCTTAGAATCAAATAAAATTAATTACATTTTATTTGCTTCTAAAAATATTAAATTTATGGATATCCATTTTGAATGATTTTTATGTGTTTTTTTAAAATAAAATCATTAATTTTAATTACATATTTTTATGTTTTTCTAAAAAACATTAGAAATCGAAATAGGGTACAATAGCCAACATGGTATATTTGAAATGAAATTTATTTAAAAAATTCAAAAAAATGAGGAAATTTTGTACAAGAAATTTTTTAAAACGGAGAAATTCCCTTAAAATTTTGAATAGGATGAGTTTAAACTGTAAACTCAGTTTAAAGTCCGGTTTAATTCGAATTTTTGGAAATGAAAATTGATCCGACGACGAGTATTTTAATATTATATTCTGATTCAAAATGAATTCAAATCAAGTTTAAAAAGCTTATTGTACTATATTCGGTTCACTAAAAAAAACTGGTCAATAATTTGATTTTAAATATCTATTGGATGCAATTAAAATAAACAATTTTAATTGATTTATGTTAATGAAACGAATTAAGTGATTTTAAATACTATCAAATAAATTTGTCTGATTTGTGTCATCAGTCTCTAAAATCGCATGGAAAACAAGCCTATTTTTCTAAATTCTTGATTAAACTTAAATACTCACACGAAAATGTCTACAAAATTTTCTTAAATAATTTATAAACAACTTTGTTTTTATATTTTTTTCCTCAATTATATAATTTCTGTTACGACATTCCCAAAGAGATAACTACTATTATTTATAAATTATTACTTTTAAACTAGTTTAGAATAAAAATACATTGATTTCTTTTATATATTTAATGAACACGTTTTAAAAATAAATTTCTTACAATCAGAATAGACGAATTGTTCGATTTATCTGGTTTGCTACAATTTCATTAATGGTTTTGTTATTATTAATATTATTATTATTTTTAAACTCTAAAACAAGTTATTACATAATTTTTTTTTATATGAGAACTAATATAGCCTATTTAGCTTGTCTCATAATTTTATTTATTTTTAAATTAGTAATAATTTTACGATTTTTATTACATATTTAGTACAAAAAAAGAGGTGTGTTTTCATAATAACAATAATAAACAAATATCATAATGAAAAATCTTCACAAAAAAAAAAAAACGAAAACGAAAATGAAACTAGTTCTTTTTGTAGATTTAGAAGAATCCCCGAAGTTTTGTGTACGCACAAAATTAAGATGAGAAGTTTTTTTTTTGGATGTACTAAAATTAAAAAATTTTATACTATATTTCTAATTAACCCTTTACTGCAATGGAGTTACAAGGGTATGCAGATTGGCTCTAACATACCAATAAAATTAACTCTAAAAGATAATGGAATATATTCTTTTATCTTAAAAAATTAATGGAACCTTGCAAAACCTTTTTTTTTATCGATCTATTATATAAAATTGTTTTTTCCTCAAATCATTTATAAATAATTGTATGCATACTTTTAGGCGAATCCCTCCATAACATGAAATAGTTTTTTCGGCATGTATGCATACTTGTAGGCGAATATATTCAAGGAAATAGTTTTACAAATGAATTTAAATATAACTCACAAATTCAAAACAAAGAATAGAAAATTTAGCATCGTGAAAAATTGAGACGGAGAGAAAAAGAGAATCTTATTCTACCGCTAAAGAAAATAAAAAAAAAACGAAAAACAAGAGAATAGTGTCCTTGATAAATTTATTTCATTGGTTTTGTATTTTGTTTATACACACGAAGCGAGTATACATAGAAAAAAAATTGATTTTGCTTGAGTCTATGAGACCTAAAACTCGTACACTGGACGGTTTTTTTTAATACATTAAGAAGTAAAAGTTTTCATAATTTGGCTTATTAATAAAAATTAAAAAATTTAATAAAAAAACAAGAGCTTATTCTATATTTAAAAAAATTAAACTAATTTCTTTGAAGAACTTCGTTTTTATGAAATTATTTTTTTGATTTTTCTTTTTCTAGTAAATATACGTATTTTAAAAAATATTTAAAAAAAAAAATAATAAATATTTTCCTATTACTCTATTTTTACTTGTCTTAAAACAAAGACAAAAAAAAACATGTAATAAATTTTACATCTAAGAACAAGAAATGTGATTAGAATTAAGTATAAAAATAAATTAATTTTCACATAAAAATTTTATATATTAAAAAATAAAAATTAATTGATATAAATAAAAGCTAATAATTAATGTTTGTAATTTTTTTTTTATTTTTAATGTCAGAAAAAAAAACATAAGCAAAAATATTTTAAAAACAAAATTTTGCTTATGTTTCTCTTTTTATTTATTAAAACAAAATAAAAAAAACAAGAAACTATTAAAAAGTTTAGATGTTTAAATTTAAGTGAAATTATATCAAAAAAATAAAAAAGCCCAAAAAGAAAAGGTTTAATAGAAAAATTAATAAGAAAGCAAAAAATATAAATAAAAAATAAACAAAAAAAATATATATATATGTTAAACGCTTATTAATTATTTAAGAAAGAAAGAAAGTATATATATATATAAACAATCATTAAACAAAAACCAAACATATTTAGTAGTAAAAATTATCATAAACCATATTTTTTATGTAGTAGAAACCAGAAAATACCAGACAACATTTTAGGGATATAAGTCAAGAAAATAAATAATAAACTATAAAACAAAAATTAATGGAAATAAAATAAATAGACAGAAAAAAATGTTATTAGGAAAATTTAAGAAAATGAATAAAATTTATTGTTGTATGAAAAATAAGAAAAAAAAAAATCTGAAGAAAAATGTATCTTTAAGAAAACATAGAAATATTGTTAATATTCTAAACTAAACAAAATAAATAAATAAATAAATAAATAAATAAATTAAATATACAAGAGAAGATTTTATACCAAAATACTCGTAAATATCTGGAAATTAAAAAATATATAAAAATAATCTATGTTTTGTAGTTTCAAATTGTTTAAAAGTATTAAAGAAAAAAATAAATAAGTAATAATATTTAAATGCAACTAGTTTGACGGTTTAGAGATAAACTTATTCTTGTTGCGTATCGAAAGTCAAACAGAAATTGTAGCAATCAAAACTCAAAACTAAACATCAGCAAAATGTTATACTCTATTAAATTTTGTTTGTAATTTTACGCTAAAATTTCGCGGAGCAATGATGACCCTCACATGCGAATCGAATATGTTTTAAGTTTTTACTTAGATTAAAATTTTATACATATACTACTCCAGAGAAAAGAAGAGGAAAAAGAATTATGTGTGTATACATTTTTGGTACCATTGCAGTTTTATATCACACAGAATTTTTTTTAAAACAATATACTAGACGTGCTCAAATAAGAATCCATGTTGGAAACACTCTTTATTGTATACTTTCTGATACTAGATAACATCACAGATTGAAGTTTTAAATGTTTTAAGCCTAAATAATAGGGCATGGTTGATTAATTACTTTTCGAGGTTAGTGAATAATCGAGTAATTAGTGGGTCTTAAAGTGATTAATTCCTTTCTATTTTAAAAGGAAGAAGTCAAAATTCCTAAGCAAAAATTACTGCTTACGAAGAGAAGTAAATTATTATATGCAAGAAAAAGAAAAGCATCATAAAAAAAGAGAAAATAATTCTCTTCACTTAAAATATTTGTAATATCCATAACAAAAAATCTCTTCTACTTATTATTCGTACATGCACCAATACTTGAAAAAGTATTGAGAAAATCATATTGGCGCCTACCTAAATGTATAAGAAAACGCGTGGTTTTTGTATACAAAAATTGATTTTAAAAAATTCCGATTGCATTATTTGTTTCATTCTTTGTTTAGTCCAAAATCCATAAGACTATTTTAAGAGTCTGAATGCTCTCGCTTGCTACAACTATCTTATAGAAAGCACGCTGTAAAATAGAATGTATTTAATTTATAGGTTACTTCATTCTTTCTAATGAAAAATTGCAATTTTCTTTCCTTATTTTATGCGGAATTTTTTGTTTCTGTCATTTTCATAGAAGGTATATTGGGAAGATCGCGTCTAATTTCCTCTTTCCAAATCTATTCTGTTTTGTTTCTCTTAAATGAAATAATAATTAATCAGTTTGGCGTTGAATACTGAAAATATTGGATTTATTCTGTTTACTCAAGTAATCGATTATTCAAGCCATATCCTACTAAATAACTAAATCATGACTAATTCATGACTTTCATCTTAAACAGAATTGTGATAACTTAAAAGTATTTTTGACGAACTAATCGTTGTGCAGTCCTACCTATGTTAATATATTAAAAATTATTTAAAATATTATTATCGATTTTATAATTTAATATATTACTTTTGTAAAAGATAATGAAATGACTTTTAAGTAGGAAGTCTCGGAAGGGAATTTTCCAAAAATTATTTGAAAGGTCTAATTATCCTTTTTCATAGTATAGAACTTTTCTAATTAACTCAATAAATACGAACTTAAGTAAGTATAGAAATTTTATATGGAAAACCAAGAACAAAGTAAATCATTTGTAATTTTCTCTGGAGGAAAACAAGCTTAAATATTGATTGTTTTTGTTTTTTTTTTGTATAATAAATGAATAACCATAAATTATTTCTAACTAGTTATGTTATTATTTTTGTCAATACTTTTTTTTACGAGTAATGTCTTAACTTTTAACACAAAACATCAATCATAAAAATATATAAGGAAACGCGTTTGTTTTTGCTTTTATATTTTGTTGTTTAATTTATTTTAGTAGTTTTTATTTTTATTTTTTTCGATTTGGTTAATGATTTGCCTTGTTTATTTGAGTTTTATAGTTTGGTTTTATTTTCATAATTCTTTTTTATTGATTTTATTACATCGTATTTTGTGTTGTTTTTACATTTTTCTTTATTTTAGAAACTTTGTAAATAATACATTTTGTTACAATATAAAAAGGGGTAAAAATTTAATACCAAAATTCTTGTTGAAAAATATTATAAGAAAATACAACTTTGGCAATTTAATGATTTACTAAGAGAACAAACCAAACATATGTTTGATTTGATCCTCATTGAGAAGATGTGGCTAGGATGTTTCTCATCTCCGGTAAATCCCGCAATCTACAACTTGTAAATTTGTGTTTTTGATAAGCTATTGATTCCACTTCTACAGAAAATTATATTGGCTCAGCAAATTCTGACATTTTAGAAATTGTCGCAAACGCAAATACTATTCTATAGAAACGTTTTGCACAAATTATAGTACAAGTACTAAGCAAATATGACTACAAACAGAAAAATCACAAGGCTTTTATAAATGCTCACTAGACAACTAGGCAAAAACTTTGTGATTTTGGTGTGAGCAAGAATTCAGATACCATATATATTTTTAAGAGTGATTATGGTTTGATCCAAGTAGTATCTAGTTTTAAAGGACATGGTTTGAATAATCGATTACTTGAGTAAACAGAATTATCCCAATATTTTGAATAATCAAAACTGCAAGCTGATTAATTATTTCATTTAAGAGAAACAAAACAAAATAAATTTGGGAAGAAATCCTATAATGGAAAAGTAGCAAAAAAAAACAGAATAAGTACAAAAACAAAAAACATTGCAAATGAGTACAGGTAATATGGCACTCTTGTGAAATTTCTCAAGAATCATATACATATATTTTTAAGAGAATATTTTCTCTTTTGTTTTTATTACGCTTTTTCTTTTTCTTTCATATAATAATTTACTTCTCTCTTTGTAAGCAGTAATTTTTGCTTAAAAATTCTGACTTGTGGCTATTAACATTAATTGGTTTAAGACCATCAATTATTAGATTATTCACTAACCTTGAAAACCAATTAATCAACCATACTCTACTAGTTTAGTATTTTCATTCGAAATATTGAATCATTATAACCGATTTATGTACTAATAAATTTTATCGAAATTAATTCCCGAGGAGTTTTCGACATAATCATTTCACAAGTCGGATTCCCTGCATCTCAACACAAGTATTAGAATTGAATATCTTAGAATATTTCGACCTAAACTTCAATTTAAAATAAAATTCAAAGAATTTTTGATAATTTAAATACTTATATATTTTTTAATTAAATAAAACTTTCTTTCAAAATTTTTATATATTCAACTTCCTTTTTCTTTTTATAGAGTATTTGTATAATAAAATTTTTTCAGGAGTTTCTCATCTCTAATAAATAATAAAATTCCACTCCGTCATAATTTTATTAAAATTATGGTTTATCTTTTGTTTTTTTTTTGTTCTATTATAAAAACCAAAATAATTAACTTTTAATTTTTAGTGCATACAAAAGAAAACAAAAAAAAAAAACTTCAAGTAATATTTCTTTGGAAAATAGTTTTGTATAATATTTAAATTTAATACTACACTTTGTTGCATAATTTTATGAATGTTATAAAAACTCTATAGAAGATAAAACTTTTATGAAGAAATTTTCATTAGACTACTGAAAAACTTCATATTATTTTCATTCTGACAAAAATAATGTTCAGAGATTAATAAAGACTCTTTTTAATTTAATGTAAAAATTACGACAAAAATCATAAAAATACTTAAAGATAACATATTTTTTACTTAATTAAATAACAATGTTATCAAGAAAAAACTTAAAGACATTATAGTACTATCTCGATCCTGATGTTTTATTTTCTATTCAAATTTTTAAATTATCACCATTTATGGACACGAATGTGTGTGTACTTTGGGTTTACATTTTGATTTCACACTCATTCAACGAAATTTATGAGTTTCTCTAGATGGTATCCATCAGAAAGTATAAAGAACATTTTCTGTGGATAAGGAAGAAAATATGTCTCCTTTCATTCGAAGGAATGAATATCTGCAGATATGTTCTAAAGTTTTATTGAGAACCATTCCTCAAGTTGTGTTCTATTGAAAATATTACCAAACTGTAAGAATATATGACCCAGGAACGGAAGGATTGGAAGACTTTTTTGACTGAAATTTTAGAATTTAAGTCGTTAAATAAAAGGAGTTGGGCTCTTTTTAAAGGAGACTGATCTTGAAATTGGTAAATGATATTTTGGGAAAGTAAATTATCACTCAATTGAGGGCCAATTAAAGGACATGATGAAAGAAGGACAAAAATATATAATGCATAATTTATTCGGTTTTTCTAAATTTTCCTTACTAGGAAGAAAGTATATTTCTAGTGTATGACGTTGGCGGTGTATCAACACATTTAATCCGCTTAAATAACAATCTTGTGATCTATATTCATTCTCAATTTTTGCATGTGAAAGTTCTCAACATTTAATCTTTTATGGCAAATCTATTTTAGTAATAACATATGAGGAAAAAAAAGAGGTGTGTATATTTGTGAGATCCAAAATTAATCGGACAAAATCTATAATATTATTGAAAAATTCACCAAAAATAAAAAAGTTCAACTAATTCCAATCCCAATTCTATATTGACCGGAAATTTGACTTTTTAATGGCATATTTTAGAAGTGACTAAAAAAAAATAAACTGTTTATCGAATAAGGAAAAGAAATCAACAAAAACAAATAAATTTGTTTAATAGCGAAATAGCATTCGCGCCCACGATATTCGATGATGAGGTGTGGTGTGAAATGATTGGAATGTGGTGTTAAAAACTAATCCCCAGAACCACCAAAAAAAAGAAGAAAATAATATTCATAATTTTGGATTAAATTTTTGGTTCCAAAAATAGCATAGATTTTCTAATAGAATGCATATTAGTATTATTATTATTGATTGAGATTTAAGTTTTTTGATAATAAAACGTTAAAGATTGATAAAAAAAATATCACCAATTTTTAATAGTTTGGCGCCAGTTTTGACATTTTAATTTGAAGTTATTTGAATTCTTAAGAAAAAGGTTTTTTTTTTGTTGTTGATGATTTTTTCCTTCTTCTTCTTCAGCAAAATCAATGGCGCCAAGTTTGTAATGATTGGCAACGTCAAACGTCGATTACGGAAATATTTGTAATATTTTTCAGAAAAACACCCAGTTTCTTTTTTTTTTTCTTTTTAAATTTAAAGTCTTTAACCTTCGATAATAATACGCGAGAAAAACAAATCACCATTTGTGATTCAATTTTGTTTTTATTCGAATAAAAAATTCGAAAAATTCGCGATCATAAAATATTTAATTTTCAAAATAATCCAATTTTTATTGATTTTTAAAAAATTTATGAAATTGTGAGCAAAGAAAAAGTATCAAATTTTAGGTTCAACGACTTAAAAAATAAATTTTGGTTTCACATATATCCTGCGATAGTATTCATCAATAGAGTACATTTAGTTCCTTCAGCACTTCAGCGAAGAACGGCCTGAAGGTCCGTTCGTCTCATTGCTTCGCAACCTTTAATTACATACGGCACACTAATTTTTTTCTGAAAATCTGGGTACACATACCACAATAGAAAATATATAAAAAAATCTCTATAAAAAATTTCAGTGCGACCCGAAGTTCGCGGTCATGGTCCCTTAAGCATCGCATCGCTTATCATTTTTTAATAAAACTAGAGTTGAAAAACTTAGTAATTCACATAGAAATGTTGTAGAAAATGGGAGAAGAACTACAATAGCTTGGTCAGAAATCTCAAGATATTCCTCCTTTACTGAAATCCAGAAAGCATCTAATGGAACTTATTAAATTTCAGTTTTTGAGTCCCGTCAGTTCTCAATTCCACAAATTCCTCTCGAATTTGTAGTAGGAATGGCTGATTTGGAAGCTGGGACATTTGTTTACTTTTACCGTAGAAAAAAAAAATCAACTACGACACACCTAATATCGTCCCCCGGCACATTACCAATATACCGCGGCATACTTGTTGCGGAGCACTGGTCTATACGACATCTCACAAACGAGTTGACAGATTTGAATGAAATTTATTCGATTTGCTATTGAATTTCAGCCATAAAATCTGTAAGTGAGGAGCAAAATTATAAAGAAATTTTGCTAGCTTTTTCTTTATAATTCCCACAATTTTTTACTGCGAAATTTGTAAATGAATTTAATTAAAACTTTGTTCATCAAAATATAGGATCACATATTAAATTTCAGTAACAAATAGTCTTATAGCAAAATTGGAAGGCACAGAATTTAATATGGTTTTTTGTTCTAAGAATTCAGATTTAATTCAAACCCTACTTTTCGGAATAGGGTTGTAATATTTGGTCCTACCTTACCCCTAATATAAAAATGAAACAAAATAAAGTTTTTCAGAAGAAACATTAAATTATTACAATACTAGTTTTGCAGTACACTTTAGTTGAACTCATTTATTGTGTCTAAGAGTTAAATTTTTATTATAGAGTATCAATAAATTCCGGCTTTAAAAAACAATTTCTTAGTAAAACTTTTCAATTATATAAAATGTGTGAATTTATTAAATCAATTTAACATTTTTTTTTAAAGGCAAACAAATTTTAGTAATATTAAAAAAAATATTTAAAGATTTTTTTTTAAAAACTTATAAATCCTTCCAAACTAAAAAGAAAAATAAAAAAACAGCTATGACATCCGATAATAAACTATAAAACAGAAAAGAAAAGAAAATATTTTTACGTAGTTTTTAAAGAAAATTTCATAAACATAATAAAATTAAAAAATTAAAACCAAAAAAAATAATACTAAAATAATTAATGAAATAAGATAAAATGCTTAAATTTATGTTTTGTGTACTAAAATAAATAATGAAAAAAAAATTCAATGCATATCATTCAAAGGCCTATTTGTAAAAAACAAAAAAATAAAAAATAAAAAGAAAACTTAAAAATATTTAAAATATTAGCAAACAAAATTTGGATGACTAAAAACATAAATAAATGTAAACCTAAAAAAAAGAAAATGTATTAATTTCTTTTAAAAGAAAATAATTATAAAAATTTTGACCAAAACTTTATTTGAAAATATTATAAATGGAAGAAACCACAGTATTCCAATTATTGCACTTTCATGAATTGAATTGAATTGAATTGATTTGAATTGAATTTTAAAACAATATTCAACCAGAAGATTAAGTTGTACATAAAATAGTTAATAGGCCTTATTCTGCTAAATTTAATGAACATATTGCGATCTAAAAAACTGGCTAAATGTGGGAGTTCTAACACATAGATGCATTCTTTATTTACTTGGGGTCAAAAATAGACTCAGCTTCAGTGCCACGACTTAAGATAGAATTAATGATTTTAATTCAGTTGTCAAAGTAACGTACGTCTAAGCTTTAAGTATGGTCTCGCATTGATCAGTCATGACTGTCAGTCATTTTTGACAGAATCAGTTATTCCATTAGTTTCTCCATTTTCTTTACACCCACACACATACTGATATTAATTTTAGCTGACGACTTTTTTATGACAATACGAATTCACTCATATATGTCAATGTGTTTCATAAAAACCTGATAGAAAGTTGGTTGGCTCACGAAAATTTTGAATAATTTTTGAGTTTGACTGACAAACCATCAGTTTTTACATCCACACTTTTCAGTTTTCCCTTTCAATCGCTCAAAACTGATCAATGTGAGTTCTACTTTAAATTTTTTTTAAACAACGTAAATATTGGCAAAGGCAACCGATAAAACCACTTGGAATAATTTCGTTTTGAAAGGGCCTAAAATCATTTGTTGTATATCAATTTCTTTAAAAAATTTCGTCCTTTTTTTCGCCACATTAACTAAAGTAAGATTAAAACGCTTCGGAAGAATTAATGCTAAACAATTTCTAAATCACAGCACATTATTGCCTACTGTAAGCTGTTATACTCAGCTTTATATCTATTTAATGACAAAGTTTTGCAGAATAAGGTTGTTTTTAGAGAGTACTTCTCTGTGAAGATTTTGTTTTCAAGAAAAAAAAAATGGATTTTCATATAAAAAATGATCTGAATTGGATAAAAAAACTTTCTTTCTTTTTTTTAAAGTAATCAAAAACATTTTTAAAAGAAATTTTTTGTAGAAAATAATGAATTATAATAAAAAGAAATCATTCAGTGTGATATTATATAAGATAAAAAAAAATATTCATAAATATATATATATAAAAAAAGAAGTAATATTTAAGAATAATTAATCATATTAACAAAAAAACAAAAATTTTATATGAAAATATACATTTAAAAATAAAAAAAAATACATAAAAATCATATAATAAATGTATTATTAAACAATTGAGCATAATATTATTAATGTTAACAAATTACCAGCAAAACAAGAAGAAAATAAAAACTTTGCTTTTAAAATAAGAAAGAAATATAAGAAAGTATATTTTAATAAAAATAATCAAATTATAGAAAATTAAGCTTTTCAAACAGACAAAAACACAACAAAAAAGCAACATAATACCAGCAACATTAAAGTATTATGAAAATAGTTTATTAAAAATTAAATTTATATTTTTATGTTCAAAATAATGTGTAAATGGACGGAAAATCAATTTTAATAAGTTTTATTTTAAGTTATTTATTCTAAACAAGTTAAGTTAATAAATTCAGATTATTTGAAAGGTTATTTTGGTGTTCGTACTATTACTATTCTTCTATATACATATGTACCAACAAAATAATTCATATGTTGTTAATCCAGATTATCTTATGCGAATGATGGTTTAACTTGAGAAAAACATATTTCCACGCTTTCGAAAATTAACCACTGATGAAATATGTATGCATTTAATATGGGACTATAGTTGCACTATATTAGCTCACCATAGTAAATTTTATCGAAAGCGTTGGTTTATGAGTTCTTAGGAAAATATTTAAATTTTCATTCTGTACTAAAGACTTTAGCGCAAATATTCTATAATACAGTCTGTGACTTTTTTATCTTACAAAATTGTGAAAAACAAGAACGAGAATTTAGTGTCATTTTTATATTTATAATATGAACCACTTCTTGAAAAGTTTCATTAGATGACATTTCCAATTGTCAAAATATTTTGCGGTTTATCAATATTAACTTCAGCTGAAATTCTAATTACAATAAAATATAATGCCACCTCAGACATGTAATGATATAGACAGATCTCCGATTTTAATTTCAATAATTATTTTTAATGATACTTCTGGAAGACACATGATACATCTTCTTTTTTTACAATGATCATTATTCTTGTCATTCCAAAAGGTTCATAAAATTAATTTTGATTCAATCAAAATAATTTCTTTAAATTGTATTTTAGTAAATTTTAAGGAATTTTTGGACTAATAACCATGTTTCCTACTTTTAAGTTTATGTGAAAGAAGAAAACATGTTAAAATCAGATGAAATTTTTAAAATTTTAAAATGTAGAACAATGTGAAGAAAAAATTTGGGACCCCTTCACAATTTCATAAGAAAATTAAAAAAATAATGATACTTTAATGACCGATTGGGCAATAATGAACATTAAAATCGGAGATCTGTCTAGCATATAAGACTTTTGACTTTTCGCTATTTATAAAACAATCATTTTACACAACTTTGATAGAGAAAATTTCACAGACTTTTGGAAAGTCTATAATACACTAAAATCGTAATAAAGAAATTAAGTTTTCATATATTTTCCCATACTATATTTATCTCCAAAATACCAGTTGCTTTTTTTCAATGACCAAGCAATTGAGATACAATTTGTTGACCCACTCCGGATACTAAAATTCCGAAGAGAAATAGGCTTAGAGGAGGTGCTCTAGAATGGGAATTTAACCTAACTACTGCACTAAAGAACATCCTAAAACTTAATCTAATCTAATCTAACTGCTCATATAACAAAACAGACATAATTTTTAGTGACCACAAAGTTAAATGTGACTTCCTGATTTCATTCTAAAAAAAGCTAAGTGTTTTTATAATTTTATAAATTAAACAAGAAAAAGGAATTAATTAGAAATGGTGGGAAATTTTTTTTTTTTTTTGAATGTTTTCATTTTTTTTTACTGTTTATTAATTTTTATTAATAAAATGAATTTTAAAAAGTTTAAAGGAAACATTTTGGAAATATTTAAATTGTGTTCGGTAAGCTTTAAGTATAATTATCATAGCGAAAAAAGAAAAAACAAAAAACACAAGAAAAAGAGAAAAACATAATATATTTAATTAATATTTAAAAATATAAATATAATTATAAATATATATTAGTTTGCTTCTGTATAAGTTCTTTAGATAAACCAAAAACTATCAGTTAAAAATTATATATAATGAAAATAAAAAATAAATTTAACAAAACAAAACGAAATATGTAAAATTTATATTTAAATTGTGTTTTATTTAAATCCTGAATACGTTCCTGCACAAACTAATGTAAATAAATAGATTAAATGGAATGCTTGAAGTGTTTGCAGTCGATTAGGACTCATTGCTATCAACTTATGAATATGGAGGAACATTTTTCATTTACCAACATTATTAAAAATTTTAAATGCATACATTTTGAATTACCATAGACTACTCAGGATGCGACGGATCCAAGACATTCAATCCTCAGCGAAAACGCAGCCAAAGAGGAAAGAACCTATCCAAGCTGTCCAAGTTTTCGGACGTAAAAAAAACTGCAACAGCAATCGCATACTGTAAACGGGGCCGAGGTTTACTTCGTGTCAATGGACGCCTTTTGGATAATATTGAACCAAAAAGTTTTGCAATACAAACTTCAATAACCTTTGTTATTGCTCGGAAAATAGAAATTCGCAGGAGTTGACATCCGTGTACATGTAAGTGGTGATGATCATGTTACACAAATTTATGCTATTCGTCAGGCAGGCCATCTGAAAGGCTTTAGTCGCCTTTTACCAAAAATATATCGATGAAGCATCAAAAACGGGAATCAAAGATATTTTAATTCAATACGACAGAACATTGTGGTTTGGCGATCCAAGACGTTGTGCACGAAAGAAATTTGGTGGTCCAGGTGCCCGTGCAGGTTAAGATTTTACTTTTTTTTTATATAAAGAAAATGATGCTTTATCTGTCATAAATAAAAAAGGCTATTTTTAATACAATCTTAAAACCGAAAATCTTGAATCCGTCGTGGATCTATCATTTTGTTTCCCGCAGTAGAATATCATATGTTATATGTAGTCCTCTAATTTATAGACATATAGATAGAACTAATATATAACACTTTAACGATATTTTATTAATTCATAAATGAATATAAATTAATTTCACCATATCCTATCATCGATAAGTCTCCGTAATCATATGCCTCAGGCTATGGTTGCAAATTGCAGTGAACGGGACGTTTTTTTGGAATCTTTATTTACATAAGTTGGTATCAACGTTAAAAAACTTATTACCGATTAATTCATGGTAATAAAAATTCTTACGAGTTCTTTTATGATGCTGACTTTAAAATAAAAACTCTCTCATATGTGTTTTGACGCCATTTAGAAATCTTACTTAATCTGAATTTAATAACAATTTTAGTGTTAAATATTAAATTTTTGAGTGCATATTAAATTTCTTTTTCTTTTCTCTTTAAAAATGGTAGGATTATATTTTTGTACTTAATTAAGTTTTTAATTTTTTCATTTAACCGAATTTTTTTTCTTATAAAATTGCTTTAATTTTTAATTAAAATTTATTTTTGGCAAAGTTTTGCTATAATAAAAAAAAAATATTTAAAGATATTTTTATGTATAAATAAATATCCTATGATGAAAGAAAATACCATGAAAATGTCTTCTTTTAATCTTAGATAATATTCTTTTGAAATTTAAAATATTTAATATTAAAGACATTTAATATTTGATATCGTTGAATATAATCCGTGATTAAAATCCAATTAGTTTAATCAATTAAACTAAATTTAAAATTTTTAAATTTCCTTCTTTTTTCTTCCAAATTAATTAAATAATTATTTTTAATTTTTGTGGAATACCAAGAATGATTTGATTACGTTTTTTTTTTTTTTAGAAGAATTAAAAGTCTAAATTAATTATTATTTGTTGGCAACTCAATCACGAATAGTTTATGAGGAAATTAAGCATGTCACATATATTTTTTAATTGCTTTTCAAATGGGTTTATTAATGAATCAATTAATTTTTTCTGCTGTCACCTTTTAAGAGTACGATCTGTCCAACATGAAAATCTGTACCAATTTGTTTCCTATTCCAGCGAAAAAATGAAATTAATTTCATTTTTGTTTTTCTTTTCAAATTATGAACAATTTTCCAATAAATTGGATTAAAAGAAAATAAACGATTTTAATAAAATTTATTGGGTGGCCTCATTTTTTTAACTTTATGGAAAAATTGCAAATTTGGCACATATTCAATGTAATAATAATTCATTTATTATGAAATAAAAAAAAATTAGAGTAAAGTCGGGTAATTTGAACTAATTATTTAATAACATAAGTCAAATCCTTTCGAAATAGAAGATTTTAATAATGAGTACTATGAATTCTTTACTTTCCGTTATTGGTATCAATACCCAAAAGATGAATAACAATAAATTCATTTATAGTAGATGTCAGAGCACCAATTGAAGAGACTAGAACTATGAACAAGATCAATTATCGAAGGACCCAGATTACGGAAATAAATTTTTCTTTTATATCTCAGCATGAATTATCATATTTTTAGGAGCCTACAGACGTTCGATGTTACTTGAATGACTCATGTTTCAAGTGATCGTTTGCATGTTTTTCAAGGCAATGTGTGGAGGCAATTTCCAACTTGCCAAGTAATATTGAACGCGTGTAGGCTCCTTATGTCTATATTTTGTTTAATTCTCTATTAATTTACGATCAAAAGCCCTTTAATTAAGTTTTTATGATCCTCACATGAGAAAGCAAGCCCGCGAAGAATCCTCAAGAACTTATTATGGAAGACAGTTAAAATATTACCAGGAAAACAAACCATTTTGGACCTTTTTTTTAAAACATGATGTTCAAGCCGAGTAATACAGTATTAGGCAAACACAAGAAGGTATATGCCCGAATTCAGAAATCAGAAATCCTAACAAATTCTAATACAAAAGAATGCTCGATATAACATAAACTTTATACGCTATTCTAATGAAAATCAGTAGGTTGAAATGTCCAGAATGGATTCTACTTCTCCAATTAATAAAATTTTCTAAAAAATATAAAATATTTTTTCGGGTAATAAATAATAATCATTCGATTTTTTTAATGGTATTTTAAAAGCCACCTTTCTTCCCCATCAGTAGTAATAGTGATCTCCAACTGTGTTTCCATGAAATCATTTGTATTTAAAACTGACATAATTTTTATTATTGGTTTCGAAAAAAGAAAAATAAGTTGACGCATACTTCTGGAATTAGTAAAGTTCAATCACACTTTTTATACAAGAAAGTTGACCTAAGATATACTTGTATGAATGTACATTGTTGTTGTGCGAATCGTTAAAGGAAGATGTTGCCTGTTCAAACCACGTTTAAGAATCAAAGAAAATGAATTTGTTATTGTTATTTTGTTTACCAGGAAAGATCCCTGTGGTGGTCACACACATTTGGTTGTTTATAAAATTCAGAGATATGTATATCCATGAAGACGACATTTTCACCTGTTTGTAATGCTAAAAAATGGTCATTTATTTAGTAGAACATTTCAAACAATACAATGGACTAATATAAAAAAAATTCTTCTGTTTTATATATGTATTTTGATTCTTATCCAAATGAGAAAATCTGAACAAAATTGTTATCTTTTGTAATAAATTTCAAAAAAGATGTTTTTAAACAAAATAACAGAAAAAATTCCTTAAGTAAAATATTAAAAATATTACTATTTTTAAAATGCGTTCTCTCGTTTTATAAAAGAAGTTTACTGAACTTTTAGTTTTTCAATATTTTTCTTAAAAACAAATTATTTTGGCATTTATCGATTCTTTTTGGTTCTCCAGATTTTGGATCATGTATTGATTTTTTTCGCTTTCAAATAATCCTTTGAAAATTATTGACCATTTTTTGGAATTATAAAAAACGAGTGGAATTGAGAATCGGACTTGCGAAAATTATGGGAAAAATTTTCATAAACTTTTACAACAAATACCAATTGAACCTTTCTTAAGTTGCATCCCTTATTGAACTAACATTTTATATTTATAAAAAAATAATAGGGCTTGTCACCAACGTTCCCTCTAAGCTGAGAGCCCGGGCAGCCGTCCAGGAATAAATTGACATTAGCCTAGTAATCATTTTTATTCGTCTACAAGAAATATTGAAAAAGTTCTGTTTTGCGAAGATAGTTTGAAAATTTGTAAACATTTTCATTTCGTAAACGCACACATTTTATAAATACGTGTAGATTTCCACACTAAAGTCATGTTCATGGCTGCTGGATTGTTTCTTTTTATATGCCGTAGTTAGTTGCATTGAAATTAAATGTCAATTGGCACTTCTTTTGATTGTTTTTGTTTTTGTTAAATTTTGTCCGACTTTTTTTAAATTTAAAAGGGTTGCCCAAATGGTACTTTATACCGCCCATGGATTTTTGAACGTTGCTTGTCACACGACTTGATTATTTTTGCGAAGATTTCTGCAAATTTGACAGTTCATTCTGATTGGTCAGGAGGGAAAGTTTAAAATAATCTGCACCCGTGACAACATTTCCCAATTATAATTTTTCATTTTAGCAGAAATGACATTAGGCAGCCAGTTATTTTGAATATAAAATAAAATATAGAATAAAAATTCTACTAATTGTCTTTTTCCTGACATTTTATACAATTTATAGTTTTTGTATTCACTTCCAAAAGAAAACCAGTTAAAATAAATTCGCAAGTTTGCGAAAATAATCAGCTCCAGGGCGAAATCTTTTAACCATTTTGATTGGTTCAACGAATTGTCAAAAATATTCAAATAGTTTCGCAAGTTTGCGAAGTAATGCGGGACAAGCCCTATTGCTTTCAATTTAATGTACAAATAGAAAATTAGTAAATTTCTGTCAAATAGATGACAATGTGATTTGAACAACTTAACTTTAATGCAATAGCAACGCTAATTTTTGGAATTTTTTTCTACAACTTAATTGACATGTTCTTAAAATAAAATACTATTAAAATAAGACAAAAATAAACAAAAAATTGATATTTATTTTGTCACTTATAGCTTCCACCTTAAGAAATATTTATTTTACGTTAAAATCGGCGGTATATTCAACTTTGATTTCATATTCCGGATGTCATTCAGAGCTCAAATTAATACAAATTAAATAATACATTAAATCGCAGATTTAAGTGGGTTCTACTCTGTGGGTTATATCTCCATTTAAGGAGAACAATGTCTACTAATTATATGTAAATTTTCTATGCACCTCACTCATCGTATCTCTATTGAATTTCAGCCTATAACAAAAACCTTGTTATTTTTGGAAATGCGCTTTTAGTAAAAAGTTCGTTCACCTCTAAAAGTCTAATAAATAAAAAAAATATTAAAATATAATATTTCAATGTTACATGAATAAATTGATAAAAAATATATTTTTTTGTTTTTAATTGTTTCCAAAAACTATGTCTTTAAGATCAAGGTAAAGAATTTTTGTTTTTTCGGTAATGATTTCCTTTTCTCTAGAAAATCCCACACCCTCACCTTAAAAATTTCTGGTTGCGGTTATCGCATATACTAAAAACAAAAACGATATTATTTATTATTTTTACGAGTATTCTTATTATTATTATTATTATTTTTTATTAAGAAGAGACTTCATGAAACCACTATAAGGAAGTAAATGTCAGGTAATTTGTTGAACATTGTATTACTTCTTTTATGATGTTTATTTACGAGATCCACTAATATTTGTAGTTATAAACACAACCAGCAGATACATATGCCCCTGGCTGTGAGAAATATCATAAACTATATTTTATAGAAATATTGCAATATTAAAAATATTAATATTGGACTATTGGGATTATATATTTATGTTTGAAAGATTTACGATGGATCATCATATATAAGACCTTGTTTAATGGTTGAATTTACCCAGATAGTAATACTAAAATAAGTAATTGATCAAAATACCGAAATTTTCAGAAAGAATGTTTACTACAAAATTATATATTCCAAAAAATAATAACGTTTTAAGATTGTTTTTATAATTTATCTGTGCAGATTTTTTTTTAAGTTTCTGCCATTTTCAAGAAACAAGAAATACAAAACCATGAATTTTTGTAAAATGTTATAAATATCAACAAGATTGTTGAAGAAACATTAATTTTAGCATTTTAAGAGCATTGAAAATCAATCGTGATATAAAATATATTTCCGTGAAAAAATATTCTTCTAATAAAATTCTTTTTAGAAATATTTTATTTCGATATAAATTTAAATTTCAAATAAAATAAAATTTTATTATCCAAAAATTTGTTGACGTTGCGCAATCATGAATGGAATTTTTGGTATTTATATGAAAATAATTTTAATAGTTTATTTTTTTTTTTTAGTTTAAAACAAAATTCGAAAAGTTCCGAAAAGTTCTGAATATTTATACTAAGTTAACTCTGATAATTTCAAGCAAGTTTCCACAATGTTTAGTAGCTCTTGATTGTACAGCCAACGCTCCTTAGAGTTGAAAATGCTTTAGAGCGATTAGAATTAGAAAAAGTTTTGAATTCTGAGAAAATACCAACTTGAGGCGTTTACTTAAACTTTTTCTAAGTAAACTAACACATTTTCGATTGTTGGTCATGCCAAAAAGAAAAGGTGTTTAGTTGATGAATTAATTGAATTATGAAACTTTGTAGTTTCGTCCTTTATTAATAAAATTTTAATTTATTATCATTTGATACAAATAATCAGCATACGATTTTTTCACGTATTCAACAGTTTAAGCTGTTGAGAACACTAAAAACCTTTCGGGAGCATTTAGTTTGGATTAATATTGCTAACAAACCACTGTGCCGTCTTTATTAATTCGAATATTTTTCAAGCAATTTAATAATCCCAGTCGACGGGCAACATAGGAACAAAAGTCCTTATACGAAAGAAGGTCTAAAATAGTAGAACATTTTTTGGTGCACGAGTTTTTCTAGATGATAGAAGAGAAAATGTTAGGTTATTTGTAACAAAATATGGAGTATGTATTGCATAGACTATAGACAGTGTATCTGTGAAAGGATATTGCTTCCATATAGTTTGGAATTGAGTTAAGTTAAAAACACAGATCATAATTTTGTGAAAGGCAAGCAGGAGTTTATAAAGGAAACAATTGCTAAAAACTCAAGTTGACAGAGGATTACTTTTTCCCAGCCAAATAGATTTCATTTATTTAATGGCTACATTTACACCGACAAATTTTTAGGTCACCTAACTAAAAGTTAGGCTTGATAACACGTGTTTAAACCGTACTAGACCTATGTCTAAAACAACGCCATGAATGGAATTTTAATTGATGCTTCACCAACTGTTCCCGTCCTTTGATTAACCTAAACAATAATAACTACTGCAGTGCTATCTAATCGGCTGTCAAAAAGTTCTTAGGTCGATTTAAATTTAAGATAGGTCTGCAATGTAGGTGACCTAACCTAATTTACTTTGGACGTGTTTACACCATCAAATTTAGGTCGACCGAAGCACTTAGGTCTCTTTTTAAGTCTCGGTGTAAACGTAGCCATTTATTCTATACCAATTTCTCACGTGGAAACTCCAACTACGAGTAATTTATTACTGCGGAAAATCAAAATGGAATATTTCCGTTTTAATTTTTACGTATTATTTTTACGGGTTTTATGATTTTTACACGTGTAAATTAAATACAATATAAAACTTGATATCGCCTTTTAAAAAAAAAATATTCTTCTTCGTAAGCCCTAAAAATATTATTATTGATTAATAATGATCAAACATTATTATTTGTTATTATTCACCAGAAATCGCTAGTAGAAGGCTAGTCGCGATTGCCCAATAAAAAAAAAAATGGTCATAAAACTCCATTTTATGTCGTCTTTTTTTTGTTTTATATCAAAAATATTTAGTCATAATAACAATAAAAATAAAATAATAATAAAAAACCGAAAAAATTTGGGAATTAAATCCGAATTTAATATAAAATATTAAGTCGAAGACGAGTCCTAAAAGATCAATAAATTTAAATCCAGGAAAGTGTGAAAATGATTTGTTCTTAAAATTATTATAGTATTATTAATTTCTGGTTTTTTGTTGTTTTATTTTTAGAAATATATATTTCTGGATTTTAATAATTAATTTTAATATTTTGTTTAAAATTTAATTGATTTTTAATGTTTTATCCTTTTTTTTGGCAAATTTCCAAGCTTTTTTTTCAATTTAAGATTTTTTTTTAACGCTTTATTAATTAACTAATAAAGATTTAAAGATTTAAAGATTAAAAACATGATTTAAAAAAAAAAAATATGTAAAATTTTTTTTAAATTTATTTACAACTTTTTCTAGGAAGTTATTAAATTTAGAAATAATTTAATAATATTGTATTTTTAGATATAAAAATAACGCGTTTTTTTCTTATTTTTTTTATTGGAAATTTTATTTTACGTTTCCATTTATTTAAATGAAATTTAATCAATCAAAGTTTATCTCACTTACATCAGAGTTAGATTAATAATAATTAATCCAATAAACACGATTTTTTTCCGTCGATACATTATTTTTAAAAGAAAACTTGTTCTTTTGTAAATAATTCTTATTGAGAAGGCGTCAAAGCAAAGCAAAAAATAAAGTATTGTATTTTTTTCTTTATTCTTAAAATAACTTTTTCTTTAACATAAGATTAAATTTTCCGTTAAAATGTGATTTCATTATTTTAATGACAATTTAATGATATAAATTATTGTATTCATTTCAAAAAAAAAAAGAAAAAAAAAACAGGCGCTAAAGAACGAAAAATGATCTTACACAAAATGGATCTTGATTTTAACTAAGTATAATGTCAGACTTTGTATATTCTTGTTTCAATTATTTATTGTTAGGGGTTAATTGTTTGCTCGTTCATACTCAAATTAAGAGACGAGACCCCAATGCCTATTCTCTCCGACTATGAAGATGGAGGAAACATCTGGGAGCATAGTGCTTCTACCCAATTGAGATACAATCTCTTGATCCACTCCTAATACGAAAATTCCTAAGAGAAATACGCCTGAGGAGGTACTCTAGACTAGGAAGTTAACCAAACTACTACACTAAAGAGGAGGGGTACAACTGATCTTTATGGTCGCAGTACGAGAACACCCTTAAAAAACTTAATCTTAATCTATACTTAAATTATAAATTTTAGTAAACTAGATGGCGAAATGATGTGTTACTGTCAAAAAAATCAAATATCCACAAAAACTTGGAAGAAAATCAAATTTTCAGTATTGATAAAAAAAAGGATGTAAGAGTACACGATTCCCAATGATAACATACAATTTTAACAGGCTTATTCTGAGCCCAGTCATAACGATCATAGTATGATATGACTGTCATAACTTTTTTTTTAGGACTAAGTTTAAACTGTTATAAATTCATATTTTAAACATAATTATGACCCGTCTATGCCAGAATGCGAATTTTCTCAGATGTCATAATGTTTGTAGGTGCAAATTTGTTATGATTTAAAATTTGTCGCAACACCAAAATATACCTGTAAATTTGGATTTTCCAGTATGTACCAGTGGGTATTTTGAAATCAATGCTTCCACGAACCCATTGGTAGTTCGCGATTTATAAACCTAAATTTACCGTTAAAGAATTTTATTATAGAGAAATTAAATTTTGAATCCTTTATTGAATGAACTTGCTCGAAAACTTGATGTATTATGGAAAGAAGTGCAGATAAGCTAATACTATATCTGCTAGAGCCGAATATATTACTTAATAAAATCTAATAAATCCGAAAGCAATATTTGAAAAAGGAATTTAATTAAAATAAAAAAAACGAAAGGGGATACTAAATTCTCTTACAGTCAACGGTCTTAATTAATAACTGATTAATGAATATTTATCATATATTTAGTTTTAAAAAAAGAAAACACATTTACTAGTACGTTGACGTTGTCAAATTTAATGACTTAAAAACGTATAGGATTTAATTTGAAATCGTTTCTTTTATATACAAAATTATTAAAAATAAATTATTTTAACATTTATATTTTCAAGTTAAGGTGCGGTTTCTTTACAAACAAACAAAAACGCCATTTAATTAAATTGTAATAAATTGATCCATTCTTCGTGAAAATGATATTATAATAAATAATCAAATATAAATGTTTTAATTTTTATAAATGGATCTGGTTTTTTTTTTTTAAATCATAATTATTTTATTTATTTTAAATCTAAATTTAACTTAACTTGAATCCAAAGAAAACACCATTACCTCATACTGTCTTTATAATATCGAACAAGTTTTCATTTAAATAATTTAATTTTAAGTAATAAATAATAATAAAAATAAAAAAAATAATATTTAATGATAATGTAAATGCGTTAATCCCGGCGTCATTCTAATGAATTTTTACGATCATGTTTTGCTAATAGTAGTTGTAGTTTTTGCAGCAACAAGAAAAAAAACAATATTTAAATAAATATAATCATAAATAAAAGATATTTCGCTAATAGTAAGATTTTCTAGAATAACAACAATAGACAAGAAATAATAATAAAAAAACCATAATAAAATTAGTCGTGCTACTCATATTTTAATGTCGTTTAAGAAAAGTCTTAGTTTGATATCGAAAATGTCCTCGAAAAAAAAAATCATGTTTCATAAAATTATGAAAATTCAAAAAAATGAAAAAGAAATATTGAATTTTAATATAATAATATTAATATAATATCTTAAAGTAGCTCTCCTTCATTTACCCCTCATCTATAGGAGAAGATCGATTAATTTTATCTTCTCGGGAAATGTTTATGTTTGAAGTCAATCTCTTGATGTATGGACCATAATTTCAAATATTATCGAAAAAAAAAAAAATATTAATATTAATGAGAAGTTTTCGATAATCTTTTGAAAATTACTTAAATCTGAAGATTATATTTATATTTTGTTAATTGATAAAATTTCTATATTATTAGAATTAAAAAAAAAAAAAAACAGGGTGTTACAGAGATGTAGCCATTTGTTGTGTGTTCTTTCATTTATAATCAAGCATACGCCTTTACGTAGAGTGACTAGCATTAGAAATTTGGAAGTGATTTGTGACAGTGAACTTAACTTCAAGCTACATATTAATTCACTCGTTCATAGAGCTAACTCTACATTAGGCTTTATTAAAATAAGGTCTAAGGAGTTCTCGGATCCTCATATAACTAAAGCACTCTTCATTCCCTTAGTTAGACCTATTTTGGAATATGCCAGTCAAGTATAGTCTTCCTACCATAAAAGTCTAATTAATTAGATTGGAGCCTGTACAACGTAGATTCATACGTTTTGCGTTAAAAGATCTTCCTTGGAATGACCCTTTTCTAGAACCCCCGTACTGTGATAGGTTAAAACTGATTGATCTGGAATCGTGAGAAAAGCGTCTCAGGTGGCTGATATTGTTTTTTGTCTACCAAATTTTCAATGGCGCTATTGATGCTCCTTTACTATTAGAAAAGATGCCGCTAAATATTAATGTACGTTCCTTGAGGTTAGTGGACTTATTGAAGATTTTGTACCACAGAACGGATTACGGGCAAAACGAATCAGTTTCTCGAATGCTACGTGCAGTCAATATAAATGCTTGTAGTTTTTTATATTTAGGGAAGGTTTTTAGTAATAGCATCACTTTGAAATCGTTCGTCTTTAAAAATGACTAAAGCAAGAATTACTGCCACCTTTCTTACAGAATATCCCACTGCTGAATTATGCATTTTTTATGGGTAGAGCTGAAACAGCCAACGCTGATCGAAAGGACAAAATCATAATTTTATTTATATACAATAGATTGATTATCACATTAAGATTCACGGTTTTGTTTTCTCAAGTTGTTAGGTCAACACCTTCATAAACCATCATTTCCGAAATATTATTAAAATTTTACTTAAGAGTGCAGAACCCCTCTCATAAATAAAAGGGTATCGACCACGACTTCACAAGGTTCTTGTACAAAGATTGCGGACCTTAGATTTTACGTCGTTAGTTAAGAAGTGTACTATCTATATAAGTTTGTCAAATATCAAAATTATTAGAGAAAAAGAAACCCAGAAGAAAATTAACGTGGTTCCAAATTGTTGCTGACTTTTTGGTAACTACAAAGTTTTGTTTTACTCTGAAAGAAATAAAACGCGCCTAAGATTTCCATTTTTCGATTATATATATGCTATTTAATACTTATAACTACGTCAAACGATGACAAGTATTATCAACTCATGGAATAACTATTCAATTCTTTTGATCTACTAATCTTATTTTTAGAGTTGTTAAAAATTTCTGATATTAGTTAGAATACTTAATACAACTTCGGTTGCCTACATTTCTGAATAAATCTATTCTGAACTATAAAACCGCATACGAAAGAGCGTTGAATGAGATCCTTTTGAGAATCAATTATACTCTTTTTAGTTTTATGAATAATTCAAAAGGTTTAATTTCATGAAAATCTATTTCTTGACTTATTATAATTGACATAATAACTTAAATTAAACGAAAATAGAATTCTATTAATATAAATAATATTATTGTTCATGACTTCATTTAGTTGGGGAAAATTTAATTATATTAATAATTTATAATATATAAACTAATTAAAATTTCCATCATAATAAATAAATCCATTCGAATCGAATTTATGTCTTAGAAAATCATTCATCCTAAGTGAAAATTGGTTCCAGTACATTAATTGACCATATGCCCAAATGGTATTCGGAAGTTTGATAAGAATTTATGTTCAATTCGTTCCAAAAAAGATGGTCCCTGATCACATTTGTGAAACAGACGACCAACAATCAAAGATGAAAATTTTTGTTTCAGAAAGAAAGAAATTTAAGAGAGTTTTAAACGAGTTAATGAAGACACATAAAGGACATCAAGTATAACACTTCCCAACAAACAACAAACACACCCATACTATACTATATACTGTCAGGAATACGAAAATAAATGTGAATTTGTTTACTTTTTGTTATGCCTTATTTTTTTTTTTGTTGACCAGATGAGAGCCAATCTTTGGCGACTTTTATAGTAGTCAATTTTCCACTTGATCGATTGCCCAAAAAACTCGTTTTTCTTAGATGATGTTCCCTTGAGAACATTGATGTTTCCAAGTTAAATTGAAATGACGTCCTAAGGATGAGTGGAGTTTTATTTTTTTTTTTTTTATTTTTCGGCTGGTTGGACCACCAGCTTATCCTATATATATATATTAAGTTTGGTTGTAACTTTTGTCAAAGTTCGTGTTTTCTGTTTTTTTTCTTTTTTTTAATTTAAATGGTTTGGGAATTGAAGGGATTTTAAATATTTATAGTCAAAGCTATTTGAAAGAAAAAAAAAGGAAGAAGGAAAAAAAAAAACTTTTGTTGGTTTAGGTTTCTTTACTTCTTGACTATTTGTACACAAATTTTATTCTGTTTTCGATTTCTATGGTTTGTGATTTCTGTCTTGGAAATTTATTTTATAAAAAATAAAGGAAAGTTTAAAAAGAAGGCCCTTTTGAGAAGTTGAATACAAGTTGAATGACTTTTTGAAGGAAGTCACAAGAAAAAAAAAAGAAAATATATATTTTCGTGTAAAGTTTTATGTTTACTTTGGTAATAAGAAGACTTCTTGTTACGACAAATTGCCTTAATGTTATGCTTTTAAGTGTAAATAACGATTTTGCAATTCAATTCATTATTGTTTACTTGTAGAAAAGACTTTATTATGACTGAACTTTTATATGCTAAATGTTTTTTTAATTACCATAAAAAGAAAAAGATGAACAACAATTGTTTTTTTTTCTTGTACTTAACTAGAAGGACCTCTGTCAGCGGAGTTGACAATAAATCGAAAAGGCATGTTATAAAAAACTAAAAATTAAAAAAAATCCAGGTTTGATTAAAGATTCTCTTTTAGTCAATGGTCTTAACCAGGACTCTTAGTTCTAGTTAACACAATGTCGAACTTAATATTATTCTTAAATTTTCAAATATAGCAGAGAGAACCATACAATCATCTAAAGTAACATATTCTATCCCGTCGAGTTAATCCAGATAGTCTCAGGCCTTACGAATTTAGTAATCAAGTCAGAATAGATATTAGTAAATTTAAAACCAAACAAAAATAGATTAAATATTTCGAATATATTTCCAACTAAAGTCTGAAAAATGAGGAACGAAGGCTTATAATTTTTAAGTAGGAGATCCTTTTTCTTTTTATTAATAGGTACAAAAACTTATTTACTATTTATAACCGAAAAGTTCTAAGAAAACATTTGTTTTTTTCTTATTTACAAGAATAAAATTAATCGGAAAATTTCTTTTCATATCAAAAATTATTTAAAATTAACTCTAATATTGAAAAATAAGGGAATTCACCTTTTCATAGATTTAAAAAAAATTACTATTTTTGAATTATTGAGTGTTATTTATAGTTCTTGATTGAATTTCCAACTAAAAACGTAAATTAAAGGTCATGAACGCTGAAATAGCTACAAATTTATAATAAAAACAGAGGATTGTCAACGCTGCAATAAAAATTAATGATTTGAGAACAAAATAAAAATATATATAATATTAATTAATTATCGACAACAAAAAAAAATTTGAAAATTTATATTTATTCTAATTCTGATCAACTTTGAAACAGTTTTTGTGGTTTAAATCTGTTTAGTATGAAATTATTCCAGATCAATAACTCTTTGGGATTCGATATTGTTGATTTTTACAAAAATAAAAAAAAAATAAACCGAAACCGCATAAAAATCTGGTGATTAATTACAGCAATCGATCTTTCGTTTTTGATGTTATCTTAGTTTTCTGTATTCCGCGAATATTAGTTTTATTGTGTAGGGTAAAACCGGGTACATAGGGACCAGAAATTAATTCAATTAGTAAAGAATTTAATAGAATATTTGGAAAATTATTTTGAATTCATCAAATTATATGTAATCCAAAAAAACAATCACATAAGTTGAATAATTTCGGGAGGCCTTAGTAAAAAGATTCAGAAAAGCTTAGTACTTAAAAAAGCTTAGTGCAACTCTATTTAAAGTTAAAACTTACTAAAGTCGAAGTATGAGTAAAGTATCCCAACTTCATATCCCTGCCGTGTCGATATTTTTAAGGATTTCAAATGGAAATGTACTAACTACGAGTTTCAAGTGTTTGTCACGTCATGCAATGTGCTCAACAGGAAGTTTTTAAAAAAATTACATTCTCTGATAAATTTTACCTTTGAAAACTGCCCGTGCACTTATTGTCACGTGAACTTTATTTTGTTGTTTTCATTTACTACTTTGTTCTGATTGGTGTAAATGTTTATTAACTAGCTTTGGGTATTTTGCATTGAACATTTGCGAATGCAAATTTTTGCCTATATCTGCTAATAGCTACATGGCATTTCTTTTCCATCGATCTTAGCTTTGTTATATAGACACTTTAATAGATGTATTATAAATACCGACTGTAAGATGATCTTCTGCAGATATTAGTTACTAATTTAGAATACTTATTTACTACAGCTATATTTGTATATTCTAATAAGGAAAGATATTAGCGGTTATTTAAATTTGTTACAGTTTAAACACAATATTTCCCTTCAAAATGAACATTAACAATCAATTCCAGTTAATTTTCTTTGAAAACATCCCAAACAAATCCTGTTTCACTCTATTCCGCATTTTGAAGAAAAAGAAATTGCGATTTAATCGTTAAAAACTTGTATCAAATTTTACAAAGGTTCCAAAGATTATAATCATCATTTTATATAGAAAAAAATTTGCATATAACATATTTTTTTTCTTTTAATCTCTACATGATTCATTTTGTTATAAATCTTGTGATCTGATCTCGTTTTACCTCTTGTAATATTGATATTTCTCGATGTTATCAAAAAACGCGTGATTACATATTCTTCACCATTTAAAGATGGAGAATAAGAAGAAAAAACAGCAAAATAACACCGAAATTCGTTTGCCATCAATTTAATTCGAGAATTGACCTGCTGTGGTAATAATCTTCACAAAATTTAAAATCCAAAAACAAAAAAAAATCCATTTAATTTCCAGACATTGAGGCGTCGGCATTTTCAATGTTTTTAATAAATGATTTAAAATATATATATTCGTACATTCAACCTCGATCCATAGAGTAAACAAAAAACAAAAAAAAAAAAAACTATTTTATTTTAAATAAATTATTAATCATATTTTTTAATAAGATAAAACCAATTCGATTTTTAAGATCAATGCCTTGGAACGGTTTTTATACCCTATGGTAATACACCAACAACTCATTAGTGTCACTACATTTTATAACGCATAAAAAAAATGACCGGAGAATCAAGAGACCTGTTCGTCACTCTGTCTACAACAGGAGTGTAAAACCATTTTTTTTTTTTTAAAGATATACAATACTTTTCAAGGAACATCCTGAAAACAGTTGCCATAAGTCTTGAGTTTAATTAGTCATTATATAGGAGGCCTTTCAAATGGCTCAAGCAAAAATTAAATTCCTTGGCTGACCTCAACATTCGGGAAACCGGTTCGTTTCTACCGTACTCAGTTTTATGATGACTAATTTTGAATATTTCCACGGACCGTAAAGACCGTGCATTAATGTTAAGATGCATTTTCTCCCCAACAAAAATGGCAAGTAAATAGAAACATTTAGGATTTGACTCACAAAAATCAGATCCGCTATTACGCATCGCCTTTCGAAGGACTGTAAACCTATCAAATTTAATCTATCAAGGTATGGTGGTAGTAGAAAGGGATCATTCCACGGAAGATTATGTAATGCGAATCGTACAAACCTACGTTGAACAGACTCCAATCTGTTAATTTGGGTTTTTTTGGTAGAGAGACCATACCTGACTAGTATATTCAACTATAGGTCTAACCAGAGTAATAAAAAGGGCTTTAGTGATAAGCGGGTTCGAAAATTCCTTGGACCAACGTTGATATCCCCGATTTCATTGATTTGATCGATTTGAACGAAATTTTCAGAATATATTTATATTATATCAAATCCCTGGATATCCTTAAGTTATAATAACATACAATAAAATGGGATTGTTAGTACGTAAGTTGTTTCATACTTTTGATTCGACCAAACAGTAAGCTGTTTCAACTTTAGTTTGGATTTTCATATGGCTGAAACAACTTACGTGCTTCCACATAGTTTCGAAAATTCGAAACACAAACTGTGAAACAACTTACGTACTAACAGTCCTGTTTTTGTTGTATACTTTCCTCATTCGACTATAAATTTGTAAAATAAGAAGATTTCAATCTTAAAACATATTCAAAATTGGCTATATGCCGATTTTAAGTTTCTATAGTTGAGGTTTAATTTTTTTCAATCTTAACAAAATATGGATTATAGATCAGGAGTGGCATCGGCTAAACTGATATACTCCAGTCAACAGTTACTTCCTTTATATAGTCACATTATTTTGGTTAAGTACCTAAAGTCACAACAATAGACAAGCTGTATAAATAAGTGAAATTAAAACTAGTTCAAAAAGAGTTTAATGTTATGTTACCCGCCGAGACAGCGGGAATTCTTTAAATTTAACAGTTTTATCATTTTATTTTTCCAAGGAAAAGAAGATCACTGTACTGTTTTCCTTTTATTTTTTTTTAAAATAATTATATCATTGCGATCATTATTATTAAAATTTTGATGTGAAATTATTGTCATTGAACGAACATTTTTTTTTCTTGTGTTGTGTTGGCCGGACAAGTTAACAAGTATGACAATTAATATTATATATTCCAATCCAACTTGAAATGTTCTCATTTATATCTTCCGATTTTCAGAAAAGACCTTCTTCCATCATATATGAAACACTTGAAATGGGAAAAAAAAAGTAAATAACAATCAATTTTTCGAAGAGATTATTTTATCATTTTTCATGTTAAAAGTGGTTCTTCATAAAAAAAAAAAAAAGCTGTAAGATTCGAAGAGGAGTGTCAACAATAACAGCCGAAATGATGGAACCTTTTTAGGCTTTTTGATAAGTGGGAAATAGGAAGGAAATTATCGAAAATAATTTATATCATATTCATTTTTGAAGGCTTTTATAAAATAAGTAATTGGTTAAGTTGATTTTTTTTATTGGAGGCAAGTTTGCGCCTTTTGGTCAAGTGTAATACAGAATTATTGTTTTTTTTTCTTGTTCATAATAAAGTTGGTTAAGTTGGTTTTTTCCACTTTTTCAGATATATCTGTCTGTCTTTTGACACAATATAATATTTTCTTTTAAGTTGATTAACTTCCTGGTAGTGTCTTCGCTTTTCTTTTATTTTTATTTTTTTTTTAAAAAGGCGATGGACTAATTACTCGTGTAAGTATTATTGATGATATCAGAAATATTGAATATTATACGAGGTTGAATTGATTTATTGATATTGATTCTTTTTTCTACAAAGAAACACAACAAATAGATTATAATCTAGAAAGAGGAGATCAATATGTTGAAAATTATGGTTTCTATAGAAGTAGAGAAAAGCTTTTTAATTCGCTTGATTGAATTGATACAATTTTAAGATGATGATTTAATGAATTATGTACGAGTATATATTTTTTTGGGTGATGATTAATAAATTATGTAGTGTTTAACTTTTTGATTGATTGAATATTTTTTTTTTGTCAAGACTAGTAAGCAATAAACCATCAAAAATCAAAAATCAATACAAATTAGCTTGTTTTCTTGTCTTCGAAAATTAATTACAAAATGATATGTGATATATGATCTTTATGTCTGTTAGCCTGTCTAGATTATAATCCTTTTTTAAATGAAACTTCTTGAATTAAAATAAGAGTTAAGTACCAGGAATTTTCCAAATTTATTTTCAAATTAATTTTACATGATTATTAAATTCGCGAAAAATTCTCTACAAGTATGGAAAAGCTTTTAAAATCTAACAATTTTGTTAATAAAAAAAAGTTATTTTAAAATCTAATATGAAAATACACAACGTCAGTGAACCTAACTAACTAACTAACTAAAAACTAAACATAAAATACTATAACTGTTTTTACCTTGCTAGAACTCCATTACTTAAGACGGATTGATTGAAAAAGAACTTAAGATCAAACCCAGTTGCCGGCAAGTCATTTTTTCTCCGTGCGGGCCCTATTACATTTGTTTACCTTTTGGTAGTTACATACTATCCTGGCGAGACTAACTCCTTAACGTGCCCTCTGAAACATGGACGGGGGGACCGGATCTCATAAATTCATACTAAAGAACAAGTGAAATTTTTATCTTTTCTTTCAACACGACTACGATTGGAATCGTTGTGATCACCGACTTCATAGTACATAACCGACATTTTGAGAGGTGCACAGCCACAGGGGCTTCTACTACAAAATACTATTATAATATCATATTGTTGAGAAATTTTTGCGTGTTATCTCATCTTCTTATAAAAAACGATGAAATCATCCTAAAACTGCAGGATATCAATTTAATAATCTTAATATATACCAATTATGGATGTTATCTTGATTATTTATGAGCTTATAAGAAGCCTTTTTACAAACATATTTTATGTCCGCGATTCATTTTATAAACAAAAGTGTATTAACCGGACAAACGAGTGTGTTCGTTTAATCTGAATTAAATCAAACTACAAAAAAAATGTATTAAAATTCAGAATTTTTTAGAAAAGTTTTCTCAAACACTTTATTTTGATGTATATCAAAAAAATATAAAAAGTCGAAAAGTTGGATAGATACGAGTATCACTATGTCACAAAAAAAAAGTTGCATTCAAAATATTCTTTTCAATAAAACATTTTTTTTAGTTGAAGTTGATCTTAGGAGAAAATAAGCCTGTTCATAAAGTTTTCTTGATGTACTTTAAAAACTAATGTACCGACTTGAATTGCACATCACATTTATGCTATCAGGCTTTAGGTTATCTGCAAATTAGAGGACATTTTGAAAGGAAGAAACAAAGTTATGAAGAAAAAACCTTGAAATAATGTTAGTTTTGACAGTTTTTCTGTCCCATTTCTACCATAGCGCATCAAAAACTCGACTATAGCCCGATTTTCAGTTACTGTATGGTTTTGATTGTTTTTGAGATGCCACATTCAAATCTTTCTAGGATGAAAATCTATCTAGGAAGGAACTTTTTTGCATCTTTAATTTTATGATTCATATAAAACAAAGAGTTTCTTTGATCCCTTAAGATTCCGTCTTGGACACGTTTTGCGGATATGTATATGAATTTCTAAATCGCTTTTCAATCCCATCCATTTCCAAACACACAAAAAGATTTACAGCCATTATTTTCCTGTACCCGATACAAATTTACAGCAAAACAATAATTCGAATGTTATGCTAAAAAAATTTCTTTTCCGGGCTTATCATATCGAAATTAGTTCAAAAAATGTTCTCCAATATTAAATCTTGAAACCGCCCCCCAAAAAAAATTAAGTGTTTTCTTACATCCGAAATAAAAAGGATATCGTAAATAATTTTCTGAAATTTATTATGAGCCTTAAAGCTAATAAAATACAATTCTAGAGATTCATAAATTATGAACTGAATATCTTTCAGATTTTTGGTGATCCGAAGAAAAAAAAATCTTAAGCGAATCCTGTGGTAGATGGAAGATATTTTGCTTCTATGACTAATCAAAAACTAAAGAAAAGATCTTTTCGCGGACAGAAATGAAACAATTTTTTTGGATTTTGTTTATTTTTTATTTTCTTGATGTTTGATAAATAAATTATTTGTTGGGTCAAGATCCTTTAAATGAAAACATTCAACTCAGAAACACAACAAATAAATGGGAAACGAAGTAAATTAATCTTCCAGAGTGGTGGACCCAAAAAAAAATACATATTTTGTTATTCTTTTTCCGTAAGTTTTGTAAACGAAAATATTTTGAACCCATTAACAAAAACGAAATACAACATAGAATTAATAGCACCAACCTTGACCCGACTTGATGGTCAGACTTTTGGCACTTTAATTTAGTTCAGTTCGCAGAGATTAGGATTTGTTTCATTGTGTTTTTTTTCGCTGTTTTAAGAATATTGTAAGACAAGAATAAATCACCTGAAAATTTTAAGGTCGGTGATCGAAAATACATAAGAGAGTAATTAATTTTGAACTTGATATCAGGAGGTTGCGCGAATTTAAGTCCACGACTTTTTGTGAAGATTAAAAAAATATTATATTGTATGAATTTTCAAACTAGTTTATAACCTAATACGATGATTGACCTCACATACGATATGGGTCAAACGATTTTTAACCCTAGAGCAGTCAGTCACTCCTAAGTTTAGAGCGTTATTGTTCACGCGGGTTAAATTCATGTACATAGCACATTGTATATTTTTTGTCGTATATAAATCGAAGTGACCCATATTCACATTGAATTCAGTACGAAGGACCCGACTAATTTTGTTAATTTGCGGTTACTCTTCGATGATACAATATTCAGGATAGTTTCTGTTTGTTTTATAAAGAATACCTCTTCCTTTCGTCATGACACTAAATGATGATTAAACTAGCGAAGTCAAATAAGACGCAATACCACAGAACATTTCTTCGAAAACTTTTTGACAGAACCTAGCTAAAATCATAGAAATGGAACATTTAATTTCGAAGATTTTCTTGTCCATTTTTACCTTGAAAAATTAAGAACTATGTTTACGGATATTTAATATCTTATCAACTTTTGTCAGTTAAACGTTAAAAAAATAACTATTAAAAAAAAAACCTGTTGAACTATTTTATATTCATATTCCTGAATGTCCTCTCTGACGATAAATTATAGAAAAGATGAAAAGAATAATGTCAGTAGTAAAACGATATAAAAAAAGATGAAATGATTATCATTTAAATAGTTCTACCAGTTCTTTTCTATAATATTTTTATGATCATAGATAAAAATTTTCATTTGCCGAATTCGTCGAAGTAGCCACAAGTAGTTATAAAATATTTATTTCATATGACATTCATTGCCATACCGCGCGATTTACTACTATTTTTCTTCTTTTTTTTATTCTATCATAAAGTAATAAAATTAAGAATAGAAAAAAAATATTTGGAATACATTTAAGAATTAATACTACAAGACTTAAAATATAATTCAAAATACAAAAGCATTAGTTTGCGGACATTATTTTTACACTGAAGATCAAACGTCTGTAGATTTGATATTCGTTTTAAAATTTAACATTTTTTTGGAATACCATAAGAATCACAAAGCCTTTGGCTAGTTCTGACAACTGAATTTTAGTCGTGAGATATGAAAACTCAGTTATCAGTTGTCCCCTGACGACGATTTTCTAAGGATTACAGGTCAATCAATTTTAACCTATTACAGTACGGAGGTAGCAGAGAAGGGTCATTCCAAGGGAGATCTCTTAATGCAAAACGTATGAATCTACATTGTACAGACTCCAATTTGTTATTTAGACTTTTATGGTAGGGAGACCATACTTGACTGGCGTATTCCAAAATAGGTCTAACCAAGGTAATGAAGAGTGCTTTAGTAATATGAGTTGCCACAACTAGGTAATTTTTCTGTGTGCGAAAAAACTCTGAAAAGACTATACTTCAGAGTGTAATGAGATCTAACTCACAAGAACATACCAAAAAAACCGATCATTCAGACGTAATAGAGTTATGACACAAGTCTCTGTTTATACGAGTGGTCAATTGATTTTGATCTATGATTATTTTGTAAACAAATAAGTAACAAATTTAAATTGTAATATAAGATTACAATGGTTGAATACTATTAAATAAACAGTTTGTTTACCGGTTTTTTTTATTGTACATCTTATCAATGAAAAGAAGATAAAATGGACACACCTTGACTCGATAATCATTCAAATATAGTTACTATAACCCATACCTGACTTTTTAAAGATTTGCTTATCTTTCGCTAAAATCAAATAAAAGAAAATATATAGTAGTAACATGAAAAGAAAGAAATTACGATCGATCTTCATATGCAAATATATTTCACATATTACATAAAATATTTCATATTACATAAAGTGTAATAGTTTCTATTTGGCATATGCAAAATTAGAATATATGAAGGCCGAAAATATTACGAAAAGAAATATTTATTCAATTGAATAAGCTCTTGAATTTTATTTGTTAAAATAAAATAGAGGAATCCATTGTAATTTACTTGGAATATGATTTTTTAACGATGATGTACCGTGCTGAATGTTAATATTGACTGATTGTCACCATTTTTTTGTAAACTTATCATATATGGCAAATTATTCAATGTACATATAAATATGCAAATTATATTTTTGCAATATTTTAGAATCTTGAGATGATAATTAAACAAAAACAAAAAAATACACAGGGAGAAGCGAATTCAATAGTAAACAATAATAACAGCATTTGAATAGAAACAAAATTCTTGACTAGGATCTCTACACATAGTACAATTGCCTTTCATTTCATCAAGAATGCCATCAAGAATTCAATAGACCAAGAGTGAACCTCTACAAACAGACACAAAAAATTGCAGTAAGAATATTTAATTCTTACTTAGGCTACATTTATATCTGATCATGATCACACTTTTCCGATTTCTCGATGCCAAATGTCAGGGAATTTTACTTATGCTCTAGACAGATCCCCGATTTTAATTACAAGAATTATTTTTTAATGATACTTCTGGATGACCCATGACACATCTTCTTGTATTCACAATGATCATTATTATTGTCATTACAAAAGGTTCAAAAATTACTATTTTGTTTATAATTTTCAAAATAGAATGTTTATTAATTTTGATTCAAAAGAATTAATTTTTTAAAATTGCATTTTAGTATATTTTAAGGAATTTTTAGAATAATAAACATTTTTCCTCCTTTTAAGATTATGTGAAAGAAGAAAACATGTCAAAATTAGATGAAATGTGATAATTAAATGATGAAATTTGATAATTAAAACAATAATGAGCTTCAAATAGATACTTAAAATTGATCATTATTACGTAAATAAAGGTCATTATCGAGTTTTAATAACCTATTGGGCAATAATGATCATTAAAATTGGAGATCTGTCTTGGATATTATACACTTTCTTTCAGTTGTTACAAATTTGAAATGTAATTATGTACATTCAGCCGAAACTAAGGTTACTACTATTCGGTTATTAACGAAATACTAATAGTAGATCCGAAGTTGACACAAAAAAAACGTGTAAAAGTTGTGATATGTACAAGTCGTAGTACAAGATAGTTGAGGAATATCGCAACCGTACTGGAAACCGAAATTAGGCAAAGATAAAACAAATTACACAATCACCTTTTTTCTGAGTAAGAACTCAGAGCAGTAAAAAGGTACTCCCAAATGTGATCGAAGAATCATATACCGACAAAGACTACTGGCACGATCGTTTATTCTGAACAGCAAAAATTTAACTTTTGCCTCATCCTGTATTTGAGTAAAACGGAATTTTTCTTTAATGAAGATATCATAAATTATTAGAACATTAAAATAATATATTTAATAATTTAATTTAATTAATATCGTGTCCAGTTTTGAAAAGGTCTTAAGTTAGGAATGCAATTGAGAAATATTTTTATATACTGTCTTTAAGAATTATTATTATTATTATTTTATTAAATAAAAAAAACAAGGAAGTTATTAATAATATAATTGCTGCTTGTCTATAATGACCTAAAAGTTAATTAAAATAATCAATTTAATTGTAAATGTTATGACCACAGTGTAAATGATATTTTAACTATCGTGTAAAGATGTTTTTCCATATACTAATGAAATGCAATCATCTTAAATGAATAAATATTTTTTTTTTCGTAAATAAAACAATTCATATAGAAGACAGACAGATATACCTGTGCAATGAATGAATTAATTTCGTGAAGATATTTTTTACTTAAATAAGCGAGTAAATAATAATAATCAAGACATGAAGTTGATGGTCACTAGAATAAATTATGTACGTGCGTGAAGATCATATGAAAAAGTAGTTAGTCACTATTTAAGATGCCATATAGGTACTTAAAATATAAAGCGCGATGGGATCAGTAAAAAGAGGTACCGAATAAATTTACAGTTTTATTTTTAGTCAATTATGTTGTTTTTATTGAAGTTCATTTCGGTATTTCTTTTTCGTGCAATTTAGTACACAGCCCGATGTGTTAAATTATGTTAATTTGTTACTATAAGAACCAAATAATGCATTGACTAAAGATCATAACGAATTGTACAGAATTTAAATTTTATAACCAAAAATAGAACAAAAACAAATTTCTCAACTGATTATGTCCATAAACATTTCATTTCTTTCGAGAGACAGTCCCTCTGAAGAACTTATTACTGTCATAATTAAAGACACAGTCGCAATTTCCTTTTTTTTCGAGACCTATTCGTATTTTGATTTGGTCATGACAGCCTTAAGATAAGACAGTCATAAGTTATGACAGTCATAAGTTTTTTTTCAATTGCATTTTAAAGACATAACTATGAAAATTCAGCAAGAAAACACATCTTTTGCAGCAGTCATAATATTATTATGACTATTAATTTTAGTCACTATAGAAAAATTATAGAACTGAACTTAAGATTGTATCTGCTACTGTTATAGAGTTTATTGTTTACTCATAAGACTCTAATGACTTACGTAAGTTATTCCAGCTAGGATAAGTATTTCAAAATTTGAGTATTGATAAGAATTAGAATTCAGATTTATAGAATTTCTCACAATTTCAATAAATTGTTATAGTATTAACCTTGGATAAAAAATTTTTGAATTTTTGAAATTCGTGAGAATTTGTTGGACAAATGAAATTGTATGAAATCATAAATTTTGAAGACTAATTGCGACGCTTTATAAGTCATTTAAATTTTAAGTCTTACTTTTGTCTTAAATGAGGAAATTCAAGCAGATGATTTGCTAATGATTTAATAAATTTTACGCGGAAATCGAATTAACAAAACAATAATTATAAAAGAAATTAAAAGCAACGTTTTTTTTTGTCTTTAAATTTTTTAATTTATTAATAATTATATTTTATTTCTAAATTTATATCATTTTAAGTTTATTTCCTTATTAAATAGTTAATGATCTCATGATCAGTTTTTGCGCATCGCGAGGTTCAATCGTTTTCGAATTATTTGTGATCATTTCTGGAATGGAATTTTGTATTTCGATTTGACCCAATTGGATCGTATATACGACTTCGACCAACCAATTTGGTATCGGCTAAAATTGGATCGAAAATATTTTATACTGTGATCGTATAAAATTCATTCGATCAGTGTTGAGTTGTCGAAAACATGTTTTTTTTATGTTTATTGTCATATTTTTAATTTCTTTAATGAAAAAAACCCAAGTACAAGAAATTTGACAATTATTTCCTTAAATTTTTACTAAATTATTGTAGTTTTCACAAAAAAAAAAAAAAATAAAATATTTTTTTAAAAATTTTTTTTTTCACTTGAGTTCATGCAAATTGAGTTCATGCAAAAAAATCCCAAGCTTGCAAAAGTTAACTTGAAAGTATTGAATTTAAAAAAATTATCAAGATTTTCATGAAATTACAACCAAATAAGATGACCCTAAGAGCGAAGTGAAAATTATAAGTATAACAAAATAAAAAAAACGACGCCAAATTTAGGACCGAAGACACTTAAAGATATTTTGTTTCACTGAGACCAACAATTTTAATATTAATTATTAAATATTAATTTAAAAATAATTCAAAACTCAAAACAAATCTAAAACACAAACATTTTAAATTATTGTTTTCAAAAAAAAAACTACCATTACATTTCATTGGCCAATTTGAAAATTTATACCATTTGCGTGGAATTCTCAAAGGCAACACTAATTTACGATACGATAATTTTACAGGATGCCAAAAAGAATTCAGATCGAATATTAAATCGAATCGAAAATTCAGTTGGATCGAAATACAAAATTCCATTCCTGGTTTTATAAATTAAGAATAATTGATATCATTTTTTCTTCCATCGAGACTACTTAATGCAGTACGATCGATCGTTAGATCTTGGTTTTTAGTATTTCTTCCATTTGAAATCTTAAATTGAAATAATTTTGGTTCAGCAATTTTGTTTTTAACTTGAATTCTTGGAACTAAGTAAGTCTTAAATTAAATTGAGTTTGGATTATACTGAGTTTTCAGAAAAGAAAGGTTAATAACTTTAATCAATACTTCGAAGAATTAAAAACAAAATAACCAATTTCTTTCTACATAAAATGCCAAAGTGTTATTCAGACGGACTTCTTGGAATAAAACAGTACTTTTGTTGAATTATTGGTGTTGTGCTTTAATTGGAAAGAAATTTGGAACATTCATCATAAATCATCTTTAATAATCTTTAACTATATCAAAACAAGATTATGTGAAGCATGATGTGGAATTCTCTGTTACTTTGAAGTATTTATTTCAAAAGAAAAATACTGAGTGACATGAAAAATGTACGCCCTCAAGTGTTGTTCTCAAGTTTAATCTGAAAATTTCTTCGAAATTAGCGGAGGAATACAAATATTTATTATAAAGATGGAAGGAATTTATTTGGAAAATTGGCACATTCCAAAGATTAAAATTTCAGCTCCGATGATATTACGTATTTATGTATATTCAAAGTACACATTGAGGTGACAAAAGAAAAGAGACACCTGGTAGCAATAATTTCATACGGTTAGTTAGATTACATGAGTTAAACGAGTTTCCAAGACGGTGGATTGTTGACCTCCTATTTAATCTGAAGTATGTTTATTTTTCGTAAAGATTAGATGCACTTGGACGATCAGATATGAAAAAGAATAGATACCATTTGATTTTATAAAGAAATTACATAAATGAACTAAATTCCGAAAGTAAAGATGAAGATTTAGCTGCACTTAAATAAATGCCAGATTAGACTTAAAACTTTTCGAAGCATATGTACTAATTCTAACGAAAGCCGTTAGTGAATTGAACGAAAATGAAAGTAACATTTATTCTAGTAATATCATTAATTTTAGTTAAATCCAAAAATTTGGGATATTGACACTGAAATTTTTTAAATAAATTATTAGTAATACAAAACGAAAACACGAAATTTATAACTTAAGACACAATATAATAGCATATATGTCTACGGATATTATTTATGGGCCTCCTGTTGCTCAGGTGAATCCAATTCCATAGTCTTTATTTAAATAAATTTATTGTATTTTATAACGTTTTTTTCTTTTTTTGTATTTCTTTTCATTTTTTATTAGAAAATTTATATCTTATATATCCACAAAACACATTGTTTGGATTATGTCATCTCCTCATAAACCTTTTGAGAATTGTGTTTGAATAAAATTCATCCCCATTCAAGAACACCCAAAAATTCTTGATTCTTTAAATCAAATTTTAAATATTAAACATAAAAAACGTGTATGATGGAGTCAAGGTGAAGGATATATTATTTCAGAGAAATATGATATTTAAACGTTTTGAATGGCTTTTTATATAGAAAAATTATTCTAATTGATTCTTTACGAGAATTTATGATTTTAGGCAATTGACACGGACAAATTGTGTTCTGATAATGACATATATTTATTTTGTAACAAGAAAATGAATACATTTGAATCCAGAAGCTCATAAATTATAATTGAAGTTCCGAAATTAGGATATTCGAAAAATTCATATTTATGAACATCTCGAACTCAGCGAATTTAGTCAAATTTAAATATTATTGAAAAGTTTAAACTTGTTTCGATAGTACAAATAATTAGCATATAAGTTGCTTTCCCAAAATATGATTCCCATTTTCAAGAAAAGTAAAAGAGTTTAATATGGGAAATACAATATCAATATTTTAATTATCGAACGTGTTTTCAAGTTATCGTGTACAGTACGGACGAACTAACGGGCATGAAATACTCCAAAAAATAGCTAGATCCTTAAGAAAGTTCCCCGATGTTTATTTTTATATTTGTGAGAAGCCCAATCCTACGTCATGCCGATGTCGTAATGTAGACGACAACAATGCCTATGCGTAGACAAAGAGTAGACTTCATGCATATCTGATGCTAATAATTTTGGACAGTTCCCACTCACAAATTCAGTAATGTGACATTGACATTGTTTACATTAGTTTAGGTTGTCTACCTATGATATTGGCTACTTTAAAGTGTAGACAATGTAAAAGGGTTTAAGCGTATACAATTAATACTCGGAAAATCTATAAACCATTTAATTGAATGAAAAGTTCTAACCTCATCTTCTGGATTGGAAATTAATATTTTCCATTCGGAATGAAGAAAATTTAGTAAATCTGTATATATAGTATATATCTATTAATATATTTTAAATCTCTAGGTTTTTAGTTCAAATATCCTAAATATGTAAAACTGTAAATCATTAAAAGTGACTTCCAGTAGGTTTCTACCATATTGTTGTAACAAAATGCAGTTTTAAACTTTTATTATAACATTTACGAGTATATACAAGTATTTTATCCAACAAAATATGAAATGTTATCACATTTTATTCGGATATAAAGAAAATTGTTAATTAAAAGAAAGAAGAAAGTATTTTAAGTTATGTAAATATTAAACAAGACGCTTATCATATATGTATTATTAAAATAATACTAATAGAAACTTGTTTTTTTTTTTAATTTGAAATTTTGTTAAACTGAAAGGAATCTTTAATTATGATTTTCTTATTTCGAATTTTTTTAATATTATTAATTATAAAAACGAATCCAATTAAAACTGTTTCTACAAGAAGATAAAATACTTTAACTCTGTGCTAGTATAGCTCACCCTGAGAACTTTTTAATCCTGCATTTTCGGAGGAGAAAGTTACAATAAATCTTATCGCAAATTAAATTTATTTGTAAAAGGAAATAGATTTGAGAAATTATCAGTGTTTATTTGATTGTATGAATATCCTTCAATCAACCTACAAGAGGTGTTATTATTGGTTGCTCTCAAAAGGGTTAAAGAAGCTAGCTAAAATAAAGATTTTTTTTTCCAATAGATAAGAAAACTGAACAAAGTTGAAGTTTGTCTGATATATTTCCCTTTAACTAACACAAATTCTCTTGGAATGATGACCGACCAATGGAACTTTTGAGTTTCTATCTGATTTTTGGGATAATTTTATAGGAAAATGCTAATTTTTTTAATTCTAACTAAACTATGAAAGTTATAGTTGGTCCTGCAAATAAAGAAATTGTTTTTATTTAACTGGATTTTATCCGTTTTCATCAAAAATTCAATGATAAAATCTTTTGATTTAATTTTTTTTCCTTCACCGTCTTTCTTTTTTTTTTAGAAGTTGATTAACCGATCTGTTCAAATAATCAAATTTTAAAATCATCATCAAAAAAAAGAAAAATTAAATTAAAAATTTCATGTGATTAAGAAAATTTATTCTAGAAATTCTAAATCAAAACGCTAGACAAACTGGCAACCTTCTTCACTATAGACGACTCTACTAAAATATTCTACTATTAACTAAAATAGACAAAAAAATTCATTACAAATCTCGCAATTTCGATGAGAAAATATCGTATAGGATAAGAAAAAAAAAATTGGAATATTTAATTGCATGTGATTAATCACATAAACATAAAATAACAATAAATTAACAACAAAAAAAGGCAAAGAACTAGCAAAAAAAATCCACCAAAACATTATAATTTTGTATACGGTTTTGAACCTTTAGCAATTTTTTTTTTACGCTCTCTCCGTGGACTAACTGTACAACTCTCGAAAGAAACTCACCTGATACTGATCTTAGTTTCTTAGTATTTAACATATTACAAGATATTCAAATTTTTTAAGAACTTTTTAAAAGAAGCACACAAATTTTCCTCGCGTTTTTTTTCTCCTTCGCCATGAATTATGAATATTTTTCGCTATAAGTCTGTTCGAATATAACAAATTTATTGATTATTATTGTTTTTGTGTTTTTTGTTTATTTCTGATTAATTCAAAGTTAATGAACGATTTATTTTGGAATGAGATATATTTTTTTTTTTATTTTGCCTCCAAAAATTAATAATTCTAAGAAATGAAATATTTAAAAAAAAACCAATTTCTTAAAATTTCTTTAATTTCTTGTTGACAAAAAACCAAAAGGGAAATATATTTTTCTGTGCTATAGTCTTGACAACAAATTAACACAAAAGAAAAAAAAAATTTAGAAAAATAATCATAAATATTAAATATTATAAACAAATTTATTTAAATAAAACTAATATTAAAATACAGGGTGTTTCTAACTAAATCAGTCGTTTTTTTTTTCCTTTATTGAACCTAAAGTGAAGACTTCTAGTTTAATTAACAATCTTAGCTAATTTCTATAAGATAGATACGCCATCTATATGATGTGTTGATGTTAAACGTTTCCTTATTAAAATAGAAAACACTAGAGCGTAAATGTTTATAGAAAACTAAGTTCGGGATACTTGCGTGGAAAACTAGGTACCTTACGGACCTATTGTGATCCCTACGAAACTAAGAATTATGGTACTTATCAGGATGAATATTCCAATCACTTTCGAAGTATTTGATTTTCCTGCAAAACTTGATTAAACTATTCATATATCGAACGATTGAAGCAACCCTAAGTTGTCGAAGAAACAGCTGCCCAGAATGTTGGTACGAGTCTAAAGGAGCCTACACACGTTCAATGTTACTTGACAAGTATTATTGATGAAAACATGGGTCATTCAAGTAACATTGACAAGTAACATTGAACGTGTGTAGGCTTCTTAAGAGCGAGCTGAAAATTCACATAAAATGTGTTCTCGAAATCTAAAGATAAGACAATTTTTTAATTGAATACCACAGGAACAACTTTAATAGGCAGAATATTTGAGATTAAGTTCAGCTAAGGGAAACACCTTTTAAAATCTAAATCTAGTATATTTCTTTCCACTTGTATAAAGATTATAACTTGATAACCACTATCAGTAATTGCAACCAATTTTGGTACACACATATCCTGAACTAAAAATAATAATTGAGCGTATTTTCACCAGCAGTTCTAAGCCAAAAGTGGTTAACTATGAAAATTTAGAACGAATTAATACTAAAATCATAACTTTCTAGGAATTTCTCGATAAGATTTCTGTTTATCTTAGATTAGTTTTGAAAAAGAAACCAACCTAACCCCACGACTACATTGAACTTATTTCCAGAATTATTTTTAGTCAGCTTGTCCAATTTTTAGAGTCTCCACAAGACTTTTTTTTCAGTAAGACTCAAAACAAGTTTTGAAATAAGTCGTGTGGAGTCGTGTGGTAAAACCAGGTTCTACTAACCATATCGACATACCCTGTCGATATAAAACCAACTAAAAAATTTTGTCATTAATATTCGATAATAATCATAATCACAAATTAGTGCGATAAATGATTTGATAAAAACCGATTATCCGGTAGTATTGGGATATTAGGAGGACTGAATGAATTAATATAATTAAAATAATATTTATAAAATTATGAAATTCATTTCTTATTTATTTATGAATTTTTTTCTTTTTCTTTTTTTTTTTTTGGTGATCAATAAAGTTCAATTACCAGATTTGTGAAGGCCGATCATTGACTACTACACAGTTTTAAAAGATATCGATAGAATTTTTGAACGGTATTCAATAAGATTATTGATATCGAAAGTTTTTAGGTATTGCATCATTCTAAGATTATTCTAATTTATATAATATGTATATATCCGGGATGTAAACACCTTAATTTCGTTAGCAGCATAGAGAACTTTTAACGGACTTACAAAATTTCATTATAAACATATTAAATGGAAATTAATATTCCACCAAACAATTGCACCACAGGAAGTACTTTTGTTTTCAATTGCATTTGAATATCTCATATTTTAATCACTTTTTGAAAGGTTTTAAAAATAGTACTTTTTATTTAAAATCAAGGTGCGTAAAAAAACAACCACTGAATTTTAAGATCCGATAGTCTTGAATAATTTATTTATTGATTTTGAATTATAATTTAATACAAGGCAAAAATTAAAACAATTCTGATTTAAATTGATTTCTAGAAGAGACATTTGAATATGAACTTGATTTCATTAACAATTGTTGACGAATTGTGGATAAAATTGGTAATATAGTAAGTAAAACTCCTGGTCATTTGGGAAAACTAGGTACCGTATTTTTCAGACCATAAGACGCACCTTTTTACATAGAAAAATGGACTCAAATTTTAGGCGCATCTTAAGGTCCGCGAATATATAATACATGGTAATATTTTTCAAATAAATCGTCTCTAAATTTGAGTTGCCTCTTATCGTCTGGAGCGTCTTATAGTCCGAAAAATACGGTATTTTTTGTGGTAATATCTTTTCCTCCTTCTCGATTAGTTTTTAAATACAATTTTACGATCAAAAAGTATCTTTCTTGTCTAAGCAAAATCGAAAGAAACAAAATCGAAAGAACCAAAAACCTTAGAATAAAAAGGATTATTAATAAAATTCTAAGAATTTGGATGTAATTTTCTTTTCAATATAATCCTTATATAAATATCTATGAAAAACAAACTTTTTCTGGAAAGTTTTTGAGTTATTTAGTATTGAACTTTCTATTAAAGGACCGGAAAATGTTGGCTCCGCAATGTTTTCATAATTTATTTAAACAAATCAGTAAGTAAATCAGTCGGATGTGGTAAAAAATTATCTTTGTAAATCTTCGAAAATTTCTATATGAAATAAAATTGATTGGATATTGAGACTTATTATGGCATATTCCATGGTTTCATATTGAATGTGAATAGATAGTGCTAAACTTAGCAAACGCCAAAAGGTAAAATTAAGAATAAGACTATTAACGACTAATTTACTCGTGTATTTATAGAACTTTGTAAACATTGCATAAGTACCGATAATTTAATAGTTTTTTAATGGTTTTTATTAAAATTGTTTAAATATGCCTTTTGCAGCAGAATTTTTAACATTTCTCCAATGTATAAAAAGCTTCGGGCTTTAGTTGATAAGAAATTTGAAAAGTTTTTCTTCAGAGAAGAAAACAATCTACCAACTATTGTCTATAATAATGTTGAGTTATTTGGCAGATAAGAGAATATAGTTTTCTAAGTGTTATAACTACCTACTTGATGAATCTTAAATTTCTTAAGCCACACAGAAGATGAAGAGACTCGAAAATCACCATTTTTGGATAATAAAATTCGATTTAATCTGATGATATTTGTATTTAACTAATTAATTCCTACAATTTTAAATTAATGTGTATTCTAAAACTATTAGTTTAAAATCAATTAAAAGAAAAGTTTATAATCTGTCTGACACATGAATAATTGATATTTGAAATTTTTGGATAAAATTACGAATTTAAAAATTGAAATTTCCAAATTGTTGTTTTTCTTTTTGTGTTGTAAACTGATTAATATATGCAAATGAAATGGTCTTTTAAAACATATATAAATTAAAATAAAATACTAAAATTGATTGTGCTATCATCACTATAAAAGAAAAAAAGGATGATGTGCTATCAAAACCGCGCATTGTGGGGACATTTTCTCATTCTTTTGGCTTTTGTACTATAATCATTTCGAGAATTGGTTTTTCGTGGAATTCAATGTAATTTTTACAAAAAAATGTTATTTTTCAACAAGTTCTTAAATTTCAATTAAAATAAAAAAAAAAAAACAAGTATTTTATGTGGTTTATATTCTTAGAAAATATTTTAAAAGCAATTTTCTGATAATGTCAACTGATTTGAATTAAAAAAAAAAAAAAAAATCGAAAATAAAAAAATTAGTCCCATAGTCCCCGAGATTTGTTGCTTAGCCGATATTCACAATAAAAACGAAAAACAAAAGTGAGACCGACCTATCAGTGGAATGAATATCAGTTGGGAAGAAAATATCCTAATATGGATCTCGAAAAAGAAACTTAATTTATATATTTTAATTCAAAATATTAATGGACTTTTCGTTTTGTTGCTGAGAAATTAAAAATCATTTAAAATCTTCCGAAATGATTTCTTAAATTAAAAAATAATATTGTAAAATTTTACGCGTGTTTTAAAAATATTAGGTCTGTTTTATTTGCCACTTGCTCTGGGGTAGAGCAAAATTTTTACATTGAAAACAAAAACAACAAAAGAACAAATCCTACACTACTTTCAGAGCAGATCTAAACTATTGCACTCGAATTAGTTCAGTCTTCTACCATAAAAAGTGTATTAGCTAAAAGTTTCTCATTTAATTACAATATGGTTGCTAAGCAGCGCTACAAACATTTGAATTAAAGCTTTCTGCTACTCCTGCTCGTTTTATTTACCACTTACCCTGCTTCGGGGTAGGGTATGGCAGACCAATTGTTTACAACAAAAAAAGTTTTTCACCTTTAAAACTTTGAACAAATTAATTTACCTAATTTAGTCACACCTGATCTTGTTTCAGACATATTTACAATATTTAAAATTATTACTTTATTTCTTATAATTTATTAAATATCAAATAAAGGTGATAAGAAAGTTAACGACCATTTCATCATCATAATATCCACCAATCCAGTTCATCATTTTGATTGTACAACGACGCCCTGCTGATCAATATCATATTTCAAAATGTGATCATCAACATCTTTTAAAATACGATCAACACGTTATCAGATTACGAAAATCTTTATCGTGTGTATCCAAGTGGCTGCTAACACACAACGAATATCTAGAAATTAATTCACAGCAACTGTTGCAGTCTAATAGTCGCCAATAAAGTTTCGCCATGATCAAAAAAAACAACAACAAAAAACATGATCTTCGAAATCATAGAATTTTTGAGTTGGCGCGTGCAAGTCTGGACCACTTTATGAAATGAGATAATCTTAGTATTTATTATCATGAGATATTTGGCCACGAACAAAAAATGATGAGAACATTGACATGGTGGAGAAAAATACATATTAGTATATTCTTATTTTTATTATTCAAGAAATTCTATACTTTTTAAGTGATCCGAAATTGAAAGTAGATACATATATAAATTGTTGGATTTTAATATTCAAATTTTAGAAAATATTTACTTTTTAGGCATCAAATTCGATCACGAATGAATGAATTTCTAGATTTTGCGGTGTTGTCAATCGTGTTTAACAAAATTTACATTAATTTTTTGCTTTTCTTTATTGTTAAATTATTCCTGATCATTCGATTTTCTTCGGACAGATCAAAAAAATGATCTCAAATTGAAATTCTAAATTATTAGCTTCACCACCACTATCGATCGATCGATCTTGTTGATCTTAAATTATGTAAAACATTTTTAAAGGCTTGTCAAATATTAAATTAAAATTTATTATTATATAACAAAAAAAAAGGAAAGAAAGAAATTAAGGAAATGTTCTTATTAGATAGAACCATTTCTTTTTTCTTCTTACTAAATATTTGAAAATTATGTTAATAAATTTTTTGGGTATATTTTTCAAAGACCGTTATAGATAATAAAATTACCATTTTCTTAGGAAAATTATTAATCATTTGTGATTAATTTTTATGAATGAACCAAAAGGAAAAAAAAGAGCTAAGATTTTTAAAAGATAATTAATTTAAAAATTACGGCAAAATTTCAAAAGATTTCTTTGCTTTTTTTTGGTGTGTTTAGAATTAATGTGAAGATAAGAAAAAAAATGCATTTTTATTCATGTAAGAAGAATTAAACTCGAATAAAATTAAGTTCGTAATTAATTTTTTTTTTTTGAAAATAATGAAAATTAATTACAAATGAATATTTTTACATGATCCGATTTTTTGTGGAGTAATTAATAAGAAACTGTTAAGCGATATAAAAGCTTCAGATAAGAAATATAGAAGAATTTTGTGAACCGGTTTAACTGATCCGCAAAAAAAAATCGAATATTCTGATTGTTTTTTTTTGTGTTGGATATAGAATAAAAATATAGTTGACTTTTAATTCTAAGAAAATGAATTTAAAAAAAAAAAAAACTTATTAGTGAAAATTCTAAGCAGTTTTATACACTAAATTAGATTAGTTAGGGTTTCTGTACTCGATTCGACTCGACTCGGACTCGTCGAGTATTTGGATAGTTAATCTGATTCAGGATTCGACTCTAATACTCGACGATTCCGAGATTTCTAGCAAACTTAAACAAGAATTTTTGCTTTTCAGAAATACTGGAAACCGAACAAGTAATTTTGATGATCTGTACAACATACTTTCCTCCAAAAAACCAATTTCAACTTCTAATGAAAGAACATTTTCGATAAGTTGCAGATTCTGTACTACAATTAGATCGAAACTTGCTGACAAGTTTCTTAATTCGTTAGCATTTCTCTAATAATTCTACATTAAGGCAAAAAAAAAGCAATTATATTGAATCAAAATGTTTAAAAAATAAATAAATTAATTAATAAATAAATTTAATTTCCTGGCACGATCACAAATTTCAGTTGAACATCTTGTAATGTAATAAATAATTCTAATTTTAATAAATTTTAGTAATTTTTTTTTTGTTACAAAAACTTTAGCTATGAGAATCGTTTTTGAAATCCAAAATATTAAACATTTTCGCTTATTGATTTGAGTTTAGATTTAGATCTAGACTCGACTCGGACTCGACGAGTTTTCAAAATTTGGGATTCGTACTCGCAGAGTCTTAAAAACCTGAGTTTCCAGAAACCCTACTATTAGTGCTATCAAATAATGACAATTCTAAATCCAACGGGGCTGTTAACAAGTAACTTGTTTCACACTTTTCATTCGACTAAACAGTAAGTCGTTTCAACTTTAGCTTCGATTTTCATATTATGACCGAAACAAGTTACGTGCTACTATTTCATGAAAAGTCAAAACACGCGGCCTGAAACAAATTACATACTTATCACTCTAGACCTAAAGGCAAGATAAAATAGAATCTGGATGACCGATTGTATAGTAAGTAATATATCAGATCTGCAATAAGAATAGGAATTCACAAGTATATCTAATAATTGTTATTAGTAATTTATTCAGATATTCTAATAGATTTTTCATTCATCGAATCAACTATGCTGTGCAAAAAGGTCACTTGTTGTATACCATATAGTCGATATCAAATCATAAATATTCATTAAATAAAAACTACGATACGATCAATATATCAGCTTATGTGTCATGTTTCATATTATTTATGTACGCATTTTTTTATTTTTTTCTTATTAATACTAATTTTAATGAATATTAAAAAGAAGAAGAAGGAGAATAAAACTAATAATATTTAAACGCAACTGATTTGCTTGAATTCTTGTGAATAGAAAACTTCTGATCTTTTACTAAATATATCGCAGATATTGATATTTAGTATAAAAAATCTTTTTATCAGTTCAAAATCTTTTGAATATCTTTTATTATAAAATTATATATTTTTTTTTTTTTATGTTCTATGCAAATTCTACCAGTTTTCCTTTTTTTTTTTCTTTTCTATATAAATATTAAATCTTATAAAAATGATCATCAAAAAAAAAAACTAACACATAGAATTTCTCATTCAGGGAATTATATAGAATATTTAAAAAATCATGATCTGTCCTAGTTGATTTGGTTGATCTTGCTAATTTTTGGCAAAAAAAAAAGAATAATTTGTGTTCTTGTCTACAAGATTTCTTGGCTCAGAGATTGGGGTACGTACCACAAGTTTAAATTATGAGAAAGCAGCGTCTTTTCTTTCGATTTTTATCCATCAAAGAAAAAAAAAAATAAATAAAATAAAAAAGATCGATCTTCACTGTTGCGAAGCACCACCAGAGAGATATCATCAAAAATGAATAATAAAAAATCCTAACAAGTTCTATAAAATTCAAATTTGGCGCGTGCGATTTTTGAATAAATGGAAAAAATCTCATCTCAGGCGGCTTACAGGTTCTTCCTCCACAACATAGCATCTCACATCACAATTTTCAAATGATTTTTTTTTAATGAAAATCCTTAACCCATGATATCATAATTTCTTTCTTACAGTTGAACCATATATTGTCACTTAGTAGGTATTTTTTGGTGGTGGCTTTTTTTTCGCTGGGGATGATGATGATGATGATGATGGCGGATAACATTCTACACAAAGTGTGTAAATAGTATATAATATGGATTTAGTAGTGAATCATTTTTTTTTTTTGTGAATGAAAAAAAAATATGTTATTATGTGTCTTTTGTTTTGTGCAGACTAGGTCGATAATCTGTTTGTGTTGATTACTATTTATGTCGAGTATATTGGCAATGAATAAATATATTTGACAACAATTAATTACGAGAAGAAGAAGTTCTGTTTTTTTATTCATTATACGCGATTTTTGGAAATTCCCAAATCTCAGGATTATTTGTAAACAAAAACAAAAACAAAATTTTTTTTCTTTTTTTCATCGATCAAGAAGGAATATTTTAATTTATGAGGGAATATTATTCTAATTAATTTTTATTTTTGATATTCTTAAATAAAATTAAATATAAAAATTAATCGTTTATTATTGAAGAAAAGGGGATGTTTTCTTAATTAAGTTTCATTGTTAAAAAGATATCTTGTTTTTTTTTTTTTTGAATTATTGATAAGCGTTTTTCTAAATAAGAAAATAATAAAGGATAAAGCTTTTATATCGGTCATATTTTATGTTAATGTTTTAATTAATATAATTTATTAGATTTCAAAAGTCAATAGTCGCCAACTGAAGATAGGCCTTTAACCCAATCCAATCGACTGAAAAAGATACATATATATAAACTTTGAAAATACATAAAGACTTGATCAGTTATATGAGTATTTTTTTATCTTATAGAATAAGAATAAAACTTTGTGATGCTAACAAATAGATCCCTTCAGATTCTGATTGATTGTCACGATTCAAGTTCCCATAAATTCAAGAAACATATTTTGACAGACAGTTTGTCTGCAATTCCGCGCCATTTTTGAAGAAAATTCAAATATGGTCATGTATAGTCAAAGTTAAATGTTATGCTCTGTAGTTCTGTTAGGTATGGTATTTTACAAAACACTCACCATCAAGGTGCATTGCAGCCTTTTCGGGACAAGTTTCAGAAAAGTGTGTCGTTTGATGTCTTTTACCTTTTTCTGTTCTGTGAGAGCAGACTCGACAATTTTTGACTCTAACCTGTTATCATTACATGGAGCCTTCTATTTAATCAAACAGTTGTGTGGGTATCAGTGGATGTTGAAGCGCCACGGCTTTCTTGGAGAAATCTCCTTTTAATTGGATAATCAATAGTTTCACGTATTTTAAATGCCTGAGGAGACGCTCATCTCTCTGCTGTTTTACAAGTTTATACAATATGATATTACTTTGTCAAAAGAGAGCGAGCAAGAGAGTTGAAATTAATGTAAATTGTTCAGAAATTAAAATGGCAAGTGAGACTCCTCGTTAGAATTGATGCAAAGAATATCGTGATGAGTAAGACTAACCGTTGAAGTGCAAAGGGTAAATCCCCCCACCCACACTGAAACTCTTACAAGTATCAATGCTACACTACAAAATAATTCTTGACTTTGTCGGATGCCCGGAATCTGAAGGTGGAATCCTTAATCGATTACCTGAAGAAGACAGAACTGTTTCCACAGTTGTGACAACCTGCCACCTCTGTAAACACGATAGAGGTAATTAGTCTTTTTCCCATAGGTTTTCTTGGAAAACTTGTGCGATCCCAGGACATATATGCAGCTTTTCCCGAGGGTACAATGGGCTGCAAGGCCTAAGTACGAAGTGCCACCTCCTTAAAAAAAAATAAATAAATCAATGCTAAATAATTGCAAAATCACAGCTATACAAGAGATTTTAATGGCCAATAAAAATATTACTTAAAAAAAAAGTTTATTTGATAAAATAAAAACAGACTTAACTAATTAACAATGATTGCTAACGCTTGAAAGAAAGGTCTCGAGTTCAAATCCTGACTACGACAATTTTCAATCAAAATGACCGCCAAAAAAATTATATAAAAATTCAATTTTAATTAGAAAAACTTATTAATAATTAAATACTAATTATCACATTTCTAATGACAAAAAAAAGTGTATAAATAATTGATGCTTAAATTGATTCAAGAACATATTTGGTTAGAAAAAAAAAAAAGATCGTGATTCTAAAATTTTAATGTTAATTACTTTAATTAAAAACTTTTTTTTTTTTAATGCCGTCTACGTTTTCCACGTTTATAAATTTTTACCTAAAATGCAGTTCTAGTTGACATTTTATTTACTAATTAAAACTAGTTCTAATTTTCGGATATCATTGATCCAATTCGATAAATAGACTTTCATATTAAAAATTACGTAATCTGAAAAATATAAAGTGTCTCATCGTTGGAAATTAACTAGATTTATGCAAATCACATTCTAAAAAAAAAAAAAAAAATTATACACACACACACAAATCTTATAAAATAAAATAAAAAGATAAAATATAAAATAAAATATATTTGAAAATATAATCTTTAAGAAAACCAGTTCGAATTTGTTTTCTCTTGGAAAAAAAAAATATATATATTGATTTCAGGACCCGACTATGTGAATTTATATATATTTGAGAGGTGAACGACATTATTTCCAAGAAAACTAAAGAAAAAATAAAAAACCTCATATTAATGCTAATCTAAAACAAATAGTTTTTAATTTATTTGATTTTCATTTTCATTTTTATTTTATTTTAATTTTTTTTTCGATTTTTTTTTTTTGGTATTTCATCGCCAATTGATTGTTGAAATTTGTTGAAAATATTGAAATATAGCATTTTAAAGCTCTTACACATATTATTATATTTTAAATAGCAACAGTATATATAGTATATATAATCATATCATATTATCTGCTCCGGAACACACATTTCCCGAAATGATCATACACACGTGATCATATATACTAATCGTCTTATATGCAGAATTAAATTAAAATTGATCGTGTTCATATTATATTCAAACGATGATCTCATTTCACGACGTTTCATCTGCATATATTTGATATATTCAAGAAAATTCTTGATATTAATTCTAGAACTAAATTATTTCGAATTTTGATAAAATTTAAGATGAGGATCATTTAGAATTAGATCCAGATAGACCTCCAAGCAAGAACTGCACTCAAGTAAGTAAGTGTTTTTTTTTATTGCCTATGATAATGCTGATCATTAATAATTTATAGACTTTTTATAGTTGTATTTATTCCATTGATCTTCGATTTTGTTAAATCACCATAATTCGATTTTCGTTCTTCTGATTATGAGATTTACACACGTTAAGAAAACACGATAGATGTTGAGTAACATATTTTAGGTAATCTTTACTATACCTATTGATTTATGTCAAGTCAATTTTTAATACGATTGATTTATGATAATAGAACACGATCAATTTGAATTTAAAATGAAAATTACATTTATTTTGTTTACAGAGGGTTTAATAAGAATACTTATAGTTAAATTTGTTATGTATATTATGTATAGAGACATACTTTTTATAGTTAGATACAACCTTCTGAGTTGTAGTTAATTATTTCAAACTTTCTACAACTTTAAAAAGAAAACATATTAAAAAAAAGACAATCCAATAAAAAAATAAATAAACTTAATTTAAAATTTGATTCCAAAGTATACAGTATAGGGTTAGGTATGGAATAGTACATCGGGTAAATACCCCCAGACGACTTTGCTGGAACATACGCATTCTTTTGTTGAAATTTTCCTTACATGTTTTGCATAATTCCATAAATGTGGCTGAATTTCGTTGATACAGCGATCAATTTCCTTCTTCAAGGCGTGGGTGGGTAGCGGGCTTTTTGGCATAAATCTTAGACTTCAAAAAACACCCAAAGAAAAAGTACAACGGAGTTAAATCGCATAATCTGGGCGGTCAATTCTAATAACCAAAACGGGAAATTACACGACCAGGAAATAGCTCATTATTTCTTACAACGTTTTTATTAACTTGTTTGTTTGTTTATTTGTTTGTCCAGTACAAATCTTGCAATCGATTTTTAAGTAACTTCCCGACTAGCTAAACATTTGAAACTTTTCGAATAGCTCAGAACACGATGACAATGCATTCTTGTATGGACCAGGATTTTCATATAAATATCGGAAAAAAGCGATTTTCCACCCCTTTAAACCAATGTAGGAGTGCGAGCGGCACTTCCCCCCCTCCCAAAGTAGAAAATTTAGAATTTTCAAGAGCTTACCTAATTAAACAATCGTATTAAATATAAAGTTTCCTATACCTTTTGCAAGGTAAAAGTACCCATTGACTGGGTTATAAGTATATAACCGTTTGTTCGTTCAATTTTAAAATTTTCGCTTTAAAAATATGGAAATGATTGCATTTGCAAATTTGCACTGAACATTATGGATCTTTAGTAATTTATCGTTTTTTTCTAAGAAAAATGCAAATTTTTTACAAAATTTTTATGTTTTAATGCTTGTCAAATGATTTTTAAATAATTAGCTACTAAATTATTTATAATATAAATGAAAAGAAGAGAAACTTTTCTAGACTCCAAGGCTAGTTACTTGTCTTGTTATTTGATTGTTTTTTCGAATTTTTTAATTCTTTAAACTTAAAAAAAAAAGAAAATGCCGGAAGATTTAACATAATTTATATAAGAATGAATGCAAAACACACAAATTCTTATTTAGTAAAAAAAAAAGACTATCTTTAAATATTTGTATAATATATTAGTTCGGATGAAATTTAAAAAAAAAAGACAATTTTCGAAAAAACAATTTGCATCGATCATTATAAATTCAATGTTTTTATTGATTGATGTTTCGATAATGATCATTTCTGGATTCTTAATGAACGCGATAAAAGCATAATAACTTTTCTATTGTTCAAAACATTTATAATTTTATGCTTAAAATGTGACTAAGTGATGTTATTAGGTTAGTCATCAAAGTATTATCTAAGATTTGTTTATATTTTAAATATGATATAAACAAGAATAATATCGACGAACCATGATTCATTTTTGATCCTGAGAGAGAGAGAGTATCATAAGATTAGGATCGTTGGTGATCTCATCAATAATACTCATAAATGTTATCAACAATTGCAGTAATTATTTAGTCCATTTAAGTATTTTTCAGGATTATTACAGTTTAGCAGTTTTAATATGCTACGATTTCGCAACTATTTAGCATTTATGCTTTTAGTAAGGAACTTTATAGAAGAGATAGCGACTTACAGATTAACACATTGAAAATTTGATCAAAAATGAATATTCAGGAAGAATTCAATATAAATACCACCAAATACAGTTAACATCCTATCTTTTAGAGAATATCCATATTCCGCGAGGTTATTTTAGTTGATTTCCTAAATTAAGTCTTTGTTGATTAATGGATTTCGAAAAATGAAACATTTGTAAGGAAATACAGATTGGTTTTTTTGTAACACTTTACACATATATATATATGGGTTAAAGCAAGCATCATTCATAAGCCCCGCCGCAAAACTGAGCTAAGCTATCCGGGCGAGCCTCGCTGTAGGCTGGGATCGCTAAACTAAGCTACACGGCGACATTTTTGATAAATTCATGCCATCAGTTCAATTCGAGCTGTCGCAGAAAGATGTAATGTGCGAGTACAATATCGATGAATTATTACTAGACCTTTTCCACTTGACACTTACACATTTATGTCGACAAGATACTATTACAAAATGAAGAAGACATATTACACACTTTTGCAAGCATCGATTCTACACTGTATAATGGCAAAAGTACGTATAAGTTAGTGTCAGCGATACCAGAGAAACTGGTTCGCGTAGTTGAGGTCTGAACTACGAGAACGAGCTTAGTTCGTGTCGCTCATGACCACGCAACGTAATTTCAAAGCTTTGCTGCTGAAGTGTGCGACGACAAATGTAAATGCTGAATTTTTTACTTTCAGCGAGAAACTTAGCTTACATAGTTTAGCTCGCTTAGCTTAAGTGTGCGGCGGGCGTAATGCAACGAATAAACGAAGCATCAAATGTAGTATAAACTGATATTCTCATCATTAGTGTAGGGGAAGGAGGGAAAAGGAAGATATTAGTATACAAAGAAAGTTAGTAAAAAAATACTCTTACTCTTTAACTAGCACAAATAAAAGTAAAATATAATTGGCCGTGACATTGGTGGTCAGATAAAAGTTAGTTCAGAAAGGAAGCTAACAAATACACTATATACATATAAGAGCTTTTTTAGCTTGTATACTTGCTGAGGAAAAAGTCAAACACTTGTACATTCGAATTTACCTCGCGTAACATTCTAGAAATTGGTTAATTCTTTTGAGTAGTCAGAGTTTGGTGAAAATAGATTTTATACAACTCCACGGATCTTAGCCCCACGACTCCATTGGAGTCAGACTGACAAAATATGTCCAATTTTTAGAGTCTCCACAAGACTTTTTTTCAGTTCGACTGGAAATAAGTCTTGAAGAAAGTCTAATGGAGTTGCCTGGTAAGGCGAAAATGTTTGAATAAGCTGCATTTTTATCATTGATTTACAACTGATGATTATCTTTCGGTTCAGTTAGACTCTTGTATCTTAGGAATTAGACTATACTTTTTTTTTTTGCATAATGAATATCAAATTTTATATAATTCAAATTATATCTTTTTTTCCAGCGCTAGCAAGAAATATATATTAATAAAAAAAACCGTTGAAATTTATTACTCTTGCATCTCATTAATATTATTATTTATGATTTTTAAAAAATTTGTATTTTTTTATTATATTTTCGAAATGAAATTAAAATCAGATAGCAACAAGAATCCCAAAAAAGGAAGCAACAAAATTAAAACAGTACGATTTTTAATGTTGATGTTGAGATAGTGTGAAAATACTGAATAAACTTTTAGAAAGAAAAAAAAACTTCTTTTTTCCATATGTGAAAGAACTGAAAGGCGCCAATGTTATGGAAACTTTTAAATTGATAATAAATAATATTTATCTGTTTATTAAGACAATATCCATAATAAAAATGGAAATTAACAAAATCAAAATAAAAAAGCTAAATATTCCAAAAGAAAAAAAAACAACAACAAAAAAGTCTTAAAATCAATCAGAAAAAGCTGTTTTAATTTACAAGTTTTAATGATTATATAAAAACGATATTTTCTAGAATTTGGGAAAATGAATGAATTCAATTTGATTAAAATTTTATATCACGTTTTTGATATTAAAATAACAAAAAAAAAATAAAGTTCTTATTCCTAAAAGAAATCAAAGAAAGTCTTCTTTTTTCTTACATCATTTCTGAATAAGTTACACTTTTATTTACGTAAGCTTTTTCTTTGAAGTTAGTACTCAGAAGTATTTTAGTCGATAATTTCTATACTAAATATTCATTATTTTAAATTTAGAACATGTTAATCATTGAATGAATAATAATTCGTTAGTAAATAAAATTGGTATTTCCGAATAATGTTCAAGTTCCATTCAAAATATTCTATCATAGGCACTTATATACTTATTATAGTATTTGACTCATACAAATATGTATTACTATCGAACCTCGAAAGACATGAGTAGAATTCATTCAATTGAGTTCAAAAATGATTTCTTTTCGATTTGATTAAGTTTCAATCAAAACTTACTCCAGGCAGGAGTCCACTCCAAATTTAATGATTAGATACGAAATTTGAGTGAAAAATAATACTTAAATATTTTATAGTATAGAAAGTGTTTTAAAATAGGCATTTTAAAATTAAATACTTTCTTAAGTTGTAGCCTTAATAACTAAAATGAAATTCTAGTCAGATATGGTCTCCCTACCAAAAAGCCTATATTAACCGATTGGAGTCTGTTCAACGTAGGTTCGTACAAATTGTATTACGTAACCTTCCGTAGAATGACCCCTTTCTACTACCACCATACCTAGATAGATTAAAATTGATAGATTTACAGTCCTTAGAAAGGCGGCGCCTAGTAGCGGATGTGGTTTTCGTGAGCCAAACAATTAATGGTGCTATTGACTTCCTCTTTCTGTTGGACAAAATTCATCTTAACATCAATACAGGGTCCTTAAGGACCGTGGATATATTCAAAATTAGTTACCATAAAACTGAATACGGTAGAAACGAACCGGTTTCCCGAATGCTGGGGTCAGCTAATGATAACACTAAGGTGTTTGATTTTTGTTTGAGCAAAAGACATTTGAAAGACCTCCTATACAATGATTGTTGCTTGCATTAAGCAAAAAAAAAAAAAAAATTCGGCATCATTGCAAAGCACAACTCTTCGTTAATCCATTCGAGGACGCAAGAATTTCATGAGTCCACTCAGAAAGCCAGTTATTGTTTCTTAGCTATTGAACCCTATAGATTATTGGGGACTTGATCACTGTATAACTGTACCAATTTGCACTGCAATTACAGTGATATGCCATTATAAGGAATATATTTAACGGTGGGTGCAAATTCAGTTACGTTCGCCTGCGGATAGTAATGCTATTATTGCAGGCGGGGGACATCACTTTGCTTTGCAGTTATCAAATAATTTAAATAAATAAAATCATTTTAATAAGTTTATTACAAAAATAAGAAAAATCTTGATTAATTAGTTATTATAGACATTTTAATAACAGTTGATTTAATAATTTTGTTTTATTTTAGAAATTTAAATTAGAATTGAGTAGTATGCAATCACTCGAAACAAGATTTGCATAATGCAGGATGATTCAGGCATTTTCCGGATTTGTAACGATGTCTACTTTCTTATTTTCATTTTATAGCATTCTTTGCAGCAGTACAGAAAGTCTGATTTTCGCTTCCACAATCCCTCGGCGGTGGTATTTTTTCCAAAATATGATTTGCTGCTGACGAAGTAGACTAAGTTGGTGAAGTAGATGAAGTAGGAACTATTGAACTGCAAGCTTGATTTGGTGATGCAATGGACGTAGATGGGGAATCAATTAATTCTGGTCGTCTTTTTAGTGGCATTTCAAGGATATTGCTGAAATTAGTATTTTTAAAAAAGTCATGCATTTTTATATCCAATCTTTGTAGACTACAAATGTGACACCAAATAAGAATTCTCAAGTTAAGAACTTTATTTATTGTATGATTTTGGGGATACACGAGTATAATTAACACATTTATACTTAATCAATTGAATAAGTCATTTGCGCACGAGTAATTATGGACAGGAATTTCTAAAACAAAATTCATTTTTTATACACTTGAAAATTAACACATTTTTTATGTAATATATCTTCCGACAAGAGATGTCGATAATTTTTATTTTTGAAATTGATTTGTGTCGGCAAAAACGTTTATAGACATATTTAGAAATATAATTTCTTTTTGTCGCGTCAATCAAATAGATAGAAAAAAAGAAGCCGAGGACTTTTGTGGACAGGTCAATATCAAGACCATCAACAAAATTAATACATTTGTGAATATAAACAAAAAATAAATAAATAAATATGTTTTTTTTCTTTTTTGCTATGAATGAGAAATTTACATATTTTGCATACTACTTATATATACGTATGTATATAAAATATGTTGTGGGGAAAAATATAAATAAAAAATATTATGCTTGAACTTGATTATTGCGTTTTAACGGAATTTCATATTATGCGTATTATATCAAAATATTAAAAAAACCGAAAAATAAGCATATACATAAATCGCTTTCTCTATACCTTTACACGGATAAAATTCATATGTACACCCATCTTCAGTTATTGGAATTTAATGAATAAAAATAAAGAATAAATATTTTAGAGATTACAGAACAAATAAATACATTTTTCCCTATCACAGGGCAGAATAATATAATTTATACAAAATCAATTACCAAGTAAGATACATTTACAATACGGTAAGGACAAGTGGAAATAAGGATGAACTATAAATTATATAATTCTAAATTAACAGAAAATCGTACACAATAGAGCATGGTTAATTAATCCTTCCTATGTCAAAAGCCAGAAGTCAAAATTTTTAAGGAAAAATGCCAGCTTACGAAGAGAAGTAAATTATTATATGAAAGAAAAAGAAAAACTATAATAAAAATAAAATAATAAACATTCTCTTAAAATACATTTGATTTGCTTTAGCTATCTATCATTTTTTCAGATTACATTATGTTATGTAGAAAATAAGAAAATAAGAATCACTATTCATACAGGCACTAAACACTTAAAATATTACCAAAAGTTCTCTTCTACTTATTATTCGTACATGCACCAATACTTGAAAAAGTGTTGGGAAAATCATATTGGCGCCTAAAAGTATAAGAAAAGTATAGGAAAATTAATCCTCTTGCTTGCTACAATTATCTTATAGGAAGCATGATGTAAAATAGAATATATTTAATTTATAGGTTACTTCATTCTTTCTAATGAACAATTGTAACTTTCTTTCCTTATTTTATGCGGAATTTTTTGTTAGGTATTGGGAAGATCGCGTCTAAAATCTTCTTTCCAAATTTATTCTGCTTTGTTTCTCTTAAATGAAATAATTAATTATTTTGGCGTTGTATACTGAAAATATTGGATTGATTCTGTTTACTCAAGTAATTCATTTTTGGATTGAAGTCGACTTCTTGTAGATTATGTAAACGCCATAATCATCTAAATCTAAATTTTGAAGCATATTTAGTGAATCCAGAGAAGATACCAAGAAAAGGTTTTTGGTATCTAATAATTTTTTTATAAATTGAAATATCCAAGCAGACGAATAGACATCACATCGTGCATGTAAATAGGATTTTTAATTTTTGTTTGTTTTAATATATAGAGAATGTAAAACAAGCTAATTTTTATTAAAAAACACTAAAAATACACCTGTTTTTTTGTTCTTCAAAAAGTTCCGGTATATAAAAATTTAATGATTTTTAAGCTTTAAAAAAATTTTTAAAAGCTTTTTTTTTGTCTTTGTTAATTTTAAGAAAGAAAATTATAATTCCATTGAGTAAAAATTTTCATGTTAAAAATGTAAAAACTTGATTCATTCAACAAGTTTTTGTCAGGCAGACCCGTGCGCTTTATTAAATCAATAGATATGTAATATTAAAGTTTAATAGGAGAGTGAGAGGGTTTCCATTTTATTGTTTTGTTTTATGTTTTTCGTCTTTTTACTAAAGAAATATGGAAGATATATATAAGAAAAAATTGAAAATTTTCAAAAACTACAAGAAAGCTTTTTGTATTATTTTTTTTTCTTCAGAAAAATTAATATTGCCAAAAATGAACCTTAACCATTTAGACCTTGACTTTAAAAATAACGATTTTGTTTTTGTAAATATTATATGGGAACCAAAAATATATAATCAAAAAAGCTAGCAATATTATCGGCCTGAGTTTTATGGTAATTTTATTCAATGAAATAAATTCATATAAAAGTTTGAAGAGAGAGAAAAAAATAAATATATAAATAAATAAATAAATAAAAAATTCAAGAAATAACTGATTAAGAACTTTGCGAATAAAAAAAAACTTGGAATTAAAACATCTTGGAATACAGTAGAATCGCGATAACTTTAAATAAGTTAAGAAGGACAACGAGGAATTCAATTTCTAATAAGTAAAAGTGATGTAAAGTAACTCTTCTTTTATACCCAATCCAAGATACTAATAAAAGTTACAAACTCTTACATAATACATCGCCATCTATCTCATAGGATTTAACTTTTTCATTATATAATATTAGGTTTCTTTAGTGCAGTTAGTTAGGTTAAATTCCCATACCAGAGCTTCTCCTTTAGACCTATTTCTCTTAATGTACGGCCACATAGGTTCTGCGCTTTCTACGCGGATTGAGAAAGATATTAACGCGGTGAGAGGAATGAAAATGGTGAGCGAAAAGTGTTCACATCGGATATAACTTTTGTCGTTGAACACATTTACATTTGCTCTAGTTTGTCAATTAATTCACAAATACAAATACAAATCTTCTTCAAAATTTAAAAAAAAAATCATGGCGTTCTTTGTCTATCGTATCCCGCTTCCAACGAACTCAGCTATATGGCCACTTCCATTTAATTACACGCGTATATTTATCGTTTCTCTCATCTTCGAAAGCGCACGCAGTAAGCGTAGAGCTGATGTGGCCGCACACTTAGGAATGTTGGTATCTCAGTTGGGGAGAAGCAGTAGTACCTTCAGATGTTCCTTTCTCTCCTACGTAGAATTTCTTCGCAGTCAGAGAGAATGTGTATTGGGGTCTTTTCGTCATACTCACAGAATATCTAGCTGCTATCTAGTGCAAGTTCTAAATTTTTAAGAAGTGCTTTGAGTCTGCATTGTCTTGTTAGTATTCTTGTCAGTAGTCATATATTATTTTTGTTAGTGCTGAAAAAAGTCCTCAATCTCATCGAGTTGTACTACTCGAGAAAATCGTTGGCATGCCTTTGTCCTGCTTGTTATTCCCATTAAAACTTTTTACTACAAAATTGTACAGCGAAAATAGCTGTCTGGGTTTTTCAAAATTCTGAATGTCGAATAGAAGCTGTTAATGAAGCCCTTAAGGAGCGTACACACGTTCAATGTTACTTCAATGATTCATGCTTCAAGTAACATTGATCGTTTGGATGCTCTTTAATGCTCTTGTGTGGAGGCAGTTTCCATCAATTTTATTTGACGAAAATTTTCATCAATAATACTTGTCAAGTAACATTGAACGTGTGTAAGCTTCTTTAAAGTTAGTGAAAGCTTTAATTTTGCCCTATCAGAAAAATCACGTGAAGTTTAAAATTATTTAAACTATTGAAGAAACTGAAACAACTGCCAGAACAATTTGCACTATTAGAACAAAATAATATAAAAAACTTATCAAACTGAGATAAAAGCTTTGTTGTTGTGTTTCATAAATAGTCAAACTTTTGGATACTTTGTGGTCGGTCCTAACTATCATGAGTCGACTGTAAATTAGTTAAAAATATTAAAAACTTTTCCTAAGCGCAAATCTAGATTTTCCAATATTTATTTACTCCAAAATTTTTTGGTTTTTTGTTTATACTAAAAAATATTGTAATTTTTTTCAAATAAATTATTATTAATATTTATTCGAAATTTTTGTTTTGTTTTGTATTTTATTTTAATTAAATAAAAATTTCCAATGAAACACGGATTTAAGAGAATTTCGATATTATTTAGTAATATTTATTTAAAAGAAGAAAAGAAGAGCTTAAATTAAAAAAAAAAAAAAACAAATAAGCACAAAAAAAAAAACTTATAGTCCTGAGTTATGAATTCTTATCTTAACAAAATCCTGCTGAGATGATTTTGTTGCAGCAAAAGCTATGAAGTCATCGCGCGAGATGTTAATGTTTATATTTTTATTATTAAAACGGATCTGATGATATGCTTGGCAACCCACATTAAAAGAAAAAAAAAAAGCTCATATTTTTAATATTTAAATATTTTATGAGAATTGACTGCTTTTTTTTTTTTTTGGTTGATATTAGAATATTTTGAAATTTTTTGGGATATACTTAATGACTGATTCATATTAAAAAAAAAAAAAAAAAAAAGAAAAGATATTATGTAACTTTTGTGCTTCTTTCGATTTTGGTGAGTTTTCGGGAAGGAGGTGTTTTTTGGGGACGTTTATCTAATAAAAGTTTGTTGTTTTTTTTGGTTTCACAAAAGAGTTCAATAAAATCAATGACATATCGCGATTAGAAATTAGAATTTTTAGAGATTTAATATCGTCTACGTGACTTAAAAGAAATGTATTTAATAAATCTCGAAACGGAACCAGTTTTCGAAGATGATATTATTTACTATGTTTCTTTAGATTTGTATTTTAAAATATGTAAATGGCATTTTATGGAAAAAAATCGACCACTAAAAAATAAATATGCTTAAAATGCATTTGATCCTGTGTGAAAACTCTTTATTTATGGGTCGCAGAAACTTTGACCAAGTATACATATATAGTTCAATACATCATGCATTTTTGTACAGAAGTTGCACTTTCAATCTTGAGGACTTTGAAATCGATGAAACGTTTCTGGTACTATGTGAAACGAAATTCTGTATATAAATTGTCTTGTCCAGCTTGCTGTCTATCATTCTATATCAGAGAGATCAGAGTGAAAATGATAGCCCAGTTTTTTTTTTATAGAACTGATCAAAAATACTTAAAATAAAGTATATGTGTACTCGAGTTAAAAATCATAGCTCCAATTTGATGGGTCGTGGTTCATGAATGATTGAAACTTTATAATTCAGTTTAGATCAGGGTAGGCATTATGTACGGCGACAAGCGCTTATCACTTCTTGACTTTCGGCATTTCGTAAGGTGATATCGCCGAATATTGATGAATTTGAGGTGACAGCTGAAACCCTGTCGCTGTCATATAATCTTAAAACTTAATCGCCTTGCGGCGATCACCCTCAAATAGATTATAGGCGATAATCGCCTGTCGCCGTACATAATGCCTACCCCAATCTCTTTTACTTTGAAAATAAAAGTTCCTCCAAGTGATTTGGATTTAGAATTGATTTCGACCTTTAGTTTGCAAATATATGTCGATAAACCGATGGAAATCATCAAGCATCAAGAACATTGAATTTTTAAAGCCAATATCCAGCTATTTTCAAAACTTTGATAAACTTGTTTTTATATAAGAAGACATTCGCGCTATGAATTTATAACAAATAAAAGCTCAGAAGCATTTTTCTTCGTTTTTTTTTTATGAAAGCTTGCTGAATTCGTGTAATATTTTCGAAAACATTGTTTTGTTAAATGGAAATGATCGTTTTTTTTTTTTTGGTTTGGTGACTATTTCTTAACTAATAAATTACTTTTAAAAATCGAATAAATCATTTTAGATCAAAAAAAAAAAGTTATCAGCTTTTTTTTTTTTTTGGTTGGTCCATAATTAACATGATTATTCTAAAAACTTCATATTCAAATGAGATTTCGATTGTTTATTGATTTATTTGGAAATTATTTATTGATTTTGGTTTTTTTTTTTTTATCACACAAAATACTAAATTGTTTTTTTAATAAATTGTTTATTTAAATTTGATCTTGTCTTAGTTCAAGGATTTTAATTAAATTGAAAATAATGTTTACATTTAAATTTCGACATGACTTTCTAATAGTGCAGAAAAACGACAACAATAAGGCCTACAGATTCCGATGAATGAGCAGGGATAGTTTACCTAGTACCTAATACCTCATAAAATACAAAATTATAATATTTTATTAAAGATTTTTAGTATTATTTATGTTAACAAAATACCTAAAAAAAAAAAAATTAATTTCTTATCTAAAAATGTTGCTAGGCGCCTGGGCGGTAATAAATTAATCCATAGAAAGTTTTTAAGGTTATTAAAAAAAATATATAAAATAGAATTCAGCAATTTTTTTTTTAGCTTTTTGCATAACAAGACAAGACTCCAAAAACCACTTCAAAATTTTTGAGTGATATATTTAAGATTAAAAAATTTTTATTAATTTGAATATAAATTTTTTATTTTTGATTATTAATTTAATATTCTAAAAGCAAAAAAAAAAATATATAAATTAATATGTTTTTATGGGAATCACTTTTTCGAAAGTTTATATATTTCAACATCGAGCTAAAGTGCTAAAAGTTGAGATGAACCTTGTTCGGTCGTTTTGGGTCTGTTTCTGAATTTTCTGTCTTTTTTTTTATTCATTCGAATTATCAAACATTGACTCAGATTGACTGACATTTGGATGCGACGCGTTTCTACTATCGTTAAATAATTCTGCGATTAAAATAATTATATAATATTTATTCTTAAAAGAAATTTTATGAGTTTTTTAAAGAAGAAAAAAAAAAAAGAAAATATATAATCCAAGGATTACGAACTAAATTCGACATTTATTATAAAATATTTGTTTATATATGTGTGGAATTCTTATATTTTGGGAAATAGAGAAAATGTTTTTAGAAGAGTTCTACTAATATTGTAATTCCATTAAATCCTTGATTTTGTGATTTATTTGATTTTTTGTGGAAAGAATTTTTAGAATAAAAACTAATGAGAAAAAGTTTTAGAATCTTTTAATATTTATTTACGATCTTTGAATTGAATTAAAAATAATTACAAGATAAAAATAACTTTTTATAGACCACGTTTTTAAAGTTTTAAAAAGTATATACTTTTTTCCGAACTAACTTTCCATACAAAACAAAATTTACTGAAAATTAATTCAAATTTTGCTTAAAGATGACTAAAAGTATTAAAACAATGCATTGTCATCGTGTTCTGAGCTAAAGTTTCAAATGTCTAGCTAGTCTGGAAATTAGTTAAAAATCGATTGCAAGATTTGTACTGGACAAACAAACTAACAAACAAACAAACAAGAATAAATAATAAATGCCTGATAATAAATGAGAAATCATGAAAATATATTTTTAAGAACGATATTAAAATTTTCCTCAATCAAATGAATAACATTAAAATCCTTAGAAGCATTATTGCTAAAAATCACAACCAAATTAACAGCTATTCAAAGCGAATTTAATACTTAAAAATACAATTGAGATTTTAGAGGGCATCATTTCAGACAAACTAATCCAACTTTTTGGAATATTATATCAAAACTATCATTTTCACTTTCTAACAAATTATAATTTTCCTGGCTAAACCACTTTCCTTCATAAAATAGCATACAATAAAACTACTCACAAAATATTAACTAATTTAAAACACTCGACTAAGTACATTAGTAAAACTTCACTATGGAAAAACTACCAAGCAAATACAAGTAAAAACAGTTGAATCGAGCTAAGACTAAAATTTTGAAATAAAACCTAATAAATTAGAGGATCATTTAATCAAATTCAAATAAAAGAAGTGATTTCAAAAATAAAAAATTAATTTTTCAGATCAACTAAATTTTATTTTAAATGATCTTGAAAAATTTCAAAATTAATTGTCATAAAATTTAAAGACATCGCGAGAAAACCATCCGACAAAAAATAATCCATATTTTATGAACAGATTTTAAATTTTGTTTTACTACAAAAAAAAGAAGAAAATAAATGAGATCTGAACTTTTAATTAAATTATAATAAATTGCTATTTAAAAACCACAAAATTAATTTTATTATTTTATTAATTAATACAGAATTTTTTCGCGATATAAATATATTTTTTATTTTTCGAAACAATTTTTTGAATTTAGTTCAAAAAAGCAAGAAAAGAAAAAAATTACAGTCAAACTTTGTCAGAATTATGAAAAATTCGTTGTTTTTTTCAAAATGACATAAAAAATTAAAATTCAACTTATAAAAGTTCAATTTAGAAAAAGAGTAATTAATTCTTTCTTATTTTTTTTTTTAATTTTTAAAACAAAAAAAAAAATTATACAATATTAATCCGCTTAAAAATCGTTAAAAAGAGTTTAGCACCTTTTAAAAATCAGGAGAAAGAAAAAAAACAAAACAAATAAAATTCTTTAAATTTAATAAAGATGAAAGAATTTTTTACAAAATTGTCTTAAAATTAAAAATTTAATTTTTGTTATCAAAATTTGATTAATGTGCGAGAAAAAAGTAAATAAAATTTAAATATTTAAGAAAAAAAAAAATATATAAAAACTAGTTTTAAAATCAATTATTTAAAAATTTAATTAAAATTATTTTAAAAAGAAAAAAAATAAAAAATTGTAAATTAAAACACAAAAAACACGAAAAAATTAAGAAATTATTTTTTCTTATTTTTTTTTGAGACAAGACAATTTTGTAAACGAGTTAAATGAAGACTAAAAAAAGGTGATCGCGGAAAGCTGATGAACTTGCAAGCAAGCATAAAATTTCGTTGTACACAAAATCAAATAAACCGTATTGGAAAGTGATCGATGAATTTTGTTGTTGTGGACATCTTTCGAAAGAAAAAAAAAATGATCATCAAAATGATCGTTTTTTTTTCTTTTTTTTTTTTTAATTTAATAACTTTATTCTAAAATAATATTATTCTTTCTTGTAAGAAAAAGAAATATAGGGTTTTAAAAGACGATCGTGTTAATCATTTAATGATCGCGAAAATATTTTTTAGTATTTTTTTACTTTCTTAAAAGAGAAAGAACATTCATCTAGAAACACAAAAAAAAATGTTATCACTATATAAGAATATTATTAAGAATAAAAAAAAAAAAAAAACTGATCATCAAGAGAAAAGAATCTAATTTATTGATGAAACTCTAAAAAGAAACCAACCAAAAAAAATATAAAGGAAAAAAACCACAAAAAAGAAGAAATAATCATTCAAAAGAAGATGCTCGTGGATCGACATTTTTTCGATAATGACCGATCTTGCTAAGATCTTGCTAAAAAAAAAAAAAAAAAACGAAAACAGAGATGCTAAGGTATAGACCGGTCCTCAACAATATTTTTTCTTGGTTTTTACATATATACTATATATATTCTTTTTTCTTATTCTTAATATATTCCATAAGATCAGTCAGTGTATAAGTTTTTATTATATTCAAGTAGAAAAAAAAAAAAAAAAACTCAAAAGAAGAAGAAAAAACCTTTTCAGGCGATGTTATCATTTTTACCACCACCCCCCACCCCTGGGAATCACAATTCTGATACTGATCGATTCTTATAAAAGCGACAGGTGAAAATTTTTCGCTACCATAAGACGCCTTCAAGTCTAGCTGGCTGGATGTATTCTCTAAAGTAGAAAAATTCAATAAATTTTTTGTGTTTTTTCTTCTTTTGAAGTTGAGGTCTTGTGTGTTTTTTTTATTAATTTTTTTTTGTACGGAAACTTTAATTCGTTAATTTAAAAATAAAAATAAAAAACAAAAGTAAAACGCTTAATAAATTTTGTGTTTTAAAAAGAAAAGAAGTGTTAACGCGTTTTTTTTTTATTTTAAATTTTCTTATTTTTTGCTGTACAACAAAATTTTAATTAAAGTGTGTTTTTTTTGTGTATATACAAAATCCAGCCTAATTAATATCGTATATTAGTATATTACACATTTTTAAAATCACGCGAAAAAATAAGGAGTTCCAATTGGAAAGGAATTAAGTGTATTTTTTTTAGTTTTTTATTACTATTTTAAAGTTCATAAAATTCAAAGAGTTTTTGTTTTTCACAAAAGTGTCCCATCAAAAACTGTGAAAATAGATTAGATTGTGATCAAAAAAAAGAAAAAAATTAAATATATATAAATTAATTACTAAAACAAAAATAAAAATGGAAGGAAAAATTATCATGAAATCCTGTATTGTATTCGTAATGTTATTCGGTGCAAGTTTTGCATGCCATGGTGCCAATTTACTTGGTAAGTTCAAAAATTAACAAAATTAAGTAATAGCTTAACTTATGAAATTATTTGACACTTAAATATCAGCTCGCCATCTATTAGAGAGAATAGGCTTTATTTGTTTTCTTTTTTTTTAATTATCGATGATGAGTTAGAACCGAACCGAGCATGTGACACGAACGCCTCAAGTTAATTATAATATTTAAAAGAAAAGAGAGAAAAAAAAATTCAGTTAGAAACTAACTCAAAAAAATTAATATTAATAATATTCTTTGATATTTCCAAAAACTTGTATTTTTTTTACATATTTTTTTCTTTTTTGTTTTAATTTAATTCAAAATCCGGAAATTTTAGTTCTGTTTTTTTTTTATTTATATTTAAAAATTTAGTAATTTTCATTCAAATTTAATTCGCCTAATTTAAATTTAAAGAAAATGTTACGCTTTATTATAATCGAATTATGAATGAAAAGTTTTTAATTAAAAAAACAACAATATTAATTATTATTTATAATAAAACAACAGAAAAAACCGGAAAATATAAAAAAAAATTTAAATATTAAAAATCGGAAATAAATTTAATCTTTTTTTTAAGAAAATAAAAAAAAAGAATCCTTGAGTTAGTAAAAAGAAGAAAACCACGTGTCCATGGTCTCTTAAAATTAAATCAGATTTAAATAATTAAAATAAAAGAAAAGATTTTAAAATTTCTTCAATAAAACAACACGAAAAAACGTTTTCTTTTTGTAAATTTGCTTCAATTTTGAATCGCGAAAAAAAGTGATCATGCCAAAAAACTGATCATCAAAATTATAAGACAAGGCTTGCATATAAAAAACTGTTTAAATTAAAATAATAAAAAAAAACAAATAGAAATAAAAATATATTAAAAGACAAAACTTAAAATGTCATCGAAACAGTCGATTACAAAATATACCAAATTTGGTATCAAAAATTAACATTTGAAACAAGATCGTTTTGTTTTCTTAAGCAAATTATTTAAAAAAAATTAATTGAAATTCAATTGATGAAACATTTTGATTGAGAAGAAAATTAAAAAAACGGCGCCAAATAAAATGTTTGATTGATTTTTCAAAAACAGTTTTTCTTAATACACCGCTATACTTCGCTATATGGCTGCTCTTTATACGCAATTTCGCTATAACGGCCTTTTTTAATACACGACACTTTTTCAATTAATGGCCCGCAATGTTTCTTAACCGTTTTAAGCTTCTAATTCGAGTGCTATGACCGCCAGCATTGAAATTCTTTCCATCAATTAAACTTAAAAGTCTTCTGTTTCATTATACGGCCAAAAAAAAAAATTGCTAGCGATCTTCCGTTTAGTTGCAGCTTCTCCCTTTAGGCAGCACTGCTAATAAAAAATAATTGATTCGTTCTACGGCCAACTTTTCCGGACCGTATCTAGCCCGTAAAGCGACGAGGTATGAGTGTGTTACAATTTTTATGGGCCTAAAAAAAAGCTAGTTTCAAAATATTTCAATACTTTTGTCATCAAACGACTATAATTTATCTCAATTCTTATGTCAGCTAATTTAAAATTAAATAATTTAACAGCCAATTAGTCATTTTAGTAAGAATTCGCACACCATTTTTGACATATATAAAACTTTTAAGCTTGATTTATTTGATTTTAATCAATTATTCTGTAATAAATCTGTTGCTGATCTAAATACAAAGATAAAAAATAATTTCTCGAGAAAAACAATAATATTTTCCATAAAATTTTGAAAGAAAAAGAAAAGTCATTTGAGTTCATGTTTTTTTTAAAAGATGAAAAACATTTTACTTTTGGTGACATTAAGTCTGGAGTTTCTAATCTCAAAAAAAAAAAAACTACACTCCCTTGACCGATAATTTTCTTAATTTCGACGAAACAAAAAAGCACCAAAAACTTATCTCTATCCAAAAAACAGCTTTTTTAATACAAATTTTTATTTTAATTTTTAAAATTTAAATAAAACTTGTAGACCTTGAAGAGACCCACAAATCGAACATTTTTTTTGTTTTTTTTTTGGTAAGCTTTAGAAATTGAATTTGTTCCACCCGGTTAAAAAAAAAACGTTCGAAAAGATCGAAGAATCGAAAGCTTTTTGTGATATATATTTCTTAATTTTTTTGATTTAATTTTCTTTAATTACCGTTGTTTTTAATTTTTCGAAATTCACGGAAATAAATCACAAATAAAAATATTAAATTAATCAAAAAAAATTTTTATTTTTAGAGATTTATTTTATTTTTATATTTATATTATTAAAATTTTTTTTTTCGTGGCTTTGTGACTTGATTTTTATATAAAAAATAAAATTATTAAAACAAAAAAAAAACATCGAAAATCAATAAAAAATTAGATACAAGTTTTTTCTATCAAAATTATTCAAGGTAAACCTTCTTTTTCGGATTTTCACATGAAATTTTTAATAGGTTTTTTCTTCTTCTTCATATTTTTAAGAAAACTAACAAAATTTTTTTTTATTTTTTTTAAGCTTTTGGAAATTTAAGTTTTAAGCGAGAAGAACAATTAAAAAGAAAAGAAAACATTAAAAAAAAAATCATGTTAAAAATCTTCTTAATGCAAAAAGCTATGTTTTAATCGACAAGGAAATAAAAAAAGAAAAAAAAGACTTCTAAATAGCATGAAATTATTTTTTCTTTTAAGAATAACTTAAGTTTAGAATATATTAAAGAAAAAAAATTTTTAAGAATATTTTTTAAAACAAAACTACAACAAAAAAACACGTGTAAAACCTAAAAATTCGATGTTTTTTTTCCATTAAATTTTTTCTTATTCAAATTTTATAGAACCAGATTTTTTTTTTGCTTTTTTTCTTCAAGATAGTAAAATCTATAATATATTATCGATATTTTTTTTTGAATTGATAAATTTTTAATAGATTTATATTCGATTAAAATTTAAGAACAAAATAAGAAAAAAAAAATACATTAATAATTAATTTATATAAATTTTTTTTTTCTTCTTAAATTTTAGAAACCGGCGTTTCAGCTCAAGAAAAAGCTGCAATCTTAGAAGCTCACAATAAACTAAGAGCAACTGTTGCAATGGGTCGTGTACCTGGACAACCTGGTGCTGCAAATATGCGTGAAATGGTAAGCAATACAAAACTAAAAAAAGAAAGAAACACATTTTGTGTCATAAACTTTCTTATTTTAATTTATATATATGGAAAAACCAAGAATTATTTTTTTATTTATATTTTAATTTTATTCCTTTTAAGGTTTGGGATACTGAATTAGCTTCTAAAGCACAAGCATGGGCTAATGAATGTCAATTCAAGCATGATCCTCAGCGAACGATAGGTAAATATATTTGAATAAATAAAACTGAGAACCACGTCATTTGTTATGTGACAAATGAAGTGACATCAGAATAGAACTGATATTAAAAATATCGAATATCGAAAATGACCAAAATCTTATTTTTCCTTAATTTTTTCTTTTTGTATAGCACGTTTCACAATGGGACAAAATGTGGCGATTATCTGGAGTACAGCACCATTAGAAGATGGTGATGGTGATTTCCCTTCACGTATACAAAATTGGTTTAATGAAGTTCAAAAATACGCTTTCGGTTCATCTTGGTCTCCAAAAACTGGACATTATTCACAGGTATTGTAACTATTTTTTAATCCAGATTTAGTTATAAATTTTTAAACCCAGAGCGCGAAAGTACCTCGTAAACGATCAAATTTGTTTGTCAAACAATTTGATCGTGTGCGGTTTTGTTTGACGTGTTTGACAAACAATTTTTGTGTTTGACGTGCTTGATGGAAATTCTGATTGACGGCGTGTTTGACAAACAAATTTGATAGTGTGCGGCGGTGTTTGCCAAACACGATCTCAGTCGTCGCCTGAAATACTTATTCTGCATAATAAGTCGTAAGACATGAAAGTCACCGAGAACGGAAATTACGGGCAAATTTGTCAAATTTGTTTGATCTTCGGTTTGATCGTTTGAGCTGTTGTTTGACAAACAAATTTGTCAAACAAATTCGATCGTTTATGGGGCCCTTAAGGCTCCTACACACATGTCATGGAAAAAAGTTTTCCTAATAGTAATGTCATTTTTGGTTTCCAATCGGAAAATCCTTAAAGTTTAAAACGTTTATTTCTCTTCTGTCGATCGTGTCTCGATGATCTCTTAATATATACAATAATAATCAATAATTGATTGATCTAATTTCGAATTTCTTATAATTTTTCTTTTTTTTTTTTAATTTCCAGTTGGTATGGGGTGAAACAAATTTAGTCGGTTGCGGATTCAGTTATTATAAAGATGGTACAAAATATAATAAATTATATGTCTGCAATTATGGACCTGGGTAAGTTATTTAAACAAAACCAAATTAAAAACAAATTAATTAATAATTCAAATTTCAAATTTTTATAGTGGCAATGTTGTCGGTGTCGATCCATATGCTGTTGGTACACCAGCATGTGATAGTCATGGTATGAAACCATCATCAAAATATCAAGGATTATGTTCAGCTGGTTCAGGTGGTCTACAAAATAATGTTATTAGTTCATATACATATAAAACAACAACATTCAATAATAAGAAAACATTTCAAACACAATATCAAGAGCAAAAACAGCCTCAAGGTGGTTTCGTACAATCATATTTTACAAAGGCCCGAAATGATTATACACGAAAAACTCAAACAAATAGTAAAAATAGTTACGGCTATGATTGGGGTTATAGAAAATAAATATAGATTTTTTCTAAGAAAACAAGAAAACTTCTTAATTATAATTATATGCCAACATTAGGAGATATTTAACAAATTTTTTTTTTTTTTATTATATTATAATTAAATAAATAAATATATATATATAAATAAATTCATTTAGGTTTAAAAAAACTACATGAAAAGGAAAAAAAAACAAGAAGAAAAATACTTGTTTATGATTTTTGCTCTTAAATTAAAAACAAATTTTATTTTTTTTTTTACTAATTTTATAGTAGAAGAAAAGAAAATTCATTAATAATTATTGTAAGAATGTTTAAAAGAAAATTTGATCTCTAGTAGATGGTTTTTCTCCTTCCAAAAGAACAGAACTTTTGGTGTTTAATTTTGAGATAGTTTTCGAATAAAAAAAAGAAAATTTTTGTATTCAAAAAAAATTTCTCATTTAAACTAAAGTCCAAAAAAAAAGAAAAACCAAAAACTAGTTTTCAAAATTTTTATTTATTGAAAAAAAATATGAATAATAACAAATTATAGGAACTACCTGATCAGAATTTTCCGAAAAGAAATTCAATGAAAAAACAAAAAAAAAAAAAAACAAATAAGAAATATTAAATTTTCTTAATTTTTGAAATTTTGAAAGAAAAAAAAAATTATTAAACAAATTTTCTTCCTTAATTAAAAAAAATAAATGAAAATAGAAAAAAAAAAAAATGTAAAAAGAAGGAAATATTCTAAATCAGGAGGAAAAAATTTATTACAATTTTTCATCTTAAATTTTCTCTCTAAAAAATTTAAAAAATTCTAAAAAATTTTCTTTTTTCTTTTTTTGTAAAAATAAACTCATAAATTTTATAATGGACAAAAATTCAAAGAAAAGAATTCAAAATTGTAATACAGTAAACTCTCGAAAACATGTAACATGTCCTTTTGTATTTTATATATTTTTACGAATAATTTATAACCACAAACAAATGTTTGTATCAAATATTTGTTCAATGGTGCTGTCGCCATCTTTGATCTTCTTCTTTGTAATTAAATAAAATAATTTTTTTTTATATAAAATAAAATTACAGTATTTTTTATTCATTTACAAATCATTTCTCATTGGGCAATGTTTATTTGAAACGAGAAGAATCGATTGTTCGCTCTAAAATGGAATCGTGTAATTCGATTGAGAGTAAATTGTATCGAAAAGGCGTTACTCTATCTATTCGATACGATTTGGTTCAAATCGAGTTACATGATTCCAATTCTGATCAACGTAATCTATCTAGTTTCTGCTTGTATAGAGAATAGCTTCGTAAAACTACATTGAAAACTTGGAAATGATGACAAGCAAAAACAAGACAAAAACTATATCGGTTAAAGTAATGTAATGAATCAAGCCAAAAAAAAAGTTTCAGAAATATATAAATTTTCATCAAGAAAATTTTAAATTGCCTATTTCCAGGCGCTTATAAAAATCGAAAAGAGGAAAATAGCAACGTTTGCTAATTTTCATTTCAAAGACATAGTAAATACTTGAATATCTGTACACTTCACAGTAAAGAGTGATCGAAATAAACGTCCATTTTTGGATCTTCAAATTTACAATCAAAATATGTATCAAATGATTAGTTATGATGAGAGATAATCATAAAATATTTTTAAGTTAAGCATACGATATGTTGTCGGAATACAGAGAGTCAATAAGGTGGATGCTCTCCATTCAGAATTATTATTCTATTAGATTTTTATTGCACTAATGTTAATGTTAAATAAATGTCTGAAAGATTTTCGAGTCGTTATGAAATTTTTGTCAATATTAAAAAATTCATTAATTCCTGTCAAGATATTATTTTTGTGGAAAATTAGTGTATCAAGGAATTTCTCGAACTTCTCATGAAATTATCAAATTAAAAAAATTAAGAATTTTGAACTAAATCACAATTATGTAAAACAAAAATTCCAGGAATTACCAGAAATCTGGAGAAAGTTAATCTAAGTTCAGAACTGAGTTTTAAATTTAGAACACACAAAAAAAAACGAGAATATTTCTAACCTTTATAAGTTCAAGAAAATACTTTTACTTAAGAGAAAATTTTTAATATGTGAATGTCTTCCGAAGGTAATAATAAATCTGACGACTTCTCATTTAGAATGTTTACTGGGGATAGATAATACTGTTCTAGTGCAGAATTCCCGATGTTCGAGTCGAAAATAACTTTTACCAAAAGATTTGGGTGAGATTTTAAAGCTTGGTCAAACTTTTTTAGTTGTAAGATTTAGCATATATGTCATAATAGAAGTGATTTCCGACACTCCATATACAATTTTTTTGGAATACCACTTCTTGTTAGGTTTACAATAGTTCGATAGGCAGTGACGAAGTATTTTACGTTCAAAAATCTATAGTTCATTTACCACATTAGGTGTAATATTCAAATTATTCTATTTACAGGAAGTCAAAATGATATGAATCTCACTTGAAAACAAATTCATTATTAAAATCAAATTATACCACTAATAGCCATAACCCATATGTGAAACATATATTCTATTACACTATATTAAACATAATTCAATGTTATTTCAATACTCGGTATAATGGAGATCACAACATTTCTAATAGTTATTTCGATTGTTACATCATTTTTGGCAACAACTAATCGCGCTATAGTAAATATAATATAATTTTCCATTAAATAAATATTATTTTCATATTAATTTTTAAACAATTTAAGTGCACTATTCAATTTACTATTGAATTTAAAGAACTAATAAGGTAAAATATATAAAAATTTTCTCTTTACAGGGTTTTATTTATGCTCAAGATTTAGAATTAACTTCCAATATTCTTCCACCAATAACTCCAGAAGGTGAATTTCGTCTGGATCTTAGTTTTTATCATATTCCAGAAAGAGTTCTATTATGAATTTCGGGAGCTGCTATATTAAAAAATTAAGGCATATTAAATAAGCTTTGGAGTTTTATTCAAAGAAAATTCATTGGAAACAGATAAATTTTTAATATATCTTTTTAAATGGGACTTCTTCCTATGTTACGTCTGTACGTAACTTTAAAATTTACATCTATAATATAACTATCGAATGGGGTTTTCATTCTTTGCATAACTATGTAATTTTCACTATTAATGGATTTGTGATACTTTTGCCTAGAATATTTTTGGCTTGAACAATTTTTTGATCTGCACCATTTGGTACCCATGGGCATATCTACAACTTCCGGACAACACACAGGTCACGACAAATTAGCTAGGATTAAAACATCTATAAAAATTTGGCATACAACAAAGATTATTAAAATGGTGCAACAAAAGGTAAACAATTATTTTCTTTAAAGGTTTGTCTTATTGACGATGTTAAAGAAATAACAAGATTGAACCAAGAAGAAAACACCAAGTGATAACTGAATGTTGGTTGTCACCTTAGAGAATGTTTCTGTGAATGTACCTTTTACGGCTTGCAATTCCATTCATTTAATTACAGGAAGTCGAATTGATTCAAATCACACTAAATAAATTGCTCTCCAAATATTTAATTGTAAAATTAAAATGGTTTATACGAAATAAACCATATTTTAATGTCATTTAAATTTTGGAATAATGAAGATCACAACATTTCTAATTGTTATTTCGATTCTTACATCATTTTTGGTTACAAATAACTATGCTGGGGTAAAAATAATAAAATTTTTCATCATATAAATATTAATTTTATTAATTTTTAAACCACTTCAGCGTTCTGTTAAAGTTAGAAACGTGTTATGTAATTGTGATGCAGAGTACGTGAAAAACTTAAATTGTACAATCCAAACAATAAATCCGTCGCGGCAACTCTTATCAATTTCTGGTTATATCAGGAAAGGTGGAGATCACTTACTTGTAAAATTTTGTTTTAATCAAAATTTTTTTTTTCTTTTAATTACACTTGTTTATTCATTTAAGCTCGTTTACAGATATTTCATAGAATAAGTTCATCTTTGAATCCAATTTTAGCTGATATAACAGCAGATGTATGTAAACTACTTAAAGGACTCGGAAGATATAGTTATGCAGTTATGGTTTTGAAATGGATTAATTCAACAGAAAATAATGTTATCCATCCTTGTCCACTTCGAGTAAGATTTTCTTGAGTTTAAGAATTAATAAATAAAATAATAGCTGGAAATTTTTTTTCGATAGAATTATTTTTATGCCAAAAATTTGGAAATAACTCCAGATAGCTTTTCAACAGTAACCCCAGAAGGTGTATTCCGTGTGGATCTTAGTTTCTATCATGTTCCGCAAAGAATTTTATTTCGAATTGCGGGAACTGTTATATTAAAACATTAGGTATACTAAAATAATTCCTAAAGTTTCACTCAAATAAAATTTACTGGAAACATATAGAGAAATCTTTTATTATCCTTTAAAGTGTTTTTCCTTCCCACATTTATGTACACGGGCATACGCAAAGTTTCATAATTGTGGCTGATATATCAGAAATCTTTAAAATTGTTAACCTTTTTTTATATAGCTTCACCTTAATGCGTGCTTAAAAAGTAGAAACAATCGACAATACACATTATCTCTTTAGCTTCTATGCAAACTTAACAGGTTCAGCCTATCATTGTAAGGTAGCAACAGTTAAGGATCATTCCGTGTAACCTACCACACGCATATCACAACGTAAAAACCTGGGTGACGGGTACGAAAACTCCTTTGACCACCGCCTAATAAAGCCGAGAGTCGAATTTGCTTTGTGTAACAAGGAGTCAAAATGAAGCCTGAAGTTAAGCTCACTGTCACAAGTAACTCCCAAGTCAGTAATACAACCAACTCTATGTAGAGGAACATTGTCAATAAAATAATTGCGGGAAAGAATTGCATCAAAACAAACATTTGCGTCCGATGCTCCAAACTTTAGAAGTATATTTCAGAAGAACTATTTTTATTCTATTTATTGGACCGAATATTGAGTTAACTTCATGAAAGTTTTATTCAGAACCGGAAAATTGATAAAAACTTTATAATCTTCTATCAAATTGAAAAGATCCGCCAAAAGCATCAATTAATGAATTGTATTGAATTCGAATTAAGGAATCTTTTTATCCGTTCAACTCGGAATCCCACGTAAGATTAAATCCTGATGTAACAAAATGACATCGGAATGACACTGCGGATAATACTGATTGTTTAATCCGATGTTATCAAGCACAAAAATGGAATAAAAGTTGACTCAAATTGATTTAATTACAGGAAGTCGAAATGAATCAAATCAGATGCATTAAATGAATTGCTTCAAAAATTTTTAGTTTTAACATTAAAATAGGACAAACCAAACAAAGCATATCTTAATGTCATTGGAATAATGAAGATCACAACATTTCTAATAGCTATTTCGATTGTTACATCGTTTTTGGTGAGAACTAATTATGCTGTGGTAAATATGAATAATAACTTATCAAATGAAAAATATTTTTATTAATTCTTAAATAATTTAAAAGCGATCTATTAAAGTTACTAAAATTGTATGTGATTGGGATAAAGAGTATATAAAAGATATGAATTGTACAATCCGATCAATAACTCCGATTCGTCAACTTTTGTATATTTCTGGTTATGTTATAAAAGGAGGAGAATCTTTATTGGTAAAATTTAGTTCAATCAAATAAGTGGTCTTTTCGTTATATCTGTTTTTATTCATTTAGGTTCGTTTACAGATATTTCATAGAATAGGTCCATCTTTGAATCCAGTTTTAGCTGATATAACATCAGATTTATGTAAATTACTTAAAGGATTCAGACGCAACACTTTCGCAATAACGATCATGAAATGGATAAATAAAACAGAACATAATGTGTACAACACTTGTCCACTACGTGTAAGAGATAATCTTGTTTTTAAGAATTAATAAAGTAGAAAATTATAAAATATTTTTGTCCACAGGGTTTTATTTATGTCAAAGGTTTAGAAATAACTCCGGATAATATTTTACCATTAACACCAGAAGGAGAATTTCGTCTGGATCTTAGTTTTTATCATGTTCCGCAAAGAATTTTATTGCGAGTTTCGGGAAGTGGCTTAATAAAAAAATAGGTAAATAAAATTAATGTAAAATTTTATTCAAATAAATTGCATTGAAAACCGACAAATGTTTTTCTTTTATTATTTCGATGTTTCACATACTAATGACTCTCTTTCAGGAATTGAATACGGAATCTCGATTATGTCTATAAAAAGGCATAGATTTCGATAATATACTATTTTCCCATTTTGGAGAAAAATATGAGACGCAGAAATGAGCAAGATATTTGATATAGTTTTCTCAGAAGACAGTATTCGAGATGCTGAAGAATCAGCGAGTGAACATGATCACTAACTAAATATGCTACATTCTTTTTCAATTATATAAGTTGATACTAATCCAAATTCGACACTTATCAGCGCCGTACAATCGCAAGTGCAACAAGTGCAATCGCACTGGGCCACAAATATTAAATACATTAGAAAAAGTTCTCCAATAGCAAAAAAAATATCACGAATTGAAAAAAAAAACAAAGATGCACAGGGCTCCCAAAAGCAGGGCGCTGACATTTTTGGACATAAAGTGCATTTGCCCCGTTGACATAAAGAAACAAGATATATTGCAAAACCAATGTTAAAACTTCTATACATCATATTTCCAAATCATTTCTGTTTTCAAAAAACTTGTTAAAAAAAAACTATAAAATGGAAATATAGCAGTCCATTCCATCCTGTTATATAGTGTTGCTTAATCCTGATAAGGAATTATCAGAAAACTCCATCAAATCGAAGCTGTCAACTGGATATCCCATTAAATGGTTTTCGTCACTTTTCAAAAAGTTCTGATAATTTGAAGCTATTATCAGAAAATTCAAAGTTTTTAATTTGACATATTTTATCCTTTTCGTCCTTCATAAGGACCGAAGTCAAATCAATCCTGATACTAAATTCAACTTTTGTAGAATGGTTTTCATGTGGAAAAAAACAGCTCCCACCAATTTTCGTTGAAATCACTTAAAAAATACGGTCGCAATCTTGCATATCACAGACGAACAGATAGACAGACATTGGATAAAAATGATTCCAAAAGATTTAGGATCTTCTAAAACGTGGAGATTTGTAATTTTTTCGTTACTTATATACTTTGTATAGATGTTAAAAATATTTTAATTCAACACTTTACATGGTGCCCCAAAATTTTCCTGGGCCTCTCATCTTTCACGCGGGACTGAATTCAACTAAACTATGTACAAATGATAGATCTACCTTTTGAGAACAAAAAACCAAGTTCCTTCCCAAAACAATTAAAGTACATAATTAGGAAATAATACATTCATGTTTGTATTATCGCCTAAAATTATGCAAAAAAAAAACAAAAAAAAAAGAAACTATGACGCATCAGGAAATTGACAAATTTTCCGGATGAATTATATATATAGAAATGTTTAATGAAATTATTAAACTTACCATAAATTATTCTTGATGAAAATTGTTCTTTTTTTGCCATAATGGAAAAACAATCAAATAAAACCACTAAAAAACAAATTTTTAATTCAAACAATGAAGCTTTTTTCTTTTAAAAAAATCGGCATTTTCTTCACTTTTTACAGCATTTTTTTGAAATTATATAAAAAGAAAACTTCGCGCTTTTAATTGAAAATCATAATCGCAAAAAAATTATGATTTAATTTAATTTTAATTTATTATAAAAACACTACAAAATAAATTTCAACTCTTAACACGAGGACGCCACACAAAATATAAAATGGTGGCAAAATTCTTGCCTTTATGATGCTTATGAACAAAAAATAAAGGCGGGGCGGTACATGTTTTAAAAAAGTATTTTTTAAACTAAATACAAAAATGTGTTTTTTAAAATTAAAAGATTTTGAATTTTTTTATAAAAAAAAAAAAAGAAACGGTGATATTAGATAGTAATTTTATTTTCCAAACAAATTTTTGATAAATTAAAAGGACTTTGTTTAAAGCTCGAATGGAAAGATCCCAATGTGTGGATAATCTGATTTTTGAAAAGGTACAGGAAATGATATAGACCTATTGTCGTGTGCTCAATATTCAAAACAAACTGAAATTTAGTAAATCCTAGACAAAATTCAAGTATAGGAATATTCTCCTTGTAAATAAAGTGATCGACTCAACTGGAGGTGTTTCGTTTCCTTAGTTTTCATACAAGCTAGCTCGCGTATTTCAAAGTATTCAAGCAGTCGCGTAACCAGAACTGAATATCAGAGTTGGCACAAAAGTGATCGTATCATAAATATATATACATATTTCACAGCCCACCCTAGCCCCATGCTAGTTACTGATCTTTATTCAAGCCCAAATTTAACCAAGTTTCGAAGACAATAACTCGCCTTTCAGCCAATAAGATGAATAGAACTCACATTGACCAGTTTTCGAGCAGCTTTTGAACAACTGAGACAAAACCTGACCAGTGCGAATTAAAAAACTGATTGCCAAACTCAATAATTATTCAAAATTTTCGTGAGCAATCAGTTTTCTATCAAACACAACTAACAGTCACGACTGAACAATGTGAGATCTACTCTATAATCATTTAACTTCGTTTCATGTCAGTTAGCATTTAAAATCTTCGTTATTGTCGCTTTCCATAGACTTAACGCCAGCTTTTATATTCTCCATGGTCGGCCCACATATGAGACACAAAATTAATATCTCCGCTAATGCATACCTACGAGTGATATAGGCAAAATTGCTCGGCCGATTTATATGAAATTCAAGTTAAAACTGATTAGATTTTGAACTAAATCAAAAGATGGCTTTACTGAGTACGGAATTCATACAATAAAACAATACAATAATTGAAGGACAAACCGCGATTCGGGGAAGAGACTTAGCCTCTCAACCAACCTTTTTAGGAGGAGGCACAATGGGCCAGTTAGGCCAATGTGCTAAGGCCAATACAATACAATACAATACAATACAATAAGAAAAACTCCCTTTAGCCTTTTCCACCATTTGAATAGAAACGTTTATTTCTTAATTATTTTGATATATGAAAAGAAAATCAATTTTAAATTCAATTAAAGAAAATTCATGATTTCATCTGGAAAACTTATTAATTAAAATCGGATTTTTACAAAACTAGTTCAAATTCAATTTGAATGAATTTTCTTCTTTTTTTTTTACACTTATTTTAATATTTATGATAACAGAAAAACATTAAACTCTTTGAAGTTTTTTTTTTTATGAATTTCGTAACAATTTTCCAAACATGTTAACAAGAAATACAACAAATCAGAGCTTTCGACAGACATATGAACAAAAATAATATGATATGCGAGAGATTTTCAATGGAATCGGATACCAGAGATTCCCATAAAAGTCTTAATACAATTTTTCCTGGGTTTGTAATGTTCCGAAGAACAGTAAGAACATACTTTAAATCTTCTAATTTTTGATTAATTGATAGAGAAATTGAAATTTGTATTCATTTGAAACATTTTATGATGATCTTATGTAGTTTTCTTGATAGCATAAGGTGACCAGATTCCTTTGGTGCGAATTACAGATATCTCTTTTCATTTTATAGCATTTAAAAAAAGGATTTCTGAGCTATCATCGGTCAATGTTTTATAAAACTCACATCGACGATAAAATATTGTAGAACAATATAATTTTCGATTATACTTGGATACTTCTCTAACGGTAGAAAAACAAAATCTTCAACAGTTTTGGTTCTATTACAAAATTCTTCAATTGGAATTGACTGTGCTGATATTTTGTCTAGAGCAAGGCTGTCCAACCCACGGCCTAAGTCAAGTATCAATGCGGCCCGAAAATATTCAAAGTTACTGAAGCATGTCCATTTTTCTGAGGAATGATTTTTGTGTTTGCTGCCAAGTGACAAACAACAAAAACAGGACCAGAACAGAAAGCTCTTTCGTTATGAAGTAAATTCTCTTTCTGTTTGCGTTGCTCGCTCAGCTACACTGTTCTGTTGTTTGTCACCTGGTGGCTTAAGTATAAAATGAAACATACTAAGTGTAAAATTAAAACCAACATGTTGGATGAGCACCTTGAGAACTGCCTGAGAATTGTAACCACGTCAATCGAATCAGATATGATGCTTTAGTTTCTCAACTTCAATACCAAGTATCATATTTATTTTATGATATGGATTTATACATATATACTTGTCGCCCAAAACACTATGTTTTCTTCCAATGTGGTCCAGGGAAACAAAAAGGTTGGACACCCTTGGTCTAGAGAATAAAAGACAAAGACTTTTGTTGATCCGATCAATCGAGTCGAGAAACCAAATAAACCTAATGACTATTGAAAGAAAGCTGATCTTCTTTCCAATGGAATTGTATTGTATTAAATATCAGAGTAGCACAGCGAAATTGTAAAAAACTAGCAACTATTTTTCAGGATTTCGAGGAACTTAACATTTACAAATTAGAAGAAATGTGTTAAATTTAAACAATTTAGCCTAATCTGTCTTGTCTGTCCGAATCTATCTTTTTTTTTGGTGGAATAATTTCTTCACATTTAAACTATCCTATAGTTTATAATTTAACACATTCGTCACTATATACACCGATGACACAAACATACTGACACTTAAAACGCAATAACTTCACTTTCAATAGATGAAATGTCATGAAATTCTCACAGAAAGTCGATAAAGGATAGCAGATTCTAACGCACCAGTCGACATATAGATGGCGCCACTAGGGGCGCTAGATTCAAAAAGTCCTGATTACTTTGGACTCGTCCTTGTATGTTAGCATTGGGAACAGATCATCCCAATTAGACTTACTGCATGTATCCGTCGTAAACTAAAAATAACAGAGCTTAAAAATTCTCGTTATATTCGACAATGCTTCAATTCAGATATATTAAACTGTACTATATGAGAGATTATATACATAAGTATATCCTTCTTTTTGTTTATATACTGTTATATGATATATAATTGCATATACGTACATTATATTATATTCAGTATCCTATCGTTTCATATATGCCTTAGGCAAAAATGTTTGTTGTATTATCAAATATTTGTTTTGCGGTTCCGACATTTATATTCATGTTTAATTTGAAAAAAAAAGAAAACATTTATTATTGTACTTTATGTAAAAAGAATGTGAATACCTTCAGAAGAGTAGTATCAAATGAAATTATTAGAAAAATAACATCCTTTGTAAAGGATTTCATATATCTTTCCTTTTTTCATTTCTGATTTTGTTTTGATTCTGTATTTAATAAAAATCCAAAATTTAATTTTAAATATTTACTATTCACTAAAAAAAAAAAACAAAATCATTTAATTAAAATTAATCAATTTGTTAAAAAGATAAAAAGGTTGATGGAATTAAGACTATTTTTCGAAATAGGTTTGAATATATGAATGATTTTTGTCTTAGCTACATAATTTGCTTGGGTCTCGTTGATGAAGAAACACCCTCCATAGGCCCAGAACCCTTCTGTGGAATCGAACCACATATAGTCCGAGAAATTTTAATGAAAGAAGAGGCGGCAGAAATAACCAAACACTGCGAAATACAATCAGGACTAACGCAGGCCAAGCATCTCCTTGTGGAATGCAACCCCCAGATTCAAAACCTTTATCAGCATCAATAAGAATATAAAAGTACTGACAGGATTACTAACAGGACACTACAGACTCAAAGCACACCTTAAAAAACTAGGACTTGAAAGAGATAGCACCTGCAGATTCTGCGAAGAGGACGAAGACACCTCAATGCATATTCTCTCCGGCTGTGAGGCACTACTTCGTAAGAGAAGGAAAGATCTGGGAGCATACTGATACAATCTCTTAATCCACTCCGCATACTAAAATTCCTAAAAGAAATAGGTCTGGAGGTGGTGCTGTAGAATGGGAAGTTAACCTAACTATTGCACCAAAGAAAAGGGAGTACAATAGATCCTAAAGGTCGCAGTACAGGAACACTCTAAAATCTAATCTAATCTAATGTAATCGTTGATGATACCAAGAAAAAAACTACAATTCGTACCCAGACGAGTAATAATCTTGACATTTACACCTTTTAAGGATTCGAATTATTTTTTAAACCGCACATAGTATAGCTTTCGGACCATTCTCTTAAAGAACCAAATTAGTGGAAGTGATTTATAAACTCTTAAACGTGTAAAAGTTATAACACATTTTAAAAGTACACTACATAAGATTTATATGATCAAATATTGATTTAATACGAGCAGCAAATGCTTCAATACCCTCTAAATATAATTATAGAACATCTACACAATGTTATCTCAGATGAAAGTCTTATTCCTTCGAAGGAAGCTTCATGAATTCCAATGTAATTTACCAACATCCAAAAATATAGAGTGTCTTAATGTGTTCTCGTTCGTTATTAAGACTAATTTCCTTTCCTGAATAAATGACCATTAATTCCATTTCCTCCTACAATTAGGTTCAAATATATAAGCTAGCAGTTCACTTTAAATGCTTTCTGGTATATAGTTTTTCGTTTATTTAATAACGGAAAATAGGAAACGATATTGATATCATTTTAGGTATAGACATGAGGATATACTCGTAGTACAATATGCATTACGAAAAAAAAGAAAGAAATTGAAATGAAAAAAAAACTTCCTTTTGAGAATCATACCATATAGATTTTCAATGAATGGAAAATTGGAAAATCTTACCCCCTCAACACATAAAAATTCATTCTTTCATATCCTGGCATTTTTTTTTACACTATTTCAGTACTAACTGATTGTTTTAAATTGACGCCAAACAAATTACAATAAAATGCTTTTAAGGGCTGAGTATCGCTGAGAGTTTGACCCTTAATTTCTTTATTTTCATCCCTTTTTTCTCTCTCTGCGTTTTTTTTCAGGGCAAAATCATTCTTTTTGTAATACTTTAAAAAGCTTTCATTATATTTTGCATTTTATTTTTTCTTCATTGTTTATAAAATAGAAACTTTAATGGGGTCCCGAATAAACATTGTACATAAATTCTAGTTGTATGGTTTTTATTTTTGTCCCCAAGTCTTAAAACATTTTAGCTAGAATAACGATTTAACGAATTTTTGGGAATTTGAAAGTCTATGTGGGTGTGTGTATGTGTATTTGCCTTATAATTACAGTCCATTCCTATTAACTTAATTAATGTCACGCTTCTATAGAGTTAGTGTTATACCAGACGACACCATCATCTACCATGAATGAAAAGAAAGGAAGAAAAAAACTACCCCATCAGTAACACTATAAAATTTGTTCTTTCTTTTTGTTGTTGGGTATTTTAATCTTCGAGAAATGAAAAGTATGAGAATTTTATCCTTTTTTTTTTGATGAGAAGGGAAGGAATGTTATATAATAGAATGGTTGTTCGTTTTGGAAACAGAGAAGGGCAATTTCAGTGGTTATATTGCCTTGTAGGATTTTGCCCTTATTTAGAATTTATGATCAGAACATTGGGACAAAATCTTTTTTGGTATAATTTCAAAATTGAAATGTAAAATAGAATGAATTTTCATTCGATGGTTTCGGTTCTTAATGTTTTTTAAAGTTTTACAATCTTATTTAAATCGAAAGGAAAAACAACAAAAAAAATAGAAAAACGTTTATTACAGAATTTTTGGTGTTATTAGATTTTGTTAATTTAAATTTTATTTCTTTTTGTATTGAATTGAATTGATGAATTCTAAATTAAATTGGATTGTAAATGATTTTATAGTCAAATTATGTGTAATTTTAAGTGGATTCTGTTAAATCATTTTAAATAGTATTTTTTTGTTTTATTTTCTTCAAGACTGAGTAACAAATTGTATACATTTGAAATTGTCTATTCAATCTTATTTTAGAGTTTAAAATAATTGTTATGAATGGGACATTTAAATGTACTCTAAAATGGAATTGGTAAATTGATTTAAAATATTTTTTATTTATTCTTCTTAAAAATGTCAAGAATTTGAAGATAATCGACATCAAATCTTGAATAATTTCCATTCAGAGTACCTCAAAGGACAAAGCTTTAATCAAATGAAAATTTAATATAAATGAATAGTTGTTAGTAGGAATGGTCTTTTAATACTATAGATGGTTCAATTACTTCTTACACTCTGAGAAATAGTCCTGGAGGAGGTGCTCTAGAATGGGAAGCTAGCCTAACTATAGCGTTAAATAAGAGCGGTTACAATAGATCTTAAAGGTCGCAGTACAGGAACACCCTAAAACTAACTCTTAATCTTACTTCTTACACTGTATATTATTGTAAATATGCACTGCAATTTGAACGATTAGTCCTGACATTTCCTTTGTAATTCAAATACCTAAAAGGATTTCTTATTTCTTCAGAACCTGGAAATCTAGAAACCTTAGCACTTAAACATCTATGTTGTAATATGTTTATCGCATGAATGAAAGAATATACAGATTACGCCTTCCCATATTTCAAATTGGTTTTCTGCGCACTTACGTCACAGGGGACTTGAAAAACATTGTTTATGTGAAAAATTACGATTATTTTTTGGAAAGAAAATCACATGTGATGTCAAAAAAGTATCAAAATAAATATTTAAAATGGCCGACATGCGCATGGCGTATCCTGTAATATCCTGTATCCTGTACATGAATGAAAGCATGTGTCTATCGTATAAAATTCTGATTCGATCTTCTTCGCATCACACTATTTTCCAACAGTCTACCGGAAATGTTTTGCGATTAACCGGGTCCGGTAATTGAAGTCTCCGAATTTAAAAACCCTGTAATTTTTTTTGTTTATTGGTCGGTTTTATTCAAATTTAAGGAAATGATAGTATTTCTAAACCGGCCAAAGTTTTGCGTTTCTTTTGCAAATTGGTGCTTCTAAAATTCCACAAATGGAATCAGATCTGGTGAATACGGTGAATTTCGGTGTTTGACTTTCCAATCAAATGAAACGTAACAAATGAATTTCGTTTAAGTTCCATTGTACAAAGAATAAGAACTCGTCTTTTCACCAACAAACAATTTTTACTATCGACAGACAATATGTCAAGCAACATTCATGTCAAATTTTAGTATGTACGGTTTACATTTGAATTAGGCGGAGATTTCAATTGTCGGACTCGGTATATAAATCATTCTCTTATTCTGTATTCTTAAAACAGATTTAATTGAATCCTTATTATCGTCGTGCTGAATGTAAATTCCTATCATATCCCTAGCTCTATTTATAATTGCAATCTGTTATGTAGTCCAGGTCCTGATCTTCATTGTACTAAATACATTTTTATTATTTTTCATTTTGTTGTTAATGATATTTTGGTAGACGATGCATTTAGGTTGTTTATTTACCTAAATCCAATAAAATCTGATCTTAAAAAAATTTTCTCTAGAATGTCTGTTTTTGAAAAGTTATACAATTTTCATCCATCACAAATTTCTGAACAAATTCATGTCATTATAATAAACATGAATTTTTTTTTTGGTTTTCCAAACTATCCCAAGTTGTATATCTAGAAAGGTCCATATCGAAAACATAATCAAATATCCGATAAACATAATCGTATCCATGTTTGAAGGAAAATTTGAATATCAAAATTACAATTCAATTTTTTTATTTAAATAAAACAAAAAACACTGAAGTTGATAGGAAATTCTTCAGGATAATAATAATACAAAACACAGGAAAAGAAGAAAAACGACAAAAAAAATAAAATATAAAACTAAATCAATTCAAAATTCGTTCTGATAGTAATCGATTCTCAATATCCTTCCTGTATTATCAATTCACCTCGTTTCTGTTGTCACTCTCAAACCTAGTTGTCATCGTCATCGTCATCATCAATAATAGTAGCCCATCGTCTTCGACGTACAATATCACCACCACCACCACCAGCATCATCATCATCACTATCCGAGTTGATTTTTTTCCTTTTTACTATGTTGACTTCTTCCTCATCAGACAATGAATCACCAGAATCATCTGGACGTCCACGTTTATTGCTGATGTCTTTTGATTGAATATCATCTATCGGAATATTATTTATACTAGAAGTAGTAACTGAAGATTCAGAATTATGTTGAATAGTTTGCTGATATGAATTCATTTCAACATCATCTGTTGTTGTGCTATTAGTTGGTGATGATTGATTGTTCGTTTCAATATTAGGAATTGGACTAGCATTAGTATTTTGATTATTTTCATCATGTATAGAACGACGACGACGACGACGACCATCATCTTCATTGTCACGAACATCAATCTGATTCTGATGCTGTTCATTGTTGTTGTTATAGTTATTAGTTTCCTTTATATTATCGATAGTAGTTCGATTTTGTACACTTGATGATGATAGATCATTGTTCTTCATTTCATCATCATCATCTGATGAATCGGAATCAATAATATTTGTACGTATACGTTTACGTTGAATTTTTGATGACATTTTCGGTAACATTTTGTCATCATTATCAGAAATATCAGAATTGTTGAGCTCAGCTAAACGTAAACGTAAATTATCTGTTTCTAAATCAAGAATATTATTATCATTACTGTTTTCGTTATCATCATTATTTAGATTTTCATTTTCATCATCACTATTTTTAATCATATCATTTATATTGAATTTTCCATGTTTAATTTTCGTTGATTTTTCTTTAGAACTGATGGAAATTTTTTTATTTCTCTTTTTAATCGGTTCACGATTTTCATCTTCATTATCGCTCTTGTTAAATACTAAATTATTGAAATGTTCACGACGTTTACTTAAAAAATTCTCATGTAAATTTCCATCTATATTGTCATCTTCACCTTGTTCATCATCACTATTATCATTATTATTAGTACTGCTACTATTTCCACTATCATCAGATTCATTATCAACATGATTGTTAGCTTCATTATTATCTTCAACATCATTTTCATTTGTTATTATATCAATTCCGCTGATTATATTTGATCTCATTTGTAAATCTGATGATGTTAAATAAACTGGAATTCTCCAATATGATTCCATTTCAACAATTGGAGATTGTAAACCTAATGCAATTAGAAGTTCCTGAAATTTTTCATCTTCAATAGCTTCTTTTTGTATATCTAATAATGGAAGTAATGGTATTCCATCATCAACATTACCAGATGGATCATCAGCATCTTCACCAGCATCTAGAATTGATTCTTTAAGCCAATCAATTGCTTCTTCATATTTCTTATCAATTTGTTCCAATAAATTTCGTATATTTGAAATATTTAAAGGAGTTTTAATAATTTTACGTTGTTTTTTATTTGTTTTACGTTTTGATTGTTTTTTTGATGATGAATTCGGATCTCCAACTTGTATACCGGTTCCTGATTTTTTGGATTTCTTTTTTTTTTCTGGAATTATTTCTGATTTATCAGCGATTAAATGAAGTTGTATCATTCGTTTAAGAATATGATTTTTAGAATGTTTTTCACCAAGAGTTTCTACAATTTTTTTAAAACAATCTAAAAAAAAGAAAAGAAATTTTTTTCAAGAACTCGAATCAAATATAGAAATTAGAAATCTTCACCTTCTTCTAGACGATATTCATTAAAAACATTTCGAAGTTGTTCATCTTCTTCATGTTGCCATAGATTTTTATTAGCAGCAGCTGCGGTTGATTTCTTTGTTGGTGCCTTAAATAGAAGACCCATTTCTTTTAGTTTCTTCAAAACACCACGACGTGTACGAGTCTTGTCGATCAAATTGTCCAGAATCCAATCAATCACATCTTTAATCGAATAAGGGAAAATGATGAAATATACATTTTTTTCAATTTAATTTGCATTCTTTAGAAAGAAAAAAAATAAATATAAAATATAAAAACTTTATTCTATTTTCTGATAGTCTGTAAGGATGGTTATTTTTTGCTATCTGTGTTCACTACAGTTGGATATTTGAAGAGATATCTCATTTATTGGAGTCTATTTCATGTTCCTTTCAAGTGTGAATTGTATTTTATATTTTTGGATTTGCGTTAGAAACAATTTATCATTGGACGCGATGGGATATATGTTTCTTCTACGATCGAAGAGTTTTTCCAGATTATTTTCATTTTTTTAAAAGAATATTACATTTTATATAGGCTTATTCATAATTAATCATGAATTTCGAAAGAGATGAATCGAATTAAGACCATTTCGTATTTTGATAATGAAAAGATATGAAATAAAGAAATGTATTACGGATTTATTTAAATAAGAAATGTTTTTATTGGAATATCAAATCTTTCTTTTTTTTGATTTATTTTATGAATTTCAGAAATTGAATCGCGAAATTTAATTGAAAATAGATTCAATCGAATAGATAATAAAACATGAAACAGTCATGCATTTTTATTTGATTAAATCTGAATTGAATCAATCCTAGACTAGAAATTTAGTCTTTATTTGGGCTCCCATTAGTTGTTTTGAAAATAAAGAATCCTTAGAACTGATATGGAATATATCTTTGTATTTCTGAGTAACACAGAAAATCCATCCAACTCTTTTTTTTACACGGCTAGACACGTTACTCAGAAATTCGTGTAAAAACAACATGTAATAAAAGATGAGTTTCCTATAGTAAAATTGGGGATATGTTTCATGTTATCCCAAAACCGTGTAAGGTGAAATAAGAAACAATATTGTAGCGTGCTATTCTTTCGGTTCGATGTTATTAGAATGATAACACTTTTTATTTATGTGAATTTAGTGTATAAACTTTATTTATAATTATTTCTGCTTAACAATTAGTCTTAAAAATATTTGTCTTTCAATAATTTAATTATTACAATTATTTATCACAGTTTATAGAAATACACCACAATCGCTATCTTTAATAATTATCACAAATTGCCCTTGTAATCGCTTTCACAAAAATAATCACGTTTTAAATCTCTGTCTTGTATAATCTCTGACGAAGCTTTTCACTTCAACTGATCGATTAAGAATGATTCAGGCTCGACCCCACGGCTGTTTATATATCCAATTGGTATATTTCTAGAATATTCTCGAATATTCTCGTTTGGCTTTCTAAAACTAGGTGGCAACGTTTACGCAAAGAAGATCTAGAATATTCCTATTCAATATACAAACAATAGTTCTAGAAAGCTCTAATCATTGTTTAGGTTTGTGCCAATGATCTATTATTATTTCCTCCTAAAAATATCTTTTGTATGTGCTATGAGTCATTGCTATTGTATTCTATCGATTGTGTAAACAATTGCATTTTGGAGTTTTCTGGAAAATTCCCTATTCACCGAAAATTCTTATCCAATACACAAAGCAATGATTTATAATTTAATTCTGGAGCTTTCTGGAAATACCTTTGATTTATTTATTAAATCAAAATATTTCCAGCAATTTCTAACTGAAATATAGTGCACTACCCCCTTCTTAAATCTGTTCGTCCCGAACAGAACTCTTTTGGACCCGTGCCGTGATTCTTCGCTAACTGATTTGAATGAATCACCTTCATTTTTACTTTCGATGATTTTCGCTTTCGCCATACCACGTCCAAAGAGTTCATCTCGTTGGTGCAGTCACTATCTTTTAATTTGTTGTTTGCAGGTTCCTCAAATACTTTGTCCACCGGAACCCGTATATGCTGCCCAGATGATCTTTCCGGTGGAGTCTGTCTGGTGCTATCCTGTCCACTCGTGTCTTGCTTCAGTTCAGCGTCAACATATTGCCTCACTGCAGTTTCAGTTTCCTTTTGATGTCCTACAATCTTTGTGCAGGTGTCACAATTCCTGCACCAGCTTTTGACATCAGCTCGCCAGTGTACCCAATAGAATCGTTCTCGCACCTTCGCTAATGTTCTGTTGACTCCCAAATGTCCCCTTGAAGTTCCAGCATGTACTTCACCAAGTACCTCATGTACTTTGGATTTAGGCACGATCAACTGCATTAGTTTGGCTTTTCCATCAGGAGAATCCCATTTTCTCCTCAGAACGCCATTTTCTATCTGTAACGAGTCCCACTGAGCCCAATAACTCTTTGTCGTATCACTGCGTATTACAATATCGCCCCATTTTGGACGCTGATCCCTTTTCTTCCATTTAAGGATTGGTCCAACATCTTCATCCTTTAGCTGCGCGTTTCGGATGCTCGACATGTCATCGCCTCCAATCCTTAATGTACGGATAGCTACTACCTTTTTCACATTCCTGCAGTCTTTACCCGTTTCCTCAAAAACCCCTTCAGCATCTACGACACTGGATTTGCTTCTTTTCCTTCTATTTTTACTTTTTGACAACTCCGTGTCTTGAGTTGTCAGTCCAATGTCGTCCGTCCGTTTCATTTCTACAACAGCATTTGCATCTGACGTAACTTGTTGGTCTCGTAGATTTGATTTGGTGTCACTGGAATCTGCTTCCTCCAATGTTAGCGGGAACTCAATATTTCCACATCGCAATAACCTATCTTCAATGTTCACACTCACTCCATTCTGCTTCATGAAGTCCAGGCCCATGATACAATCATCCATTATATCAGCCACCAAAAACGTATGTCGAAACACATACTCATCTAGCCCCAATGCTAGAATCACTTCACCCAGAATCGGAGATGATTCCCCTGTAACCGTTTGAAGAACACTGTTACTGCTTCTGCTCATGTGTTTCCTACTAATGAGCTTCCTGTTCACGGTGGATCTACTTGCACCCGTATCTACGATGATCCTGCATCGATGACCAGCAATTACTCCTTGCGTCGTTAATCTGTCGTTACTCTGTTGTAGGAGAGAGACTGATACCATAATCGGTGCTTTTGTCTGGTTGGGGCACTGCCGCTCTAAATGTCCTTCTTTACCGCAGCCCCAGCATTTCAGTCTTCTTTTAGTATCGTTCAATTCCAATTCCTGGATAGCTTGTTGCACATTCGCCTTTACCTTTTCAGTTAGTTGGTCTATCGCTAGCTCTGTTGAGTCTTCATCAACCATAGCAGCTCGTACCATTGGAACCGCCCTTGTTGCTCTCTTTGCAGCTTCCAATGTCAACGCGACAGCCAACACATCGTGCAACATGCGCTTTCCACTAATCCGGACCTTGAACTGAATGTCTGCATCCCGAATGGCATTGGTGAATCTTTCTGCAGCCAAGTCATTCTGCAGCTCCAGGGGATAATCGGGGTATGACAAGTATACCAACCGCTCAATATCTGCTGACAACTCCTGAAGTGTCTCTCCAGATTCTTGCATTCTGTTGACGAGCTCCATTCGGTATACGTCCTTCATGTGGTTATCCCCATATCGAATGTCCAATTGTGTTACAATGTAGTTGTAATTTTTCTCATTTTCTGGTGAGATTGTCCGCAATAAATCGGCTGCGTTACCCCGTAGAGCCAGAATTAATGCTGTGGCTTTTTCTTTATCGGACCAGCCGTTCACACCAGCAGCCGCTTCAAACTGTCGTTTATATACAGGCCATGAAGTTTTGCCGTCAAATATTGGTGGCTTCATCCTTTTACCTGATGACTCAATATTTGGTTTATTTTCTTTGATGTCAGCCATTTTTGCTTCGATTTCTGCTACTTTTTGTTCCAATTTCTGGTCAACGTTGCTGACTTCCGCGCGAACTGTTGTAACTTCTGTAGTTATTTTGTCTTCCAATTTCTGCTCAACCTTGCTTACTTCCGTTCGAACTGCAGAAACTTCCGTACGAACTGTAGAAACTTCTGTACTAATTTTAGTTTCAAGGTTCGCAACACTGGATTCCACCTGAATTTTTAATTCACCCATGCTGGATTCCATTTTGTTCTGCATATCAGATATGTTTGCAATCTTATTTTCGAGACTTGCTGTATTGGATTGCATCTCACTTTGCAAACTAGAAGCAGTTGATTTTAATTCGCCTTGTAAACTAGAAGCAGTTGAGTCCATTTTAGTCTGAAGACTAGAAGCATTTGTTTTCATTTCTTCTTGCAGACTAGTCTGAAGACCGATCATCATGGTCATAAGCGTCTTTAAATTATCTTGAACACTTGCTGTTGTTTTTGCACCCTCTTCACTGAAATCGGACTTGTCATTGTCCTCGTTCGTGTTTTCTTCTTGGTTTCCCTCTTTCAGAATTTCACTAAAGTCGAATGTGCTACTGTCTAGTCCTCTTATTGCACATTCAGCGATTACTCTTTTCTTCTTTTCTGGTTTAGTTCCCGTGGAAACTGACTTCCACACACGCAGAACTGTGGATAGTTCTAATGTACTCAAACTATCTAATAATTTACTTTCCATCGTTCAAATATTTTTAATTGTTCACGAAATTCTATTGTTCTATCGAAACTTCTCGCACAGTATCTAAATACTACGAAATTTCCTAGTATAATCTTAATTTCTACGAAATTTCTCGTACAATCGAAATTTTCACACGATACACGACGTATAACCTCAAATTTCGCACAATCGAAATTTTCATACAACTCATACAAAATTTCTTGTACGCCCCTGAAATTTCTCACACAGTCGAAATTACTATACTCAAATTTCTTAATAACGAATTTCTTCGAAATTTTCCCCACAGAAGTTTCTAGTTTAATTTCGAATTTTCTTGCAGAAATTTTTAGCACAATTGTCTTTCCCGCACTGATTCACGATAAATAATCCCACTTCTGACACCAATGTGACGTGCTATTCTTTCGGTTCGATGTTATTAGAATGATAACACTTTTTATTTATGTGAATTTAGTGTATAAACTTTATTTATAATTATTTCTGCTTAACAATTAGTCTTAAAAATATTTGTCTTTCAATAATTTAATTATTACAATTATTTATCACAGTTTATAGAAATACACCACAATCGCTATCTTTAATAATTATCACAAATTGCCCTTGTAATCGCTTTCACAAAAATAATCACGTTTTAAATCTCTGTCTTGTATAATCTCTGACGAAGCTTTTCACTTCAACTGATCGATTAAGAATGATTCAGGCTCGACCCCACGGCTGTTTATATATCCAATTGGTATATTTCTAGAATATTCTCGAATATTCTCGTTTGGCTTTCTAAAACTAGGTGGCAACGTTTACGCAAAGAAGATCTAGAATATTCCTATTCAATATACAAACAATAGTTCTAGAAAGCTCTAATCATTGTTTAGGTTTGTGCCAATGATCTATTATTATTTCCTCCTAAAAATATCTTTTGTATGTGCTATGAGTCATTGCTATTGTATTCTATCGATTGTGTAAACAATTGCATTTTGGAGTTTTCTGGAAAATTCCCTATTCACCGAAAATTCTTATCCAATACACAAAGCAATGATTTATAATTTAATTCTGGAGCTTTCTGGAAATACCTTTGATTTATTTATTAAATCAAAATATTTCCAGCAATTTCTAACTGAAATATAGTGCAATATCTAGTTTAAAAACCGTGTAAAAAAAGGCTGAAAACTGTGAGTTTTAAGATAAAAATACCTTTTTTCACTTAATAAGGTCAGATGTGTTCAAATATTGCATATTTTATGGTTGATAAGCCAAACAATTGATTAAATATTGTGAGTTAATAAACTTAAATAATTTAATGATCCAATATGTTATGTAAATGTCATACGAAATGGTTAGATAAGAGCTATCGAATAAGGGAGATTCCCTAGTAACTACTACATTAAAGCAGTGTGCAGTGCTGCCTAATTTTTGAAGTGGTAAAAACGTGAATTCTTTTAGATACTTTGTTACCAAAGACTGGAATTTGTATTAGACCGGTCATAAACACGTACATAATAATTATAAGACAATGACTTTGAAATGGTGTTAAATCAAATGAATTTTTCAAAAAAAGAAGGCTTTTTTGAATCCTGTAACTTCCGTGTAACGAAAAGCGTGTAAAAAAAGAGTTGGGTGTATTATGTTATATGCCATTTGACAAAGTACAGAAAATGAAGACGGTGTCGCAGTGTCCATCAATAGTGCTCAATATTGAATGATGTTGGACAATTTTTTAAGGCCAGCTGTGGAAAACCATTCAACTTTTTAGTTCCAACAAGATGGAGCCATAGCGCATACTACTAGGGGCTTAATGACTCTTTTAAGGAATACCATAACGTTAATTTTTCGTCTGTATTTAGTTAAATATCATAATCCTTGGTCATTATTTATTATATTGTAATGGAAATTACGCTACCGAAATTTCTCGATTATTTCAATTAGAATTTTCTATTTCATTCGTGAAAACTATTAATAATAAAAATTTTGTATTCTAATCGAATAAATCTGACTACATTACACTTACCTTGATCTGTTTGTGGATTATTTTGATTTTCTTCAAATAACATACGAAGTTCGAGCTCCTGTTCTTCGGACCATGATCCTTTAGTAACTCTAGATAAATTAGAAATATATCAACATATTTGTATATTATTCATAAACAAAACAAAAAATATTATTCTTACACATTATATGTATCGGAATATCCATTTTCTAATTCATAAGCATCACGAACAGTTTTATAAAATAAAAGTTCAGCATATATTTTTGGATTTGTTGGTGCCAATTCAATAAATTTTCGTACAACATAAACACCAAGACGTCTAAGTTCTTCATGATGTGGATCTCGTGGTGCATCAAAAACTCTTTGAAATATTCGAAATAATATCGCCTAAAAGAATTTATAAAAAGAAACTAACATGTTTAAACGGAAATACTTAATAAATACATACTTTTATTAGAAAATTCACTTACATACTTACTTCTAATATGAATATGATATTATATCTGTTTATTATTAAATCACAACTAAACTATTGAACTGATCGCTTTAGGACTTTGAATATTGATAGCCAATATCGGGTAGTAGGGACTTAAGACCAATCTCCAAACAGCCGACATCCTATTCTGGCGGGGGAAAAAATCAGAAAACTGGAAAAAGATGGACTTTAGCAATTTTCGCTAGGATTGATCGAATATAAACATCATCAGAGTCTCCCCACACAATTTAGAAAAATTGATAGTGTGCGACGGTATCGTGTGTGATTATTGTGAGAGTATGTCGCCCACAGATGAAGTGCCATATAAATCAGATAAACATGTTCATCTGTTTTTGAGGGGAATCATCTGCAGATCGAAAATCAGTTGGGGAAATCAGAAATGCAGAAGCCGACAAAATTTGTAGGATGATTGTTTTTTCCCTTTTAGTTTAACCAATCTTTGCATACTGTTATTCCATACTTGTATCAGAAGTAGGATGTCGGCCTTTATACTATTTTGAATATGAATTTGTTTATGTCCATCAAATTGAAGTTTTAGGCTACTTTTTAATCATCGCCCGTACAATTCTTACTTCTCTAATATTTCCTAATTTTTTTAAACACATATAAAATTGAGATTATCCCGCAAGGATGTTTGACTATTTGGATTCTTGTAACCATCGTAATATTCATCAATAATATTTATCAACAAAAATAAGCACAATTTTATATATTTTTTTCTTTTTAATTTAACTGAAATTCAGTTAGATACGTGACTGAGAGATGGATAAGTAAGGATTCGTAACATTTTATACACCAAATCAACATACTTAACATATATGTGATTCTCCTAGCAAAGCGACTTTGTTAGTATATAAATCTAATGGAATTCCAGGAAAATATATTATTTTCATAATATTCTTAAGTAGAACGAATGATTAATTTTTTTCTTAAAAACTTGACTTTGATTGATTGAATTTCAGGCGTATATCACATTGAGTTGTTATGTTATTCACTTAAACACTTATTCGACAAGATATTAAGGATATATTACAATAGATTTTCTTGCTAAAAAGATGATTAAATATCATATAAGTTTTCTATAAAATGCATTAGAGTTGTAGATTTTTGTTTTTCTATAAATATAATAGTATACTTTCTTACTAATTGATGGATTTATTAAAGTTTTAACGTTTTTTATTCTAATTTTATGGTGTTTTCGTTTCGATCATGAAAATTATGATCAGGAAAATGGAAAATTTTAAAAGTTTCTGCATTTTTTTTTTCAAAGAATTCTGACTTTTTATCAATATAGAATCCGGTTTAACATATTATATTATTGTTTTAAGGTCAGAATTTCTTGTATCGTCGAAAAAATAAGATGCAAAAAAATTCTACATTCATTTTCTAGAAATGAAAACGAAAATTTTGAGAGTTTGACATTTTTAATGAAGAAATGAACGGAAAAAATTCTGACCTGTCTCTCGAATTGATATAAAATGTAGAATTTTTTTCAAGAATTTCAGTTTGATATTATAAAATAATTATAAAAAAACAATTGGTTATTAAAAGCTAAAAACAAACAATACCACAAATCTTAAGATAGTATATTTAAAACTAAATTTTCTCACCTGATATAGCATAGCTGGATATTTGCAATCAAATGCAATTCTATGAAGAATTGTGACAGCACTCTTTAGAGTTCGAGTAGTGATTTTCTCGAAATCAGAAAGTACAATTGTACAAGCACGTACAACACGCGGGTTTAGTAATCTAAGAAAAATATAAAAGAAAATATGAAATGAAACTTAAATATTATTTAAAATCAAAAAGAAAAATAAAATCCTAGAGAGATCGTAAAGAAATGAAAGTAAATCTTAGTCTCAGGAGAGATAAAAGCTTGAATAGTATTATAGTTTTTCATGGATGTTGCAAAGAAATGAAGAATATTTAAACTATGGTAAATCCTTGAGAAAATGAAAAAATTTAAATATAAAATTGAAATTTCCCATTTTCTTTGGATTCATCTACCATGTAATGTAAACTAAAATGAATAGAGTTAAATCGTATATAACCCTAGTCCCAAATGGTTATAGTTTTTTTATATAATAATGCAAAAGCAAATACAGTTGAATATATGAGAATAGAGTAATTCTTTTTCTACATTATGCGAATGCAATCATTTCGAATGCATTTTCATTTTCGAAAAAAATAAATAAAATAAAATAAAAGACATTGCAGAAAATTATGCTTTACAAAAATTCGTCATCATAGTTGAACAAATAGATATTACAGAAATTGGAATAATACTAGTCCTATGAGATTGGAAAGATATTTAATATAATCACAAATATAATATTTATATGCGATAAAAAAAAATTGTTAGTAATGAAATCTCCAAAATTAATCTCTAAGGATTAGAACGTAGATAAAAAAATTAATTTTATAGACAGTTTTGCGACTATTATATGGAAACAGGAAAATGCTAAACAACAAACTGATTTCAAATCTATAGAAAAGGATCTTTATGTAAAACAATACTAATGCTGCATGTATACACATGATTACAAAACACAAAGGTACATCTGATTCTAAGCTGTCAACTTGTAGAAAATAAGAAAACTTTCGGATTCTTGGATTATAAATAAACTAGCAGAATATACTCGACGTCGTTCGGAATTTTAATCATCAAAAAAAGCGTTGACATCCTCTCCTTTCCCACATCCTGTCATTATTGTTGCTTCTATGACATTTGACATCCTTTTTTTTAAAGTTAGCCGCGTATCATTGCACAAACGTGGTGGATCAAGGTTTCGTAGTAGTATAATAACTCACGAAGAACATCCGGATTAAAGTTTTGGTTTTCATTTCTTTGAATTTCAGGGAGATCAAATGTTGAAAGCTCCTTTCCTCCCGAAGCCAATGTAAAATATATGGAGAGTGACGGAAATTTAGTTTGGCTCAAAACACCTTTCCATTCCGTGAAGTCCTGGTTTAAATTTTAAGTCAGCCTATCCCAAATGTACATTCCAAGTTTATTGAAAATCCGACTATTGGTCCAGTTAGGGAAGTGCTCATCTTTCCCCCTTACAACACCGAAAAAACCATTTCTAGTTTACGTATTACTATCTCAACCCCCACCGAATGGAGGCATATCCGATTTTTAAGTCGACCCATTCCGAATGTACATTTGTGTGAAGTTTCACGAAAATCCGATTAGGGCAATTTTTACATATTGGCCTCCCCAGTGGAAACACTCTACTTTGTCAGTTGGCCTATTCCGTCTACTATTGGGGAAGTTTTTATATTTTTCCCCTTTTGGAACTTTTCCATCAAAAATCAAATTAGCCTATAATAAGTGCCCTGGAATAAAGAATCGTTTGAGATATGTTTCATCAAAATCGGTCCAGCCGTTTAGCACACAATTCGGACAAAATTCCACAAATATTATATAGATATTTCATAGATTGAACTGACTTTGGCTAGAAACTATTTCAACTGGGGTTTTTTTTTTTATATAAACTCAAATATAATAAATTACTTTTGATCCGACCTGTCCAATAGTATTCTTATATAAAAAAATCTCATTAATAAATGTCATATGCATAAATAATGATAACAGCAATGTTAGTACCTGTAATAAGCTATAAAAATTGGTCGTTACCCCACGACACCAGACAATCATTAAGATTTTTCTGTTCATGATAACTCATTTGAATATACCCTAAACAACAAATATTATAGGCAACAAGAAAAATAACCATTCCATCTGTGTTGGAAAACTCCATAATGGAAAGAGTAATGAATACCGTTTGGAGAGAAAGTTTGGGGAATATTATTATTAAAAAAAAAAAAAAAAGAAAATCATATTTAAAGATGATATCTTCATGATGTCCTCCAAGAAACCTATGCCAAACAAATGTATCTAAATAAACGTGGAATTTTTTTTTCTGTGTTTCAAAAAAATGACAGTAGAATGGTAATCAGACTTTAAATTCTAAGGATTATATCATAGGACAATGAATTAAATTGAAGCTTTAGTGAGAAATCCTTCCAAGACTATACAAGCGCGTTTTTTTTCAATCATAAATAATTTAATGTCCATTTAATGCTCATTTAATGAGGACATATACGACTTATTATTGTATAGTGTAGGACGAAATGTAATGAGTCTAGACATTTATTACCAGTATACATATTTATGCCATATAGACTTCAGATTATCAAATTGGATGAGTGCCAAATTTGAATACATTAAGAATTGTGAAAGAAAAAATAAGAAGGTTTCAGAAAATATTTATATTATTTCGTAACTTAACTTGTCGTCCCTAAAGGAAAATTTGTAAATAAAAAATATAGATTTGTAAATAATCTAGTTTAAATTTGTAGGCGTAAATCCATGCAGTCTTTGCCAATTTCATATACATATAGTATTTGGTAGTTTGGCATGAAATTCTTATTCTGAAAGAATTTTAAATTCACTGGAGAACTTTCTTCTACAGTCCAGATTCAGAGTAAATCTTAAATTCCTTCTACATATACATGATAACTTTTATAAATTTACATACATGAGACGGAGACGGGGAGGCTCATTGGTTCACCGAGCCAATTCGACTTTAGGCTTTATTAAACGTTGGTCTAAGGAATTCTTGGATCCTCACATTACTACACTCTTTTTACTACTATGATTAGACCAATACTTGAGTATGCTAGTCAGGTATGGTCACCTTATTATATTGTTCAAATTAAAAGAGTTGAATCTGTTCAATGTAGATTTCTACGATTTGCATTAAGTAACCTACCATGGAATGACCCTTTTTTATAACCTTCATATGAAGATAGATTGAAATTGATTGGACTACATTCTTTTGAAAAGAGACGTTTGGTGGCTGATATTGTTTTTATTCACCAAATTTGTAATGGTATTATTGATGGACCCATCCTGTAGGAGAAGATGCATCTAAACTTTAAAACACGTTCCTTAAGGTCTATTCAATTGTTTTGCATTATAGGACTGATTATGGCAGAAATAAACCCATTTCTCATGTGTTGAGAAATATTAACAGTCATGCCAAAGATTTTGATTTTGCCAGACTAAAATTAATTAAAAAAAAACTTCTGTATTTATAAATCTAGATCGTTGTTTTATGTGACTGACGCTTGAGCTAAGTGGAAAAAAAATCCTAATCAATCAATATTCTAAAATGTATCAAAGGTTTTTATCCAATTTCATTTAATAAAGATTAAAATTAAGTTTTTTTAGAGTACTCATATCATAAATTCAGGCTCTCCACGAACATATATGAAAGTTTAAATCTGTATATAAATTTAAAAAGCTTAATATATCCAAAAAATAATTACTAATAGTTAGATCATGATTATCAATTAGTCACAATATTTAATGAACTAATTTCTCCTCTCATAGCTGCACCTTGAATTACTACACAAACTATAATACTAAAACACACTATAAATTTAACACTATTCGGAATCCGATAACTTTGCCCGACAGTTTATAGTTTATTAGATTCTTTAAATCGATTAAAATACCCATCTAGGGACGAATGTCTATCCGCAATGTATTTTTATGTATTTGAACAAAATTACACATTATTATCCTTCCTTTTCGATTGAAATAAAACACTATTACCTTCCTTGGAAACTAAGTATCAAAATATGGATCGTTTAAATGACTATATATCTAAAATTATGCTTCAATAATTTTTATTTATGTTGTGAAACATAGTATTTAATTAGAAATATCCACTATACTCAATTATACAAGTTAATTATTATTATCAAATGGTATCAAAAGTATATGATTTAAATGATTTCTTTGGTAATAAATTTAATATACACCCTCTCAATTTTGTACTAATGTTATTTATTCTTAAAAATTGATATTGAATTGTAGTTGTTTTCCACCCTAATATACCTCACCTCATAATCTACAAAACCTGTCGATTATACTTTGTACTATTTTCATATCATACTAAATTCATACAATGCAACATGGTCACGAGATATGGTTGTGGTCTGACTCCTTCATATATTACATTTTGTTAAACATAAATTTTTCCTTTCAATTTTTATGACACATTTCCAGGTCTTATTGAACATTGTACACCTTATCAACCACCATATATCGCCTTCAATAGACATCATTTTAATAGTACCATAGTTCGAGTTTTACAATGTTGAAATGGGAATTATATTCCTGTAAAAAAATTCCCATTTTTTGTGTCGCCTTCAAAAAAAAAAGATGAAAAGTTCATAAAAATTTTTATGATTCAAAAAAAATATCGAATGTAAACTTCGGTCGCGCAATAATAAAAACCAGAAAATGTTATATCGCGAAAGCTATCTTTTTTTTCCTGTTGTTGTAGGAAAAACAAGTATACAATTTCATCTAAAAAATTGGAAACCGATAATAAAAGTTCAGAGTTTGTAACCTAACACAACGCCCAAATAAAAATATTGACTGGAATTCTCATTCCTGTCAGGCGAAAAAAAGGAAGGGATTCTTGCTGAAGGGTAATTTCCTGCTGGAAACTAACAACACAACCAGAAACATTTTTTTTGTTTAAACTTCAATAATTCAAGCACATTTTTAGTCAATCGTATTTTTTTAGTCTTCAATTAATGATCAAAAATGTATAAGAAAGGCGCGTTCAGTAAAGAAAATTGGGTGTAGTTACTACTTCCTTCTATCGAATTTGGTAACAGTGGTGGGATAAATATTTTCGATTTGAAACGATATAGAATCATTTTCTGTTAGTGAAAGAAAATGAATTCAATTTTTATATAGAAAAGCATTCATTTAATTGCAATTTTCAACCTAATAAGATTCGCGCCTCGTAAGCCAACTTCATCTGATAAAATTCGTGCTGTTTTTCCGGAGGGGGTTTCATTTTTCTCTATCTTAGCCAAAAAAAAAGAAAAAAAAATGTTGCAAGTATTTCGTTCGTCTTTTAATGTGTCTGAAAATTTTAAATATTTTTTAAGCTTTCCCTATATAAAAGGCGACAGAATACAAAATATATGTTTTTAAGCATCCTAAATTCAAAAAAGTTGACAAATATCTTTACACGTAAATATGCCAATGATTTTAAATTGATGGTATTTTTTGAAGAGTACAACAAATCGCTCAATTTGGAGGATCCAAAATAAGAAGTCCAGCTTTTCATTTTTAAGTTTGCAGTATAAACACATTGTACATTGTCCATTTCGCAGTACTTTACTCCACAGAAATATACAGTTAGGTCCTAAAACTCTCATTTGAAAATATGTGGGAGTCTTTGTATTCAATGTACCAGAACAGCGATTCAGGCGTACATTTACCGACATTCGAAGTCACTTTTCCCCAGACATCACATATGGTATTTATAAAGTTGATAAAATGCTTCAGTATGTGTGTAAGTAAGTCATTGAGTTCGAAACACATGATTTTTTTCGTAAATCAGTTAAATAAAAACTTATCATTTCAATTTTTTTCAACTTCATTTTTTTTTTCAATTTTAAATTAATAAAACCTTTCAAAGTAATTCTTTAAAAAAACTCTGACGAACTCGAGAGCACGACTGAAATTTTGGTGGCAATAAATATACCGTGGCAAAACAATTTCCTTTTCGAAATTAGATTTAGCGAGGTGGCAAACCATTTTTTTCTTATTAGGGAAATTTCTCAAAAACGGTGGCAAAAAGCGTCGGCAAATGTACGCCTGAATCGCTGTTCTGGTGTGTGAATTAGTTTCCGGGCTTTGAAATTAAAAATAACATTAGTTTTTATATAGAAAAAATAAAAATATTTTATTCAAAGTAGTCTCCATTGTTTTCTACACATTTTAACCACCTTTCAGGCAATTTGTGGATACCACTCAAAAAAAATTCTCCTTCTTTTGTAATAGTCTTATAGACTTCATGTTTTGGGATGGTTTAAAACAAGAAGGCTTTTATGAATTAAAAATTAAATCTTTAAAAATGTATACATGAAAAGTTAATAGTTCCATCATAGCTTTAAATGATAAAGACTTAACAGTTCGCACATTATCTGTCAAAAAAAGTTCGATCAGAGTAGTAAAAAAAATCATATTTTCGTCCATCCACAGCATTAGAATGGTCAAAACGAAATGTTCTACATATATTCAGACCTTAAGATTAGCTCGACAGATGTAGTGGTAATCAGAAAATTTGATTTTTAAATGATGGGTTCAAATTTTCTGGGTTTTATGGTAATTTTGTCGGTTATTCGGATTCAGGATGTGAACACCAAATATCCAAAAACGTGTCATTAACCCATTCCCTGCCATGCCTATATTATATGAAGCCATTTCCATTGCCATTTCTATTTTGAGTGGTATCGTTTACCAAAGTTCTGTTATTACTTGGTAAAAGCACATATATTATCATACATAATCATTTACATGCATAAAATCAAAGACGAGTATAGACGTCGTTAGCAATGGGAAGGTAACCGGACTCGACATCCTTTTTCGTATTTGCGTACGTTTGAGAAGAAAAAAGTAAGACGAGTATACTCGTCTTGGCAACGCATAACATCCTGCCAAAGACGAATATACCCGTCCTTGGCAACGAATGTGTTAAGGCAGTCAAGAACATATGAAATTACTTAAGAAACTTCAGTATAGAGAAAGTTATATGATATTGGTCACATTGGTTTTTATTTTGATCAAGACAATAAAATAAAATGATTTTGTTAAGTGGTTTTAATATCGTTTTTCGACGCACAAAAAAAAGCCGTATTTATGATTTTTGTTTTTACTAGAAAAGAAAATTTTCTATGCTGAAATATTTAACGATCATTTTCTTTTTTTTTTAACGATATCGAACGCTTAAAAAAGAGAAGAAAAAAAAACAATATTCGAAAATGAAATCACTTATATTTAAAGTGATAACAAATATATGAAGAAAGTGGGTTAGGACACCCTAATTTATTAGATAATAAAAAGAAAATATAAGATTTTATATGCCTATTCATATAAAAAACAAGAATTAAATAATATTAAAGGAAAATAAAAATGAAAAACGAACGAACATAGAAAATCTTAAATCAATTTAAATTGGATTCGTTTGAAATTATTCAACATTTTACTGCCTTTAATTCATTTTAATTAAGGTAAGTAAAGGTATTCTTGAGTATGAATTAATATTTATTGAAGAGTTCTTTTTTCACATGAACATCTTGATCAAAGTTCACCAAGGTTTTCTTAAGAAAATTCAGTTTTATTCTTATATTTTTCTTCATGTTTTTGGCATTAGGCCAAGAAAAATTTTCAGTCTTTTTTTAGTTAAAAATGGATAATCAACTTCAAGTATTTTCCTGTTTTCTTATTTCATTTTTTTTTTCAGATACCTGATGACCAAAATTTTCTAGAAGAAATATTTTGTAATAATAAAAACTTCCGAATTTAACTTTATTTTTATTTTTATTCATAATTTATACAAGATTGGATAAGAATCTTCTTGGTTTTGCATAAATTTTACATCACCATATCCAAGAGACTGGGATACCAGAACACTTATTTTTTTTTTTTTAAGTAAAAACGAAATCATTGTACATAAACAAGAAAAGTATGTAACAATTCCGATCCTACTTCTTACCCTATATAAAAAAAAAAAACCAGCAGAAAACAAACAAACCATCTTTAATGACTGCTGCCTTATCTTAATTACCATTTTAAGAAATTCAATTTTACCACAGAATGAACAGACTTTTAATTTCTTCAGCTTGGATTTTGTTGAATGGATGAATGTTGATTGGATGAATCTTCTACCCGTATTCAGGTTTATCAAGGGATGATGATGATAAAAATTTTTGGGGTAAGGAAAAGAAATTGTAAATTACATTCGTTTTTTACTTACAATTTGGGAATTTTAATACGCGTCTCATCTCTCTCAATTGCTGGTAGATTTTTATTGTTCGTTGGTGTTTTAGTTTTTATGATTGTCCAAGATAGAAGATAATTTTTGAATGATGACAAGTACAACACTTGCCTTTTTTTGGTATGATGATTTGGAAGTTTTTCTTTTTAATTTTTTCATTATAATTTCTAAAATTCTTTTGACTTTAATTCTAAAATTAAAGAACTCTATTTTTTCCATCAAATTGAGTGAAGTCGTGGACGGTCTAAGTTTGTGTTGGATGAGTGATATGAGTACTATCATAAATCTTAAGATTTGAAAAAAACGAAAGAAAATATACTGATTATTCAATGACGGTCGACCAGAGGAATGTTAAAATACTATACCATATAGTATATGCAGAATGTACGAAATATATAACATATTTGCTGTATTTTTTTCAGAATACTATCAGCGTCTATCATACAAATATTTAGCGCCGGATAATATCGTGCGCTAGTTAGGTACGCAACCAAATTTCAGTGGTTTGAACATTCGAAATTAAAACTTTTAAGAATTTATATAAGAATAATCGTTCTTTTAAGAAAGTAACTTAGCGTCCAATAGAATTCTCAAACGTTTGGCATTTGCAATTGATAAATGATCTTAACGATTTTATACATCATCTGTTGTCCAAAAATTGTCAAAAAAAAATATCAGGAGTTAATTTTCTTAAGGTTTGAATATATGATAAAACGCCTTCTATCTAGTATTCGTTAAATATCGATTATTTTGTTTTCGAACCTTAAACTTAACGAAAAATGTTTAATGTTTAACTGTAATTTATTATAGATTATTTTAGTAATAATTTTCTATATTGCCAAAAAAGAATTAAGCAATATTTCGTCATATATAAATTTTTGGTACATTATGATTTCATAAAACATATATCGTTTAATAAAGCCTAATATAATAAATATTATTATTTAATATGTGAGCGTGATAAAATTTCTGAAGAGAATATGATTACAATAAAAATTCAAAATCTGTTCGTAATTTTCTGTACGAGAGATGAAAAAAAAACCAGATTATACTACCAGAAAAAGGATAACCATTAAACCTTTCTGCTTTTTTCTTTTTTCATTGTTTTTAGTTGAAAAATCCAGATAAAGACTAAAACTAAACGATATAATATAAAACTAAGAACAAACTTTTCTAAGTGGCAATTTCTTAAAAAAAGAAAGAGTATTAGGTCATGGCTATTATATTGAAGATAAAATCTGAAACATATGCCATAATACGATTCATTATTACGAAAAAATGTTTCCCCACAATTTGACATACAATTAAAACTGTGCTCGAAGTGATTCTGTATCGAGACGATATGGTGGAGAGAACATGGATGGCATCTCAGTATAATTATCTCCTCTAATTTACAAATTAAAATTAGATAATAAAATGAAAAACATATAAATGTGTTTTCATATATATACTAAAGGAAAAAAAAAGGATCCAAATATAATCACAGATCGAGAATGTATACGCTGGGCCCCAACATTTTGAAAGAGGAAAATAATATGTGAATATATGCAATGAAAACTATATAGAGGAGAACCTTTAAAAAATAATGTAAATTGTTATGAGTTTGAAACATTTTAAATGTTCAAACATTTTTTTTAAAGGAAAAACAAAAACATAGTTACACATTTTCTTTAAATGAAAAATTTAATCGATCGATAGCATGAAAACGTGTAGAGTTTTCAACCATTTTCATATATGTATATATAGAGGGAGTATTATTATGGAGGAAAATTGAGGGATTTTAAAGGTTTACATTGAAATGTTTCGGTTTTTAGTGTTTCAAATATTATGTAGATGGTAAATGTTATGAAACAGAATGATTACATGTTAAATATTTTATCTATATATACATATAGGGTGTCTATTTGGAAACTTAGAAATCTTCAGAGATCTTTGATATTAAAAATATTCGCAGAAAATCTGAACTACAACGATTCTGCAAAGTAAAGCAATTCTTCTTGTTTACTAATTTTACCACACATTATAGTTTTTTCCTTACCCTTGACGTCGTCCTCTTCAATTTTTAACTTCTATACAAAGTACATAAGTTACTGGAATCACCACGTTTTATAAGATTCTAAAGCGTTTGTAATCATTTTTATCCAATGTCTGTCTATCTGTCGGTCTGTCTGTCCTGCACAAAATTGCAGCCGTATTTTTGAAGCAATTGAAAATTGGTAAGAGCGATTTTTCCTCATGAGAACCATTCTATCAGAAGTTGGGTTTGATCGGACTAAAACTTCGGGTAGCCGCCGAACAAAAGTTCAGGTTTTTGTGTTTTTACATTACAGGGTATTGTAATGTTATTTATGGACCGATTTCAATAAACTTTGACATAAGACACTTTTTCAATGAAAGAACAATTGTGTCCAAAAATCAATTGAATCCGATTACAACTTCGTGTAGCTACCGAACAAAATTTGGTTTTTTTTTGTAGGAAATTTGGAGCATAACTTTGGATGCTCGAACAAAACTTTGAAATTTTTGTACAAAATAAATCATAAATTGTTTTATGAAATAATTTGATCGATATGTATAGAAGTTCCCATAGTGGTTTGCGCACTATACTTGTAGCTTGTTTCTTTTACAACAATTGGCTTGGACATCTACATATTCTATATTCTAATCGGTATCCTAACCTTTTTTTGCGTATATTATTCCGAAATCAAATAATTAAAAAGTATTTTGTTTGGCACTATCACAGACTATAGTAAACATAGTTCTAAACGTGTCTTAATTTTTCGTAACATCTCTAGTCTGTAAAGCATGTCATTTCATTAATAGTATTTGTAAATGTGACCAAAATCAGAATTCCATTTAGTACTATTGAAAAACATTTCCTAGGAGCTTTTGAATAACGAATCACAAAAGAGATGCTACCATTTTGGTTATCTCTAAAACCTAAGACATTTTCTCAAATAGACACCCAGTATACATCTTCTAATAGCCAAAGTATATTCACATGAAACTTAAGCATTATATTTAAACTGATTCTAAAATGCTTGTATGCATATTAAACAAAATTTTCGGGGATATAACAAAAGGTATTATAGTAGGAACATACCAAAATAACAAATACGAATAACTTCCAGCTTTATATATAATACTGGGTTGTAAAAGTTCCATAACAAAGTTCTCAGGTTAGATAGTTTAGTTGCAATTTTTGCCAAAAATATCATTTATATATGGTATATAGTATGGTATACAGTTCTGAGAATGCATACAAATTTTCATCGTTCAAAACATCAGACTATCCACACACACAATGGGATATGATTATAATAATTATTATTATTATGTAGTTTGTATTTGAGCTGGTTAAAGGGTTAAGAAATTACGTTTGTACATTAGGTAACCATAATGTGTACAAAAATTTAAGCTCATTGAACAAGTTTAAAATAATTTAATCGACATTTTGATCTTGTGCTTCAAAAAAAAGAAAAAAGAAGCAAATTAATATTGTGTATTACAAATTTTCATTATAATGGATTTAATGAGATTATCTAGGAGTAGCTACTTAATGAAAATATAGTAAAAAAAAGTACTCAATTTTGTCCAAAATATGTTAAATAAAGCTTTCCTGGTAGGAGCTCCAGACTCGTTACTATTTGCCATCGTCATTTGTCCCTTTTATGAGTATTTCAACGGCTGTTTTTTTTCCATAAAGATGAAAGCATTTTCTCTATATAAGCCGTTCATTTTGAAAGTGGCGTAAGTCCAATTTAAAAAGAAAAAAAAAGGTAAACGCCTTATAGTTATATAGATATATAGTACCTTCTTTTAAAACAGTTCAATAGTCAGTTATCTATCACAAAAATACTGAAAAAATGAATTATATTTGAACTGTGTAGTGCAATTTGTATTGGAATCATTTTACAAACCAATTCAGACATTTATTACGTATAACGCCTATGAAAAGGTGGACTATATGGCAGACATGACAGACAGGAATCAAATTCCTTGGATCTCAAAATATGTATCTTTTGTGATTACGATAATAATTTAGGTATATGAAAGTAAAAGTTTAGCAAATTGCTTAATTTAAGTGTTTTGTAAGCCAAAACAGTGAACTATGAGGATGATTAAATTACTGTAGATCCTATTTATTCTACGTAGCTATTCTGTATTCCAGACACTAAAATTAAGCTATTGCACTGTATTCTCAGGAAATATTCCACGACTTAAAAGAAAAGTCTAGAATTTTCCTGCAAAAACACTACACAAATTCACTATTATTAAACACCACACAACTTTTAGAAGCGTCAAGAATAAGCTTCTTGTCAAATAATAGAAAACACGTTTACATGCGGGAAATTTCTCGAGTTTAGAACAATGAGTATGTAGAAAAGAACAACGTTCAAACGAGAAGTTTCTAGTAGTTGCAGGATGAGCCATTTTTACTATAAATATGGAAGAAGAATGGTGCAATAAGATCAGTTTTAATCTGACAGTTGAAGTCTAAGCTTCGTCCGAGATTTGAAATGTGATTATTTGTGGGAAGCGACTAGGAAAGTGACTTTGAATACAAAAGTGGAATAGTGATCAATTATTGAAATAGTGATTGTGTATTTTTATAAACTGTGATAAATAATTTGTAATAATTAAATTATTGATAGACAAATATTTTTAAGACTAATTGTTAACGCAGAAATAATTATAAGTAAAGCTTATACACTAAATTCACATAAATAAAAAGTGTTATCATTTTTATAACATTGAACCAAACGGGTAGCACGTCACACTATTTTCAAAGTGAATTTAGTAAAATTTTTACATAAATTTTGAAAGAAAAAATATTTCTTTTATTTACAAAATTGTTCGTCTTATTAAAATACAAAAAACAAACATTCTAAATTAAAAACTTGTATTTCCTTTTTTCTTTTATCGATTTTCAAGATAATATTGGATAAAAAAAAAACATAAATTTTTATGTTAATTATGTAAAATTCACAGCCAAAACAAATTGTTTTTTTTCTACCAAAAATAAACAAAAAGAGGTGAAACATTTTGTACACAACAGCAAAAACCCACATTTTCTAGCAATTTTTATATCCTTGATGATCATCCATAATGAGAGAGCTTTTAAGAGCTTCAAAAGAAAAAAAAATTATTTTATATTTTCCAGAAAATCAAAACGATTTAAAAATGTTTTTCTTGATATAAAATGTATTTTTTTTTTTATATATATTCTTTGGTTTTTCTTCATTTTGAATTAAATTAAAGTTATTTTCAAAAAAGAAAATAGCATAAAAAAAAAGATTCAACCATAAAATTAAGAAGGATTTTGAAATAGAAGAGAAGTAATATTCAAGAATAAAATGAAAGTCAATTTGGGATTCTTTAAAGCTTAAAGAAAAGAAAAGAAATGATAAAGAAGAAAATCTACGAGCAAAAATATAAAAATATATAAAAAATGAAAGATTAAAGTATAAATAATATTAATGAGTGAAAGTCTTTCCGAAATTTGTTAGTCTCTATCAGTTTATCGGATTGGATTAGTACTTTCAACTAAGTAGAAGGGGTTGAATACTTGTTTCTATCATTACAGGCCTTTCCTAAGTAACACTGAAATAGTTAAAAGTATTTTTGATAGATAAATAATTGCTAAACCACAGCGAAATAATAGCTATATACTATGCTGTATTGGGAACTGCTAGCGTTAATAAAAACTATTACTGTAAAGTAAAGAAAAGTAGAGAGTCTCATCAGTCTCATGAGGCGAGGTCGAGGTCTTAACCAACTAGATCACCATTCTACACTGTACATACTAGTCTGTTCATTTGCCTTTTCCTCTAATATTCTGAAATCATTACAACTGTTTTGTCTTAAACCTCTCAATTGTTTACCAAATTGAGTTGTATCCTATTTTTTAACTTTTACATTAGCAAACTTTATTTAAATTCGATATGCGTTAGTCTAAAAGATGGCTGAAGATAAATATTCCAAATCTACGCAATGTGTATGAAGGAAAGTACTTAATTCTTAGTCGAAAATAATACCATTGGATATTTTCTTTGTATTAAAACTTATTATTAATGAATTTACGATGAATTCATTAATTAAATGTTTCTGAAACTCATTATGCAAATGAAAAAAAAAGCAAAATTAATTTCTCACACTTTTCTTAGGAGTATAAATGCCTGAAGTCAAACATAGCAACGGACTTTATCCTTTCAATTCTCTTCAAATTTCTGCTTAATTCATCAACTTTTAGCCATGTTCTTTCTATAACCATATTCTTTTGAGTAATTCATGGTAAATTTATATTTATTTAGTGTTATTTAATATTTTTCGTTTAATTAGAATAATTGGACTGTTCTAAATTGAATCAATAAAAAGAAAAATTATTTATTATTCTTCAAATGCATAAAAATATGTTTTCTTTCTTTTCCTAAAAATTTTAATGAAAGCAAATAAAAGTTCATATCACATACAACAAAAACTCCTTTACCGCACAGTACTACTATGACGGTATGTGATTATTCTATAAACCCTCAAGGGAACTAATTAGTAATTTACTCAAAGCTTTTTAGTATATATATATATAATGTTCTTTTATTATTCTATACGGTTAGCTTTTAATTTTATATCTGGTTTGGTTATTGCACCATTTGCACTAGCAAACCAGAATATTTTCGAAAATCTTGTTTTTTTTTAAGGAGAAAACTTCTTTCATCTCTAATTTTAAATAACATTCAAAGCACCAGGAATATAGAAATTATTCTCAATGGAATAAACTCGTTGAGATCAGAAATCTAGAATCACAATTGTAGAGACATTGATTTAATACATGAAATCTTTTCAAACATAATATTGCATAGTCGTATTTGCAATTAAAAATAAATAAATAAAGATAATTCGTATAATATTTTAGTGGATCAGCTGAACAAGTTTTTTTATATTTACCGAATGTTTTATATCGAAGAACACATGATTAATTAGTCTTTCATACGGCGATATTTTGTTGGAAATTCATAAATGCAACTTTACATACTTATCTAGAATATATAATTTTTTTTTTCTTTATATAAGTCCATTTGAGATAAAATCATTAAAATTCCCTAACTAATTTCATCAAAATGGAGAAGAATTTAAGATAGAGAAGCTTTATATTTACATTAATAAAGGATGTTTCTAATAAGTGGTCTATGCAGTTCATAGTAAATACTGAAAATACAATGTTTATGGCAGAATTAGTGTGTAAGTAATTTAGTAGTAGTAGTCCCTGTACCCATTTACAAAGCTTTTCAATTTATTAACAGCCATTAGGGAACAAACTACTGGGTGATTTTTTAGGCGTTTGGTTTTTTAATTTTAAGAAAAAACACAGAAAAATGTAAAAAGTATATAAAATTTTTATTTAAATGGATAAATCAATTCTTGCCGTTACTTTTTAAAGAATATTTCATGTAAATGTTGATAACGACTAGTTTTTAAGTGGCCCATTCGAGAAGTCCAATTTTGAAGCACTTTTTCGAGTATTTCGAGTGGTATTTGGCGAATAACGCAAGTAATGTTGGCTTCCAATTCATCAATCGTACCCGGCTTATCTATGTAGACTTTGGACTTTACATAGCCCCAAAGGAAAAAGTGTAGAGGTGTGATATCACACGATCTGTGTGGCAAGTAGCGCCGTTTTGTTAGTATCAAATATCCTAGAGATCACGGGCTTCAAATTGAGGCAGCAAATAGTCCGTTATCATGGCACAATAACGGACGCCATTGACGGCCATTCTGATTTTTGAACAAATAGACTCATAAACCACCACAAACCGTACATTTCTCTGCATGTAATGGTAGCTCTTATATATATAAATATAATATACTCTTCGGCTTGCTCATTAGCACAAATACGGCATTTTTGGCTATTGACGTATCCATTTAGCCAGAAAAGGACCTTCATATTTTGAATTGCTGGACACCACATTCGTAGCAACCGAAAAGCCAAGACAGTGTGTGCTATAAATTCTAACTATTATAGGTATCTACTATTTAGACTACAGTACACAGACCACTTTTTGAAAATAGCCTAATTCTATATCATTCGAATTTTAATGAGTGGTATACACACCATGACTATATAGAAGTCCTAAAATGGTTGTTATTCACATTGAAATCACTAAAAAACAAAAAAATCAATTATATAATTCTTAGTAAAAGTTCTAAACAAAATATTTCGGTATAGTACATAGCATTCGGGAATAAACTTGAACTTAAAAACATTTCTACTTCAAAGGCCGACATGCCCTAGTGAGATTATAATATAGAAGAAAATAAATAGGAATTCTTAGAATAACAGTAGAATTAAATTAGATCAGAATTTTCTTGAAAATTCAATAGTAATTGAAATAAGTAAAGAAAGGACACAATAACTTGAAGACCGTAAGAACGTCGTAGGTCGAAATAAAATACATATAGTATCGTAGTTGGTTTTGAGAGTAATTCAGTAATATGTACTCCAAAACGCACATCCTTTATCGAGGAAAATTCAATTTCAATGGTCGTATTCGTAAGAAATGTTGTATTTTTTTCTTTATTTTACAGAGTTTTCATAATTTTCGAAAAAAGAAAAACGTTTATTTGAATTTAAAAAAACAAAAAAGACGATATGAAATTTTCATTTTCCTCGTAATTGACCTTTAGTTCTTAATTTTAGATAAAAAAAAAAACATTCCGAACCGAAGAACTAAGATAAGAGAATTTTCATTTAGTTAGATAGATCCCTTTTTTTCCTTCGTTAGTCATAAATTATTTAATTAGACATTAGTTCAAGGATGAAAAGGAGTTTCTATTTCATTCCTCACCAGACTGAAAGCTTTTGTATTATGACTGGTCTTCTCTGATCCTTTTAAATTGTATCCCCGTTTTGCTTCGTTTTTTTTCGAAAAAAGAAAAACATGGAAAAACGCATAGTTTAAAGACGATGAGAAAAGGAAAATATAGAAAAAAAAAAAAATTTATGTATATAAAATTCGGAAAACATTAGAAAGAAAATGTTCCAAGAAGAAAGTATTTTATATACAAAGTGAAAGGGAAAAATTCGTTTATTCATTCATTAGCGGCCTAAGGGTGAATTTCTATAAATAAAAACAAAAAAAATTCAAGCCGAATGGAATGAGTTTTACAAAAAAATAAGCTATTTTACTGTAAAGTTAATGGTAAACTTTAAAGTCAGCAGTGCCTGATGTCTAATTAGTATAAATTATCCAATTAGATGCTCGCAAAAATCATTCAGTTTAGAAACCATCACATTTAAAAAAGAAAACGAAAAAAAGGATGAACAATTAAGTGAAAAAAGGACGAAAAGTTTATTTGGTTTTTCTTTTCACGATGGTTAAAATGTTCTACTTGGTATTTGAATATTTCTTTTATAATTCCTTTTTTTTCCGAGTAAAATTGTTTTAAAACAGTAAATTCTTATTAAAAACTCATTTATGTGAAAAAGCTTTCAGTTCAGTGCAAAATTAAAATAAAACATCATTAATTAAACACAGTTTTATATGGCTTCATTTTCTTCATATCCCAGCAGCTATAACTACTTGCTGTCGGTTACCTAGAACTAATTCTTCTCATGCTAAACACAGCTGGAATACAGAACACAGAATATCTATAATGAAACCTATTTGCTACTCAAAGTCCAGACAGATTAGTAGGCCATTAATGTTCTGTCTCTAATCAGCTAGACTCATGGGTCGAACAACATGTCTAGCAAAGCATAAGTAATCATAACGTCCTAATAAGCTTTGTACTAACTTCAATTAAACACTAATTTTCTTCAATTTTTAGAATGAACTAGCAAAAAAAAAGAAAATTACAAAAGTCCTAATAAGAAACACATAAAATGTTTAATAATGTTCTCTATTCTGTTCAACTTCCGTCAAAGTTTCTTCTTTCTTCTCCATTTTTTTATTATAACAATTCATAATAAGTTATATCATTTTATTTTCTTTTCTTTAAGATTAGAAAGAAAATCGCCACATGATTTTTCTTTTCTTTTTCTATATAAAAGACACACAGCCAGAAATCTCTAAGGATACTCTGTATATAGGTATTAAAAAGGAACGAACAAGAAAAAAAAATTAATCACATTTAATGAGACAAAATAATTAACGCAAGTTTTTTCACTTGTACCATTGCCACGTTTTATTTTCATTTCTAGAACAAAATGAGAAACGACTACTCACACCCACCGGCACCATCAAAATCACCAGGACTCAATCCAAACACTACCGTTGTCGTCGTCGTCGTAGTCATCATCATCATCATAGTTCCCCAGAAAAAAAAAACCATAAAATGTTTAAAAACAGGATGAGTTTTCTTTTTGATTACTTTAGAAATGATGACGGAAAATTAATTCAGTCACGGTCTTTTCATCCACCTTTATTCAACCATTCAAATATTAAAAAAACAAAAATTTCTAGGTGAAGGGCAACATCATCATCAAGGATGGTATATGATATTTTTTGAATGCTTCTAAACCTCCTCCGAAAAAAAAAACGAAGAAACACAAACTTTACTATCATTAAAAACATTGGCTATATAATATTGTTAAGGATATTCCCTGCCTATTTATGAAATTCATTCAGGATGTTGTTTCTTTACGATGGAAGATAATTTCGAGGTGTAATTAAAAGTAAAATTATTTTACAGGAAACACTTATTATAACCAGGTATTTAAAATGGATGTTTGAATGATGATCAACGATGATGATGATGATGTTGATGATGATGGACCTGTTTGTTTCGTTTTTTCTTTTCATTATAATGGGTTTGAGATGGCGGCGTTGAATAGCATAAAAATCAAATTATATATCAACGAAAAATCTTGTCAGAAGCAGATTAAAATTTATTTTTGTATACCATCCCAGACGATGCCAATCTAATAATAGACGCCAGCCACCATAGAAGTTTTGTTTCTTTATGTTTCCATCCGGATTTTTGAAAGGAATATAATATTTTAATTACACAGATAAAATGTTCATCATGATTTTAGTTAAATATTGTACAATAAATGCTATTTAAATATGATCCAGGATTAGATGAATCTATTGGATTAAAAAGATAGTTTGATAATATCTGAAAATTCAGTGAAACTTAGTAAAATTTGTAAAGAAATCAGTTATAATTAAAGTAATTTTTTAGTAATATTTAAATTGAAAAAAAATTTGGTTTGAAAAAAGGACGAGTTTTCAAAGAATGTAATCAGCCAAAATTTTTAGTTACATTTCAAAGAAAATTTGTATTATAAACTTTTCGAAGCGAGTCAAAAAGTCGTTGTGTTTACTTTTTTCGGTGAAAAATGAAAGGTGAATTTTCATAAAACAATATACAATATTTATTGTCTATTTCGGCCGATAATCTTTTACCATTTTCCTGGCAGAGCGCCATCATCCTGTCACTGTAGAACTTTTCGGGTTTTCTGGGCGAAAAACCGAGACAAAATATTTTCACAAGCTTCTTTCTTTAGAACTAAAATCCACGTGAATAAGACTGGAGTGGTATTCTATAACGCGACAGGCAACAATCGCTTGTCGCTTTCAGGATTTCGTAAGGTGATATCGCCGCATATTGATGAATTTGGGGTGACAGCTGAAAGCCTGTCGCTTTCATATAATTTTAGAATCTAATCGCCTTCCATAATTCCGAAATATGCGGCGATCATTTTCAAATAGGTTATACGTGATATTCGCCTGTCGCCTTACATAATGTCACTACAGTTCCGCAGAATCTAAAATAGTTGCTTGTCTCATGTTACAAGCTTTGAAATATACAGTAGGGATACATCAAAAGTTTGTAACCAAACTATCTAAAATTTTGCTTTATAAGATTTTAAAATTCCTACTAAAACATGGGTAATTCAATAAAAAATAACTTAGTCTTTTGTTAAATTTAATCACTGCAATGTCACGCCAGTTCTAATAAGTGCAAATAACCAGTTCGCCTATAACATGGGTTTTGGATGACAAAAAGAATTGCGGGAGCCTTCCTTTTCGGTTTCCCTTGTCGTAGAAACATTCTTTTCTAAAAGTGTTACAACGAATTGAAATTAATTTTCAATTTAATAAAGGATGATGTGATTTATATATCCAGATAAAAAAAATTCTATCAATAATTCTAAATATTGTATTTTAATTTTAATAATTTCAGAGTTTTCCAGATTTTTCTTATGTTTTCCAACAAGATACAAAAAAAAAGACTCCTACTCTCCTAGCCCTTACATTCGTTTAGTAGTCCTACAATAAAATATATATAAAATAAAATGGCATTGAAATGTATAGAAACATTTAATGAGTCAGAGAGAACCATTAATTTCCATTTAAAGTCGTAATAAATTAGGACGACGTGCGTTCCAAACTGCTGTTCCTCTCATAGCGAAAAACCGCGTGATAATTAAATATTTTCAAGCTTCTTTCTTTCTGGTAGAAATATAATTCTTAATCTTGACTGTTTTCTTTTTTTTTTTGGTATTTTCGAAGGGCTTCTTTCTTAAAGTGATATATTGGGATGAATCTTTTAAAAAATGTTTTATAAGTCAGTTGGATGTACAAAAATTTAATATTGTCGGCGGCATAGGGAAAGTTAAAAAGATAAAAACAAGATAAAACTTATAGCTGTTAAGAGGACTGTGTTGAATATTATCTTCTTCTTGGGAAAATATTCTTCCTTTTTTCTGTGTATTATTTTTGAAGGAATAAAATATAAAAAACGTATTTTCGAAATTATTTCTCTTTAAATGGGAAAAAGATTTTTCCTACAATAAGGACAAAAAGGCCGAATGATTTCATTTTGATTTATATTTAAACAAATGAAAATATTTTCATTTATTTTTAAATGACAATTAAATAACGAGAAAACATGTTGAAATTAGAAATTACGAAATTCATATATTCTAATTTTGTAGGTTTTTGAATAACAAATAAATCCTAAAGATGAAATTATTGAATTTATTAAAATTATAATTTATATTTAATAAATTATTAATTAAGTAAACACAGATTTTGTTTTAACGAATTATTTAAAAACATGTTTTTTTGCTACATTATGGATAAAAGATAAATAGATAGATAGGTTCTAAGGTTAGGTAGGTACGTAGGTAGAGCAGGAGCACTGCGAACAACATCAGGCACCTTATGGTCCCTTTGCTAACCGGGTTCTAAGGTTAAGGCTTTGAAGAAGATTAAGTGTAAGATGATTATAGTTCTTAGTTGCATGCTTCACAATTACTATGGTATGGGCATTGCTGACGTAGAATATTGTCCAATAAGTACCGGTACCTTAACTAAAAAAAAGTTTTACAATACAAAATGTGCGTTCTTTTTCCATGAAAAACAATTAGGCACATATGTAAAACAAAGAACAATCTCTCCATACTCTGTCCTCGAAGTAAACGTAATCAGGCTAGTTTCGAAGACGATTTTCAATTAAAACTTTTCTGAAATAATTTGAAATAAAGTTCAACTAACTGTTTTTGAAATTTTAATTTTTCCCATTATTTATTTTTAATGTAATTTCCAATCAAAAGAAGAAAAAAAAAAACAGAGAAAATATTTTAAATAAAATAATAAACTTTTCTCATAGCTGCTGGAACTTTGTTCATTTTCCAGAAATTCTAGAAAAGTGTCAATTAAATTGTGAACCAAACAACTTTAAACAGGAAAACAGATTGAAAAAGTTTCAATAAGATGTTTGAGGCACACAAAACAAGAAAAAAGAAAAATACAAAAGCTCAAATGTTAAAAAAAAAAATATATATAGATATATATAGAATGAAAATTCAGTGTCCTGTGTGTGGAAAATTCTTCTATATTCGAGAAATGAAAGAGAGAAGAGTTGAATTTCAAATGAAAATTCTAATATGAAAATATATAAAAAGCTTTAGAATGAAAACTATTGGAATTTTCATAGAATTTAAACAGATTAGATTTCCGGTCCTCGGATACAGCATATATGAAAAACAAGATTATTTCGAAATTAATGGCCTGTTAAAATTTTTATTTGAATTTTTATTCTATGCGCAATTACGAATAAAACTAGTGACATTTTCAATTGATGAAAATTATTGCTTTTTGATATGGATTTTTTCGAGAGTTGAAGTTCGAGAGCCAAAAAAAAATTCCTCTTTTTTATGGCGGAAATCTGATTTTTATGTAATTGAAATATAAAAAAGCTGTAGAAATTGTAATAAAATAATGAATTTTTATGTTTTTGAAATACGCTATTTCGGCGTTTTAAAATCAAGTATTTAAAATAAAAAATTTTTTCCTACAGGATTGGTAACAAAATCTGGATTTTTATCTTAACGATTATAACATAGAGTAAGAAAAAATTTCCCGATAGTAAGACGCCTTAATACTTGAAACAGTTATGTTCTTACCTAAAACACGTACGCCTCTTCACCGACTTAAAGAACTGGAATAAAAGTAAAATGGGTTACAACTTCATAGAAATTATATTAGGAAGATGAATCTCTCTATTATATAAAAAAGTTTCCTGCGCAAATCATTTATATAAATAAAATGAAATAAATTCTTTCGGGCGAATTGTATGCATGCTTTTAGGCGAATCACTCTGTAATAAAAAATATTTTTTTTCCGCATATTTATAATTATAAATAATTAAAGCAAGCATACTTTTAGGCGCATATATATTCAAGGAAATACTTTTACAAATGAATATAAATATAACTCACAAATTAAAAACGAAGAATAGAAAATTTAGGATCTTGAAAAATTGACACGGAAAGAAAAAGAGAATCTTATTCTACCATTAAAGAAAATAAAAAAAACAAAAGAATAGTGTCTGATACATTTTTTGGTTGTTGTTTATAGACACGGAGATTGATGAGCGAAACGAGCAGAAGGCGGAGCCGCCTAGTATTCGAATAAAACTCTTATATTTTGGAGAAAAAAACAGTATGCTGAGGACCTAAAACTAGGTCGTTTACCTTAATTATGCAAAAAAAAGTAAAAATTCTAATTAACTCACCTTTTAGCGAAATCTTCGAAGTGAAAATCTTTTTCAATTATCCCACCATCATCTGGAAAAGGAAAATATAAGAAGTAAATGTATTCAAGAGGGATACTTTAAATAAATTGAAAATGAGGCCAAGTAGTTAATTTTTTTTTAAAGAAAAATGCAATTTTATTTTTCAATTGATTCATTAAAAACTTTGATAATTAAAAATGTATAAATTATTAAAATAACTAACCATCTTCAAATTCTTCGTCGTTTGGTTGTTGATCATCTTCATTATTTTCTTCATCTGGCAAATTTGAGTTTTCCACTGAAAATTAAAAAAAAAGAAAATTTAAAGATGTTTTAGTTCTTAAAATTCTAAAAAAAAAAAAAATTTCCTGAGCCAGCATTTCGTGATTCGATCAGTCATTATTTCAATGTTTTACAAGAATACAAGGATCATAAAATTTCAGTTTTTTTCTTTTTGGAAATTAAAGTAAAAATCTGAAAAATCAACTATTCAAAAAAATTTACGTTTTTAAGATTTTCGGATATAAATTGCACAGAACGGACTTAAAGACGAGTATTCTTCTGAGAGAAAGTCATGCTTTTTTTATAAATCGACTGCACTTAATTTATAATTCCTTTGATTATAAAAGAAATACAAAAAAAATAATAATTGCAAATTAAACGAAGCAAATAAAAATGCAAGAACCAGACAGAAATTTTTCTTGGAACAATTAACAAAGCTTAACTTTCTTCTACTCGGAGAAACATCTATGGAAGCATTTTTATATACAATATATTTTCTTCGATTCAATACAATGATAGTATATGTTATGGTTGAAGCATCACATTAACAAATGGTCAATTTATTTACAAATACAAATGTATAAATATCGAATGGGTCACAATTTAACAGGCTGGAAAGTTTTTATATAGGGATTTTATAGGCTCCAAATGTATATCTAGAAGGTGTTTTTTTTTTGGGAAACGAGAAAATGTATCTAACAAAAAAAAGAAAATTTGTATTTGCAAACATTCAACAAGATCCTTCGATCGAAGTTAAAAGTTTAGATGCTCGAATACTACAATACACCTAGCTATCTTCCATTTCTTTCGAGTCTATAACTGCAAGTTACCTTAATAGAATTAACGTTCTATTCTTTAGGGATCCTATCAATCGTCTATTTGTTTGACGTATCCAGGTTGATATTTCTGGTTCGAAATTTCATAAAATTCTTTATGAAACCTTATTGTTATTCTTGTTTCTTTCAAAAGTACTATACATTAAATATTGGCCACTACCTTGTATGTCCAATGGCCGTTTGCAATATTTAATTATAAATTGGAGAACTCATCAAATGTCTACTGGGTTGTAGCAAACGTTTATAATCTATTCACATATAAGTATAAGCTCGAGAAGAGGATAATTGAAAGATTCAAAGATGTCTCAACTAAACATCGATCGATCTTATTTAATTTCTGTTTTACACTCAATTTTCAAATCATACTGATACACAACAACATATTGACTTCTGGCCTATCCTATCTAATAAGGTTTTATACAGAAATGAAAGTCCTTCTTTATTACAATCGTATACTATTATTATAAGAAAATAGTTATATAGCATAGGGTTTTTGTAGTTGCTTTTGAATAGTGTCTGATGGTGAACATATTCCCTAGAAATAACAAGAACTAGTAATTACGGTTCAATGAAATTCTTGTTATTTAGCAATTACTTGAACATTGGAGATATATACGTATGTACATTGGAAAGCCGACAGCAACAATGGGATAATTGTTTCGTTTAAGGGCAAATTGAAAATTGCATTCAATTTCTTTGACCTATTTGCTAGTTTGAGAAATATTCGAAATTGTTTTGTAGTAGTACAGTTGCAATTTCAACATTTCATGTCTCAATGCCTGGGAAAGGCAAATAAATTTAGAGTATAATTGGCAAAAAGACGATAGGTTTTGTTTTCTATGCCATATTATCTAACTTTTTTCCTATTTTAAAGAATTAAATTGTTGGAGATTAATTTTATTGATATTAAAGATAAAAATTTGTCTAAGAATAGAATTGTTGACTTATTTCAATTAAATTGTATAAAGTAAAGAGAGAAAATAATTAAACTCGAAAGAAAGAAAATCAATCAACCACAAATAAAAAAAATACACTTATCTCAGTTTTTCAATAGTTTTTAATTAAAAAAAAATTAATTAATTAATTAAATGATGTTTGGAAAATATTTAATTGAAGGAGAGTCAACTATTTGGAAGGCAATTTGTGGTTCTTCACATATATTTCTTGAAGTATCTAGAATTCCTTTATTGTCTTTAAAACAGAAAATAGCACAAAATAATGAACTCGACAAGATTGGTGATTATAATTGAGGCGGTAATTGTATATTTGAACACTTGCACTACAAGAGTGAAGCAGAGAACTGACTACCAGAATAATTTTTGGTGTGAGGAACTCATATGGGTTCCAACTACAATGGAAAAAATTATGTTATGTAATTTAGTATAATTAGAACTAACGAAAATTCAACGTCTGATTAATTCGCGCTACAGAAACTAGAATAGTAATGACTCAAAGATCACTTGAGTCAATAGTTAGAAAGATAGTCTTTTAGTAAAGATAGGAAAGTATTTACACAAGTGTTCTAACTATTTAGTTAGGAAGGAAATGAGTCAGCGAGTTTAAGAAAGAAATTTGTAATATGTACATATTTAGGATTCGGCCAAGAAATAGTTAGAATAAATAGTTTAATTATTTCATGGTTAAAAGATATTTGGTTAGGATGCGCCAAAGATATCCCGTTTGGCTTTAACAAATGTAAAAGCACAGATGGTGTGAAAACCATGTTTTCCCATCGTCGTGGGTGATAAAGACCAAGTTTTAGCTAGAATATTTAAAGAAAATAACGCCAACAGGAAATAGATAAGAAAATCATATATGCGATTAGGCAGGGATACAAGTAGAATTAGAAAATAGAATATTAGTTAGTTAGTTAGAGTCAGAGAATTCGAAGGTCTAGATTATCAATGCGTACGAAGACCGCTTGACGTGCGCGTAATATTTCTAAGTTCGTAAGTGAATTATCTTTAAAAATCTTTTCGGTTGGATACTGGGTGTTACACTAGACACAGTAGTGTTTGTGCTCAAAAAAATCAATCAATTCAATTAAAATGAAAATAAACACTTACAATATCGATCCTTTATCTTACCCCTTACCCCTCGTTACAAAATAATAATAAAAAAAATGCACAAATACGAGAATCAAAAGTAGTCCTATAATAAATTTGTATGCAAGTCCATTTATCATATTTAATCCTGCAATTATGCAATTTTAAATGTAAATTAAATGCAATTAATCACATCGAGAATACAACAGGTGGAGTTTGTTTAATAAATTAATAATTATAAATAAGTGCAAGAAATTACACTGAAAGAAATGGTATCAATAAATGAAAATGTTTTAAATGTATTTGGAAAATTTCAGTTTATTTCTTTTAGCAATAGATGGCGAGATGGTGTGTTAAATTTATATTTTTACCAACAACCTATGCTGTTTTTATAATTACACGAAATTCAAGGAAATTAAAAAAAAAAAAAGTGATAAGAAAAATATACAATTAAATTAAATAAATAACGAAGAGAATTTTAGAGTTATAATTATCACATGAAACAAGTAAACAATTTCACAAGCATCCAGAGAAGTACATGTACTAGTCATGTCTGTCCAGGCAGTCCAGGGGACTCATGAAAATATTCTTCTTGCTTTTATATAACACCGAAGCTGTTTCTTGTTTAGTTTAATATAATATATCAAACACACAAATCATAAGTTATATACGTTTTCATAGAAACACAACTCTTGTTAGAGCATTTTATACCATTTTTCTTTTTCATCCTTGTTTAAATATCCAAAATAAACAAAAATATAGTTACTTTTATTATGTCATTAAAATCACATTAAAAAGGTTTTTTTCATCATGATGCCAAAAAAAAGGGAAAAATGGGGATACAAACCTTAGAAGGGAGGATGTGTACCAAAGAAAAAAAGAAAGCTTTTCACTTTTAGATAAGGGAAAAAAAACTATACACATAAGTAAAATATAATATAATAAAGTTTCGAGTATATTTTTAATATCCTTGTTAAAACGTTTGCGCAAAAAAAAGGATAAATAAAACGTTATTCGAAGTATTTTTCTGTTGTAAAATGAAAAATTTTCGAGAGATCGAAGTTTTGAAAAGCTCGTAAAAAAACAACAACAACAAATGAAATGTGTTCGTTCTCATTTGGAGTCCCTTATTAAAAACGTGTTTACATTCCTTTTAACTATTATTATTTTAGTGAAACGATGCTAAAATTGGTAAAATACGAACATAAAGAATTGGTCTTGAACTTTGTGTGTCGTATTTTCTGGAATAGAATCACGTCAATTTCTAATAGCACTGGAACACGTTTCAAATTATAGACGAGAGAATTTTAGCACCTGTTTAAAAAGGTGAGAAAGAACACAGTTGCTGCTATATAAAGCCAATTTGAAATGAATTTCGACGAAATTAAATTTAATTAAATGTTAATTTTGCAATTTTTTCTTTTTATTTTAAATTTGTAAATTGAAAAACGATTTTTTAAAACTATAAAATTATATTTGTCTTAAACTTAAACTATTCGATCAAAGTATCCATAAACTGTTAAGTATAAGAACGAAACCATCCAACTACTTTCTTATACGCAATATTTGAAATTAAATCCCTTGTAAACTTTACGACAAAAAGAAAAAATCTATTACAGATACTTTAATTAGACCTGAGTCAAAAAATTCAATAAGTTGAATCAAGATTTAAATAAATTGTAATGAAAAACGTGAACTCATCTAAGTTCATCCAGATACAGTCAAGTCTCCTATAACGCGTTGTTTTTAAAACGCGATTTCCATATAGCACGGAGCGAAAAAGCGACCGCTCTTCTATAACGCGCTCTCCTTATAACGCGTTTTTCATACAAGAACACTCCAAAAACTCAAACAAATTTTAAAATTTTAACTTATTCGATGTGTTCAATTTACATAGTTTACATTATTCTCAATCACCCAAATGTGAAAATTGTTTTTCTTTTCCTCCTAACCGCACTTTATTGATACAGCCGCTGGACCAAGAAATCATTCAAACTTCAAAATGTACTACATAAGCCAATTTTTTCAAAAGATTTTCAATAGATTAGAAAATGATGAAGGTAAAACTCTATTTCAAATTTGTTAAGAATTTTCTATTTTAGATTGCATTCACCTCAGCTTGTGCAGAAATTAAACCGTCAACACTTAATGCAATGTTGGAGACCTCTTTTACCTAAAATGGTTCAAAAGGAAAATGATATTACAGCCCCACTTACAGAAATAGTCAAAATTGCTTCAGCTTTAAGCAGTGAAGGATTTGCAGATATAAACCATAATGATTTAGAAGAACTACTTCGGGAAAAGAGTTTAAATGAGAAGGAATTGGTGGAATTAATTGCTGAATCTACCTCAAATGCATTTGTGGAAGAAAAAACGGATAACTTGATACTTTGAGAATGCAGTTTTCACATATATACATAGGTCTGAATTATTAATTTCTGAGATTCCATATAACGCGGTACGAATTCATTTAATTTGTATTAATTCTGAGTTTCTTATAACGTGATTTCCATAGAACGCATTTCCCGATTTCAATAATTCTGAATTTCTTATAACACGGTTTCCATATAACGCGGTACCAATAATTGAGTTATAGGAGACTTGACTGTTAGGAATGATTCTTTGAATAAAACTAAAAAGCGTATTCAATAAATAGAGTTCTCAACTTTCTGATTTGGTCACATTTGCAGTCTGCAAAACATTTTGTTAGAAAAAAACTGTCTACGATATAAAAATGGATGTCTTTAAAGTCTTTTTTTTATAAATACTATTAGAGAAGGCATTCTTTGCAGCGCTGCAATGATGTAAAACTGTTTCTTTTCAGTATGGTAAAGCTGACTATAATCAAATTTTGGTATTTTACCTATAAGTCTATGAGGTATTGGTAACATCGATTTCAACTGCAGTAATATTACTCTAACAGCTGCTAATGTGTTAAGGGCTTCTTCAGCAATATAATACGTCTCTCCAGGGTACGTAACAAACAGAATAAACCTCGCGTGTACTATACCCACAGAAGAACATTTCTGTGGTAATTAATTAAATAAGTAATAATTTGAAGGGTAAGCATGACCCTAAAACAATTCTATTTAGTTGAAATCCCTTCCGGGAGTAAATAATTTAGTAAATACTATTAATTAATTAAATTATGATTGACTTGTCCTCCTTCGAGCATAAAAAAGAATTTGACTTTTTAATTTTCTTCGAAAGAAATTCTCGAAATATTTTTATTTATAATGAAAACCATTTTATTTTCTTCTTTTTTTTTTACATATACAAATATGTATTGGGAAACATTGGGAAACTTTGGTATTCCATATTTTCCCAAAAAAAGAAAAACCGAAAACTTTTAATTTTGATATTGTTTCAATTAAGTTTTATGATATTTGCCGAAAGCATTTTATATTTTAAATTAAATTTTCAATTAAATATAAAACAGAAAAGTAAAAAAAAAATAAAAACTTTTAGAATAATTTTAAATTGATTATATGCCTTCCAGCCATTAAAATATAAAAATTTACGTTTTTTTCTACCGAAATACTAAATATACTAAATTCTAATTAGAAAATATAAATCGAAAATATTAAAATAATTTACAAGAATTTGAATAAATTTCAAAAGAATTTTCGGAGGCCCTTTTTTTCTGATGAAGAACTTCTAATTTATTCTTCTTTTTAAGTTGAAGTAAAAGATAATTAAAATTTTTGATAATTTTAGAATAATTTTAGTACCATTTGTTCTTTTATAAACTTCTGCTCGGTGCTCTAAATTTGTGCCTAATTTAATTATCAGGAGCTATGAAGTTTCTCCAACATCGTAGTGGAATCTTCTTGACATGATCCCGTCTACCCCGGATATCAAAAATTACCTTAAGTTAGGTAATATAAAAGCTTTGACTCGCAGAATACAGTACCACGAACTCTTAACAGGATTCTAAATACTCTCATATAACCTAAATGATTAATTTTCACTCAGATTTGTCATATTTAACCAGTACGGGAATATTTTGAAGTATATTACAAACACCCTTTTAACTGAACTCTTTATTATTCCCATAACACACCAATTTAGGGAATACTTTTAAAAATAACCAAACCATAGTGCAAAATCAATTAAAGCATAAAATAAAAATCAGTCAGAAATAATCTAAAACTAATTTAAAGTGCCATTTAAACAGAATGCCATCACAAGATATAATAATTGAAATAAATTAAAAGGAAATTTATTATGATTTTCATCAGGTATTCATTTGTAGCCATTACTTTTCTTTTTTCTTCTTAATTTGAGTCGTAGTACTCAAGACCCTTCTTATATAATTCACCTTTTCCTGGAACTGGCAGAAATGAATTAAATACAACCTAACCAACCAACCCCATGTCAGATAATACACAATTGTTCACATATGATGGAGGCGAATAACTTCTTGTTCTGAGGCAATGAGTCGTGTACGTATATAACTTTTATATATAAATAATAACCTGGGGAGAGAAACTTCTTAGGTTTCCTAGATGAAAAGTCCTCAATGCTGTCAAATACCATCACATAAGTTCTGGTTGTTTTTCGGAAGCACCACACTAATATCACAATTCGTCCGGATTTAATGTGCTATGCATGGTTGACGTTATAATAAGGGAACGAACGGTTGCAATAATTCGAATATTTATGGCATTGGATTAAGTGTGTGTTTGCGTCGTCTACTTCAGTTCATATATCATTTGACTGATGATCTCATTTTAAGACGAATATTTGGGGGTGACAGTAGAAGTGATTTAAAGATGAAATTTCCTTGTTTTTGCTTTTATTTTGTAGGAAAATTTCCTTTTTCTGCAATCACTTTTTTTTAGAGACTAAATAGCTTCCATTTTATAATTGAATTATACTTCTTGAAGAAAAGTGAAATATATTTATACTGGAAATAAATTAGTTTTTAGTTCTTGAACTTAATAGCTTTTACAAATCGGATTAGTTCAAAGGATTTTGAGTTTTAGTTTTTTAGAAATTGAAAAGAAAAATCAAATATTGTGAAGAATAAATAAGGTATTTGTTTGCTTACCAGCATATTGTGGGTTTCCTAAAAGGCGAAATAAAAAGAAAATACAACATGTTTGATAAAGAAAACTATATTTTATACTAGGTACTTGTAATGACGAATAAAAATAGGATAAAAAAATTTATTGTTTGAGTTTGGGATTCGAACCCTAATTCTCAGACAAACAACATTTGAGAATAATATAAATTGTCATCAAGAAATTATAAATTGCCTATTTTCAAACAAGGCATGACATACGTTCAGACCAAAGTTGGATATTGTTCGATATTCTGCCGATTTTAGTCCAGTAAACTAATCCTCTTTTATCCTGAATTTTATAAACGACAGCCTCAAGACGAAAAATAAGACTTTTAAACATTTTTAGTCAGATACTTTCATAAATTACTTTTGGTTCGACGAATGTTCTTCGTGATTTTAGTGCCACACTAGCTTTCCTAACCAACACCCGTGTGTATAAACAACAACCAAAATACTAAACCAATTAAAAAAGTTTATCAAGGACACTATTCAATAAGTTTTTGTTTTTTTTTTATTTTTTTAAGATTCTCTTTTTCTTTTTCTCTCCGTCTCAATTTTTTAAGATGGTAAATTTTCTATTCTTCGTCTTGAATTTGTGAGTTATATTTAAATTCATTTTTAAAAGTATTCCATTGCATATACTCCCCTAAAAGTATGCATACAATTATTTATAAATGATTTGCGGAGAAAAACTATTTTATATAATAGATAGATTAAACAAAGTTTAAATTCATGTTTATGCTCTATTCTTACATTAAAAAATGAGATATTAAATAAGTTCTGAACGATCAAATAAAATTGTTATGCAAAAAATATTGAGTGTAAAAATATAAACATATAAATTATGATAAGAAGATATTTTTGTTGTTTTACTAAAGATTTGTGACGAAATTTGTGATAACAATTCATACTACTAAAAGTATTCCAACTTGATTCGGGGATCATCTTCATAAAAAAATCCAACTATATACTTTAAAATATATGAAAAACGACAATAAGAGAAAAGTACTTTTAACATTTTATTGTTAAAATTTTTCTATGACTCTACAACATATTAGAGTTCTTATCCGTATTGTTTTAAAACTCTTGAATTTGATGTAATAATATTTTATCTAGAAATATGATTATTAGAAAAGTTTTCTTATACAATATAAAAAGTGTATATTTATCTTTTAAATAAAAAAAAAATGTTCAACCCTTACAAAATACAAAATTCTTATTATAGGCAATATAAAAGCCAATATTATCCGGATTTTGATTATGCAATTAAAGTATAAAAACCACATACGACACACTATGTATATAGAGAGAGGCCTTTTATATATTGTTTTGATAATTTGAATATATTGTCCGAAAAGTTTTCGCATATAATATAAAACAATAGAGAATAATTTTTGGAAAATTGTTCGTACACAATATCTATAGTATATGTGTAATAACAAGGATAGTGTTTTCATATAGATATTATTAGTTGCCCATAAGGCATATACCAAAAACTGGTAAATGACTACGTGTATATGGGAATATATAATCTAATTTGCATTTGGAAAGTGTCATGGACTATGCGATAAGAGTTAATTGGAACTTATCAATAAATATACAAATATAGGAGGGAATATACTAAATTCGATATGAAAAGGATGAACACTTCATATTGATATGATGCCTCGTGAATGTACTATATGAGGATTAAATATACTAATTTATTTGTATCTTTTTTTGGTTGTCGTTATATCAAAAGAAAAATAACATTTTATTAGTCAATTCTAATTTATTGATTTAGGATTCTTTTTTGATGCACAGTTCAAGCAGTTATATATTTTTATTTAAATTTATAATATTTATAAATTTATTTTATTTCATTAATTTAGAAATTTAAAATGCTTAAAATGGTTAAAAGTTCATTAAAAATTCAAACTTAATTTTCAGTAAACGAGCCTACAATTATTTGGTAAATAAAATATAAATACGTTTTAATTTTGAAGCTCATTAGATTGCTTTAAATTGATTTAACTAAAATTATTTTCACATAAAACTAATTCACTTGTGGTTGCGATTAATTTTCAAATAAACTAAAATCATGTCAATATTTAAATAAGTGGTTTGCAAATATTGGTATATCAAAATTTGCATAAAAAAATGCCTAATATATGGTGTACGCAACCACTAAATTTTTTCCATGTAAAATAAGGTATACTCAAAATTCATTCACTTCAGGTTTACCATTTCTTCTGGAAACCAAATCAAATAACTAATTCATTAGAATAAATCTATATACAAAATTTAATCAAAATTGGTACATGGAATTGCAACTGATGGAACCCACCAAAAAAATACATACAATAAACGTGGTCTTTAAATCGGTATCAGAGTTGTGAAGTCTTCAACTTGTCATGTAGTCAGTAATTTCAATTCAGACCCATTCCCCTGCAAATTTCAAAGTCTGACTCCGACTATGGGTTCAATTGCAGCAGAATACTAAATGTTATATTCTTCGAATTTTCAACATAAATTTTTCGGAGTTAAAGTCATCAAAAGTTGTTCTCCAACTCCGATTCCGACAAAAAAAGGCTATTCTGCAAATCCGACTCAGCCTTCACAAGCCTGAAATTCAATTACCAAGCCGTCTATTACACCAAAAAGAAATATTTCAGATATAATGAAAGGTAATAATTATATTTCCAATTACTAACGTGATAATTTATTATTATTTAATGAAAAATAATAGCTTAAACTAATTGAAAATACTCCAAAAGAATCTACAACACTATCAATCAATGGAAGAGTAAGTAATTAAACCAATCCTTTCTCTAAAATAATCTCAGATTTTTCATGGGAATTTAATTTTCAAAAATTGCATCATAGAATATCAATAATAACTACTATTTGACTCCTCGGTTCCACTCAATTTCAACTTCCTCCTTCCAAAAAAAGAAAACCCTAAAAAGTTCTTCTTTCCTTTTTTTTTTATAAAAATCAATTTGATTTTCATTCAGTTGGAAAAAAAAATAAAGGATCGAATCAAAACAAATTTTCTTGTAATCTAATGCGATCAACCGAAGTAAACATTTTGAAATAGTATTTTGATATTGTATCCTAAAATTTAGTTTCACAAAATCCTGAGATAACGCATGGACAAGGATGTAAAACTCATCTTGTCTATAGAATTGGATATTTCGGTTCAAATCGATTTTCATGGTAATAAATATTGCAATAAGGTTTTTACACATATGTGTCCTGTCTGTGTCCTGTTTTCCTTGCAGTAAATACTGTATTCGCAGTATATTATTTCTGGTATATAGGACGACATTTTTATCTAGAGATAGTATATTTTCGGTTTTGATTTTTGTAGAGTGATATTATTTCCCTTGTAAATTGGGGGAGAGTTGGTTGGGTTTGTGTACATTATTATAAAAATTGGTTCATAAATAAATAACAAAGTTTTTATATTGATGAAAGACCACTCAATTCGACTGGTTTTACCTTTTTTTTTGTTTGTTTGAACATCATTTGTCAATATACTTGTTAATATGATTTATATATATATATATATATTATATTTGTGAGGAAATTCCTTTATTATAATTGGGACAATTTCATACAATTTCTGTGAGACTTTCTTTTCTCACACTTTTTTTTTTAGATGTAATCAAATTTATTTATGGCTATTAGTGGCTTTTATATCAATATACAGGCAACCTCCGAAGAAAACGATTAATTGGTTCTGTGTTCTTCGAAACTCGTGTTCTTCAAGTACCGTGTTCTTCGGAGGTTACCTGCATTTATTTTAATGATTTTTATGATAGATAAAACATATTTGAAAACTTTCACAGATGTTAAACAACTAACACATCATTTTGTAGGTCTGGACAAAAATTTTACTATCAGTTTGTTCATCGGAAACTAATCATAATGACCACTTATAGAGAGAAGTACATATATAGATGAACAACAATTGGTAGATTTTTTTTTTTCGATAGAATAATTTCATTAGTTTAGAGTTTAGACCGTTTGACTTGAAAGAACTCAAGATCGAATCAAAGGCGAGACATTTTATTATTCTTTTCTGGCTATTGTAAATTGGTTCATATCGTTGACAGAACAATAATTTGGGATTTTCAATTTTCCAAGCATTTATTTTTGATTCTTTTTATTGGCACAGACGCTTGTAGGCTAACTACAATATAACTAATAGTAATGACAGTTTTCTAATTGTACTTACTCCTTTATCAGGAAAGAAAAAACTAAGTTATTTAATGAATCTGTATCTTAATTTGGTTGGGTGTTTTTCTAAAAGGATTATGTGATATGTCTGCGAACATTAAAACGTAGAAAAAAGAATTCCGAAGATCCAACACTTGATGGGTTATTGTTTAAAAAATTGCATTAACCATTATAGATGCCATTGGGGTTTATATATACTTAGAATTATTTACCATCAGGACCATTCTTCTTCGTTCTGTAATACATTCTCATTCACTTTAAAATACAGCACGAATAGATCGCAGTTATTATACTTCAAAAGAAAGGATATATACATAGTCATATCTCATGATGTCGCCACCTTTAGTTCTTCTAGCCTAGTCAAATATCCCTTATTTTCTCTAACTCATCCCTTTTTCAAAATAATTCAATCGTTTATGCGTCATGCTTTATCGTAATAAATAAATTTTATGGTTCTACATCCTATAATTTATTTTTATAGTTTTCTTACTTTTTAAATTTATTTGTTTAAAAAAAAAGAAGAAAACCCCGTACATAAGAAATACTACTGTTATGATCTCATTCGTTTAAAATGTTTCCATAGGAAAAGTTCTATGCGAATTTTCTTCAACAAAAAAGAAAAAGAAAAGTAGAATGAAAAATCTCTTATTTTCCTTGAGAAGAAGAAGAAGAAAAAAAATGTCTCGTGAAATTTTTTAAAAGATGAAAAATATCCTTATTTCATAAGCCGAAATTTTTCCTGTATTTTTTTAGTATAGTACGTACTTGCTTGATTTGATATGCTTTTTTCAATGTTTAGTGGTTTTTTTTCTGCTTTTTTTTAGATAAATTGAGTGAAATTTATAAATTCTATACTTTTCGTGTGTTATCCTCGAATTGTATATTCTAAAAGAGTTGACATGACAAAATGAGATTGATATTGAAGCTAAAAGATCACAACAATATAAAAAGCTCCAAAAAAGATCTAGGAAAAAATATGTATATAGTATTTCATAGAAGCTAAAGAATACCATATTGATTGATTTAAAATTGAAAACTTGTAAAAGGTAATGATGGTATTTTTCTAGTTCATGTGTGAAATTGAATTACTTATCAGCAGCAGTAAAGAGAAATAACAAATTGTTGAATTATAAAAACTGACTGATTTTTTGGCGGATATTAATTTTGGGTTATGCCACACGTTACAGTGTTTAAGATTATGAAAAGAAATATATACTTTGTATATGGATAGCTAGTTTTAAAGCAATTTTCTGTATAGCCTTAGTATACATTAGTAAATTTCCATTCACACCCTTTTAAGAACGTTAAAGTACTTGAATTCTTAACATACATGTACTTACCATATACATGAAATATAGCCCCTATCAGACGCTTTCCATTTACCATACACACTTCAAGTACTTCAATATTAAATTCTTTCAGAAATGCCATCTTCGCTACAATTACCCTATACAAAAATTCACATTGAAACTATAACAAAACATATTATTTTTTTTAATACATACCAACTGTTGTGTGGCTTTCTCTGTTAGTACTATATGGTAGATTAAAATATTAGAATTAATGATAAACACACTCATATTTTTATTGATTTTTCAGAAAATCGATTCGTTCCTAACAACTGCTGTTCATTCTATAATATGGATGCCATCGGTTGGATGGATTACGAATTGGTATTCCCGCAGACGAAACTATATATTATTGGAAATATAATACCACACATATAAGTGAAAATACCATATATATGGATGGATATATTGAAATGAAAGGATGTGAAAATTTTCCTCATTTTCTCACAATTTAATTAAAATACCGTAAATTCCATTATTCACAGAACTATATTACGAAGCTATAATATATACGTTCGACTTTCATTAATATTATCTCATAATCTTTATGAAAGGGACAATACTTTAAAAGTTTTTTTTTTATATTTTAAATAATCTTAAAGATAGATATTTTAATATAAAATCATTAAATATGAATGAATCTAGAAAGTATATGTAATATGTCTTTAGAGATATAAAGAGATTAGTACGGTAGACGTAATTGCATTGAATTCTATTATACAAAAGATTTATTCAAATACAGAAAAACCTAGTAATTGGGGACACTTTTTATAAGGATCTCAAGTAAAAACCCGGTTTAAAAAATTGATCTACTCAATATTTTCAATATAAATAAAAATTAAATGCTGTTCGTTGGTAAGCGCATCTCTTGAGAACGGCTGAATCGATTTCGCTCATTTTTTTGTTAAAATGGTCGTAGTAGTCCAAGTAAGGTTCTTACGGAAAGAAAAATGGGAAAATTTGCCCGGAAAATTGGAAAATTCGAGAAAAACTGAAAGTTTTTTTCTTCAATGGGATATTTGTATGAACTCGAGACCATATGCGTGGATTTGTGTAATTCTTTTTTTTTGTTTTGTTCGTTATGGTCCTGGAAAAGTTAAATACGATTTTTTCTCATTTTTACTTTGTTTACACATTTTCAATAGCTTTATACAAATCCACAAAATGATCACAAACAAATTTATTGAAATTTGGACAGGACAACGTCTGTCGGGTCAGCTAGTTTTCAATATAAATGATTATATAACGTGAAAACCTATTAAATTGGATAAAATTTTCCGGGCACTAATTGTTAGTCCAATTAGCAAGTTTGACTGTAAATATATATAATATATATACATAAATAAAAAATAAGTATTACCGTATGTCTGGAAAAGCTTTTATCTAACAAAAGCAACCCTAGAATTGCAATCATAACTTTGCCATACATCAGAGACGATGTGGCATCTTTTCATTATACAATTTAACAGATGAATTTTATGTCGTTTAAGAACAAAAGCGCATATTGTATATATCTTTATATATACATCGATAGCCATTAGTAAATATCTCTGACTTTTGCCTCATATAGTTTGAAGGATTTTATGGATACTTATACAAGGTGGTATATATATGCAAATATTGTACATTTTATGTTCGTCAATAATTCATTATAATGTATTTGAATAGGAAATTTTATGAAAATAATCTGTATTCAAAATGAGTGTTTCCTACCCAATTAAAATCAAATAAGTAATATATTAGTTTTACTAAAATAAAACCAAGAGTTTTAATTATGAACAAAAGCTGACTATTCAATAATTTTCAATTCAATATTTTTCAAAAATATTGAATTGAAACTGCTAATAGAACATTCTCTTTCAAATAAATTCTTTAATTGAAATCGAATTATTTCAACAGACTGGGATCCGTCCAACATAGATTTTTAAGTACGCAAATGATAGAATGATCCTTTATTGTTGCCCCACCTTAGGCTGAAATTGTTAAGTTTACATTCTATGGAAAAGCGGCGAGAAGTGACAGATATAATTTTCGTTCATCAAATTTTTAATAGGAAAATGCACCTAAAATTCTAACATTCTTTCGTTGAGATCCGTCGATTAAAATCACTTTCCACCGAACAGACTACGGGAAGAATAAACCGGTCTCCTGAATGTTACGCGTGATAAATGAGAATGCACAAATTTTTGACATTTCGCTTAGTAGATTAGATTAAGTTTTAGGGTGTTCTTGTACTGCGACCTTTAAGATCTATTGAACCCCCTCTTCTTTAGTGCAGTAGTTAGGCTCATTTCCTATTGTACAGTAGCTCCGGGCCTATTTCTCTTAGGAATTTTAGTATCCGGAGTGGGTCAAGAGATTGTATCTCACTTGGGGAGAAGCAGTATGACCCTAGATATTTCCTTCACCTACGGAATAGTGCCTCACAATCGGAGAGAATATGCATTATAATTATTGTTTGTTGATGAAACTGCTATAGTATCCACATTTACTTGGGAAAATTTAAAAGAGCAAAATAAGTGCTTCCTCCAAGTACTTGTGATACCGAAATAGAAAACACTTGACTCAAGTTTATAGTAACGACATACTATTACAAGAGAGAACACTTCATGCCAAATCTGATTAAAAAAAAAATTGCATTATTCGAAATATCTACTTGTAACACACAGTTTACAAATATACATATATACCACATAAAAGCTTTGTAACTAACCCGTTACCGGTGAGACAAAAACTTTATCTTTATCGTACACTACTTGTCTTTTACTTTATGGCTTCAAGAATCAAATTTATCAAAGTAAAATGATATCAGGTATGTAACTAAGTATATCCTCTTGTATCCAATCTAAAAACTATGACTCTATAAATTAAGGAAAAAATATTCTTGAGTCCATTTATAAGTACAATTTTCACATTCTTGTTGTTATATAACACACTTTCAAAATGGAGGTTACCATAGTTTTGTACCATACGTTAAAATAAATGAGCTTACATAAGTGGAATAACTACGAAATCTATCTAAAATATAATGTTTTTTTTCTCGTTTTATACTATGTATGAAATATATCATTAATTTCTTATTATTAAAATGATCACACTAAATCAATCGAACGTAATTCAATATATGTAGTTATGTTGCTATGACATTTTTAATGGGAAATTATCTTGTCTAAAAGAAAATTTTTTGAAATATATATAACTTAGATTCATTGAAAGAACAATCGGATATCAATATAACACATTATTCTTGATATTTGTCATTTAAGACAGTTTCTAATAATATTTCTTATTTGTTTTATAGATTCAGGATAGAATTCGTTTATTACTTAAATCAATCAAAAACTGAAGAAAAAAGAAATAGTATAAATTATGGAATAGAATTTTAGTAAATAATTTTATAGGGTTTTCCAATTTATCATAAAAAAAAACTGATAATGAAATCAATAGAAAATTGAATGGCATGAATGTTTTCAAAGTTAAGGAGAACGCGGTACACAACATTATCTGTAACTTTGATAGAATTTTCCGTTGGCCCTTGACGAGGTGTTTCCAGAACTTGTATTTTTAAAGAGTCTGACTTAACAGTTCTAGAAAATGCTGTATAAAACATGGTTCAGGAAGGTACACGACTACTCTTTCGAAAGTTTGACCCTGCGATTTATTTATTGTAATTGCATAAGACAGGCGTACTGCGAACGAAATTGAAAGTTAAAGATGGATCATTAACGGTGTCTTATGCAATTCTTGGAATAAAATGTATTGTGCCTGAATTTAATCCGGTAATTATTTCTGCTTTTAAACAATTACCACTAAAATCAAGACCAACTAATCGTATTCCATTACATAGTCCCAGATTTATTGCTAGATTTCTTAACAGTATGATTATACAATCCTTTTTTAATTTAAGGCCATATTGTGGTAATCCTGATGGGTTTACTGAGTTAAGATATTAAACGGGAAAATTAGGTTGTATATTTTCACCTTTAGAGCCGTCATCTGTCCTTATTGAGTCGATTGCATAATAAGACCTTTCATTTCAAATTAGTTTTTGAAGGATATTATCATTTATTAGTCAAACATGTTCGTTTTTCGGACACAAAATTGCGCGTTATGATATTGATCCAAAGCCCTGTTTGTTCTATATTCGTTGTTTTTATTAAAAATTCTGGTCAACTTTTAAGCTTTTCTTGTCTATTATATATATAGATAAGTGAATTCGATAGTATAGAAGTCACAATCTTTGTCGAACAGATTCCATTCTGAGAACTCTGTTAAGACCAGAAGTAATGAAGCGACCGAATTTTCGGTCGCCAATAAAATAAACATTTTATTATGAAAATCGTAATTTAGTTATGTATATGTCCCGGAACTCTTTCTTAAATTTCTATGGTATTGATTTAAAATATGTACTAATTTTCAAATGAAAATTGCCCTAATTTTACAATAAATATTTTCTGCCGGATTTACCCGGCCTTATTTCAAGATTTATTTTTAGTCGGACTGAAAAAAAGTCCAATTTTTAGAGTCTTCACAAGACTTTTTTTCAGTCCGACTGCAAATAAATCTTGAAATAAGTCGTGTGGAGTTGTATGGTTAATTTCTTAGAGATTTTTCATACTCAAACAAATTTTGTGAATCCATATTTTACTATTATTTTAATGAAACTTCAAACAAATCTCTCTTTCGAATGAAAATAGAAGAGTGAATAGATTTCCTTCTTCTATTATAGAAATAGTAGATTTTGTAATCATATAAATTGATTAGTTTTAATTAGTTTAATACATAATAAGAAAAGATGATTTATATTCTGAAATGAACTCAACTATATTTACAAAAGATTAATATTAATTATTCAAATCAATAGCTAATTAAATTGAATTGAATTTGTATTTATATGATTTATTGTATTATCATAAATATGTTTGAAATTTAAATTACTTTAAGAATTTTTAATCAATTAGAAGTACACAAAAGAAACAATTCATGGTATTAGATTCAGAAGAAAGGCGTACTAATACCTACGCGTCTTATTTTTAACTTAAAGTTGGATAGGAGTTTTAAATAATATGCTGGCGAGAAGGATAGCATCAAGAACTTCCAGATTTGTAAGACTACATTTTATATTTTTTGATTTGATATGATATTTTTGATGGTAAATCAGTTAGAACTAAAGCGATAATACTTTTTAAGATTGAGTTAAGTCATTGAATATTACAATATAAAAAAACAAACCATAAAAATGAAAATCTTTAAAAGGGACATAATAATTTATATATTTACATGCATATCCTATCAGCAAATTCTGAAAATTGATATTTTCTTATTATTTTTTATAGACTAATTTACATTCATAATATTTAGTCCAATTATCTATGTCTCAGTTGTCGCTTATAAAATTTTCCATTTTCATTTTAAGAATTATCTGATATAGGCAAACACCTAACTTTCTTATATACAATTTTTCCAGTTTTAATTCTATAAAATATAAAAGATATTTAAATAATAAAAATTCCCTCAATGAAAATTTGTTCAGAAAAAAGAGATATTCTGATATTGTAGGTACATCTTCGAATGACACAAATTGCATTTTATCTTAATCTCTATATGATAAAGTCACCACCAAATTATCGATTTAGAAATGAAACTGGATAGGCATTCTGTACAGCGATAGGCGATAGTCGCTCGTCGCTCGTCGCTTTTTGGGATTCTGTAAGGTGATATCGCCGCACATTGATGAATTTAAGGCGATAGGTCAAACCCTGTCGCTTTCATATAATTCTAGAAGTTAATGTTTATGTTCTTGGGAATTTTTTATTTTATTCAATTTTTATTCCTATTTTTTTGAAATATAACTAAATTAATATCACTAACACATATCACTTTCAAATTAGTAACAAGCGACAGCCGCCTATCGCTGTACAGAATGCCAGTCCTGGATATTATTCGATAGGAATAATCAGAATTACAATTGTCGATTATATTTTCCATTATAACAATGTATTATATCCAAGATACTTTAGTAAAATATAAATATAAGAAAGTTAAAATAAATTCAGTTTTTCAGTCCCTTAAATGTTTTCTTTCATTTTTGATAAAATGAAAAGAATAAAAGAAAATTTATCCTCTTTCTTTTCACCACCACTACCAATCTCTATATATTTGGCTAAGTATCACATGAAGAATTTTCCATTTTCATTATTATTATTATTTTTTTTCCTTTTTGAGGATATCTAAAAATCTGGAATAAGGAGAAGAAAATCCAGTCAAGTAAAATATACACTAACAAAAATTTAAATAAATGTATATATAGTAAAATAGCTCTCGTCATGGTTCTGACATATTATATGAATTTTCTTTCCTTTTTTTTGGGGAAAAAAATTTCAAAATTATCTGTCATGCTGTTAACAAGAGAACCATCTCTGTTCTGGACAGTTTTTCTATATTATTTCTGTACAAAAAAAAATTCATTCTAAACAAAAAAAAATAAAAAATATTAGGATGTATACTATTGTACTAAATATAAAATTAATAAACAAATCATCGACCAAAAATTTACACGGTTTTAACAGACTTACTAATAGGTCTTAGGGCCTAATTACGAATTCCATTTTTTATGATGTCCAAAAATTTGATTAATCTAAAACACTTTCGTTTGATTAAAAGTGTACATCTGTATCTTTACAACGATTTAAATAATTTTGTAATCTGGTGTTTTAAAACGACAATCGTTCATAGAGCTAACTCTTCATTAGGTTTTATTAAAATATGATCTAAGGAATACTCGGACCCTCATATAACTAAAGCACTCTTCATTAGCTTGGTTAGACCTATTTTACCACTCAAGTATGGTCTCCCTACCATAAAAGTCTAATTAATAGATTGGAGTCGGTACAACGTATAGATTCATATGTTTTGCATTAAGACATATTCCTTGGAATAATCCTTTCCTACTACCCACGTACTGTGATAAGTTTAAACTGATTGACATGCAATCTTTAGAAAAGCGTCGTCAGGTGGCTGATATTGTTTTTGTCCATCAAATTTTCAATGGTGCTATTGATGGTCCTTTACTATTAGAAAAGATGCTGCTAAATATTAATTCCTTGAGGTCAGTGGACTTATTTAAAATTTTGTACCACCAGAGCGGATTACGAGAAAAACGAACCAGTTTCTTGAATGCTACGTGCTTGTAGTTTCGATTTCTGTCTTAGTAAAATCAATTTAAAGAAGCTCTTATATAAATCTAACGCTTGAAGTAAGGTATTTAACAAAAAAAAAAACTACTTTGTCTATAGAAATGATTAGGCAGACGTTCCGATAATCAGGAAAACTGAGGGATTCTTCAAAATGAAACAAGCAAAGTTCAAAATGCATTTCATAACTTGCTTAGTCAGTTACAAAAATATGAAGGAAAAGGATAACTTATTCAATAAATCAATCTATTAGACAATTAATATCGATATCATCAATGAAAACAATATAACACCGCTACAGTTTTTAAAGGACGTCAAATTATTCTCCATATCAGGAAGGATACATACTTTGATGGCTATATTTATATCCACAACATGATTGTTCCCGAAATGTTTTCATACAGAAGAGATCTTTATATAGATTTAAGTAAATTGACAAACACACAATAATATCATTACAACAATTTTACTTTCCCCAACATTAATTAACTGGATGAACTTATTTAGAAGATGGAATATATGTACATAAGTTGTTTGCGGGTTCATTGTTGATTATATTATCCAAAAAAAGAAAAACCCGCTGGATAGTATTAAAACATTATAGTATTATGGTGAACAATTAACACGAATAGTTTCAAGCGATATTATTATATTCCAAGACAGAGAATGTTAATTACATTTATTTTGTCAGATGAAGGGTGGATATTTCACAGTAGATGTTATAAATATATATAGATACATATGTGTGGAATAAGACATCCCAAAAAACTGGGATTCATGTGGTATCACTAAATAGAATTCCTTTTTAGAACCTTCTTTCACATATACATGGTAAATAATCGAATTACAACACCATTCAAACGACTTGTGGGAATCCTAAATTTTTTTTTTATTTTGGGGTATGATATATTTCTAGTTACAACATTTTATTCTTAGTTAGCGACAATTTAATTCGTTTAAAATCACACACACATTTTATAAATTGGAAACTATTTTTACTATTTAGAGAGAAACCCAGAAACTGTATGTGACCACACGTACAATTTTTATAGTTTTAATTGGGAAATCATATAGTTTTTGAAATCAGGTATTCCATTTATTTCCGAAATTTGGTTAAGTACAAGATTTTACGGTCTTACGCTATTTTGTATTAGGATGGAAAGTATCACGATAATTTGTAGATAAACCAATCTTATATCTGTTTCAATCTGTTCTATCTTTGGTGATATCAATAAAATTCTTTAATCTTGTTATGTTGAAGAATATAGTCTGCTGGTTTATACGGAATATACAGTGATCCTTTTTGTTTATCACTTGACTCTGATCTTAGCCTGATCTTTGTGTTAACGTTGAAAGTACTTTAATAGCAATTTGCAAAAACACACAATAATTCCATTATATAAGTATATTTCAACAAAAATAAGAGGCCCTTCTTTAAATGATATACAGTACTCCTATTAGACGTAATAACACCAAAGATTCTCATACATAGCTATTTTTGAAAAGTAAATAAAACAAAAATAACTAATTCTGAATCCGACTTTACTATTCAAAATTCTATTTCTCAAATTATAATTAATTAATTAGCAAAAACAAAACAACTTACAAATTAGAAGTAAAGCGCACAGAAAAGGTTCATAATACCTAATTAAATTAGATAAAAACTTTACTAAAGTTTGAGTATATAATATCCTTAAAGTAAATCCTTCTCTAAAAAAAACTTGGGCAAATTTGTCCAACAATATGTGTGCATGTCGTCTAGCAAATTCATTATATGTTGTCATATTATAATTACGTTTTTGTTTAATTAACAGTTTCCTATATTCCTCCCTTTTGTGTGAGTGTGTAACCTCATACTTTCTATTATTAGTATTATTATATTTTGTTAATGATATTTATTTTATCCTCAAAATTATATACTAACGTGGTTAACGCATAAACAATGAATATAAACTAAGGATTTTCCATAGAAAATGTGCATTCATGAAATGAGGAGGGTATACAATAGCCGTACTCCCTTGCCGATGTAAATCATAGTGTACTATGGTAACTGTTGTATTATTTGGATATGGAATCATATACAACTATACAATGATACACAAAGGTCTACAACGGTAATAAGGGAATACATAAGGTTTGTACAAAATAGGTGACACCATTACAGATTATTAGAACTTACGCTGACTAAACACGAACTAATAAATTTGTTCCTTTATTATCATTTCGCTTAAATACATTCTCATCCCCCGCAAAAAAAGAACATCCTTCCTTGGTCTTTTGGTCGTTTATTGTCATTAATATCCACATGCGCCCTTTCTTGTTTAAAATATGCTCTTTTTTTTATTAACACCCTAATGCTTTTTTTCGTCCTTTCTTTCGGTGGGTAGTAAGTATAATTTCTTTTATCCATCTAGTTTATTTAATTTGTGAAACCTAAACTGGTGTAAATAATATGACCTAACGATGTGAAATGATAAGGTTATATAATAGTGAAATCACCTTGTTTTAAATTTGTCCCTTATTCAGGAAAAAAGAATATATAGGCATAGGTGGGTGAATCCCTTTTACTATGTGTTATAAAAACACCGATTATTATATAATTAGACCGCCTTATTACGCCTGGTATACTATAAAATAATGTCCTGATAAAAATTATGCGTATTTCATATAGTACATAAACTTAATATCATGTGTATATAATCGTCCTTTTTACATATATAGACTGTCATTAAAACTAGCTAACTAATGACATATTTTTTTTCTTTTAGTTTGGATTTGAAGACGATCTCAGTTTTAGTTATGTAATGACTTGACTTTTTGCCTTATGAGCATCTCTAAACTGTAATAAATGTTTTAAGGTCCATTCTTTTTAATAAAATAAGTAGTATACTTAAACCGACAATAGTAATACACTATTAGGAGTGTTTATTATTCTAACAAAAACAAAGGGAAAGAAAAAAAATAGAAGAAGAGTAGTATCATCATGAATCAGAAGATAATTAATTGTAATTGCCATAATAATTGTGTGTATACACTTAATTAAGTTTCTTAATGTTCCTTGGAGGAGGTTTAAGAGATTTCTTCTTCTACCAAAGGAAGAAGAAAAAAACTACACAACCTAAAGGACTAAGTTCATTCAACTGGCGAAAATCTTTCTTTACTCTTGTGGCTCTCAAAAATACATATAAAAATTTGTTTGTAGATATATCTACTTAAAGAAAATTATGTTTAATTTGAACTAAGTGGTTCATAACACAAATGTAATTAGTATAATATTCCTTTTTTTTTTCTGGATATACCGCCATTATAAGCAAGATCTAATATCTTTAAGGATCAAAACATTCTTTCCATTATTAATTTTATCCAGTTTTATGATCCCAAAAAGAAAAGAGTTTTTCACGAAAAGAAAAATATATTAGAAAAATAATTTCTTGGTGGAAGAAAACAAACAAAAAAAAAAAAAAGAAAAAGAAAAAGGATTAGAACTGATTAAAATAAGTCATAAACAAGGATTTTGTTTGAAATAGAAGAAAAATAGATTATATTTTCTTGAAAATTATATAACTAACAAAAGAGCTTTGTCAGAATTTATAATCCACCCCTCTCAAAGAAAAAAAAGGGATAAATATTTTTTAAAAAGGATGAAGAAAAAAAAGAGTTACACACAGAAAAATCACACAAAGCTTTTGCCTAGTTCTGGCAACCTAATTTTAATTGTCAGCTATGAAAAATCAGTTGTGAGAATTAAATTTCAGTTGTCGAAACTTCACAACTTAAACTTAGTTGTCAGAACTGAGTTTTCAGTTCAACACAATTGTATGTTTTCAGTTTTCACAACTAAAATTCAGTAATTACAACAAAAGAGGCAGTTATAACAACAAAAAATTCAGTTTCCAGAACTAGGTAAAAGCTTTCTGATTTTTCTATGTGTAAGAAATTTCTATATTGAATTAGAAAAATTCATCAAAGATCTAGTTGAATTAAACTTCCTACTGTTTATATTGGATTTGAAAGAGTCTGGTATTCAAGAGAGCTGACTGAAATAATATTAACGCCTTATCAACTTGTCTAAGTTATAGAATTATTACCCAATTTGCTACTTTAACTCTTTGAAAAACGTTTTTATTACACGTACATTTCTAGCAAATCTCCTTTAAATTTTGCGATAATATCCTATAGTCGTCGTTGCCACAGTCTTGCCTCTAGTGGTTAATATACAACCAGCTACTAAAAATATTATCTAAAATTGTTAAAAATCCAATAAAATTCTAGTAAATTTCTAACAAAACTTTAGAAAATTGGGTAAACCGAAAAATTATAACGTCTTTTATTTGAAATTGATATGATAATACTCTCTTGTTAAACGAACACCTTTATTAAACGGACATATGCTTCCGAAACTTCCAAACAAGACTTTCTTTAGCTTAAAAAAAAACTCCTTGTATTAACGACAATTTTTGATATCCTCCCTACTCCCGTTCCATCCTGATATAAAAAAAAACGGTATTTTATTTTGGTTAAAACGATCGTGTTGTTTTGTTGCTCTCTAACCAACACATTTTGTTCTCCTTCTCACTAAATCATGCTTAATGACTTCGCGGTTTTTTGGTTTTCTCTTCTCATACCTCTATTTAGCAAAATGGAGATCGTGCACTGAACTAATTTTCGAGAAATTTTTGATTAATCAAGGTTTAAATGTTGAAAATTAGAGTGCACGATGGTAGATAAATAGAAAACGTTATTTTTGCGGTCGTTAAGACACAAAGTGTAAGGGTAGGTTCTACCCACCGTTACAGTATCTTTTAGAGACGTATAAATTGGTGTATAAGTTCCTTGATTAGTAAATAAACTTTCTCGCAAACCCAAGAAATTAGATAGAAATCTATTCTTGGACAAGTTATTCTAGAAAACATCACATAATAAATCACATTAATTTTAAGATATGCTACTAGTACTATCATTATTCGATATCAAAAAGTTTTAACAACAAATTTTAAGCGTATGACATTTATTTTCTGGTTAAGTGTAGATATTTTATCTTTAAATATAATAAAAACAAAACTTTTAAATTAAGATCACGTATCCAATATTTATATCTGACATGATGATGAAAAAAAAACCATATCATTTTGTTTTTTCTCTTCAAAATAATTCTGGAAACCTTTAGTATTCCTAATATCCACCTGAGCAATGATTTTCATCTTTAATAGTGAACAGAGACATCAGTGTTAAGTTTAGAGATACCAAAAATAGGATATAAAATCCAATAAAGTCATCCAGAAAGGTCTACGGATTCTATGTATACATATACATATATAATACTTATGAAATTCCTTTTCATAAATATCAAGAAAGGGATTCATATTGGGTATACACTTCCTATATTACCAACTATTATAGAATATTTGAAGTGTCATAACTTTAATATCCTTTTGTTGTGTTGTATATATAGGAAGTAGTTTCATTTTCCATATATTAAACATTATTAACATCATTTCATTGTTATTTCAGTCTAAATTTCTTGTATATAGAAGAACTCGCCTTGTCATATATTGGGAGACCTTTTATTTCCTTTAGGATTATATCAATAATAAAAATTCATTTTTCGAATTTACGCACGTACAATCGAATGTGACAATTGTAATCCCAGATTCTATATAAATGTTTTTCGAATATCCATCCATTTTTATATTTATATAGAATATAATATGAATTGGACATAATAACGGACACTTAGAAATGTTAATGTACCATTATCAAGCCTAGGTGTTTAAGATAGCTATTCTATGATATCATATTGTCCCTTTATTTTTCAAATATATGGATATATAGCTAAAAAAATACAGGGGTGATCATATAAGTCATATACAAACGATATTGGAGAAGCTAAAATTAGCAGTGTTATATGAATAGGACTACCAGGACTATACCTAGTAATCGGCAAGCTATAATTTTGAGTACTTTAAAAAAGGTATGTTTAAAAAGAAAAGGTATTATTCATTATTAGCTACAATTGCTTCCCCCTTTTTCAGGTAACAAATGGACTCCGTGATAAGAAAAAATTCTTCTGAATTTGAAGAAATCCTTCCATCAAGCTAATTTTTGATATCTTCATAAGTTTTATGCTGTTCAGAGAGGCCACATTGCATTGATCAAAACAAGTCATAATCAGATTGCACAATATCTGTTGAATATGGCGAGTGAGGTAAAATATCCCATCCCAGTGCTTCCAATGTTTCCTTCATATGACAACGTTCGAACGAACATTGCAAAATCATATCCTTTTGAATATTTTGATCGTTTTTTTTCTTCAAATATTAGCTTCAAATTGGTTAATAGTTGTGGTAACGATAAGCGTTGATTATTGTGGTTTCAGATAGAGTAAGCAAACGACAACTTTTTCAGTATCAATTTTATTTAGATTGAAGCAAAAATTAACGCTTCCTGCTATATTAAATGTGGAAAACCTTGTATTTCTTGAAAATATTAAAGACACAAAGATACTTTTGAACTTTATATATCATACAAAAAACAAAAAATATATTTTATATTATAGAATAGGTTTTCGGCTTAAAGGATAATTCCCAATTGTGATTGAGTTTGAAAATTCTTTTCATCTAGGCAAGGATTTACGAAAGAAGTTAACACCATCTGTCAAAGTTTTATTTGGATGAATGGAATAATATAAAAACAATGAAAACCAGGATTATTAGCGGATAATTTCCTTTATTTTCTAGTTGATAAACTTTTTTTGGTTTATTTTATATTCAATTTTATATGAATATAATTTTAATTGTGATCGTAATAATAATACTCAGCGGGGCCCTTTAAATTCATTTAGCAGTTAACATATTTAAAGAAGAACATATAGTAACTGAAAATCGGCATATAGCCCTATGGTAGAAATGGGACAGAAAAACTGTCAAAACTAACATTATTTTAAGGTTTTTTCTTCATAACTTTGCTTCCTCTTTTCAAAATGTCTTCTAATTTGCAAGTAACTTAGACCCTGATAGCATAAGTCTAATCTATAAATTTTATTCAAATCGGTGTATTAGTTTTTAAAGTACCTTAAAAAAACTATATGAAGAGGGTTATTTTCTCCTAGAATTATTTCTTTCTTCACTATCCTTGGACCGATTTGACTGAAATTTAACATGACATCGTCTATTTGTGTAGTTAATCTATATAATTAATTGAACCAAAATTGGTTCACAAATTTTCCAATTAAATCCTAAAAACCATAAACAAACAAACGTCAAAAGTTTCTGGTCACCCTGGTTTTTAGTATATAACTTTGCTCCTCCTAGATCGATTTTTCTCAAATCCAATACCAAACCAAGTTAAGGAATAAGCAACTCACATTCCAAATTTCTTCAAAATCGGATAATGCATTTTTGAGTTATCTTGTATACGGACGGACGGACGGACATACATAAATCCATATAACTTTTGATTCCCGACACAACCATACCCTTAAACCCTTTCTACGATGAGTATTTCGATGTGTTATAAATGGAGTGAAAACACTAATATACCCCCTGGTAGTACCTACCATAGGGCATAAACACTATAATCGTTATATTTAAAATTTTGTCTTGTAGGATCGGATCATACTCCTATATTCGGGTATACTTGTATCACAGTATAATGAAAGATGTAAAGAAACCTATACTTTTCCACTTCTGAAAATTAGTTAGTGCTAAAATAGACTAATAATAAAGATTTCCAAAGACTGTGCATTCAACTGATTCTTTTTGTACCGTGATATCGCGACACAATATAGATTCTTCTCTTTCTTTCACATGAATAGAGGTGTGCTTTTCATCCATTCTTCTTTAAGTTCACCTACAACAACAATATTGAATATCACGCTGGTCATTTGGCTTGGAAATCTATGTATACTAATCTGTGGTGGTAGTAATTTACTTGAGATAATACAGGAATCATCCATTTACGGGTTTAATTGATTTCAAAAAACATTGCTGAAATGAAAACTGAGTAAGTAAATTATGATTTTCACTATTTCTATTATATTAAATAAGTTATATCGAAAAAATTACAGTTTTTCAATAAAAATCAATTTATTGATTACGTTTTTAATCAAAACAACGAAAATCTTATCAGTTTATGGATTCAGCAACTTTATGATGAATAATTGAATAAGTCATTTCACAAGTCAGATTGGCCGAGCGGTCTAAGGCGCCAGATTTAAGCTCTGGTTCCCGAGAGGGAGCGTGGGTTCGAACCCCACATCTGACAATAATTTTTTTTTTTTTTTTTAGTTAATTTTATTATTTTTAAAAGTTTTTTTTTTATTAAAAAAAACCCCATTTTTTACAACAAAAAATTATACTTAAAAAAAAAAAAAATAAATAAAAAAAAAATTTTTTTTTTGCTTCATTCACAAAGTATTTTTTTCCCAAGCAACAGTAATTGAAACATTTGTAAGGTTTTAACAAAATTTCTATTTCTTCTACAAAAATTTTCGAATATTTGTGTAGTACGAAAATGTACTGTGACAGGTTTTGATAGTAATACTTTTTCTTGTAATTCTTTTTCAATGGTTGTCGATAAGAAAATAGTTTATTTACAAAATTTGATTTGAATAAATGCCTGTAATAGAAATATGTAATTAGTGTCTGCATTTTTTAGGCTGCGGAAATCTTGCTCAGGCCTTATTATGGCTTCGAGTTTGTATAAAGTAAAAACCAAATATGCAATTTATGACCGTATTCTCCAACAATTTTATGATTACTATGAAACGGACAACAAGAATGTATACCTTATGCGGGAAACAGAATGACGGGTCCACGATGGATTCACGGTTTTCAGACCAAAAATAGTCCATCGTGGATCCGTCGCGTTCTGTGTAGTCTGTAGTTGAACAATAAAGAGCAAGATCATACTTATCTCTAGATCAGTGATTCTCCACCTTTTTTTGTTGCGGTACACTTTAAACAATTTCAAAAAAATTGGCGGCACACTTCAGGAATTTGGCGGCACACAAAAGTGCCGCGGCACAGTGGTTGAGAATCACTGCTCTAGATTTATACGATTTGCTTTCCTGTTCTAATATCTGACATTTATTTCGTTTACATGGCGACTTCAAAGCTGATTTCAGATGGATATGAAACTCAATCCGGATATCGTAGCTTCACCAGATTGACTTGAAATTGTTCAGCTTGAAATTGACAGGAGTTATAAAGCAGAAACTAAGGTGACCAGAAAGTTTTTGTCGTTTTTTTTATAGGTTTTCAGTTTTAATTGGAAAGTTTTTACACCAATTTTATTGAAATTATTTCCATACATTGACTACATAAATAGGTCATATTGTACTAAATTTCAATAAAATTGGTGCAAGGATAATGGCGGGAAGAAATAGTCGTAGGAGAAAATAAGCCTGCTTATATAGCTTTTTGGACGTACTCAAAAAACAAATACACTGATTTGAACAAAATTTGCAGAATACTTTTATTCTATTAGGGTCTAGGCTACCTGTGAGTTAGAGTAAAAACTAAAACTCTTGAAATAGTATTAGTTTTGGGTGCTTTTCGGTCCGATTTCTGCCATAGGGCATCAAAAAATTGGCTATAGGTCGATTTTCAGTTACTTTATGTTTATTTTTAGATAAATATTTGGATCTGTACTTAGTCTAATTTCAATTTTCAAGTTGAACGGAAATCTATCATGCAAAATTTTAATCAGAAAAATTTTCGTGATCCGATTGACTCAAATCGAATTCAAATGGACCCGGGTTTATTGCACGATTTTTGGATTGTAGTCGATTTCAAGTGTGTATTTTTTTGTAACAATTCCTATGAAAATTTATTAGGGATATTCACTGTTCGTTGTAAATCGAGATGTATCATTGATTAGGTATTGTATTACTTGTATCCCGCCCGCATGACTGTTCAGGTCTTGTTCAAATGAGTTTAATTAAACATTTCTAGCGATATTTATATAAACCAAAACATGGATCGTCGTAAATATTCAAGATTAAATAAATAAATTTCTTTTTCTATAACGAATTACAAAAAAGTTTTATGAATTCTTTTATTGCTTATATAGTTAAAACGTTCCCAGGGGATCAATTCTAATTCCTTTTTCGTTTCGTATCAAAATTTAAAAAAAGTACTGTCCTTTCGTTAGAATTTATTATTTTTGAACGAAATAAAAAAAAAACTATAAATATATAAATTTTGAAATTGGAAATGTTCCGCATCACATCTCAAGATTTTTATCAAATCGAATTGTATTTTGTTATAAAAAAAGAGCGAATAAAACAGAAAATATGGAATAAAAATGAATTTTGACAACCGTTAAATTGACCCCAGGTGAGATAATAAATAAACCATCTAAGGATATATTTCGTAAATCCGAAAAGTCTCCCTAATTTCAAATATTTTCCAATGAAGAAGACATTTTTCTGAGTGGATCCTTATCAATTCTGTTCCATATATATATATATGAGATTTTCATTATCGAAATGATATCTCTTAAAAATTGTACTTAAACTAGGATAATCCTTCAACTCGTTGATAATGGTCCATAGTACGGTCAGTGATGAACGAACTAGTATTACTCTGTTGGAATTTTTCTGACTGTCTAAAAGCGCGTGCCTTTAAAAGTACTACTAAAGTCGGCCAATTTTTTAGTCTTCTAACATAAATCCATATAATTTCAAAATGGTATATATTTTTTTTTTGGTACTTGTTAAATTGACGCCACGCATCATCTGTTTTGGAATGATCATTTATCAAAGAAAAAAGTTATATTCTTCTAGAGATAATTCTTAGAAGGCATTATATAGATTTTCTTAACTTCACTAAGACTAACTTGTCCTTTGATTCTTCTATTTCCTGAAATATTATTATCTAAAAAAAAAAAAAGAAAGGTCGAAGATAAAAGTGCGAACATTTTCGAAATAGATATCTCTAATAAAATGATGGAGAATGGGTAAAAATGTGTTAAGTTATTTCTTTTTCTTCTCTCCGGGTACATCCATAAAACCAATATGTTGTAAAAAAAAAAAGTTATCCGAAGAAATAATATGAAAAACTAAGGAAAATATTTAGATATCAAAATTTTACTTTGCGAAAGAAAAGACTTTGGGTTGGACAAAAAATTGTTTCGTTTTTTAAACATGAATTCAGCGCGAATTTAGAATCTTCAGCTGATTCGAAAAGCGAAAAATATCGTGATCTAACCTCTGCTTCACTATCACTTGAATCACTAGAGCTGCTGTCACTCGAACTAGACGATGAAGAATTACTTGAGCTAGAACTTGAACAAAAACGACCGGATGGTACAACATCAACTTTTGCTGTTTCATCTTTTTTGGCCGTTTTGTTCCTATCCTGTTGGTCGAATTAAAGATGTGCGAAAAGTTCCTATTTAGTATCCACATACTCAACTCCGGCAAAGATTCAAAGCAATTAGTATTTGAATAAAACAATACTCGTTAGTTTTGGAAACTGTATCGTTCTGTACAGGATTTGGATTCGCTCCAAAATAATTACTCGAGGTTAAAGAAAAATAACTAGTAAGTATCGGGTATTCCGATGAGAGGACCGAATTTAAATTTCGCGCCATTTTCATTAAGTATCTGTCATTGTCACGATTAATAGTGATTGAACTCTGCACGAAGGAAGGATATTTTATTCACAGTTGCCAAGTTTCGAGTGTGGACAAAAAGACAATTCCATAAAATTCTGATAATGCGTTTTTAGTGGAGCACTTTCTTTAATTCGTAATTAAATTGGCCGTCGAATAAAGTATGGGTCGTATCTGTAGGACCCAAAATACTCGAGCTATATATATACCTTAAACTCGTAAATATTTGGATTTCTTGTCTTTTTGCAAAGGAATAACGGAATTTAAATTGTCCGTCGAATAACGTAAGTTCATATCTGGAGAATCTAGAATACTCAAGCGCCCTTATTGGGACACCCCCTAAGCTAAAGATATATACAGAACTAACAAGACATTTCTACATGAAATATGTGGCAAATCCTTTAGAAATTTGGAATTAAGCACCTAACGAAAAATTCAAATTTTGTCAAAAAAATACGACTGAACTTTTTGATCTCTTCAATATACACTTTTTCTTTAATAAGACATATTAGAAAAGGATCTAAATTCTAGAATACTGAAATTCAAAATTTTGAAACAACGAAACATTTTGCATAAGTTTTTTTGTTTTTGCAGTTATTCAACAAGATCTACAATTGGGCTCAATTTTATTGTAGAAGACAAGAGAACTCATACTTTTTGGTTTCATTATAACAAAAAAAGAAAAGAAATATATATGAAAAACCCAACTCACAATATGGAAAAGTCATATCTAAAGTAAAGTTAAATCTTTTTTCCGGTAAAATGTCTATGCAGCATTATTATTTCTATTATATAGTTCTTCGTTTTTGTGTTATTCGATGTGTGCTTCTGGGGATGGATATTCAGAGAAACTCATATGAAGGATAAAGTGTTTATGATAAATGACTTATTTTATTCGATACAAAATTTATTGCTATCGTTTGCAATTTCATTTTCTTTCGATTTCTCTACTAGTGTTTTAATCATTTTGGATATCACTTTTTCAAAGCTGGAGGTTTTTCATTTTGTCATACTTAATCAAAAACTTAAAAGTAAAATTATTTTGATAGTACTGCAAAATTGATAGGTTTTTTTTCTTGTAGAGTATTTTTTCTTCTTTTTCGAAAAGGACTTTATTTTCAAATATGTCTATTTAGATTTTATTGAATGAATTGAATTTTTGGACATAACTTGATTAAGTAAGCGATAAAAAGAAAACTTTATCCATGAATTATTAATTAAAATTGCCCTGAAAGAATATGTAACAATTAGGAACCGAAAAATCAGAGATACTGTAAACCTGATTTGAAGGTTTAAAAAGGAATCCGCACTTACCAGTCCCAGAAGGAAGAAGATGTGCCGGCAGACCGAAATTGCGATGGATTAATGGTGTTAATCAAGATGCTGTCAAAATCGGAGCAACGAACTGGAGGACAGCTGCGAAAAACAAAGATTCCTGGCGAGGCAGACTTCAGAAGGCCAAGACTTGTACAGGGTTGTAGCACTACTGATGATGATGATGACTTATTTGTTTAAGTATTTGGATAGTACAAGATATCTTAAAGTTAGTTCACATTGTACAATATCTCACAGTTCGTCTATATACACCTAGAACATATTACAGCACAAGATCTGCAAATATTATAATTAAAATTCAACACAAAAGTACTATACAATAAATTCTAAATTATAGATTCATTGAATTCAATATTTTAAACCCATTCCGAATAAACCAACATTTTAAATTCAAATTTGACAGGTTTCTTCAAGAATCACTTGTATTGAATATCTATCAGATTGTTAGAAAACAATGATTTATCAAAATCCTTCTTTTCCTTAAATAATGCACATAATTGCCAAAAGAAAGTTCCTTTCATTATGATCATTCATGAAATCTCAGACATATTTAAGTGCATCCTTATACTACCACTAAAAACTGAACATTTCATCAAGAATTCTACTAGAGAGAGAATAGAAATAATCATGAAAAGCAATACTACTTGGGATACAGAAACTTTTAGAATTTACTATGTACTTCAAAAATCTATATCACTCTTCTATATATGATACAAAATGACAAAACACTTTCTGACTGATTAATGGTTCTCAACTCCTTGTTCAGTTCTATATATAGGAGTCTCTTAGCCCTGTCATGGATTTTTTTTTCGGTTTTATGATATATACAGTAAATATTTTCAAAAAAAAAATTCCACCATCCAAAGGAAATCTTATTTTGCTAAAGACGTACTATATATATTTCACATATGTGACCAAAAACGGAAATTTAATATAAGTAACTTTAATATGAACACAGATGAGGTAAGATTTTATTGGTGGAATGTTGTTATTCATGTCTATTAGGGGAAAAACTATATAGGCAAAAAGTCATAAGACAATAATAAAGGGGGATTTGGAAGATTGTTATGATCCAAGCCAACCAACAAGTATTATCTTTAGTGTACACACACGAATCGACCAAAAAATATTGTATTCCTTTAATCTTCTGATTGCATCGATTCATTTATCATGAAGATGAGAGCCACTTTCAAACCAATATTATGTATAGTTTTCTTCTTTACAGAGGGTGAAAGTTAAGTGAAACGATTGCATCATGAAAACATATAAATGGAAAAACTATAATCTATTGTATACTATATATATACGAGTGTATAGCTGGATTTCCTATTCTGTCATCGAAGTTAACTGAGTCGAAATGGATAAATCTTGGGGAAGGAATTGTTTTTTCTTTGAAGGACTATTCTTATAAATCATTTTTTCCTCTATTGAGCATTTTGCAATAAAAATATTAAGTTTATTGTTCATTTTCAAATGGAATTTGTGGTCCTGATACCCAAAACCATCGTATTTGGAAGCTACGAATTCAGTTCTGTAAAAAAAGATCATATTTATGATGAATCCATTGCAATCTATCAGCGGATTACAAAATCCCAAATGCATTAAAACTGATGACATGATTGGAATCAATAAAACTGTGAAGCAGGTGTAGTATGGTAATATGAAACTTTTAAGGTGATTACATATAACCTTTTTTTATTTTGTTATTCAAAAACTACTAAACTTACAGTGTAAAAAAAAGGGTAACGCAAAGCATATAACATTTCTTTTCATTGTCTTAAATATGTTTGCCATTCTGTCTTTACCAATGCTCGTTATTTCAAGGATATTTACGATTTTGTATATGTTGAAAATCCTTTCTATAGAAACATTTGCAACTGATACACTTCTTATTTCACTTGGGAGATAAAAGTAAAAATTTTCTTTACATTTATATCGTTTGGCAAGCAACGAAAAAAAAAGAAAAAAACAAGAAGTTAAGTCACAACAGTTCAGTTCAATGCTTTTCATGTATTTTATAGCGGAATTATATCCCAAAGGATATGTTTTTCAAATATGCATATACGCTTTTCTGAAATTTTCATCAACATAAATCGATAAGCGAAAGGGTTTAAAAAGTTTAATGTAATGGAAATGTTTTACTTCACAGGTTAAGGATATAAAAAAAAATTCATTATGATGTAAGGAAAAGAAAAAAACTAAATCACAGTGCAGAAAAACTTGTTGATAGTATATTTTGCTTGCATTTTTTCATAATGATTTAATGAAAATCAAATGAAAATTACAAAGTTTGATGAAAAACGTTCGATAATATGCCTTTACAAATGATATTTTAATTTCTTTGGAGAATTAATTCTTATAAACACCTTTTTGGTTTTCATTAAAACTAGATTTATATCTATTGAGTTCACTCGATAAGTTTTGAGCCTAAACTATTAGTCAATAGATGGCATCAAACACCATAACACTAAACATATTAGAAGTATTCATTTTTTGTTGTAAATCGAAGTGTATAGTTGTATTAGATGTTTTGCTATATACTGCACTATATTTCTAGGAAAGAATCCACGACTTTTCTTGATAAAAGAAAAATCGTGAACTTTCCTTAAAAACACAAAACACTACACATTAAATTAATAAAAAAAGAAATTATAATGTTTCATGATTTTTCTAAAGAGAAAGATCATGAAAAATTAGGAAAGAAATCACAAACAAATGATCACTGTTGTTTTGACGTTTCCTACGAATTTCAGAAATAAACTTTCTTGATATTTCTGCAAGTACGTTTCCATGCATATAGAAGAACATTCCGGAGTTTGAACGATGAGTATATAAGGTGGAGACATCGTAGGAATCGATACAGTTGAAGTCAAACTTCGAAAATGATTGAATCAAAAGAGATTTGAAACGTGATTATTTGTGGTTGGTTTACAAAGGGAATATAAAAGTGATTAATAGTGTTTTCCATTGTGAATAAAATGTGATAAAATAATTTTGTAATAATTAATAATTAATAGACACATACTTTTAAGACTAATTGTTAAAGAAGAAATAACTGTAAATAAAGTTTATACACAAAATTCACATAAATAAAAAGTGTTATCATTCAATAACATTCGAACCAGAGGGGCAGCACGCAATAATACATATAATAATAAACTACATCAAAATTGCGAGAATACCCCTATATCCCCTTTTAGGACTTCCATATTGATAAACAAACACAAGAATAGAAGGAAAACTTTGGAAAATTATCCAAAGTCTTGAAGTTCTTAATAAAAATGGCTCAATTAAAATAGATTAAGATTTTTCTGGTCAATTTAAGTTGACTCAAACAACGTTGAGTGATTATTATAAACTATTTCTAAAACTAGCATACACTTTGCTCAATTTAGAAAAACAGTAGTAGTCGATAAGAACAAGAGTAAATAAATCTTATCACAATTGTGGCATACACAAAAGGATTTTAAGACTTTTCTATTTACATTTTTTTCCTTTCTATTCAAATAAAACAAAGTCATTAGTTTAGTTGTATACTAGAGCTTTTGAAAAAACATCTATAAATGTATATAAATTGGGATAGCACAAGAAATTACCACAATTTACCACTAAATTCAAAGTTTTCAAATCTTGTTTTTGTTATTTTATATTCATTTGCAACTATTTTAAATCCATGAAAATAATGAAAACTTTAACTGAAAATTCTCGGAACTTTTCTCGGAAAATTTATTTCAGTTAATTTTATATATAAGATATTTACACTCTTTAAGATAAATCTTATCCAAACAAAATGTTCATCTTATTATTTTTTTGTATACAACTTTAGAAATATATATTATTTTATAATATGTCTAAAAAATGTTTCCGAGTTTATTGTTTTGTTAAGAAGTTGCATTTTTGGAAATAAATTACTGTAAGATATGGAAGTAAGGATAATTTTAAAAGTACTTAAATGAAAAGTGCCTTTTACAATTTATGGTATTTGGTAGAAAAAGATGAAAATTTACTTTAAATATTTTAATTTTTCTAAACGAAAATATTGTAATTAACATTGCCATTAATGATTCGCCAATTTCTGGAAAGTTTTCAGTAGCAGGCTGTAGTAAAAGTTTAAATTATCTGCTTTGTCATACGGTTTTCGTATAAAATTTGTCAAAAATATTCATTCAGATAGCGTAAACTCATGAGAAATACATTGCTTCAATAATATACGACAAAAATGTATGAGGTTTTTGATATTACAAATGTATCTAAACATTTCCAATGTTCAATTTTTTAAAAAAATTTATGAGAAGACATATGACAAAACAGACAGTCTGAAGACATATTCTTAAATGTTGTTTTCCAATATACCTAATATGAGAACAATATCCAACGAATCTTCAAAAACGAACATAACGCTTACGAGATCACAAAGGTCTACCAAAATCTGGATGATTCGTAATTTTTCTTTTGAGCTTAACTATTGTCGCCAATCCGTAGATTTGATTCGACTGTTTGCTTCAAACCTTAGATTTAAAAACTAGTCTCTTGTTCCTATTGTAGAACTACGTTCGGTACACTTTATATGTGTATCGCAGTTCTACATTAAACACTATTAGAATTGTTAATAACTTCGACTAACTAGTCCTGGCACCCTTGCAAACGATAAAGTTCGATTGTCGTCATCGAATACTCAAATAAGACTGTTCTCCATTATATATTCGACCCCTGTTATCACCAGAGCTAGCTACCCCCTCTTCTTTTAGAGGCAGAACACACACGCGATCCTGGCTATATGTATGAGAAGGGATTTTTTCTTATGCCATATAACCGAATAGGATCTTTTCGTTCTACACTATCCTCACGTGTACTTAACTCATTACCTAGTTAACTAAACGTAACGAAAAGCGATGAATTTTGGATAAAGTTATGTAGTATACAATCGAATTTTTGCTTTTTTTAATTTTCTGATAAAATTTACTAAAATATAAATATTTTCCGTATAAATCCCGGAATAAACGTAATTCACAAAAAGGGTTTTTATTCATTCTTGTATCTAATTTTTAATATTAAAGCTTCGTTGTACATGTTTTTAATTCTAGACATTTTATAATAAACGAGAGATACGTAAAAAATCATTTATTTTTAATCTCATACTCAACTGTCTACCTGGCTGAATATGAATTTAAATAAAAGTAACTACATACGTGTATGCCCTTTTGTCCATTATCTTTCATGGAGCCTTGTTTTTTTTTTTGCTCCAACATGATATGAGAAATTTTATACAGACTATATATCTGTGTAGCTGGAAAATGCTTTCAATTTATTAACTTTTAATTATGAACGTTGAAACTATATAGTTATGATTCGTATTACAACTTTTTATGTTACTGCATCCACCAACTTTATGAATTTTTTATTAACAAAAATATGTAATTAAACTTAATGCAAACAGAAACAAAAAAATTGTTCCAACAATTTTCTTTTTTTTTGGGGAAAAATCTGTACAATTTTCGTGAAAATTTAAAAAAAAAAGAATAAATAAAATTAACAATTAAAATATGTATTTGAAATTTTTACCAATTTGTTTGTAGAGAATTTATTTTTCATATTTTTTCCAAGATAAATATTTAATTTTCAGTTAATTATTTTATAATTTAAATTAATAAATAAATTAGTCTTTATTTATTTATTGAAGTTTTTATAATTACGTATATTTATCTTATGTACTCGCGAATCACTTGAAAATCATTCAATTTTCATTTAAAGCAATTAAGTAAACAAATAAAGAATGGAAGAAGTAATTGTGTGCCAGTACATTTGGCAATATTCAAATTAACCCACTGGACTTTAATCGAAATTCTCTTCCAGTCAAAACTCAGTAGTGGCATTATGTAAGGCGACAGGTGATTACCACTCATAACCTATTTGAAAGTGATCGCCACATATTTCGGCATTATGGAAGGGGATTAAGTTCTAAAATTATGTAAAAGCGATAGGGTTTCAGCGGTCACCTTAAATTTATCAATATGCGGCGATATCATCTTGCGAAATGCCGAAAAGCGGCAAGGGATAATCGCCTGTCGCCTTATAGAATGCAATTCCTGAACTAATGGACATATGGCTAGTCACGAAGAAATTTGACTACATTAAAGTTAGATGAGCAGTATCGAACCATTTTAATTACATATATTTATATATTTATTCATTCGACGGAATAAAATCAGGAATACATTACTATTCAGTTTACCGAGGCAATCACACACCCTATTTAATTGAGATCTTCAAACTTTAATTGAAATCTGATCGATCAGTTGGCGTCTCTGATTCCATAGATATCGATGATTTTTTCAACATAATTCATAATCATAATAACTAATTGATATTTAATGGAAACTTATTATTTATCTAAACTAAGTTTAATTGACTTCAAATAATCAATTTTCTACCAAATAGAGACAATTTGCGATATCAAAATTGAGTTTAATTCGAAAATATCTACATTTATCATAATATCTATACTACGAAAACTGAACTTTCTGTTGTCACAACTAGAAAAGACCTTCACAATCTTTCTGTGTGTCATCTTAAGTGATCTTATTCAAAATAAAAGATAATAAAACCGGATCCCGGATACTCATATCTCCTTTAAATATCTACATTCCAAGCAATATTCTATATTCAGTTCGAATTACAATATGTAATAATCTACACTCAAATATGATTAGATCCTAAATGAAATCCTTATAAAATCCTGTATCAAAATAAAAGGAAAACTATCTTTATGAAATATCAAATATCAAAATTAATTGAACTTAGTATTTCTTGTTATATATCCTTTCGATATAAAAACAAGAAGAAACTGATTTTCAAATACTCGTTTTCTATTGGATAAAAATTTTATCATATAAAATGAAATTCCATGAAAAGAATAATAATAAATTTTTTAAACTTAATCTAAAAGTTTTATCCCTATATAGTGTACATATCAAGTATATTATTAAATATTGTACAAGAGTATAGAAGTGATTTTATATACTGTCAGATATTATGCTAAGCTTCTTGTATCTTACCATCTCATACCAAAATTCTTGGGGTTTATTAAATCCGATATCATCATATACAAAACTATATAATACCATATATAGTGATATGTGATTGACTTCGACACTTTCAACATGATAAAAGTGGTAAAATGATACAATATACATATATTGTATTATATGAACTTTTAACATTCATCGTTGCATATATGAGTTCAATGTTTTAAGATCACATATGGGTAAAACACATATAATTCTAGATTGGGACATATTGCTGCATATATTGTTTCTTTTTAACCTTATAAATATCTACACCAACCTTGGTTATCCTTATGCAATTCTTTTTCTAGTACATTTGTATCTCTCTACATACATTGGATGTGACATATATTGAAAGTTATCCACACATCATTCACTTTGCAGATAGTATATCGATTCAAAATAATACTATATATCCTTTCAACATTATTTTAGGATCTATCTTGTCACATGTGTTAAATTACCAGAATGTAATATAATCTTTTTGACTGGTCAAATTTGTTAGCTTTCGTTTTAATATTACATAGAAGGAGCTCTATAAGGAGCTTATTATTTTTCATATTTCACTTAAATAATATACATATATTATATCCATTAAATCCTATGGAATTACTTACCTAAAAATAAAAGAAAATTACAAAATTAATGAGATTATTGTAAGAAAATTTATATATTAGTTTGAAAATTTTATTTGGAAAAGTTTTTCTAAGAATGTAATCTTTCAAATTGACCAACTAGAACATAATTCCATATTGAACAAAGACCAGAAAGAAGTTTCATTTTAAATGTGAAGATATAACTTGCACCCTAGGATTTGCTATCCTAGAAAAGTTGACATTACTAGTAAGTGTCAGTGTACTGTAAAATTGTTCAGTGCACATTGACAAAAATTATACATGTCCTCCTAGACACTACTATCACACAAAAACACCGATTATCAACGAAAAAGTGTATCAACAAAAGAAAAAACTTAAAATACAAGATAAGAGATTTTAGAAGATCGACGAGTCTTTGTGAATGAAATAACTGACACTATATGCATCTTACATGGATCAGTACATCACCATCTTAGATTAGATTTCAAAAAGTTTGCGGAAATTGGGTGCCGCATTCGGCAACAATGAAGAAAAAAACTTTCTCAACAATTGGACCATTTTAAAAGGAATAAAAAGGATTTTGTATATCGATTTGTTATTATGGAATAGACTTGGGTTCACTATTATGATCCTAAATCTAAACAAGAGCTTAAAGGGTGGTGTGAGCCCGATACTTCAGCACCAAATCTGTCAAGAAGGGCTAGGGCGACCAAAAAAGTTTTGGTATCAGTTTTTTGGAATGCAAAATGGATTTTGTTGGTGGATTAATTTCCAAACTGATAAAACAATTCACACTCCGAATATTATTCCAGCCTTTAGGATTAATTGGATGCAAAAATTCATTAGGAAAGACCCGGTCTAATGAAGAAATAGTTATTTTTTCATCAAGACAATGTATCAGCTCACAAAAATGTTTTGACGATAGCTAAAATCAACGAATTAAAGTACGAATTGTTAGAACATCCAACGTATTCTCCAGATTTGTCTCCTACCAACTTCTATCTGTTTCCAGACTTGAAAAAATGTATGCGTGAAAAGTGCTTTTCATTAAATCAAAAGGTGATTAAAGTCGTAAAAGCATATTTTACATATTTTTCCGAGTTCTCGACTTCAGGGATGGAATACATATGTTGGAAAGTCGTTGGTCGATACATAACATTTCCCCTCCAGCTAATTTTTCGACCATCCTGATATATACGTATACTTCAAGACAGCTTCTTAACTTTTTAATTTTGTTGTTTTTTCTACAGAAATACGGCAGATATAAAATTTACGAGTTCTTTTGAATTTCCAACTTAAGTGTTATGCAAGTATTTAACATTATTCAACTTCAAAACGATTAAAAGTTTGACAACATTAAAAATAATCTTTGTGTAGACTTTTAATATTCATTATTAAAACAAAATAAAAAAAACAAACCCGAAATATATATTCCAAGAACATTTTATTATGAAGTATACACTTTTAATATGAAGAGGTATACACATTCTTATAAGTTATATAAGAAACAATACAGATTTTCCAACCCACCACCACCCTCCAAAAAAAAACATCCTTTACATATTAATGTGTCAAAATGAGTGTACGTGATATATGTTAAATACTTGAGAATCTCTAAAAATATAATAAAAATAAAACAAAATTCCTCCTTCAACAATAAATTAAGTAAGAGAGCATAAAATCACTGACAGTTAAAACCTTCTACTATATATACCTACTTATATCTATTTCGAAGAATATATGTGTTTTATTCGTTGAAAGCCTATAAATCAACAGAATACTAGTCGTCTTTATGAGTTAAGCGTCGTCGTCTCCCATATTTTAACCATCATGAAAATCACATTTCTACTTAAAGTTGTCAACTTATTAAGTATACTAATCGTGTTCACACAACAATACCGACTATTTTGAACCCGAGAACAAGAACACTTCATAAAAGGCTTGAAATTAAAACCGCTTAAAAAAAAAAACTTCCACCAACCCTTAGAGAAAAATTGTATCCTTTTCATAGAGTTATATACATATTTGTTTTCTTTTTTTTCTTCTATATAAAATTAAAGTGAATATGTTTCTATTTTGAATTAATTTAAAAGCTTTGAAAAAAAAATTTACACAATTGGAAATGATTTATTTCTTTTCCAAAATTTAGTCTGGTCCCTATGATAAGGGCTCAAGAATAGGGATGAATGTGTGTCTGCAAAGTCGAATAGAACTGCATGAAACCATGACATATTCGTATATTGGATTGGTTCATGGTGTTTCCCAAAGAATATGCTATATTTCTGTGAATATGGAAGATAGATATCATACAAAAGTGTTTTCAAGTGAAACGAATTGAGTTAATTTACTTGATTTGAATGTTTCTTTTCCCATATATTTTTTTTTCATGTACAGAGCAACGAGCACTATCAAATATTTTCAGGGATATATTGTATTTTTTTTTATGTTGAGCCTATGTCTAAAACTCTCATTCAATAATGTTAAAATTTTTGCAAAATTTTTCATATTACACATATGAATATTTTTTTTGGAGATTCGCTTTTTTCATTTCCTTTTCATAAAAGAAATGGATTTAGCTTCATTCGTTATATGTTATATATGGTATAAGTGAGACTGCAATTTATTACCGTCAGAACGTTTTATTCAAGTAGTATCTAACCATGTAGTACGTTTATGGCAAAAAAACGAAAAAGGAAAACATTTTTAAAAGAGCAATACTTGGTCGAGGATATACAAAAACTTTTCTATAGAATAGGATTACAGGAGAATGTATGTCTGGCTATTCGATTAGGAGTTATGATATATTTCTCAAGAGATTTTGCAGAATTTTCCTGTAATATTACATATTTGTATGAGATATGATTTGTTAATACAATTACGATGAAAAAATTAGCTCCCAACGAAAATCCATATGAAATAACTTAGCTCAGTAAACCGAATATAATTGAATAGTGATTTTTTAATTAATAACATATATGTTACTTTAAAACGCAATGAATTAAATGGAGTTTTTGCATAGATTTGTAAAAATATTTCAGCAATTAAAAATATTATTAAAAAAATAAAGAATTTAATAATCCTTTAGAACTCTTGCTTGTGACAATAAAGTTAGATATTTCTAGAGCAGCATTTCCCACACATCGGTCACAAGCCGATTTTTGGTCGGTCGCGACAAGATCTTGAATGTATTTTTTTAAGCCTTAAAAATTTAGTTCATAAGATATGACGTCTATTTTATCGCCTCTGTATAGATAGAAGATGCCGACTAAAATCTAAATCGAAGAAGACAAACCTTCAAGCTCAAATTTAAAGCAACGAAAACGAAGAAAGGTGATAAGAAAGTATGATTCTGATTCCTTAGCAATCGTGTTTTCATGGAATTAAGATTAAGGATAATCGTAGTGTATTATTTGCAATAAAGTACTTACAAACGAAAGTATGCGACCCAAGTAAATTATTTTTTTTCTTTTCTACATAGAAGTTCCTTTTGGAACCGTGAAACCTGTTTTGGCAAGAGTGATTGAATTTCCAAAAAGTTGGTAGCAATTTTTAAAAGTTTGGGAACCACTGCTCTAGAGGATAGTTTAAACTCAACCAAGCAGTTATCTGTGCCTATATCTAGAGCCTCCATAATACACTCATAAAAAATAGGATAACAACAGGATAAAGTTCACAAGTTTTTGAGTTAACCTAGACCAAAAACAAATATTTTTAAATGGGTTCTACTGTCTTCATCTCATAGAAACTTCATAAAACACAACTAGAATTTTCAATGCACAATGTTAGCTAAGAACAATTGTCATTTTTACATATTTTATATAAAAATAAAATATCATTAAATTCTCATTTAGTTTTAAGCGCGTCTAATTCGATTTCATTACACACTTTATGGGACTCTAATATAAAAATCGATTAAAAATTGAATTTACTTTATTTACAGAAAAATGACATAATTAAAATCAGACTAATTGACTTTAAAAATATTATTAGTATTATTGAAATAAAACCGTTCAATGTGAATTCAATTTTCGAATAATGAAGATCACAACATTTTCAATTATAATTGTATCCTTTTTGATTACAACTAACTATTCTCAGGTAAATATGTATTTGAACAAGAAAAATTTCCTTATTAAATCATTAATTTCTTAACAATTTAAGAGATATATTAAAGTTACTAAACTATTGTGTTACTGTGACAAGGAGTACGGAAGAGATTTGAATTGTACAATCCGATCAAAAACTCCGGTCCGGCAACTTTTATCATTTTCTGGTTATATAAAAAAAGGAGGAGATCATGCATTTGTAAAATACAATATTTTATTCATAATAAAATAATGTTTTTTTTAATTACAAAAATTAGGTACGTTTGCAATTATTCCACCGAGCTAGCTCATCTTCAAAACCAGTTTCACTCGATGTTACAGCAGATTTATGTAAAATATTGAAAGGAATTGGAATGGGATATACTTTTTCAAAGGCGATGATGAGTTGGATTAATTCTACTGACAATAATGTACTTCATTCTTGTCCACTTCGTGTACGCAATTTGTTGAGTTTCAATAATAATAATAATATAATAACTAATTTTATGTTTTTTTTAGGGATTTGCTTATGTTAAAGATTTAGAAATAACACCGGAAAGTGTTTCAGCATTTCTGACGGAAGGAGAATTTCGTTTGGATCTCAGTTTTTATCATGTTCCACAAAGAATTTTATTTCGAATTAGCGGAACTGGTCTAGTAAAAAAGTAATATGTAATATTTCTTGATCAAGTAATGTATAAATAAATCATGAAATGTAATAGAAAATATTAATGTTGTTAATTGTGTTAATTAAAAAGATTTCATTCCGAAAAAGTCATGTTTACTGCTCGAAGATATGATGATGGGAAGAAGTTCTGGTACGAGTACAAGAATTGAAGTTTCAATGATATATTTGCTGTATTTTATTGGGAATTCTGTCGGGCGCTAATTTACTTTCTCAAAAGAAAATGTTCTTATAACATTTAATTTCGGATATTTGTACTACTGATATTATTTGACGGAACAAAACAACAAAAGAAGAAAGAGATCAAAGTTTTGATTTGCGCCATCTACCATCTGGGAAATGTCGCTTAGTACATGTTTTCTATGGATCGCTAATTTAGCGCCCGATATTATACGGCGCAAATAAGAACCTATAAAATGTATGGTAAGTGCCGGTAGAATTCCCAATAAAATACAGCAATTACATGCTTTGACAAGATATAAGATTAAAGACAATTTATATATGTTCCCTATGAAATTTCAGAAAATTCTGTAAAGATTGCCATGCAGTTAAAATTTGCAATTAGAACCAGTTACTTTATTTCTGACCTTACTCTTTTTGATATTTTCATCATAGTGAGTCTCTTATCATTAAATGGCTAATACTGAAGACACATTAACAGCAGTAATGAACTTTATCTTACGATTCTCGATTAAAATTCGAGAACACATTTTAGTCGAGAATCGTGAGATAATGTACATTATTGCTGCTAATGTGTCTTTAATATAAGAGTATTAACTCAGATAGTAACCCGAAAATGCATTGCACCACAGAATGCAAAATTATTTATAATAGTTATCGATTATGGATTATAAATACTATCTTGGCAACTAAAATAAATAATAAAGTAAGTAATACTGAAATAGGCTCTTCTTGAAGGTAAATAAAATAGTAGTATATAATTTTGAAAGCATTTTGATATTAAAACATCATTAAACTCTTCATTTAATTCTTGATATAGAAAAATAAATTAAAAAGCTATTACAATCAGTTTAATTACAGGAAGTTAGTCAGCACTTAAATAATTTGTTTACAAAACACTTCACTATGAAAAAACAAAACACATCAAAGTCAATTCAATCTTGGAATAATGAAGATCGCAACATTTTTGATAGCTATTTTGATAGTTTTTACATCCTTTTTGATTACAATTAACTATGCTGAGGTAAAAATACAATACTACAAAGTTTTGCAGAAATATAGTTTATCTTTTAACAATTTAAGAAATATATTAAAATAACTAAACTATTGTGCTACTGTGACAAGGAGTACGGAAGAGATTTGAATTGTACATTACGATCAATAACTCCGGTTAGACAACTTCTATCATTTTCTGGTTATATCAAGAAAGGAGGAGACCATGGATTCGTAAATTTAAATAAATTATTAATAAGAAAATATTATTTATTGAATATACTTGTAGATGCGTTTACAATTGTTTCATAAAATAAGCTCACAAATGAAACCAATTTCGCTAGACGTTACCGGAGATCTATGTAAAATATTGAAAGGAGGTGGAAGATATAGCTATACAATGGCTATTGTACAATGGTTAAATGTAACAGAAAATAATGTTCTTCATCCTTGTCCACTTCGTGTAAGTATATTTTGAGTTTAAATACTAATAACTAATATGAATAATAAGAATTTTCGTATATATAGGGATTTACTTATGTTAAAGACTTAGAAATAAGCCCGCATACACTTTTGGGATTCTTGACAGAAGGGGATTTTCGTTTGGATCTTAGTTTTTATCATGTTCCACAAAGAATTTTATTACGAATTTCTGCATCTGGTGTTGTAAAAAACTAGGTATATTAAATACCTTTTTTGAAAATTCAAAATTAAATAATTTTTTGGTAAAATTTTTTTGATAATAATAAATAAAATTATCAATAAAGCACAAATTATTTAATTAAAATTATTTCAATTTCTTGGCTACCTCAAAAACAAACAACGAGCCCGAGATTTTTCTATTTGACTACAAGAAGTTAACAGGGTACTATCCTTTATGATATTTATTTGTATTTGAATTTCTTTATAAATGAAAATTTTAATATAATTTCACGTTTTCATCATAATTTGATATTACTTGCCGAGGAATGTATCTCATAATGATTAAAGAATATTGAAGAGAATATATTGTTTTCTATATTCATCCGAAGGAATTTCCCAAAATTCCAAATATCTAATGTTCAAAATTCTGTCTGGTATTCAAGCAATGAATAAGACAAAAATATATTTTTCAAGTCATGTTTAGTTAAAGACCACGTTGAGTATTACTGTCAACATGAAACCCACAAAGTTCAGAGAAGAAAACGAAAGTAACACCCAAAAAAAAAATATTCTTTGATCACCATCATACCGAGTTCAAAAGACTAGGCTAGAGAAAATCAGGAGTTCAATATTTATCTCATTTTATCACGAGCAAAAGTCTAATTCGTTTGTCTACGTGCCTAAAATTTTTGATACTTTCTTGTTTTTTTTACATTTGGAACATCAACGAAAGAACAAATTCCCATAAAAAGACGTATCTATCTGTGAATATTATATACCATATCAACTGGATCCTTCTATATACTATTTTGAAATGCGACAGATTACATGTACCTGTATTTTATCAAGCATATAGACATATAAAAAATTTTATGTTATAACATGTTATTAGAGAAAATTATGATGATTTCTAATTAAAACGTCATTAAGGTAATCTAAAATGGGGATACCATCATTATCATTACGAGATTTTCATTATAATATATATGAAGAAATTATGGTTGCAATTCAAAATTGAATTTTAAGCACGATTTCACACCTAATTGCTATCTAATTGTATTTCTATACTGTTACTGGGTTGAGTAATATATGAAATCGCGTATTAGGAAATGAATGGTTGAGTAATTAGTGTAGAAACGTAAACGTAAAAGATATTGGATAAATAATTTTCCAACTATAGGATTGCAATCGAAATTGAAATGACACAGTAGCAGGAATAGTTCACTAAAAGCTCCTGAAATGGAACTAAACTGCAAAGATTTTTAAAGAGAGTAATCGGCACGTTAAAGTTCAGTACCTTATCCAGAAACAACCTACATTTTTAAACCGGAAAAAGATTGTACTGTATACCATGACAATTAATGATGCAAAGAAAAACCTTGGAAAATGTGAAGAGAACTGAAGTGAAATTTCAAAATGAAATTTAAAAAGAAAGATAACTCCTATTACTTACTTTCCCATCCAATATATATTAGGCGGATGATATTATACATATATGCATGAATGGAAAGAGTACCAAGTATTCAATTATAGTGGAATGGAAACAGAAGATGTGTGTTCCATATTTGATATTTTCCATCCAATCTGATTTGAATACAAACATGTGAACAAGATATCGAATTTGATAACAAAATTTTCAATTAGCATGTTAAGTGTGAAGTTAATTACTCAAATTTAATATAATTTAATTCTAAGTAGACACAATCACAGTTAAATGATATTTTCAAAAGCTTTTAAGTTTTGTCTTAATATAAGGAGTTGAAGAGATATCTGGCTTATACGTCACCAGTTTTTGAAACAATAAAAAAAACTTAGACTTTAAAATGTACAAGAAAGTTTATACGATTTTAAGATTTTAGTCCTTCGAGCCGGATATGTTAAGTATTGGACATGCGACTCTTTGATATAATTTCACGAAAATTTTTAAATATTAATATCTTAAGATAGAAATAATATACTAGAGATCATTTGGTACATAATTCCTTATACTTTAGACTATTCAAAATTTATAATTTTTATAATTTTAAAACAGAAAATCCAATTTTATTAAAATATTTAAATAAATCATATCATTTTTTATCTGATAGGAAAACATGTGAAGAGGACAATATAGAGGGACACATATATACAAATATACATATTATAAACAACTTGAGAAACGGTTGATGTTAACATAATCAAATGAAATTTTTTATATCATGAATAGATTTTTGTAAACATAAGAAGAAGGGCGGACAAAACATATGTAGATAGATGACAACATACAGGACAACAAAAACAGGATGAGAGACCATCAACGAGAACTCCTTTTATTTTCTCATCGTTGATATTTTCTTTTTTTTTTCTATATCACTGTCTCCGGTCCAGAAGACAGGAAATCCGTAGACCTTATCCAAATCCATTGACACAAGATTGTTTAATTTTTTTAGTTTTCTTTGGAAAAGAAAAAAAACGAAAAACTTTCTACAATCTGTCTCTAGGAGCAGAAAAATAAACATAAAATAAGAGAATTATGTGAAATACATAGACTCTTAACGAAAATCTCTTCTTTTTTTTCTTATACAAGTTGTAGATAAGGACATAAAAGGAATCAATATGGAATCCTCCTATCTGTTCTTATGTTTACCAAAATATTGTCGAAACTGAACTTGTCGTGTTGTTATTATTATAATTTTTTTATTTTTTTTTTCAGTAAGTATCGTCCTCTTGTATATAAGTATATTTCAACTCCCCGTTGGCAGTCTGATCCTTAAAATACTTTCTTCCCTGTCATCATTATATCGAATATATTCTTTCTTGTTTTTCATGTATAAATATTTAAGGAAGTCATAAATAGTCCCAAATGGGTGGACATATTGCATCAAATAAATTTCTTATGCCGCATTTTTTGATAACTCATCCTTTCTTAGTAAGAGGTTTTTCCCCAAAAACAAAAAAAGACGAAAGAAAATGTACTGCAAATGGATTACAATGGTTTTGAATTCTTATTATATGTCATACTTCGATTATTGTTTGAAAAACTGCTAATAGAAATGGATTCTTAAAAAGTTTTCTATGATTTATTAAATTAATGGACGCATTCAGAATAGGAAATTTGAAATTATATTATAAGTACGGAATAATGATAAAATGTTGGAAAAATCTCTGAAATGCCGCCTGTGAAGCGAAATTTAAAACTTTGAATCTTTGGAAATGAAATTGTTTATTTTTTTTAAAAAAGTCTTATTCATATCCAAACTTTCGACTGCAATATTTGAATGGAAAATAAATAATATCAAGATAAAAATAACTTTTTAATACCACGTTTTTAAAGTATGTTTTAAAAAGTATATACTTTTTTTCCGAACTAACTTTCCATACAAAACAAAATTTACTGAAAATGAATTCAATTTTGCTTAAAGATGGCTAAACGTATTAAAAGAATGCATTGTCATCGTGTTCTGAGCTATTCTAAAAGTTTCAAATGTCCAGCTAGTCGGGAAGTTAAATTTAGTTCAAACAAAAGATAGAATGAGTTTAAGGGGGGATGTATGCAACATAACACTTTTTCTTTTGATTGGTTGAAATCATATGTATATCTGTTCCCACTCAAATACATATATAAACTTTCATTTCATGGTTCTGAAGTTGAATCTTAAACAAGCACTTGTCAAGAATTTGAATCATAATACTTTTCACAAATAAAGTTGAATTGCACATGAAGAATTTGATATGTTTCTGGACATGCATTCCATCTAAAGCTTTGCCTCATCCAATACTTTTATGGAGAATTCTTTTCATTTTGATATTAAGTAAATCCTGCACACGTGGTTTTAGTTACCACAATTCCTGGGCATGTGAAATTTTTTAATTATTTCCCACTCAATATACAGTACTACAGTTTTCCTATTCCTTTGGAAGGTTCAAAATATTCTATACTTGTTTATTTTATTTCATTTTGTTTATTCTTTTGAATAACGATGCAGGACGAACATTTTTATATAGTATTAAAAAAAAAACATTTTGGACTATCAAAAAAAAAAGAAATATATAACAGAATTTATACTGGAACAAAAATATTCGGAAAATCCGTCCGATTTACGTAAATCCAAATTCCAGACAAAATCAACCGCCGAATAATTGAAATTTTTGTTCTTCTTTTTTCTTTTTTTTCTGATTCTATATTTCTATAGAATTTCCTTTTAATTGAAATGATCGGGCTGGGAAAGGACGAGCCTTTATATATCATAAATTTAAGTTTAAAAAAAAAATGTCTAGTAAATACTATACTACTCTCTTAATTCGACAGTATTTTTCCTCCATGTAAGAAGGGGTGGAAAAACCAACTAGGATACGAAATAAAGTGCTAAGCTTTAATATTCGTGATATTTCAAAGTACAAAAGGATTCAATAATCCATGTACTATGTGCTTTAAACGAAAAAAAAAATTAAGTATAATGTTAATATAATTTAAGATAGAATTTTTGGGTTAGGCTTTTATATATACGTCTGATCTTTCGCATATTACAATTTTTGTTTGATTAATTAATTAAATTTGAATAATATATTTTATGTCTAGATTTTGGGGGAGAAATTAAATCGAAATTTAAGATTTTTGGGGTTGAATTAATGCAAGAACATAACGCAATAATGATTATGTTAAAAGTATTCAAAAAAAAAAATTAAATCTAAATTTTAAGTTAGATATGGATTGGAATTACAAATTTTAAAATATTAAAAAACTAGGAGGTTACTCGTCCTAAGACGGCCTCCTAAAAATTTCAGTTCAACAAAATTTATTCGAGCGAATCATCTTAATTCGCAAAATTATGAATATTTTACCCCGTTCCCGTAACACCACTGGAGATATATTCTATTTTTTTAAGTCGACCTATTCAGAATGCACATTATTTACCCCGCAACACCCCTAATGAAGACATTAAATTGATCCCATTTCCCCGGTTGGTAAAATAGCTACCGTCAAACATATATCCCATAAAGGCAACAACCTCGATAGAGTAGGAGCCAAAACAACGTAGAAACAATCGCAGTTCCAAAGCGCTGAGAGGCGAAACTATAAAGTCTTCGATAGAAATAATCCCCATGATAACCTGCACAATTTCACTGAACATTGTAATCGTGTGCGACTTCTATATAAAAAGTTCGTGAATTTACTCTAGCCCTAAAGCGATGAGAAATAGAACTATTTGGTCTTCGACGGAAATAATCCCCATGAAAACCTCCACAACTTTGCTGCACATTCCAGTGAGAAGCGATGGTAGATGGAACTTTGTCGTGAACGTCAGAATGTCCGGCATAAAAATCTTAATAAGATTGCGTTCATTTCTAATATTTTTATATATTAAATAAATATTATAACTATATTATAGATAAAATATAGCTTTCACAGTAATGTTTTAACTTTTATCGTTTAACAAAGTTCCAGTAAAATTAAAAGTTATATACTTAGACAAAAATGTTTAATAAAAACGTGCAAAAATTTAACAAAAAGACTTATATTTTATATGTAAAACCATATTCCTTATCTTAGTCCATTGAATAGAGTTCCATATTTATTATTAAAGTTTAAAAATATGCAAAAAAAAAACTACTTCATAACTTTCCTATTATCTAGTTTTTCATATGGTTGAAAAAAAATATCCCCGAAATAAGTCAACTAGATCTTTATACGTATAAGAACGTAAGAGCATGAAGTTATACCACCTTGATCGCTGTAATAATAAAAAAAAACTCAAGTTATATATCGCACTTGAGAATTCCACACCAGCCTCAATGGATTCCACTTATACGAATACTTGTGGCCTAAAAGAAAAAAAGAAAACCCTCCCCAAAAAAATGTATATCAAATGGCTTGCACGTAATGCGAAAGGATCTAACATATATATATATGGATATATATCCCGACTAAAAAAGAGTGTATGTAATGGACAAATTCAGAGATCTATGAAAGTGAAAGGTACTAGAGTACCAACAACAAAAAGTCCCGAAAACAAAAAAAACAACTTTTTTTTCTTTCTTCCAAATTTTTGGGAATGCTTTCTTATTGCCATTTTTCGTCATTGTAACATGCACAGAATACAAAATATGTTCAATATATAGAATCGCATCCCATTTTCTGGTATCTCTTCGTATACAATATTGTTGTTATATATCATTGTCGCCTTGCATTTAAGTTACTATTCCATAGAACCAAAGACAAAAAGCAAAAAAAAAAAAAATACCTCAGAATATTTTCTATTCAGTAAATAGGACGTTTGTTCTTATAGGATAAATTCAAACCTAACCACATTACCCATTTTACTGGATTTTATTTGGATAAATGCGTGAGCTTTTTTCTTCTGCTTTTTTTTTTTTTGTTATCCCACCCATATAATATAATCTACCCACCCCACCCACATTCATTGTACACATTTTCGAAGGTTATTTCTTTTATTTTTTTTTTTCTGTTCAAATATTTTTGGCATTTGGTATATCATCATGTCTTCGGCTAGTATGGTTATACTCCTTCCAATGCAAATACTTCTGGTACGTGTAATGTTCTCGTAAGGGATTTTCCCATTTTAGGTTTTCAAGCGTAAATTATTTCACCTTTCTAGTGTGTTATATTCCATAGATCTCATGATAATACCCATATATTGTATTGTATTGTATACTATATATCTAGAGTACTATAGTCGGGTATCCCATTCAAATCAAACCTCAAACTCTGTTTATCCCGAAAAAGAAAAGTAGTATGTATTTTCTTTTTTCGTGGATGTTTCCAGGTTTTGCATGTTTCATTGCGTATTTGTTGTCATTGTCTCACCAAGATAAAAAGCTAAAATTTAGAAAAAAAAAAAGAACAATTCGCGACACTGTCTCGTATTGTAGCTAAATCATCGTTTTGTATGCTTTTTTAATACATAAATATGGTAAAATTGTAGAAAATGCTTAAGGTATATATGAGACAATCATATTTAAGTATATACAATTTGTATATAGAGATATCTACAAGAAGATATCTTTTGAAATATATTTTACACATTTTATATAAACAATGTGCCATCGGTAAGATACCAAAAATTTGTTGTCGTCGCCGTCTGCCTTGGGTCGGAGGATTGTTCCTTTTTTTCGTTGTTGTTGTATTTTTTCTTATAGTTATTGTGCCTCCTTTCTAGGCAAAAGGTTTTTTTGGCTTTGGTACGTTTGGTACCATTATGATAAGAATGGGCATATTTTTAGGGATTACACTAAAGAGATTTTGTATTTAAAAAGAAATACAGCAAGGGAATTTGGTATTATTATTTTTTCTGAGTTTTTTTGCTTGTAAGAAATCTCGAGACTTTAACACTGTATTAGAGTGAACAAATTCATAGAGAAACAATAACAGGGAAAAAACGAAAATATCATATATTATATTATATTCAAACTTATTTTTTTTTTTTGTCTATAGCACAAAAATTTCACTTTTTCTTATATGTACTTTATTTCTTTTTATTTAAGAAAAACCATAGTGTCAAGGGCCAATTTTTATTTTTGGGAGTAGACTAAATGTGGACATATTTCTATTTAATAGCATTTCTTTTTTTGGCCGTAGTTAAGTATACGTTCTTTTGCTTTTTGTCCTCGTCCTTTTTCATATATACGAATATATATATTCAGATCTTAAGATTGTTTATGTGTTCTGAAAATAAATTTAATAAATCAGCTTCTTCATCTTGAAAGTTTTTACTTTGAATTTTCTACTTTATTTATTTGCTTGAAAGAAAAGACTTCACTTAAACTAATCTGATTATGGTTTATTGAATCGGATATCAACTGTAAATGTATTTTGGATATTCGAATTTTCTTTTTTATTTGAATACACGAAAACATATTCAGCTCAAAATTTAGGAAAATTTATTAAACGGAATTTTCCACGTTTTTTTTTCAGGAAAAGAAATTTATTTAACAGAATTTTAAAATATCAATTACAACGTATATCGGGTCCGGTAATTGAAATGTCTGTCTAATTCAAATCGCTATCCAATGTAAACCGCACATTTTGCAATACTAAAATTTGACATAAATGTTGCTTGACATATTGCCTGTATACATTGAGAGTCGAAGGATCGAGTCGATTTTTGATCAAAATTCGGACCCATGTATACAAAGAGGTATCTAATCAAAACCCAGTCAAGAACACATAAAACTTTTAAATTTTCACCAATCAAATAAAAAAGTTAATAAAGCCACACCAAAGTGCAGCCAGATCCAGTTAACCCAATTTAGACTCGGCCGCTGCTTATACATGTATTTCAAGTCAGGTAATGATGGGTCACAACAAAAAGGTGTTAGCAAAGAAAAATAAATACATGAAGAACCGAGACCTGGATTTGAACCAGGGTCACATCAGCTTCTAGAAACGAGGTCTTAACCGACTTAACCATTCAAACACTGTTGTTATTAATCTGTTAATTTGCCTTTTTCGTAGATTCTAAATATTATAATATTGAAACAATACGACAGTTATTCTATAAAACTTTGCAACTCTCAATGCGAATTTTTTTGTATTCTAATTTAAACTCTACAACAGGTTTAAATATTTCTTCTTATCCATTGCCTCTGATTAGATCTTTATATACATTTCGATCAAATGTAAGAATATCTCTCTCGCATCTAATCATCTCGATCTTGTTTTATCGAATACACTTTCATTCTTTGTTGTTACCACTATTGAAGTTGACATAAGTTAAACGTGGTTTATCTACTAAAGCAATACATTCTAACTACCTTATCAAGCCAACATCTATAGAGGTACTTGTACATGCGGGCATTGACTTAATACGATGCAGTACAATCAGTAATCATAGATATTGTTGGATGAAAAAGAATATTAATATCACTTTTATCTAGAATGATAAAAAAACATTATTCATTTTATTTTGTAAGTAATATAACTTTGAATATGCTATAAAATATACATAACTGAAGGAAAATCTATTCAAATTTCTTTGACATAGTTTATTTGTTTTTTGCATTTGTGAACACATATTTATTTTGATTTTTGTAACAAACAAAACATATATCAGAAAATAAAATTTTATTATTTTTCCTTGAAAGGAAGAAGGTTCACTTACATCATGTTTCAATCAGCTAAAAAGCTTCAAAAAAAAAATATCCACAAATCTCTTTATAACATTATTTTCTTCTCTATTTAATTCCTTACAATTTTTATCCTTGGTATATATAAAGGGCTTTTCTATTATATTGTTTGATGCCTAAACCTAAACATATATATAAAATCAAGGTAATTCGGGAGGTAAAAAAAACAACAAAAATCCAGAGGAAAAGGTAAAAGTTTAATTGAATTAGTTGTATATATAATAATTTTGTTTGTGTTCTTTTTAGAGTAGATACATTTTGAGAGTTAAATCAGTGAAGTTCTCAGACATAAATGTTATCGTTTACGTTTTTGGGAATCATCATCTCTAAGGGAATTGAGAAAATTTAATACCAAAAAAGGGATATGAAATGTGTATTGACTATAAAATAGGATAGAGGGCAAAACATATACATAGTACATAGTACTATATTATATCATTTCATACAAAAATACAAATAGTAAATGAATTTTCTAATTTTCGTTTATACAAAATAGATTTAAAAGTATCTATTTTGTATATATATATACATATATAAAGATTCTCTATTCTAGTTACCGATATTTCATAAGACTTACTACTCTTCTATAGTATATAATATTCGCCGTTTGTCAGACATTTTATCATTTATAATTAAATTGAAAGGTTCATTTTAAACTAAACTTATTTAAGATATACAAGAGTCTATTTTAATATTATACTATTATATACTGTAACTAACTAATATACATATATATATTTATCAATACACCTTTTCAAAATTACAAAACTTAATCTACTTTTACCAGTATTTATATAGAAAATGATACTGATGATGATGATAATGATTATGTTGATGGAAAGAGAGATTCGTCCTCTACATATAAAATCATGATTAGGACGATAGAATTTATATGCTGAAATTGTTTTCAAAAAAAAAACAAAAGGATTTTAAATATGCCATCATACTCATACTTGTCCTCCGTTTTGTATTTATTCTATACTATATACTAAATACATATTTAATTCATCGAATGAATGAATATTGGACGCATCCATTTAATATTCTTCGAATGTTTTCATAAAAGATACTAGTTTGCTTGTATAAAACCAAATTGAAAAGGTAAAAATATATATTTTCTGATAAAATATACTATATAGAATTAACCCTTTTTCGTCTTTTATATCGAAAAACACCTAAAATTGATGAGGGTTTTTACCGAATATTTGCATAATTAAACGTGATGACAACACAATCAAGAGTCATTTTCACCATTTCGGAAAATAAATAATAGGAAAACTAAATAAGAAAAAAGAGAAAAACTTATCAAAAAAATTTTCTCAATCGACCTTAATAACTTCGCATGATATAAAAACATTAAAAATTAATTGATAATGAAATCAATTTTTTATATATAGTAAAAGTTATGATATTATGTTATTATTACATGAAATTTTTATTGAATATGAATGACCAAAAAAAACTTATTTTATCTTTATTGGAACGTTTTTAGATACAAATCTTGTCTAATAAAACCTTATCTTCAATATTAAACTTTCATATTTTCTACTGTTTGGGCGGGCTGTTTGGGTGTAGACGACAAAAAGGACATCATATACTATCAGAATTTTCCAAAATTTTGATTTTTTTGTAATGATATTGTTGGTGTTATATAGATTAATATTATATACTCATTGTAAATATAGTATTGTTTCGATTTTTAAAAGATCCAAACAGAAAAAAAACTTTATAATATTTTGACCATAGAGAAAATAACAACATTACTTCCCCATGATAAGGGTTGAAAATTGAACGATTTAATGACAGTTTTCATAACACTTCAATTTTGTTGAAAACTGAAAGAAATGAGTTTTTAACCAATTTGAAAATTTCAATTGAATTATTGATAAAGAAAATTTCAATTGAATTACTGATAAAGAAAACTACAAAAAAAAAGTTTTAGTTATTCAAAAAATTCTGGAAAAAGGAAAAATCGAAAATTTGATTTTAAAAGTTAATTTTTAAGGAATGAAATATAATATTATAAGTTATTAAGATCAATAATTAAGTAAAGAGGATATGATATACCAAGACCGCTTGACGCCTTGACGTTTGCCAGAATTTAGAACCGTATATCAGTCAGAACTGTGATGGACAATTTCATACAACTCAGTCACATTATTCACATAGGAAGAATCCATGAATGAAAGAATATACAGATTACGTCGTCCCATATTTTAAATTGGTTTTTTCTGCGCAACTACGTCACAGGGGACTTAAAATACATTGTTTATGTGAAAAATTACGATTATTTATTTGAAAGAAAATCACATGTGATGTGAAAAAAGTATCAAAATAAATATTTAAAATGGCAGACATGCGAATGGCGGCGTAATCTGTATATTCTTTTATTCAAGGGAAGAATCTGCATGCCAAAAGAATCTGCAGTCCAAAATTTTTAATAGAGGCACTATGCACTATTTATATAGAAATCCTGCTCACCCTACTAATTTCAGTTTACGTCTTCGAATCATAGACTATATCCTTGCGTCCAGTAAAAGGAAGTTTTTCGGGGAAGATCTGTGATTCAATCCTTTTCGCAGGAGTATATGAATACAAATCTGTACATCATGATCTGTACAAGTTCTAAAAAGTTTACACTTTAAAGTAAAATATCTACGACTCAGTTTTCACTTTAAAAAGCCAACATGAAATTAAGTTTTAAAATCATCGAAACTTGCATTTCTAAAAACATAAAAGGATGGTTTAACTTTCAAACGTTATTTTCATTGTCAATTTAACATTAATAATTGAATTCAGACAAAAAAAAATTTCCATATTATTCCGTATAACACTTTTTTTTATTATGTTCACAACTTTTGGAATATATTCGAAAAACTGAATTTTCAAAGAGCATCACTATTATATGAAGATTGGGGCGGGAAAAACCATTGGTTTTTGTCAATAATTGCATAAAAACGTGTACACTCATGTGAATTGCAAATAGTTCAAAATGTGCAATGTGAAAATGTATCAAAAAAACTTTTCCAATCATTTCAGTTTTTCCTCGTTTTTTTTCTGTTTGTGTTTTTATATGAAGTCATTAACTTTTATTGCATTTGCCAGATTTGCAAAAAAAAAAGAAAATTTCTGTTTTTTTATTTAATTTAATTGGCATAACTTTAGTTTAAATATTTTATGGGTTGCCAAAAAAAAGCTTTGATACAAATAATAATAAATTAAAAAAAAAGAAAATAAATAAAACTTTTAAATAAAGTTTTATTTAATAAATTTCATTTTGAAATTGTTTTATATAAAAATACAAGACCCAGCAAATTCTTGTGTAGGCTTAAAGGGGGTAATTGTGAAAACATTTTTTCTACTTTAAGTTTAGAATTTTCCTTTAAAAAAACATTCAGACTATCGATCTTGTTTTATTAAATCGCTGGCCCAGTTCAATATCTATCTATTATATAAAAAAGTTTTCTCCGCAAATCATTTATAAATTTTGTAGGAGGCAGAAAAAACTGAATAAATAATAACTTATAACTGAAAAAATAAATCTGGCACTGGGCTGGGTTTGAACTTAAACACACTTGATTTTACTAAATAAAATCGCTTAGTTATTGACTTCACATTTTCAAGTAGTTCAGATTCGTTAATACTATATCAAATCAAAACTGAATAAATAATTATGACTGAAAAAAAAAATAATCGCCTTCGCCTGAGTTCGAACTTATGCACAATTCATTTTACTAAAGAACTCGCTTCCTCACCAAGCCATTGACTTGACTGCTTAAAAATAATTCGATAATGTCTAAATAAAGTTTGCATACTTTGGTCTTGAAAAAATTAATTTTGAAGAAACGAGTAAGTTCGAATCTAGGTGTTTTTAAAAGCTATTTATTCTGGAAAATGTAATAACTGAGTTATTTCTAGCAGTTTCTTCGCACTAGACATATGACAAAACAGACAGTCTATGTTAAATGCATTTTTAATCTGAGCGATTAGACCTAATAAATTGAAACAGAAAACTAATGCCCAGCTTATCTAAAATAGGTAGTATAAGATTTCTACAGCCATCACATACTGTATAAAGACAGAAAGCTTCGTCTGTGCAGTATGCAGTAGTATAATCATTTCTAAATCGAATACTGACACCAAATTCCATTAAAATTGAAATTTAAGTTCACAAAATATCCTTTTATTTACTGTAACATCATTGATTGGTCAAAATTCAAATTTCACTATGTTCGAATTAACAAATTTTGACTCTGTTCAACATTATGAGTAACTTTTTCGGTACATATAGTAACCAATAATTTACGTAACTTCTAGTTATAGCTCCAGATTTTTTACATTTAAGATAATTTAAAATAATCAATTACATATCAAATCCTTAATGTTTTTTAATGAAATATATTTTAAAAAAAGAGTATTTTTTCATATCATACTTCCATTGACTAAAATTTTGAAAAATAATCAAGTTGTATACTGTCAGTCATATGTAATATAAGACGAGATTTGAATTATAAATTAGATCATGTTTCTTGTTCCTGACTGAATAGCTAGCTAGCTATCTAACACCAGAACACATTTCAGTATTGCGTAAAAATTCTCTAGGAGTATAGTATAAAAAAAAACATAGAACAAGAAAACTTCTATACCCTTGCCCATATTAAATAATATTCGTACATAAATTGTTTCAAATATATAAAATCTTAGTACCACACACATCACTAACATCCTGTCTTCCTGTGGGCTGTTTATACTTTTCTTCTTCCTTCTTAACAAACAGTTATAATAAATGCTTCGTGTTGTATGACTATGCTATTTTTTTTTTTCTTTACTTCCATTATTCATCTTAGGTCTTTCGTTTAGAGAGATCTTTCGTCTAGAAATTTTCTCTATTTCGACTTGAAAGCCTACTATAATGCTTTTGGTTGAATACCAACTATAGAAAAAAAAAAAAATAGAAAAGAGGGCGACTATCAAAATTCAAAAGACCTACCCAACAATAGGAAAAAAGTAATAACAATAGTAATAATAACATAGAAACGTAAGACTAACACCAACTGAATAGGTTTTTGCTATAGTCATTTTCTCTAAGATAACATTCATTCATCTCTGAAGAAGAAAAGAAAATACTAATGGCAACCAAGGGATATAAACGAAGAAATAAAAATCACGATAAAAAAGTATTCCAATAAATTTCTGTATACTTTCGTCTCTACATGAAGTATGTAGGTTTTCTATGGAGTATGTGATGGTTCGCATATGAATTGTAATTGACAACAAGTAACAACAAACCATAATATTATCCCTTTGAGAAGTCACCACTGTGATTTCATAGATATATGAAAATCCTTTAGAAATATTAGTACTATTTCGTTTTTTCTCCTTCTTCTTCATCATCCCGCATTCCCTAAACATGGAAAAAGAAAAATCTAATACAATTTTTTTGATATATCTTCAATGACGATGAATTATTAATTCACTTCTAGAAGATATTTTGTACTAACTGGAATTAATCATTGAGTATATAGGAAATCACAAAAAAAAGGATATTTATCAATAAAAAATACTTTCAAAAGAAAATTCAATAGAAAAGCTCTGACTTGAAAATTCTATTGTTGGTAGAAGATTTTCTGATTTGCAATATTAAAAGAAAAAAAAAAAAACACATCCACGAAAAGGTTAAATAAAAGTGCAGAACCTCTTAACAAAATTTTGATTGATTTGATGGAATTTAAAAAAAAAAGAAAATACTGATTTTGAAGTACATGAAAAATTTAACCTTTAAGAAAAATGTTAGAAGCCTTTCAGTAAGAAAAAAAAAAAAAATTAAGTACTTATTTTATATTAAAGAAAATACCAAAGAAAATGCTTTAACAAAATAAAGCTGCATGAACTATACCAGTTTTTATTTATAATAATCTTAGCAAATAGGGTAAATCTTTCAAATCTCAACAGGCATCCAAATCATTCCAGTTGTATTAAAAAACACTTTGTAAAATAGTCATGACTTCCGTAAGGACATATCCGCCTCTATTCTGAGCGCAGTCACAACAAGTTCTGACTGTCATAAAATGACGTCATTGTCATAAAAAAATATCATAAATTATGACCGACAATATTTTACATCATACGGGATTTTATATGTGTTCTCTGAGTTATTCAATTGATAAATATGGAATAACTTCCACAATTTTTTTAAACACACAAATAATTTTACACCTATAGAAAAATTTCAAACCTATACAAACATTTTCGAGAGAATTTCTCAAATAACTATGACAACTCGCTCAAATTATAACAGTTTAAACTGTTATAAATTCATATTTTAGACATATTTATGACCCGTTCGCTTGAATACGAATTTTCGCAGCAGTCAGAATATTATTATCATAAATATTTATGACAGCAAAACTGTCACAATGCCAGAATAAGGGAAATCATCACTATTGCATTACAAGCAAATTTCTTCATAGAATGGTTGCGATTTAGTACATTTATCTTATATGTACTAAATATCAGTATAAGATGGATATCAAGAAGAAGTCATACACTATTCAGTCTCACAACGGAAAGTAATCTAAACCAGTTATAGAATTATTGTAGTTTGTCTCAATCTGAATTTCAAAATTACAGACACGATATCCAATTATATACAATTGTATTTGCAATATCTGGCCAATATCCACTGATATACAGTATATTATAAAACATCAATAACTTCTAAAGTCATTTTCTCAAGACAACGAACTTAAAAATCTATTCTGTTCAAATTTGAAGAACTCATTATTATCATAACTCGAAGGAAAGAACTTTCATGGAAAAAATGGATTATCCCAAATTTACATTTAATTGATTTAATTGTATCTGCTTTATAATATGAAAAGAGAAGCTTAAATTTGCAAGGATATTATACAACGTTTTTGTAGAATAACCAAACGATTCAATCGATTTTGTATAAAACTCGACACCCAAAGGGGTTTCTTGTGATGGATGTGAATTGGGCGTTCGAAACGTGCTGACTTCACCCCCTGGCAAATAAAATTCATATTTATATAAATGCATTCATAAATAAAATCATAATTTTCTATTAAATATTTATCTCTTAAATATAAATAATAGAAAATTACTTTCAATAAAAATCAACTTTCATTTCTTCCCTCAATTCCCACTCATTAACAAACATAACAATTAAAAAAACGATTTAAAACCTTTCGAGAATTTTAAATATGCCAATTAAAAACCCCTTACATACAAGCAAATGAATAAAAGAAACTTGATTTTTTTTAAAAATTGTTTGTAGTTTATCTCCTTTTCTTTTAAGTCTCAAAAGGATGATAAAAAAATAAATTTTCATATAATACGAGCGAATAAATATACGCCATTGTATGTCAAAAAAAACATTATAAATAAAACACAAAGCACCAAAAGTGATTAAAAAGGGGTTTATAAATATATATCCATCGTGTGTAAGTAAATGAACAAAAAAAAAGGACTCTTATGAAAAATTATAAAGAAAAAGACAGCTCAACCAGAAAGACAAGAATTCAAATCATATACAAAGAAATAAGAGCAATCCACCTTAAAAAATGGTATAAAATATTATGAAAACCGTTTTGTGGTAATATAATATGATATAAAAGATAGCTCATCATAATCATTACCACCCCTAAACTAAACCCCACAGATGAAATGAAAAACCAGCATACCTATTGTTATATACCAAAAGAAAAATTTCTGGCATACAAAAAAAAGAAGAAAATTATGAATCAACCGTGTATGTTAATTAGAATGTCACAAATAACATAATTAAGTTCATTGTTTATATTATATTTGTTTGTTTATTTATTTAACGTCACGTCAAATTTATATAAGAAAAAAATAAAGAAAATAAAATAGATAACATCCTTACACAAGCATTCAAAAGCACCACCCACACATATAATTCATATTCGGGGATTTCCCTGAAAAACTTTAATAACTCGGATATTCTGACAGTTAAAGGATCTTTAAAAAAAAAGAGGCATTTTCACATCCCCTTTTCCGTATGGATAATTTTTATACAAAAGCAAGAAATTCTTCTTCTATGTGCTTTCTTATTCTTTGTTTCTTCTATTCTTATATCTGACAGCTGGATGGGTAGGTGGATGGGTGTTTGTTTGTTTGTGTTTTTTTCCTTTGGAGGATGGTAAATGATAAAAATATGTATATCCTTTCATAGAAAATGTACACATATATGAACGCGTATATGAGTACAATTTTGTTATAGAAGGTGAATAAAACAATTTTTTTTTTTTATTGGTGGCAGCGGTGGCATTATCAAACAATTGTAAGATAAATGAACGAAACCGTTTTCTCTTCTTTAAGATATAAATATATCCTTTTTGTTGGTTTCAGGGTTAAGATTTCTCATTTTGGATTTGAGTTTTCTTGAAAGAAAGTTGGTTGGGAGTTTTTTTTTTTTTGTTGTTGTTCTGGTTTTTTTGGTGGTGATGAGCAAGTAAAATGGTTAAAGAATGAGGTCTTTTGATATGTTCTTCTGTTGCTTCTCTATGTTGATCCACTTGGGAATATTTCAAAATTCAAGAACAAGAAAAAAAAAAAATTATATACTTGAAATAAAGACGAAGCAAAAAATCTAGCATAAATATATAAACATTTTCTTTTGCTATAATACTCCTTTTTTCTTCATTCAGGATTTTGCTGAATCTTTCGGGAGAGATTAATTTCTGTCTACGTCATATACAAAATACGATATGAATTTAACTTTCACGATATGTTAGGCTTTTCTTTTTATATTCTTGATTTTTTTTTTCTATTTTCTTTTTTTTTCATTATTATTTTCGGTTTTTTTTGAAGGAAAATGGTTTAAGAAAATTTTCTTTAGAAATTTATTTTTGTTAAAGAAAACAAGAAAAAACCTAAAAAAAAAAGTATATTAAATATTAAAGAATAAGGATTCATAATATTATATCAAATGCCATTCAAGTATTAAAAATGATATCTGATGATGGCAGTTTTTCCTTTAGTTTTTCTTCTTTTTTGATAAATGAAAATAATTTCTTTGAAATTATTACAATTAAAACAAGATACAACAATTATCACATAAAAAGTGGTTCTTTCAACATTTTAGTATTACTAATTTGAAGAAGAAAAAAAAATTTTGTTTGTTTTAATTTCTTAGAAACTTTTCTTGTACCAAAAAGGAAAATGAAGAGTCGACATGAGTAAATTTTCTACATTTTATTAAAATGATGATGTGGTAGGCATAAAAAACAAAACAAAAACCCAGAAGAGTAAAAGTATTTTTCTCAAAATTTCCATCATTTTATCCGTTCATTGTTTATTTGAGAAAAGTTAAAGGAATTATCTTAACTTCGTAAGAAAGTCTTCACTTATCTGTTTTATTATTTTTGTAATTTGCTTAAAACGCAACAACAAGAAAAAACCCCCAAAGAGTAAAAACCACTTTTTGGTATTTTAATTTGTTGTTTTTCCCCGCGAGTTTTTACTTTATCTTTATTTTTAAACGCAATTTTAATTATAACAATCAAATAAAATGACAAAAATGTGAACAATTTGTTTTAATTTTGTAAGACGTCTAAATAGTAGAGATATCATTTTTAGATAGAAGAAACTTTTCAACCGAAAGAAAGATGCTTTTGGAATGGAAATAGTTGAAAACTTTAAAGTGTTGCATTTTTTATAATAGTTCAGTCTCTTAATAGAAACGTATTTCGTTAACTAAATATCCAACACGAAGTATTCAAAGACAAGACAATTATGTGACAAGTTCCTTTTATCTAAGTTTTATTCATATTGACATTTATGTTTTAGACCGACCAACAATAGTTTTTAAAACGTTTCCTCTTGATAAAATTAATATCAATAATGAATTTCTAACAACATTTTATGATCCAATATGTTTTTCTCTCCTTAATCACAACATTTCCAAGAATTTGGTAATAGGAGAATGTCCAGAAACTATCCAATATTTTTAATATTTTATTTAAGATATAACTTATTTTCGAAATCGAATCCGCACCCCAAAATAAGTTTAAATATTGAATAGGATTCTCTAAACTAAAATCCAAACAACTTCTTCGCTTTATCACTCCTCCGAAGATCAAGGAGTCAAAACTTCTAATCGCGTATACAGAGGGTTAAAATATTGATCCTAAATTTAGTCCAGACACCGTGGAAAATATAAGAATTGAAAATTTTCACCATGCAAATTGAAAACTTTGACACAGCCACCAAAACACAGTAAATTCAGTCAAACCAATTGGCCGGTTTAACATTGGTCTTACATGAGCCTAAGTAACTCGGGCATATCCATTCTGAGATGGCTACACTGGTCTTCTATTCTTCACTGTGAATTTATATGTCACATCAATATGTGTGTATCACATGGGGGAATTTTTATAGTTGATTTGAGCAGAGAACCAGTGGGAAGTGTTTATTCGTACGTTTCTTCAATTTTACACTCAAGCTAGAGCTGGCGGATATCCCCGGCATTCGCCGAACCCTTCTGGTGTATTAATTTTTGAAGAATGCGCCCGTTTGAAGACCAATGTAAAACCGGCTATTTGGACTTGAACAGCGTGCATTTCAACCAAGTTTCGACCTGATTTGGACTCTTCTCTCATAGGCATACAAATATTTCGATGAAGAATTTCTATAAATCAAAAACTATATTGAAAAATAAATAAATTTAATATTTGTAATATGTTGTATGGGAAAAAAACAAATAGGACTATGGAAATCCCTAGAGATGAAAATCCGAGATATAATTCCAATTATTACATTATAAATAGTTTTTATATGTAAAAAAAACATATATTTTCTATTAGAAAATACTTTTTTTATGTATGTTATTAAATTGGTATATAAATTCATAATCTACTATTTTCATGTGTAAACAGAAGCTCTCAAACCTATGAAAATGATTCGTTCGTGCATATCAAGAGATAAAACGCCAAACACACATCAAAATTTAGTGAACCATAAAAAATATATATATTTTGATAATATGTAATTTTATTTATATTTTTTTTCCGCGTCGCATTTTGTTGTTAGGAAAAGAGAGCTTGTCGATATCATCATGAAAAATACAAATATAAATGTTTATCGGGAAAAATTGTTGACATTTTCAATGAAAAACTGTTTTCCAAATATATAAAAACCATAAAAGCTTTAACTAACAATTGAAAAAACAAAACTAGTAATAGGTATATAGTACTTTGTATTAGCCGGAATACAAAGGACAACAATAAGTTGTCACTAAAAAACAGGGATTAAAAAGGATATGCTTTATCAAAATCAAACAGAAAGATGGATTTGATCAAAATAGATATTCATTAAAAAAAATTTAGGATCTGGGAACATTCAAGAAATATTGTCACCCATCCACGTCTATCCAATTGTCATCTGAAAGGAGATAGAAATATATGTGGAATAAACTTCAAAAACTCATTGTGCTGCACCAATTTGTCTGGGTCCCGAAATGAAAATTTCCATTAACGACGAAGATTTCACTGTATTTATATCGATATAAATTGAAAGGATGTTGTTATCACTGAAATAAAAATCATAGATCTTCGTTCAAAAACCTGTCAACATAAATTACGTTTAATAAAATCATTTCGTTAAGTTTTGAAGAAAATTTCCGTAGAAAAGTATTCGTGGTGAAGCCAAAAGCCAATCGTTTTTGATGATGATGATCCTTCTACTTATTCTGTTTGCGTGGAATCTAATAAATTCTCTGTTATTGTTGTTGTCGTTATCCATTTTCTGGGAAACATCAAAAAAAAAAGGTGACCATCGTATTGTTATGTGTTTTTTTTTGCCACGTAATTTAAGGTACTCTTTCTGTTGTTTTTGATACTAAATCGGGTTCATCTTCTTTTCTTTTTTGTTCGATACAAAATCGATTTTCTTTGAACAGCCAGTAAATGATAAAAAAAAAGCTAGATCGAAGGGTGTCCAAGAATTCAAATGCCCATAGCAAAAATGTTATATTGATATAATCTCAAAATACACAAAAGGTGGAAACCAATCGAAGTTCGTTTTTTTTTTTTTGTTTTGGTTGGTAAGGTAATCAATTTGATGGTGGTTGAAATTAACGCCGGGCAAATCTAATTAAACTTCAAAACAATCTCGGTCAGTTGGTTTTGTGGGTGATATTGATAAAAGAGAATAAAAAAATTAAAAATTCTTTTTCTTTTTCTTCTTCCTTCTGGTGAATCAGAGTATTTTTTTAATTCCATTAAAGTTGTACTTATATATCGCATTTCCTGGAAACACCATCGATTTAGTTCGGGGGCACTTCAATTAGAAGCACTGTTTGGTTTCTTTTTTTTCCTCTCACTTGGAGATAACTAGAATAAATGGTTGTGATTTATTTGAATTAGATTTTATACACCTGAAATCGATTCCAGACAAAATTCCAATGAAATTTCTGATCAAAAGTGTTATCAAATTGTTATTTTTAGTATCGACTATCGACGTAGTCATGCAAATTCAACTGAAGTGAAATCGCCATAGAAAATAAATAGTCTGAAAAATGCATCTATTTTTAGATAAGCCATTTAGTTGGAAAAATCTTATTCAATTCAATTTTATACAAAATATTTTAAAATATACTTTTCTTTTGATAAGATTTCAATATTTAAGTTATTAAAAAATACTCTTTGAAATGTGTAGACAAAGTTCTAAGGAAAAGTTCCGAAATAATTTAAAAAAATGTCGAGAAAGTATCACAAGGTATCGGAATTTGCTATTTGTATTATAATCGGATATAATCTAATGGCCTAAAAATCACGAGGAATAGAATTTTTCATGTACTACTACTATTTATATCATAGAGCAGCGATTCTCGACCCGTAGTACGCGGTTTAGTTTTCATCTATAAACATTCTGGGCATACTCTTTGACATGGTATTGCTATTTACTTAGTGTTAGAACAAGTTTAACATATTAACAACTACGAATTATAAACATTTTTCTAATATAAGGAGCACAATTCAGGATAATGAACTGCCAAGGAGTACGCAAGCCAAAAAAGGTTGATACCCGCTGCCATAGAGGGATTCTCCTAAAAGTATGCAAACCTTAATTATAAAAGCTATTTTATATGCACTTGCGGAGAAAGACTTTTTATATAATAGAAGCATATGACAAAAAATGTTGCAGCTTGGTAATTCCAAGCTTAATTAAAAAGACCTTCTCAAAGATATTCAATAAGTCGTCGTTTATGTGAACTACATGAATAACAGGGTTTTATAATTGTCACTTGTACCGTTTCGTGTAACATTCCATCTTATTTTGGAGAAAAATTAATATGATACTTCTGTGACACTTAATGGAGCTCTATTCACTAAGAATCATAGATCAATGTAAAATTAAAATTTAACTGAAAATTATGGAATGGAAATGCGACTTTTGAACTGACCCTAAGATAAAGTCCTATAATTTAAATATCTATCTTGTCAGGCTAGTTATGGCGTTTGACAAGGATAAATCATAATTTTCTCTTTTTTTTCATTAGCTCTAATGAGTGAACTTATAAGCCATAGAATCGAAATCCCAATTTGTAACGTTTCCAACTATGTTCTGATCACCAGTTAATGGTAAAAAATCATCAAAACTATTGTATTTTTGAATCTTTCAATCTTTCAAACTGATACAAACAAGCTGGTATAAATTTAATATTCCTTCCTAATTAAAAATTGTATGGATTTCATTTCAAATCAAATTTAGAAATGCAGTTTCTTGATTTGAAAAGAAAATAAAAAATTATATATTAATATTTTCTTAAAATTACAATTTCAAAATTCGTTTATTTTTGAGGAAAATTTTCATTATTCCTAGATAGAAGAAAATTTAATGCATTATTTTGTTTTGCCTATTTTGCATTTTAACTAACGTCAATTCAAATAAAGTAAAAAATGTACATATTGCACTCCGTTGCCTGTTTCAAAAGCGTCTCTAAAATCATGCAAAAAATAATATGGGTTAAAGCTAAAACAAAAAGATGAAAAGTATTTTCATCCTTCGTGCTTATCCCTTTCGGGGCTGTTTTCAAAGTTTTGTTAAAGTTTACAATTTTAAATCTGGTACACTTTTGGAAGTGCATATACTTGTATATAAAGTTAAGTGCATAATATACACTCTTTTAAATCCAAAAACAATGTAAAACATATATTTTGTATATATTTTTAGAAGAATAATAAAAACAATTGTTTTGATATTTTACATTTCTTACAGGGTGGTGATAATACATATTGATGAATAATAATTCCGTCGAAACGGAATCCAATCCGAAAATTAGAACTACATGAAATACTACTAACTAGAATTCTGTTTTTCAGAAAATTTTCAATTCAGTTGTAACATAACTAATAAAAGAACAATTGTGAAAAATTTGCTTCGAATCTCAATTTAGAGAATCGACAAATAATGCTAGAAGACATCACTGATGGTAACTTTTGGAAGGAAATTTGTAATATCAAATACTTCAGATGTATGCTTAAAGCAAGCATCACATATTATCATTCATAAGGCAATGATTAAACGAAGCATCCAATGTAGTATAAAGTGATATTAACATCATTATTGTTGGGAAGGAGGGAAAGGGAAGATATTAGTACACAAAAAAAGTTACTTAACAATACACCCAACCCATAACCAACACAAATAAATAAAAATAAAATTGACTACTACAATTGGCGGTCACATAAAAGTTAGTTCAAAAAGGAAGCTTATAATTATATAAGTCTTTTCAGCTTGTACTTGCTAAGGATAAAGTCAAAAACTTGTACATTTAAATTTACCTCCCGTAACATTCTGGAAATAAGTTCATTCCTCCCGTCCTCAGTTCGGTGAAAATTGATTTTATACAACTCCACGGATCTTATGGAATAAATGTTTGAATTAAGGTACATTTCGTCTAAAATAGAGGAATCATCGATGGCACCATTAAAAATTTGATGAACAAAGACCACATCAACCACTTCATGCAGCTTTTCACCAGGCTTCAGACAAACAACAAACCTCCTAGAAAAATCTTGAACTTTATATCAGAAAACTCGGTTTTAAATGAGCTTTAAAATATTTAAAAGGATATTCATCCAAAAAATTCTCTAAAATTTCAGAGATAAAAAGACACTTATTCCTAAACAACCCGCACACCATTTAATAACGTAAAATAACAAATTTTTCTTTTGACTACTAAACCATTTTCCCAATAGTCTACTAAATCATTAAACAATAATATTTTGCTTCACCCGGTTCATTCAAAGTTTTCTTTTGAATAAAGGAAAAAAAAAGGATTTCATCCTTTTACTTAAGAATACATAAATGAAACTTAAAGATCTGTTCAGTATACGTACGATTATATAATATATGTCAGTTAACTATAGTATGAATGACTTGGAAAATGCATAATGCACCACAGGAAAAGTGTTTTCATAAAATGACAAGACATTTCAACTGTCAGTTTTTCCCGAAGTTTTCTTACTGCGGTATGTACTATGTGTACAAATATTATTTCTTAGAAGTGTATAAACTTTCTCAAGAAATTCTATATCTTTTAATATGAATAATATTTTTCTTCTTGTGTTTTTTCTTATTTTATATAGTTTAATAGTTTACACTTAGCCCACCTTTTCTTCCAACATACTTCTTCATCTTCATCTTAATTTTAGTCACATTTGTATAAACCAGGAAGTCCAATTAACTTTAACTGACAAAACTATAGTCATTACCGAATTAATGATGAATTGTAGTACAAAACGTGTGTGTACTTAATATAAACACTTCAAAAATATATTCTAAATATAATTCTCTAATAAATTTCAAATTAATTCATGAATGATTAAAGACTACTTTCAAAAACATATAATAATTATTTGTTCATTCAATATCGATAATCGATATTTCGATAAACCGCACGACATCAATTTCAAAGCAATTTAATTCAATTAATTTTCGAAAATGTAAAACCAGAGAAATTTCTATAATATTTACGCACAATAATGTAGAATAATATACTTGTAGTATGTTATATTTCATAATATTAAACTTAAACTAGTCCCAAATGGATTTAATAGAGCATGTACATACCATATATGAAATACTTATGCATGAATTTACTTACTAAGAGCAATTAGTAATTGTCTCTTACCCAGAATTATTTTGTTGCTAAAGTACATGTTTAAAGAAAAACAAAAAAAAAACTATCAATCTTATATCGATATTTTAGGTTTAAGGAAATTCTAACAAAAATAATACACTAGGGATTAAAATTATATAAAATTTACATTAAAAACATAGATTTTATTTAATGAGGATATCATGAAGACTATTTTAGTATCACTCTATTTGAATATAACTACATTTCTACTAGATTTCTTATACTTTAAGGAACTTTGAATATTTGATATGCACAAACAGTCTATAAAGACAAAATTCTGAAGTTCAGGTCCATGTCATTAAATTATTAGATTCCAATAAAATCTCTGTTAATGCTGTTATAAAGCGCATTCCATCCGCACAGTCTAGTTTGTATTAGATACTGCAATTTTGTTACTTTTTAAATTTTACTCGAGTTACAGTAATTACTCGAATAACAATCATTTGTTTAGTGCTTGCTAACTTGCAGAATTTTTAGATTTGAATGTGACAAAGAATTTTGTGAGAACTTTTTTGAACATTTCTCAAAAAACCTATTTTTCCGCGACTTCAAAACAGTTGACACGCGGTCAAGAATAATAGATGTCTTACATAATTTTATTCTTTTTCAAAAGAATTACTCAAAATCGTGTAGTTTGAAACCGTGTAATTCGGGAGAAGGTATCCGTGTTCTTCGAAACTCTTGTTCTTCAAGTACTGTGTTCTTCGGGGGTTATCTGTATAAAAATGTCGTTCCACAACTTACTGAGTTAGACATACCTATGAACTGAGATACAAAAGAAGAAGAAAATTCTACATTCTCGATCAACATTTTCTAAAGAAACGAAAATGATAATTTTGAACAACATTTTTTTCTTTTGGTTTTCGAGAAACGAACAGAAAAAATGTTAACACACCATGCAAATTGGTATAAAACTGATATAAAATGTCAAATTTTTTTCGTAAAACAAAAACACCAATCAAACAGTCAAAAAGTACTTGATCCCTAGTACTACTATACAATTATTACTTCAATCCAAACTAATCACAAAACAATATTGATTTCAATTCAATCAATATCATATTTTTCTATGTTCATATATCAAATATCAATATAGTATTGAAATCAGATAAGCTAAACAATAATATAATTTGATTATAAATACTAGCTTTTAAATTTACTTGTGAAAATATCCTCCTTCTATTTCTATTTCCAATCAAATTGTTTGTCTTATTAAAATTAAATCTTTCCAAATAGTATATATTTTGATATTTATACCAAAAATCATGTTCAAATCGCACCCACAAGGACTGTGTGTCTGTCATTCTACTAACTAATCTAATATTAAAATTCATTTACTCGCGCAGCATAACATTTTCAAAATGATAAATTTAAGAAAAAAAAATGAACTTTGAAAATGGAAATATCGAACATTTGACATCATATTCATATTTTGTATGTGTGATCATAAATTCAAAATGTAAATACATATATTCACTAATTGCATATGAAGAGAATATTATAGGAAAAACAATATATCGACATATTGTTGGTCACCTCTAGAATATATTCAGAGACTTCCTTATATCCTCTTTCACATGATGTACACAATACACAACATGGGTTGGATGTTATAGGCATTTGTGTAGATATTAATTTGACTTGATATAATTCATGTTGAAATCCTCTCTCTCTATATAGACACATATTGTAAAGGACAACCGCACATATGGATCCAAAAAAAAAAAAAAAAAACTTTCTCTCTATAATATATCATATATGCTTTTCATTTTCAATGTTCATGATCACGAGTCACATTCAAGTGTTTCATCCATAAAACGTTGAAGATACAGGATATAGGGATATGCATAGACACGTATATAGTACTCCAATTTTATATACAACATATTTTTGGTCCATGTTTTGGTCATATATATTATATTCCATTCTTTTGGATCATAATTATATTTTGGGGACGTGTTATTATTTCATATTATCCAAATCATGAAACAGACTGTGTGGATACTTGCAAAATATGATGATTCCATTATTTCATTTTAATTCGGTTTGGCGATTATTTGTTTTGTGAGAAAGGACTATATAAAATTTTTATATATATATTTTTTTTTTCAGAATGGGGTAGGAATGTATGACATTGATTTGTGTCTATTCATTCGAATTTTCATTCATTTTTTGGGGGGAAATAATCATTGCACAAAAAAATTTGTTGTGTTGTTATATAAAGGATATTAAGGATATATTTGGAATATAATACATTATATTACTTTATTCATGTTCTGTTAATTTTTGTTTGTTTTTAAATAAAAAAAGATATTTGATAAAAAAAACTGAAGGTATTTTTAATTAAATTAACATGTGGAATAATTGTAAATATATTTCAGAGGAAATCATATTTAATTGAATTATTTAAAGAGATTTTAATCAAAATTTCGAGAACAATGAATTTTAATCGAATTAAGAGAATAATATGTAGAAAATAATATTTTCAAAATATATTATATCAGATAATTTCAAACATTGTAAAAGAATCTTTCACAACTGAATGTTTTATTATGGTAGAAAAATTTCCTAAAGCCTTAAAGCGTTAGTAGACCGATTAAATACGTATATACTTGTATTAGCTTAGATATATCAGGAGAACTTATTTAGATGTTTACATTTGATTTTTGTTCAACTGTGAAAATGAGTTGGCCAAATCTTTGCCTCATATGGCTTCAAATCCAGAATAAAAGAAAATTAGTAAATTTTTCATCTTTTTTATCCATTCTTCCTGATTTAATCCTAAATCACATCAAAAGATACTAAAATTAACCACCATTACTTGAGTTATATTCAAATTATATCATAAAATACATGTTCTAATCAATTTCTAACGATTTGGAACAATTATGAATAAGAACCACTCATTTATATTTGTATTCAGTAATCAATTACGTGTATTAGTGACTTGAAAAAAACTTGTAAAAAATGAACTTTATCAAAGTACCTATTGTTATATTGAACTAACTGACATTAAGGATTGTAATACATGTTATTATATTGTATGAAATAAAGTTCCACAATTGCTTTAATATGAATGAATAAAATATGGTAAAAGTTTTAATATTATACTTCACAGAAATATGAGACCATAGAGTTTATAGGATTTTTAGTTCAAATAATCATATCACGTAAATCAAGAATGGCCTAACAATTGAAATATCTTTAATATAAGTGCTTTTAGCTTTTATCATACTAATTATGACTTTTTTCGATTTAACTATTAAAGTATACCTATTTTGTTTGCTTTGGATCTTGCTCTTAATATAAAACAAAAAGAAATAACATTAAGAAAAAAGTTTCATCACGTTTCTTGTAAATCGGATCTAAGTATTTTGACGAAAAAGGATGGCAAAAAAAAAAGTTTTGACTTCGATTTAATGACTACAATATTGATTATTACTGAGATTTGTATTTCATAGATTTTCAACTTTTATTCCCCGAATTATAAAACACAAGAGAACGTTTTAATATTCTGATTGATTGGTGATTATTTTATAACTAAAACTAGCCAATTAGTGTTAAGAATATATGACACAATTTAAATAATTAAGTATTTGAGGAAGTAAATCGAACAAAACTATAATTAGAAGTTTTTACTAAATTAAAATATTGTATCCACTATTATATCATCGCTCCCAAAAGAGAAGGATCATTATACATTTTTTAAAACTTCACTAAAATATAGTTCAAATATATATTGTATGAGATTAGACACCACTATTATATACTTTCATTAACAATGTTCTAAGAGTAATAATAATAAAAAGTACACGTAACTCGAGTAAACATAGTTTATATGAGTAGTGAGTGTAGTTAATGATGAAATCAGGTCATAGATCCATTAAAAAGTTTAAATAATTTGAAAACTAAAATATTAGAGGTTAATTTAGTTATTTTAACATTATAGTATAAGTAGTTACAATTTCCGGACAGGTTTGAAAAGAATTTATTTAACTTTTAAGCTTTTATGAACGAGTTATAAAACGGGTTAAATATATTGTATGTTAACTAATTTTGTCATTAATATTTGATGGTAAAATACTAAACAGGACATTTATTCTATAAAATTTCGTATAACTCATTTTAATCGGAAGTTCTCTATAACCAAAGATATTACAGAAGTTGAGCCATTTTTTGATACCAGCCTAAAAAATACACACCAATTGGATAAAAATTACTTTGTTTAAACAACAAAAAATGTATCCGTTGTGCCAATATCATGTCTGATACCATCTAGCAACGAATACTATAGATTATTATAGGATTAAGGTTTGTCGAGGAATCTAGGTAGATAGATAGAGTAGGGGTACTGCGTACAGCACTAGGCACATTATGACCCCAATTGTGATCCCTACTAGACCAAGAATTACGCGATTGGGGAACCTATTTCTTTGCAAAGCATTTGCAAAATTTCAATAAACTACCCCTGCCAATCGCTTGAAGCATCCCTAAATTTCTGAAAAAATGGTTACCCAAAAAGTCATTACGAACTCGAGAGAGAGAGGAATCTAAAAATCTTACAAAATCTACAACTAAATACACTTTTATAATTAGATTACTGAAAAAAGATCGAATATATCATTATTAAATTTATCTAAAAATAAAAAAATTGTAATTATATTGACAAGTTTACATTGTAATCTAGTCATTATTTTATTTGAATGCACTTTGTACTAAAACCATTTAACTAATCCACACAAAAATACTAATTTATCTCATAAATGTTCACATTTGGTAAAGCTACAATTAATTTGGTATAATAATAAAATACATTTATTTAGAATCAGTACTCGAAAAACTTGTGTCGATGAAAAGCTACAGAACCAAAAATACAGCAGGGGAATTCAGTCCTCATTGTAAATCGAGGTATGTCGTTGTCTTGGCACTATTTCTATATATTATAGCAATGCACCTAGTAGACGTTACGTGTAATATTACTAATATATCTTATTTGATATTCATAGTTATGGGTATCAGCGCAAAGTTGTAACACAATTAAATGAAATTGTTTGTAGAAAATTTTCTGATATTTATCTTTTATTATATCCACTTTTAACGTACAAGTAGTATGTAGATTGCCAAACTTTTACATACATGATAGAGATGGCATTATAATGGATAAAAATGGAATAATAATATGTACACACTATACTTTGTAAAATAAGTTGTTTTAATTACAAACTAATCGCAGCTAGCGGATAACTTTCTGGAGTTCATGAAAAAGGGGTCAGAGAAGTTAAAAACTTCAGAATAGGCCGCGTTTTCAGAAGGATTGTCACTTCTTTCGATGTGGCCCCGAATATTTGAAGATAAAAAACATTCTTATCGCTGTTACATTCCTTAACAAATATCAAGGTATTCTCAGGGATACTTTTTCTATCATACATATCCCTCATGTAGCACAGATTTTCAGTCTGTAAACAAGATATCTCTGTAATAGTATTTGTAAAAAAGACTCTGTGATATGAAAATATCTGTATTTACAAACATAATGCAACAAATTTCTTTACAGATCTAAAATGGTGTCAAAAAGAGAATACAAGTTGGGCACTTTATTTATTCTATGCTTTTTGATAGAACCATAAATGTTGGACATATTTTGAAAAAAAAAAAAATGATTTGTAGCAACTCTAGAATAGATTAGAATTTGGAGAATGACGACAAATTACGATTACTAGTAACTGAATTTTGGTAATTTAATTGGATAGTAATCTAACTCTAAACAAATGTAAAGAAGAAAATGTTGCCCACCGCTGATACAAATATGTAATACTAAATAGTATACAAAGCTAACATTTTTAGTAATTATATCAACTCTTAAAATAGTGGGTTTTGTTATAACAATAAAATATACCAGCACAATTTTTATTTATTTATGGTTAAGTTGATATTTAAACTTCCCCGGAGTATTTTCTGGTAAAATATTATAATACAAAATTAACTTTTCTGGATTTAGTTTATAGCACACACACACTAAATAACTGGAAAACTAATAAAATCCTATTAAATTAATATTATTAGTATTATTATTATTATTATATAATTTCTATATTAGGAATACAGTAGAGGTTCGAAAATTTGTACAAACATTTGTTTACACTTTAAACTATAAGTAGTCATTTTTTATGCAATTCCTTCCACTTTGCGTAATATAATTTTGTTGATTATCTCCTCTCGAAACATATACACTTGAAAATAATAGGCAACAATTATATTATTACCCAACATAATTGACGATATTCCAATATCGTAATATTCCAATTCACTGTGACTGGTTATTCCCCTGAAATTTCAAGTTCTCAAATCTAATTTTTCAAAATTTATGCGCATGATTTCCTCCAGAAAATGAATTCTCCCATCATGTTCATCACGGTTATACAATATATCTCTCCGAAAATAGAACACCAGGATATTGAATCCCGGCATTTCAATTTTTATATACAGAAAATATCATTTTCATTGATATTATATGGGGTTTTTTTTGTTGTTGTTGAATTTTCATGGAAACGAAACACATAAAAAAAGGGATGATGATATCCTTCCAGGACAAAGCGCCTGGACAATATTATAGGCAAAAAAAAACTAGTATAATACGATTGTCCTGTCACCGAAATACTTTAGTCTTCAGTTGAATTCGCTAACGTGAATACCAAAACGGAGAATATATACTAAACGTGATTTTAGAACGAGCAACAAAAAAAATTGACAAGAAAACCACCCCCAACAAAAATTTTCCCTTATATTTTGGGGTTTTTTTCGGTTGAAATTTAGTTTCTGTTTATTTTTTTTTTTTCATTTTTAATTTTAAGCTATTTTCGGATGCTTTTAATTAACTTACTATATTTTTTATTAAGCGATGAGAACTTAATCAATTATGATTATGGATAAAAAGTTCATATAAAAAAGTTTTCGTTTCGTTTTTTTCGGTTTTCTTTTTTTTTGGAATTTAGAGCTTTTATATCTCAGAACAAAAATAAGTGAAAAAGTGATACTGGATTCGGGTCTATCTTTCCGGGTGATATAAAAAGAAAATTTGCCTTTTTTGCTTTGGTTCTATAGGAAGGCGTTTTCAAAAATTCGAAATATTTGGAATACAAAAAAAATGACGTAAAAATTCCTTTAAGAAGTGTTTTCCTTTTGTCCGTTGTATTTTTCGGAATGGTTTTTGAAAGGTGACATTTTTTGAGAAGAAAAAAAAAAACACGAGAGTTGAAACCAAAAAAGCTTAATATTAATAAGAAAAAAAAACGCATTTAAATACCGCCTACTATAAAAAAAAAAAAACGAAGAAGAAGTGTTGACTTTTAAGAGATAAGGAAAAACAATAACAAAACATGAGAATTAGATGAAAATTTTTAAAGTGTTAAATTTCTTAGTGGAAAAACTTTAAGAGACAAATTATTGAATAAGAAAAGAAAAGCAAGAAAAGTGTGTATTTCGAATAGAAAATTTTCTTATATAAAAAAGGATTATTAAATCGTATTTAATAAAACAAAAAAGAAAAAGACAACAAAAATTAAGAAGAAAATCAAAACAATTTTCTTTTCTTTTTCCTTCGATACAGTGTTTATATAAATTTCGTTTTTCTTTTTTTTTTTGTTATCATCACATTTAATTTGGGAAATTTTCTTGTGAGAAAAACTCCACAAAAAAAAACGAAGGAAAATTACAAATGAAAGAAGAAAAGAAAAATTTCTAGTTGGATAATTTTGGTTCTATGTTGTTTCTTTTTTTTTTGCGTGTGTTCCTTCAAGTGAAAGAAAATATATAAAATTAAAGAAATACGCAACTTCTTTTTCAGTTCTGGGTTTTGGTTGTTTCCTTTAAGAAGAACAATTCGAGAGAATATATAACATGATGATATAAAAAAAATACGGATTCTGAAGAGGATTATGCAAATCAGGTAAAATCCACAAAACGTAATTATAAGTTGTTCTTAAAAATTAGGCAAAAAGAAGAAAAGAAAATTTTCTTGATTGTTTTTTTTTTCGTTTTTTTGTTTAAAGAATAAGTAAGACTACTTTGAAATGACGGGTCTGTAAGAGCTCTTCGGTTTTTTCTATGAACTTGAGAAAATTCACAGAAGTGATTTCGTTATTTTATTGGAAAAATTAATTTTTATTTGAATATTTTTGGAAAAATTCTAATTTTTTTTTGTGTTTGTTGGGAAATTTAACATAAATTTAGACAAAAAAAAAAAAAACTAATCAAATTTATTCAAGCTATTTTAGGTTCTAATAGGATTTTGGGTGTTGCAATCTAATTAAATCGGTTTTTCTTTATCGATTAGATTTGAATTAGATTTTAGGTTTTATGTTTGAGTAATAAATGTTTTAGAATTCTCATAGAATAGACATTATTTTCAATTTCAATTTATATAATGGACAATTTCCAAGGAGTGTTTTTAACATATTTATTCCAACGTCTTCCTTTCGAAATAGATTAGAAGTAATGTTGATGGCGGATAGTAACTGAAAAAATTTATAATATTTTTGGAAGTTTCCGGATACACTAATGTCTCACGACACATCGGTTGGGAAACACTATGATAAAGCGAAAAATTTAGGTAAATACTTTCTTGATAGATTTATTAGTTAAAAGCGTTGATTCGAAGATAACTTTGGTTCGAATCCCGGTGCTGCCAAGCATTGTTTCTTTAGGTTCCCAGTTACACTGGCATAGAGGCTTCTAATTCTAATAAAATATTCTTAATAGTTTTAAATATCAAAATATTATATATATACATTACAAATACGAATAATTCCTACAAACAATTAGTTCTGCACAAATAATATTATTCAGTCGTAGTAATGTAATTTTATTCTTGTAAGGATTTTCTCAGGATTATGAAGATTTATTTCGTATTCATGAAAATTGATGGGCAAACCTTTTTCAGTAACTAATTTCAATTTTCAAAATTACTAGAAAATAAGATGAACGTTCTCTAAATATTTAGTAGTATAGTATATGTAAATTATTTTAAAACTAAATTGATTTAAATTAATTTAAATTCGAAATTTTGGAAACAAAATAAACAGAAATATAAATAAAAATATGTAGAAAATAATTGTGAAGAATCGTGAATCAAGATTCGAACCAGAAACACTCTGAGATGATTCTGAAGCTATTAATTTATCTTTTTATGAATTCAACATTTTCGTAAAACCATTCAATGCCAATTTATTGTATTCTAAAACGCCCTAAAACTATTACAATTTTGTTTTCAAATTAACGAGAGTGTCATAAACTTTGAAATCAATTTCATCCTGATTAGTTGGTAATTTCTAAATTTGAATTTATAATGAATGAGGAAGAAATTAATCCCTTCGGGCGAGCCATCCATCTTTATCAACAAAAAAAAAAAACGATTATTTTATAATATTTAGGTAGATTTTCTTCTTTTAAGAAACAGGATAGTTTGTTCATTTTTTGCACACTAATATGTATATTTGAAAGTGTAACGAATAAAAATAACTTTTTAAAACGTTCATATAGTTTTTAAAAAAAGTATGGAAAGTCAACAAATCATTCAGGTTCTTTGAAAATCTGTCAAAAACTGACACGAGTATTGTACAATATGAAGTTTTCATCTGTTCGACTAAATTCAGAATAGACAGTAATACCAATTGTTCAGTCTGGTCATGACGCTATTCTGGATGGACAGCCTGAGACACAGCTGTGATCCACCAACCCGGGTTAAACAAAACATAAGCAAAAAACAAAGCAACCAAGATCCTATAGTAGTATAGTATATGTATGCATACGATTTTTAATAAAAGTATTCCTAAAGTTCCGGGTTCTACAGTAATCATATAGAATTCACTTAAATTCAGAATGTGCAACATTTTTAGAACTGTTCTAACCGTCATAACTAAATGTCAGTGATTTGTTATTATGCAATATTCCATGGCTTTTCATCTATATAAATAAATATTAAATGCTTTTCGTTGGTAAGCGCATCACTTGAGAACGGCTGAACCGATTTTGCTCATTTTTTTGTTAGAATGTTCGTAGTAGTACGAATAAGGCTCTTACGGAAAGAAAAATGGGAAAATTTGCCCGGAAAGTTGGAAAATTCGGAAAAAATTGAAAGTGCTTTCCTTCAATGGGATTGTTGTAGCAGAAATACGTTTTTTTCTCATTCGTACTTTGTTTATACATTTTCAATAGCTTTTTACAAATCCACAAAACGATCACAAAACAAATTTATTGACGTCTGTCGGGTCAGCTAGTTTTCTATAAAAACCATAAAATATTCTAATTTATTTCATAATTAATTAGTACAAAAAAATACCTTTATTTAATGTTGAAGTTTTCTTGTTTTCTTATATTTCGAAATAAATCATCCCTAATGTCATTCAAGCTCTATACCTGTATTCAACAAAAGGATAAAATTGTCATGTGATTCATCAACCAACCATTTTCAATATTTTCATGTCTTTTACCAAAAAAATATATATATATAATAGAAACTATAAATTCAGATTCACTACACCAGTATTTATTCTGAATCCTAGAACTTTTAGTATCAGAAAGAAAAAAAGAAAAAAATTTAAGAAAACAAAATATTATTCCAAAGAATGGGAACAGAATCAGCAAATCTTTTTATAACGAAATTTCTCCTTGAAGACGATAGCAAAACGAGAATTGAATTGAGTATCATTTTCTTAGAAATATTTTTCTTTTCTGGTTTTTCCATTATATTGTTGTTATCTTTTTGGGATTTTCTCTTCATTTCGTTTTTTTTCCTTTTTGTGTTAACAAAATTGTAGTACATTAAATACACTTTCACCAAAGTCACGTATTTGCTGATTCAAGTTAATTTCATCCGGCAGCTTTGCAGGCTTTCTTCGATTTTCTTTTTTTTTTCACTTCATTTTCATTCATGTCTTTGGTATTATAATTACCTTAAAATGTACATGATATCTACTTGGTTTTGGGAAAATTTTATTATGTGACAGAAGAAAATCGGAAAAAATCTAAAATCAGTAATTATTATTTAGACTTTTAGAGATTTTGAATTTTCATCAATTTTATTGTTGATATTTTTCGAGAAGAAAAAAGAAAGAAAAATGTAGAATATTTTCTAATTATTGGGGTGGATTAAACTAGTATAAAGCTAATCCAGTCAATGGAAGAAATAATATTATATTTTATTTTTTATATAAACCTCAAAAGAAGCGCTAACCAGTGTAACTTTATGTTGAAAACCCCAAATTTATTACGAGTATTCCCTTACCATTGTATATATCGTTGTACAATTAGAAAATTAGAAAATGATACACTATTTATAACGATAAAGGAATACCCTATCTTGCCTGAATATCTTTACACCACAACACAAGATGTTTCCTAATTTGTTCGTGTACAATAAATGGCAAGCTTATTTAAAATTCATTATGAAGATCCTCCGAAAGTACGCGTGTGTATCATCAGCATTTTTTCACTAGACCTAAAAACACAGTTCCGAGCAGAATATGTTGTATTAAACCATTACATAAAATGGTTTTCATTTCAAAAATTTTCAATATTACTATACTAACGTAATGCTAATCTAACTTCGATCTCAATTTTCCAAACCAACTAAATTGACAATAAAATTTGCTCTTTATTGATCTGACCTGCAGTTCATATGATAAAAGAAAAATCAATAATATCAATTAGTATTTTTATTATCTGTCATTTCCATTGATTTTGTCGAATATTCTTGTTTTTATATAACTTTTCTCAATGCTCTTTACTAGAAACCCAGAACTTTTAATGTACTCGTATAGTTAACAATGAAGTTATCAAAAAGGATGATATTGATTTCAATTAAAAATGTATTAGTTAGTTAGTTATTTCTCATAATTCCCTATTTTGGCACAAGAAGTATATAATATTCGATTCGTAATTTCATTGCAATAGTATTCCTCGAATATCTGTGGCCAATATACAATAAAATTTAACTCTCTTTTTACATAATTGCTGTATTTTTTTGAGGCAGCTATCCGCGTTTACCATACAAATATTTAGTGCCAGATAATATAGAGCGCTAATTCGGCGATGAATAGAAGGCGTGAATAGCAGGATGGATAGTACTATCTAGCTTTTTTTATTTTTATTGGAATATTTAAAAATAACAGAAAATTGGTTTTAATCTTGAATCGTGCCTGATTTTGGTCGGCTTTTTTTCTATTATTTATATTGCTATTTGTTTTATTTAGTTAAAAAAATACTTTAAATAGCCGTCTCGCGAAATATTATTTGTTTTAATTTCATTATTTGTCTAAAAAAAAAGAATTTTGAATTTTTTTAACCTCAAAAAAAAATTACTCTAGTTGGGTACGCAACCAAATAATTGCATCAAATAATTTCAGTGGTTCGAACATTCGAAATTAAAACTTTAAAGAACTTATATAAGAAAAATAGTTCTTTTGAGAAAGTAAATTAGCGCCGGGTAGAATTCCCAATAAAATACAGCAAGTATATGCTTAAGATCTTCAGGCAATCTTTTAAAATACACAATCTTTAGGAAAATTTAAAATCTGACGTCTTCAAGTATAGAATTTTCTTTTGGTTGTTCTATAGAAAATTTTCCATTTATCGTTTTTATGAAAGCAAAAAAAAATTCTTCATAAGATTTTCCTATTCAATATCGAAATTTAATTTTTCCAATATATGATATTATTGGAAATCAAAATAAATACTGACAAAATATTTGAATAAGATAAAACTATAAAAATAATATCATTTCGAACGTATATGATTTTCAAAATAAACTCATTCAAATAGTTTCACTTTGGATAGAAGGTATCTCATATATTTTTTTTTAAATAAGATCATCCAATAATCCAATTTTCAATATGATATTTGTTTTGATTGAATTTTTTCAAATGGTACTTGATTTACAGTCACTCAAATTCGATTTTCTAGCTGGAAAGTGAATGAACTCACATTTATTTTTACTTTTTTATTAAAATTAAATTAAATTCCTGGAATTTATTATATGCAAAAATAGTTGAAAATATATTGATGATAAAAAGTTAAATAAAGTTTTAAAGTGATGAAGGAATTATATAAATCTAGAGAATGCTACTTCATATAGAATTGAATAGAAAAAGCTATTCATTTGTAGTAATTAAATTTCTATTCATGTATTCAAAATCCTTTAAAACTAGATATTCAACGAAAATTGATTTTATATCGTCACACTCGGTATGATGGCTGATAGTAGTTTGAAAAGAGTTTTACAGACCGAATTGAACTTTTCACATAAATGGGAATAAACAAATTTTAAAAGAGATTCTATCCATAATCCTCCTCCTATATGGATACTAAATTGGATTTAAACAATAAAATACAGGTTTCGAAGTTGAATTCGAAATAATTTCAGAAAGAACAAAAAAGTTCCGAAACTAGTTAAAGAAAAAAAACACATAATTTACAAGGTACACGTTACCTTATCCGTAATCCGTTTTCTGATAAAATGTACCATCATAAACATACGGTTTTTCTTCTTCCATGTTCTGAAACATTTATTGTAGGTGCTTTTCAACAGCACACTCTAGATCTCTTTCAATTCAAACTTTAAACTGAATTGTGTAAACAAATTCAACATTTTCAAAAAATTGGAAAACATTCCAGAATTGTATCGTGAATGTATCGAAATTAATCTGGGAACATTCTGATTGGATCTCACACACCATGCGCTTGTTTTGTACTGGAACAATTTCATTGAAACAGGCGACCTGTTATAATTAAGAGTCAGTGGACAGCTTTAAGGAAGCGCAATAAGCCCATTAGACAACCATGCAATGAAATACTTTTATACCTCCCTCATCTATCAATATTATATAAGTGGAAACTAATCAGTTAAAGAAAATTAGAAAAAAAAAAAACAAATTTTTAGAACAAGACTTGATTTTCTTGATTTTCAGTGTGAAAGAAATGGCCACTGAAATCATAGTTATACTTAACTCAACTAATTTTCTAAATTTTTTGGATATATCTGAGTTTCTTGATAATTCAACTTAGTAAATCTTTAGTTTTAAAGACATGCGACTTTGAAACTTTAACGAGATAAGAAATAGCAAAAAATACTTATATATTCAATTCGAACATGAACCGAAATTTAATAGCTATAAAATCTGGTACCATTTTGTTCTGTTCTTGTCAGGCTGTTCCTAAATATAACATATCAGAATAATGTTAGCTTAAGGAGAAGGAAAAACGAAAGATAATATTTTTATAAAAGATTTTTCTTTTAAAATGTTTTCGTTTTTTCTTATTTAAAAATTGAAACAATTCTTCAATTTAAAACTAATATTCTATAAGAACATATCATCATCCAGTGGTGTAGAAAAATAAAGCTTAAAGCGAAGATAAATAAAAACTGTAGAGCAAATTCTTGTGAAAACTTTTTGAAATAATCTCTTTTAAAAAGTACTTTGAAGCTTCTTAATATTAATTTACAAAATTGAATTCTCATTGTAAGCTGTATTTGTGACATTAGGCGTATATTAGATACATTTGAAATACAAGCTCTGGTCGAGTTACTTGTTTTCCCAAACTTAGGGTCACGAATGCTATAAGATTGTGAACTCTAATATGGTATGAAATAGACATGTAGGAATTAACCTACTACGACACTGACTACATGTATTACTCGAAAGGTATTACTATATTCTATCTACTGCATATACTTTTTATCTATAGAATTGCATATTTGCAACAAAAGATTTGTGCTCTTGTCGTTGACATATACTCGTAAAATGTCCATTTTTGTGTCCTTTTCATTTCGTTCAAATTTGTTATTTCCAGTGTCGTTTTTGTTTTTTGCTTTTATATTACTTATATAAATTCATGTCAGAAGATTTTATATGCACTTTAACATATCCCTTTAACGAAACTATCATTCATTCGGGGAAAAAAAAAATAAATTCTAGTTAAACAAAAAATATACACACAGAGATCTGTGTGTCACTTGAGGCTACTATCTAGAATTTTTGCTATTTTATCGTCCTTTTTTGGTAGAGAAGATATTATATTATTCAGGAAGAATCTAAAGAAGGTGGCATATAAGGATATCATGAAGTTATGTAAGTTATTGCCAACAAAAAGAAGAAAAACGTTTCGGGTTACTTCATTTAAGGTTTTCACACGGTAAGGTTTTTTTTTTTATTCTTGAGAATCCTTGGTTCTTTTTTTGTAGATATTTTCGTCTTCACTTTTATCCAATATTATCTTATATATATAGTATTTCTTATCATATATATAACACATGTGTTGAGTGCTTTATAACAAGGATATGATAGTGACTTTGTGAACATGGAAGGAGTTAATTTTCTTTCTTGATATGGAAAGAAAAACTATATATATATATGATGGTATTTTTGTGTTAAGATTGTGTTGTTGAGGTTTCCTATCTAGTTTTTTTTTTCTTGTGTAGAATATAATGTGAAGGTATACTAAACTTTTGAAAATATACAAGAAGAAGAAGGAAAGATTTCAGGACTATTTATATCAAGTGGGATGAAGTTTCTTATATGAAGTTTTATATATGGATAAATATTGAGACGTAATTCGCTATATTTCTTTATTAAGAAATATGGATAAGATAGAAAGCTTTTTTTCTGATTGTATTTTGATATGTGGCTTGCCGTAACTTTTATATTTAAAGATATTTAGCTTATCACACGTAGGAATTGCTTAAAGCTAGTTACTTAGAAATGTTTTATATTTAGAAAATTTATTGGAATTTTTTATTATATTCAGGAGATGCTTTTTTTTTGTTGACAAAAATTTAAATTATATAATTTGATAGGATATTTGTAGTAATTATGATAATAATTTAGTAAAATCTTCGACGAGATTAGATTACTCAAATAAATGGTGTTCAATATTCATACAAGCGTCTTTATTATTGTCTTCTGTAGTCACTTTAAGATAACAAAACTAATTACATTAACCTAAGCTAATATAGCACTAATCTTATTTTCAAACTAATCATAATGTCTTTACAGAGAACACTCAAGAGATATACACCAAGAAATTAAATATTTTAAATATTTTTTGGCTGTTTAAAAATCAATACTATACCGAAAGAGAGTCACATAGAAAGTTACTACTTCAGACATAGTCGTCATAGGAAATATTATGAGAAATCTAGAAATTATTTATGCGTAGTCTTTGTGTCTGTGTCGCTTAGACATTATACTTTTCCTTTTCCTTTTCCTAAAATAGTATAGTAAATTCCCAATACAAAACATATCATACATCATAGTTGAATTTACATTATAAATGAGTTCATTTAAAATGAGTTCAAAACCATTCCTAATTTAATATCTCAGTTCTTCACTATAATAATTTATTCTTATTCATTCATTTTTTTTGTTTCCTTAAAATCCATAAAGGTGAAAACAAATGAGAGCAATATGAATAAACATTATTTTTTCCTTCATCCCTTTACCTCTACATTGTAATTAAAATACCATAATAACACCACAAGAATTCCCTACATAGAATTTCATTTTCCATTATATAGTTAAAAAAAGCGATAATCCATATTATTCTTTCCAAATGTGGAAATGTTATATGTGGCAAAGAATATTCTTGGCTATGAAAGCTTTACCATATTCTCATGTTCGTCTCGTCTACAAATTTCTCACCTTTTTGACTAAAAATCTATTCAAAAGTTTTGTATACAAATTCTATACAAAAATTTTGTTGATACAATTCCTTATGTTTATAATCCTTGTTCTTCTTCATATATAGGTATATATGTATATACGTGTATAAATTATCATAACACATCTTCTTGTACGTGTAAGCTTTTAAGTTCTTCGGTATACTTTAGTGAAAAAAAAAGAAGAAAAAACAGAATTTCCTTTTGGGATATGATTGTCATTAAGCAGATTGAAAACATAAAATTATTTCATTTCACGTCGAAAAGGAAGCAAAAAAAAAATAAACCGTATCGTAGGAACGAATTTCAAGTGCTTATATACGTAAAAACTTTAAAGACAAGTATAAAATGAGTCTTTAGGGTATTAACTTCTACTTTTCATCATCATATGTAGAAATATACCAAATATGTCGTCTTTAAAAGCTGGTAAATTGAAAAGAAATATAAGAAAAGTGAAAATATTGAATGCCTATCTGTCTGCCTTCAATTGTATTGTTGTATTATATTAAATTCTTATACGATATCGATTTGTAGAGTGTTATAGGTGGTTTACACAGTGCGAGCTAGCGTGCGAGTTGGCGTAGACAGTAGCTGCAGGACAGCTACTATCATTGTGTAAACGTATCATGCGGAGTTACTGTCAATGCGAGTAGGACAGCAGCTGGCGTGCGAGCTACTACAACATTTTTTGTTTTCACTGTCCACTCGCCTTTTCCCACCACATCACATGACAGTAGCTCGAGTGCAGGCAGCATCTTCCATGCCAGTTGCCCTGACAGAAGTTAATGTCTACTCGCAAGGACAGCTACTAGCATTGTGTAAACAACCCATTAGACTAATTCGACATCCATCATCTTGACACAGCAGCTTCTGTTCAGCCTCCAGGCTGCATGCAGCACCACAGTTAAGGCCTTTCTAGGATCTTTTGAAATGTGCAGCTAAGAAAAAAATCTAACAAGAAAGAATTTTGGGTGGACATGATTGCTCTAATGATTGTATTCTTTTCTTTGCGTTGAGCTTATGTAAAATTCCTTTCAAACGCTGCTCGCAAATTTAGTAAATTTAGTGCTTTAATTTCAAACGAATGGAATAAGTCGTAGAAGTAGACTCAATTTCATCCATTTCAATATGAAGACTTGTTTATCACGAGTTGATTTTAATAATAAAATTTCTATTTTAAAATTGGAAAAAGGTATTTTTTAGCTCTCATGCCTGAACTATAAATTATGTTATAATACCGAAAGTTGAACGCCCATAAACAAATTAATACCATAAGAAAGTTTTTTTTTAAGTATTCATTTTTATTTTTGTTTCAAAAACTTTTTCCGTAAACAATTTCTTTTTCCTTCTATTTGACTTTATTTTAGCTGAGACTATGGTCTTTGAACTTTCGAAAATGTTATTCATATTGGCCTTATGAAAAATAGAGAAGAAATATTAATAGAATCGATTCAAATAGAAAATATCGATTACATTAGCTAACATTTTCTAATACTGTTAAAATATTTTTAAAAAAACAACAACAACATATAATCCCATTTTTTTTCCTTTTTTATTCGCAAATATCAAATTACTTTTCGGGAAGAAAATAGAAAACAGGAAATATCTAGCGTAGCGTATCTCATTAGAATTTAATTTTTCTTCGAATAGATTTTCTATAGAAAAGAAAAACTTTATATCCGAATATTTTGTTTTTGAGTAGGAAAGAATTTTCAAAAATAAAATTTTAGTATATTTTTAATATTATACATATTTATTTTTCACTAAACATTCAACTATAATATACAAGGTGTTTCGGAAAAACCAAATTTTAGAAAATATAAAAGCACATATAAAATTATCACAGGAAAATGTTTCTGATTCATTTCCATTTTTTCTTTTATAAGTGCTTCACAAAACAAAAAGAACATTTAAACTATGAAACTAAACATGTAGCAATCTACTAACAGTTTAGACAGTCCTTGAACTGCATACGTACTAATCTTCTTTCAGAAAACCACAGAGAAAAGAACAGAGTTATCAACCTGCATATTTATTTACCAAAACAGTATGATCGAATTTTGTCCGTACCAAAATAAAGCCCAATAAAGGATAGGATCGGTTCAGTCTTTATTTATGTGTAGATTAAAATTCAATCGTTTCGGTATATGCATAAATCTCCAGTCTCCAAAGTATGCCACCTCATTAATAGATACGTAGATGTTTTTCTTTACAAATACTATTAATGAGATGGACACTATTTCCAGGCTAAAAATGTGATCAAATCAGAAACCAAGTTGAGAACTCTGTTTATTGTATGATTCTTGATAAAACATTCCCAACAACTGATCTTGTCGCTCAACATACAAGTATACAAGTTCTAATAAACTCTCATACCATAAAACTATTCAGAAATGACTGTCAACCTCAAAATCTTTATAAAATTAGCTAAAGAGATTATTTTGAGACCAGCAAAGCTCTATTAGTTAAGACTGTTAACTGCAACAGATTTTGGGTCGAAGACCAGCTACGGGCTAGTATTTTCTTTATATATATATTTTTTTTGCCATTGACTTTTTATTGAATTCAAGCACATGTTTTAAACATGGTTTGTTAAAGTTGTGAAACACTCTGTCTAAAAGTAATAGAAATTGTCATACATTCATCTTCCATTTAAACTTAAAGATATTTTTATGTGATTTCATATATATTCATACAAAAGAATTCAATTTCACATGAAAGAAAATAACCAACTGTACCAAGAAGAAAAAAAAAATAAGGATAAAACTTCTAACAATAGATCATTACAAGACAAGACAACAAAAATGGAAAGATTTGTCTTTCTTTATATCGAAATAAAAACAAACAACAAAAAAAGTAGGAAAATCGAAAGATGAAAATCAAGGCGCATATCAAAGCTACCACATACTAAAAAAAAAACCTCCAGAAAAAAGAAATGGCACAAGTAAAAAGGATGATCTGGTTAAAAAATAATTGGGATATAAATTTTCACATATAACAAACACATTTTTTTTCATTTTATGCCTTTTTTCTTCTTTGGTTGCCTTTGGTTGCCTTTGGTCTCATTCTCAAGAAATTTTATTTCATATAAATTTTGTGCTTTTAGTTTTTGAAAGAAAGATATTATAACCAAAAGAAAAAAAAACGACGAATCCATTCACTTTTCGCTTCTATAAATCTTTTGATTTTCCTTTCTTTAAGATGAAAATTTTCAAAAGACACAAGAAAAATCAACAAAACAACAACAATAACACAACAAGAGAAAAGAAAAACTCGAATGGTCGAAGACGACTGACTCTTAGATTATAGTATATACTATATATAGTATAATATCCTACAGGATGAAAATTGAGAGCTTAATGGTTGAAAGCTCTTATATACAAAACGGTGGAAAATGAGAAAGAAAATATTCACAAGGTCAAGAAGTCAACAGTAATAACAAGGCAAGGAAAGAAAAAAAACAAAAACGGATCCTTCTTGTTCTACAGCTTCCTTTATATGTTCAAGTCTATGAAATTTTATATCCGGAAACTCTATATATATCTATAGAGAGAGAAAGTCTTTAGGCGTAAAAAGAAAATTCATTTCTTCCCATCCGGTTTACGCTGAATACAAATTTGTAATTACGTCAAAAGACATAAATTTTACTTCAATATATATATAAAGGGAAGACCGAAAAAAAAAAAACAACGAAAAAGACATATTATATGTGTTTAAGTTAAAGTGTACTAAGTAAGACACTCGACACCCTAAAAATTGTGCAAAAAAAAGACACCCGGATCCAGCAGTAAAAATTAAACTACCTCCTCCCGACTCACCAAAAAAAAGAAAAAAAAATTCTACTTAATAAAAGGAAACCTTATAAAATGGGAACACCAATGATATCCTTTAAAAAAGAAGGATCAACAAAACGTATGGGTATGGAAGAGAGATATATTATTATATTGACTACATTTTAGATGCAAAATATAAGAAAGGCAATCATTTCGAATGAGAATATGTAAATTCAAATCAGTGGTCGTTACTTATATGGGATGGGGGGTTGAAGAATTATAGGTATATAAAATTGGATGACATTCAATACAAGGAATTATATGTATTTTTTTTTTTCTTTTATTTCTCATCCTTATTATATCGATATTTTTTAAGGACATCGAGTAATATTGGATAGAAATTGGAATTAAACTTTTGTAACGACTGGTAATAATTCCATAGAATTCCGGTATTCAAAAATACTAGTGAGATATTTTATGCATTTCAGATTTATTATACCTTTTTAAAGTTTCCTTTTTTTTATAGAGTTTGTAATGGTATTTTTAGTATAGAAACTGTATTAAATACATTTTGTTTAGAAAAATTTTATATAAGACACTATCAAATTGATGACATGGGCAACTATTATTCCGATAGCCGTCATCATCATAAAATTCAAAGTTAAATTACTATAGTAGAATAATCGATTATTTTGTACAGGATGTGTCAGAAATAAACTATATCGAACTATTTCTATCATAACAACTTTGACAAGAATTGAACGGGTTTATACCAGAAACCAACAAGCGAAAAAGTCAATCAATTACTTATTATTCTTAAAAGTAAACCTGCAAAGTGGGTAGTTAAAATTCCCGAGTTAAGACTCCAACTCCTACATTTATAACATATTGTTAACATACATACCGAACTTACAATGCTCGGAATTTTATAAAACTTACTAACATTAAGTTAGAGTCGACGTATTTTTCCCACTGTGACTTCAGCGATCATGAATTCTTCCGAATTCCGACTTCAAAAAACTTACTAACATGAAGGTAGAGTCGACATTTTTCCTACTATGATTTTAACTATCAGAATTTCTTCCGAATTCCGATTCCACGGCCCTAATAGTAATTCTTAAATTCTTAGGAATTTTAATTAGACTATTCAACGGAGACATTGCCCGCTAGGAATATCATGTACCACTTTTGTCTAGAAGTACTTGAGACGTTGAATGAATGATTTTTCATATCTCATTCAGTTCTTGTCATCTGTTTGGAAACATCGGAAACAGTAATCCCAGAAGAATTCTGAGAACCATAGGTGCGTCACGTTGACGTCATTCCACTCCATTCCACTACTACACTATAGTATAAAAAATATTAATTGTAAAAATTTTAAAAGTATACATGACCACGTATAAAAACTCAAAATTTCAACTTCATCATTAAATATAGTTATGTATTTTACAGAGGATATTTTTTTTATTTATTTGACGAGCGAAAACGAACCTGGAAAGGACATCTTAAGCTTCTATAATAAAAAATTCTATATGAGTTATTACGAAAATTTATGCTCTCTATACCCTTTATTATAACACTAAAAAAATTTATGAGATTTTATTTAATAGGAGGAACAAGATCCAAGATCAACTCTTTTGGTTATGACAATTTGAATGTCCAGTCAAAAAAATTATATGGAAATTGTTTTTTTCGAGATCATAAAATTTTTTTTCCTTTTTTTTTGCTGAATTTGTATAAAATTTTCTTAAGAAATTCACGTTAAGATGTATAATAGAAGACACTTTAATAGAAGTAGTAAAAAAAATTTTTTTTATATAAATTTGAATATCCTGAAATAGAATTGTGATCTTTTAAAGTTGGGTCTTTGTCAAAGAAATTATTATATAGTGACGACTTTCAAAGAAAGATAAATAATTTAATGGATTTTCAAAAAAGATTATCTTTCATATAGAAAAAAATAATAAATGATCTTTTCGGCACTTTCCAGAGTGATAATTATCTTATAATCTAGTTAATCATCTTAAATAAAATAAAATACATTTATTTTAGTTATTTTAATTTGGAATTAAATATTTCAACAAAAAAAAGTCTTGATAGACTTTAATTAAGGAGACAGAATCATGATATTTATTCTGATTTAAATTAAAATATTAATTTTAAATTCATTTAGCTTTTAGTAATTCTAATAATGTAGTCACAACGAATTTAAGTAAGTATAATCTTTAAGTGCATTTTTTATTCAAATCCGATAATAACGTTTCATCTTTGATGTCCTTTTCTTTTTGGGTTTTTAAATAAGAAGACACTCAAAATATTCTATAATGTATTTAGTATATTTATTAGTTGATAAGAAATCTCATAAAAGGATTTCAAATTTTGTTCAATTTTGGATAAAGATTTTTGGTTAATTCAGTTGATCCCTTCTTGTATAAATATTTAATGGTTATGTCCTTTATAAGGAGTAATAATATTTTGTCGTAAGACAACTTCATCAGGAAGGAATTTCAACTCGTAATAATATTAATAATTTTATATTTTTTTAACAAGGAGTTTGCTTTTTGCTTGGTTCTATTCGCCACCATTAATAAATAAGTAGATATTGATCCGGAAAACTGTATACGGAAATGGAATGTCTGAATTATATGTTATTTACGGAATAGAAATTAATATGATTAGGTTGCCATTGAATTTGAAGGCTTGCTATACGACTTACTGACCTAATTTCATTCAAATATGTTCTTAAAACCAATCATAAAATTCTTATTTATGCTAATCTCATTTTCTTTTTTAGAATAATACTTCTACATGTATTAAACCAAACACAAAAAATAAAAAAATGGAAAAAGAATTGTTATGTTAAAAAGTAATTACTTGATTAAAGAGGATTGTTTCCACTTAACAAAATTCATTTATTTTAATAAAATATTCACCGCGCACATTCATAAAAATTACAATTACTACATGGAGAATTTTCGTCTGAATCATTTAGCAATTAGTTGATGAATTATTGACCGTAGTAGTACATTTAGTTTCCATCATAGTTAGTCAAGAATTTGTTATTAGTTTAGTAGTTGGTTTTATGTGTTAATTCTCGAAGATACTAAATTATGTTTATTTTAAACCAGATATTGAGAAATTATTCAGAATTGCGTGTAATATTCATATAAAATGATATTAATAATCATAATTTGTATTAAGTATAACACTATTCCGCTGAGTACTAACACCGCGAGCAAATATTTGATTAAATTTTTTTGTAATTAAGTAGAAAAATATGTTATTTTATTTCAGTTTTAGGGTTCGTTTTCAAAAATATGTGTTAACCCCAGTGGGACATTTTTATTTTTCTTCTTCACACATTAAATGGCTTTTAATGTAAACCCATTAGAATTGAATTTTATTTTCAATATTCGTTTAGTACTAGGAGTAAGCTCTTCTATAATGACAGGGAAAAATAAGATAAAAAGTATATTATTTTTGGCTGAGACTCGTACCTACGCTTCAGATAAAAAAAACATATAATATTTTTCATCAAGAAATTATAAATTGTCTATTTTTAGGCGCGCGTATGAAAATGGAACTATCGTTAAGAGAAACGAAATTATGTTTGTTTGTTTATTTAATTTGATGATAATAACAACCTTCGACTAGCTTTTTTCCAACAAAAAAAAATCTCTATGTTAAACAGTAAATTAAGAATAACTGTAAAGCTTCTTAAAAAATACTTATACTAATTAGTTTTACTTCTCAAAAATATAGAAACTATTCAACAAATCAAGTATAATAAGTTTAATTTAAATTTCCAATTAATTAAATAAATGAAATTCTATTTATTCCCATTCCTTGATTAATAATAATAATACTGTATATATCAATCAACTAAAATGATGTCTTTCAAAAGTACTAAATTATGTAATAGGATTCTAGTACCAAGAAATTTATAATACTTTCAAAAAAAAAGAAAGAAAAACGAAAATTTCATAGTGAAATCTTTTGAAGCGACCAAAAAAAGAAACAACCCACCAACAGAGTAAAATCTTTAAAGGAAGACCTTCAAGTCATTTTGGTTTTCATAGAATCCCTTAAAATGAATAAAAGAAAAAAGGAAGAAAAACGATGAACTTCATTTGATTTAATGGAAAAACATTTTCCTTTCCATCATTAATTAATTTCTATTTTCAAAAAAAAGATCTTTTATGGATAAACTAAACACAGCGAGAGGTAAAACGAGGAAATACAATTGACAGATATATGTACATATAAATTTTCCAAATCCTTATCGTATTGATAAGTGGAAAGTGTTAGTCATTTTTTTGTGTGTATAGAATGGAAAAGTATTAGGTTGTATCATATGAAATTAATGATTTCGTAGGTTTAACATAGCAAATATGTTTTATCAACTTCAATCACCTTATTCCAAGTTAACAGCATGAATGTTTTCTTTTGAAGAAATAACTCTAAATGACACAGTGTGATATTCATTGAGAATAATCTACCTCACTAACAAAATTCATAACTCAATTCAGGTGATTTTACTGGTGGTTTCTACCAATATCAATTTGCTTTAATTCGTTCACTTGATTGCCGAAAAAAACATTATTAGTCTTTCTTACTACAATGATTTGGCCGACATTTCAATCCTTGCAGATTTGAGGCCTTCTTTTGGGCTGAATTTCGAAATTCATATTTCCCGAAAAGCATTTGTTGAACAATTTCCAAATATTACGTTGGATGCCTACAGTATATATGTTTCTAGACAATACAGCCGCATTGAGTTACAGTGTAGATCCAAAACAAATAGCGATTCTTTCGAAGAACGCATTATTATGCTAAAAAAACAAAGTCCTACTAGCATTTTTAGTTGCTAGCACGTTTCTGCCACTAGCGGTGATATGTGAATAAGTAGCTGGCACGTAGTGAATACTGATGATGCTACTTCTGGGAACAACTATAAAAAAAAGCTCAGTATTAATTCAAAAGTATAGAATTTTCGTCAACTTCAACTACTCAGACCTATTCCAAAAGATTTTCAAAATAAACTAGACTATAGACAATCTGTTTTGATCGTGATAAACCTTCTACTGTGCGAAATTCGGCAAATTCATGTGACACAACCTAATATGTATATGAAAAAATCCAAATCGTATGATGATAGAATTTCCCATTTCACTTTGGTCCTTTCAACCTGAACGAACATCAAAGAGAATTCAGTTCAGATATATTTTCTATTATTTGATTCAAATCATATCGTATTTTCATACAGTGTAGTAGTAAATCGAAGGTAAAGGACATATGAGTTAAAGTCATATCAACAACAGTACAAGAAGAGTGTTTATTTAAATCGTTCGCTTTTCTTCTTGTTTTTTTTTTTTCCTGAAATTTTTTTTATAAATATATTTTGTGGGAAAATAATATGCAAATAGATTTTCCTCCTTTTTACAATTGGTATATAACCTAAAATCCGTATAACTAATAGAATTTTTTTATGTGAATGTTGAAGTAAAAAAGGCACGTTTCGAAACTGCTGATTCAGGAAATTATCGAAAATATATTTTATTTTTGAAACGTTCCAACAACAATAACCGAATATAGGAAGGAAAATATCAGAAAGAATTAATGAGAGAAAATATCAAATGGGTGGAAATATTTAAATTTAGGATTTTCTTTTTATTATTATTATTTCGATTTTTTTTGTTCATCATCAGAAAATCGAATTTTCCTAGGAAAATTTCATTCAGTAGGTGCAGATTTTCTTCTTCGTCTTTTTTTTTTTTTATATATAATATTCCTGAACCTGAATTGATCGAATCAAAATTTTCTCGAATGAAAATTTTTTAAAGCGTTATTAATTTTTGTTTTTTTTTGTGTTATATATTTTTAGACAGCAGAAAAAAAAAAGACGCGCAACTCTCATTAAATAAAGAAAAATTTCTTTCATAGAAAATCGAAATTAATTGGACTAATTATAGCTGAAAATACTTGCTTTGAATCATTACGAAAATATTTACGAAATGAGACTTTTCGTTATTAAAAAATTTTTATATGAAAAAGTTATTTTTTTTTATATAATTTTTCTTTTCAATTACATTACAATGTCTTTCCTCGATTTTCTTCTTTTTTTTTGATAAAACATGTTAATTTAAATATTTAAAAAAATTTATTTTAAACAACAAACTAATTAACTTGTTAACAAAACAAAAATATGATAAAACTTTTTCAAAGTAAACGTAACATATTTACAGAGTGTTCTTGATATGAAAATTACAAAGCATTTTATATAAAAAACAAATGAACAATAAATTTTATATAATTATGCTATTTCCTAATTCGACTGAGCATGAATATGCAAGCCTAGCATATCAGCACGTAAGTTGTTTCATACTTTCAGTTCGATCGAACAATAAGACGTTTCAACTTATAATAATCCGCACTTTGAAATGCATTTTGTAGCTTAAGTATTGCTTAAGCAATAAACTAGGCTTAAGCCATCACTGTGAAATCGGCCCTTAGACGTTTCAACTTTTGTTTGGTTTTTGATTTGATACAAGTTATGTACTGCCAGATTTTCGAAAATCGTTTAAATAAGTACACCCATACCTCACTTCACGACCTATATACGTTTCGGAAAAGTTGGCCGTAAAGCGAAAAGCCGTATAACGAATCAGACTAAAGGTCTCGAGTTAAGCACGCGAATCAACCATAGTTACTATTAATTCTGCTTTTATTTTGCCTAACAAACTTTAATGTTTTTAACCATATTGTAAAAACCATCTAGATTTTTACGCTTCGCTTTACAGAACTTGTCATGGGATGATCGTTCATTTTTGTCGGCTTACAAGGATAGGCTAAAAATGTTAAGCTTACATTCTTTGGAAAAGCAGCGCGAAGCGGCAGATGTTGCCTTCGTTCATTAAATTTTAGAATTGGAATTAAACAAATTTCCTTCAGCTTAAGTTGCACAATTTAATTTAGTCAAAACTACAAACTACAAACTACAAACAGAGTTTATGTGTATGAACCTAAGTTATTTTATTCCGGAAAATGAACTTTAGGTTCATATGATTATTCATATTTGTTATTTACACTAGTCCCAAATTATTTAAAACGAATTTTCCCAAAACCATATAAAAAACAAAATATTTAAACTGATATACTAGAAATCTAAGCGCCCTTCTCCTCATAGCATTAAATCAAAATTATGGACCTATTCTGCGATTTTAAAAACAATGATTTTAAAACATAGAACTTTTAAGGACAACCTGTCCAAGAAAAAAGAAAAAAAAATTGTGTCATTCATATTAAATCAAAATTTACTTTAAGACAAAAATGTTTTCTTAAAATATTTGTTTAGAAATTTTCTTCTGTAATTTTCATTTTCATTTCCCTACTGAAGTTTAAAAACAAAAAAAAACACAAAGAAAAACTTCATATAAACTTGTAACTTCTTCGTTTGTTGTGTATTTACATGAAAAACAAAATAAACACAATTTTTATAAGAACAAGGAAAAATCATGGAAAAACTTTTTCATCATCATATTTTGGAGTTTTTAAATAATTTTCCAAAAGAATTTCTTTTTTTTTTTGAAATTCTTTCTTATTCTCGTCTAAAATAACTATAGTTAAAAATAAAATTCCATCTCAGAGGGGTAGTTTTAAAATGAAATTTAAAAATGTCGCCACTTTTGAACATTTTCCATTCCAATACTTACAAAATTGTTCTTTAAACTAAAATATTGTCAACGAAACGAAATAACACAAACATTCCGGCGGAGACAGAAAAAAGAAAAGCATTTACACTCAAAAAAAAGAAAACATTTATCCTTTTGGAATAGCGAAAAATTCTACTCCTATGGTATTCACATTTGCATTTTTTGTTTTAAACAAGGAAATGATGAAAATAAACTATTTTCAGAAGAATCGTTCTCTGCTGTTTGTGTATTAGTTTAGTGTCAGATTTAAATTGGCTACGAAAAACTACGAAAGGGAATATTTTTCCAAGTTTATAAAAATCAACTGTGAATAATTTACTATGCAAAAATTCAATACGACATTGATATTGTATTGTACATCCTTATTTGTCCAACAATTCAGTCTGAATAGGTAAATTTTGCAATATGACAATCGATACTTACGACATAAAAAATGGTGGCTATAAAAGATTGACGACGTCTACATAGCTAAAGTTACTTTTTCAAACTATCCTCCAGACATTACCTTCCATATACATATGTAGAAGATTATGCTAAATGAATACTATTTATTGTCAAGAAATGAATAGAATCTTTTAGTGCGCTCAATTCTGCATAATACTGGAGTAAAAATGTTTGACTTCATGTCAAAGAAGCATTTAGAGCAGTGATTCCTAAAATGGTCTATACCGACCACAAAGGGTTGATAACGACCTGCAAGGGATCCATGTCATCAAAAAAGAAATTCGGGGACCCATGAAACGAAAATGGGGATCAACATTAGTGGATCTCATATAAGCAGGTCGTTACAATTATTTTGGAATTCCATGAAAATTTATAAAGCTAGTATCAGACTACATGGCAAAGTGCCATGTTTATGGCATATTTTCTGACATTTTTCTACCATGTAGTCTGATTGACACATTTTTCACGTCATGCGAATGGCTCGTGCCATGTTCTACCTTATAAAAATGGTCGTATTGCCATGTAGTGTGATATGATTAAAAATTGTGCTACCATGTGAAGAAACGGCATATGGCACTATATGGCAGGAGATTTCCGCATGGCAGGTCGGCAAAAACTAGACTGCCATATAAATACATATGACACAATATTTTTTTACTTATTTTCACACATAATTCGAATTTAAGTTTGTGTTAATGTGAATATATTTGCATTTCATTGTGGCGCAGGTAATTATTGCTTTAAAACAATAATATTAATATTTATCATAAATATCGATTTTTTAAATTAATTCTTTCCGTTGGGCAGAATATTTTAAATACACTTCAAATATGTTTGTACTGTTTGTCCAAACTTTTTGTTTCCCTGGGCCGCATTGGAAGAAGACATGGTGTTTTGGGCAACAAGTATATTACTATGTATAAATCCATATCATAAAATGAGTGTGATACTTGGCATTGAAGTTGAGAAACTAAACCGTCAATATCTGGTTCGATTGACGTGGTTGCAATTCTCAGGCAGTTCTCAGAGTGCTCATCCAACATGTTGGTTCTAATTTTACACTTAGTATGTTTCATTTTTCACTTAAGCCACTAAGTGATAAACAACAGAACAGTGTAGCTAAGCGAGCAACGCAAACAGAAAGAGAATTTAATACATGACGAAAGAGCTTTCTGTTCTGCTCCTGTTTCTGTTGTTTGTCACTTGGCAGCTTTAGCACGGGAGCGCAAACACACAAATCATTCCTCAAAAAATTGGACATGCCTCAGTAACTTTGAATATTTTCGGGCCGCATTGATACTTGCCTTGGGCCGCATGCGGCCCGCGGGCAGTGGGTTGGACAGCCTGTTCTAAAGCCATCATTCCTGTCATCATATTCTGCAGGCGCCATTTACCGGGAATCAATTCGTTTTGAGCATTGTATCTAAAGTTTCTGGTTGTGCGTACTTTTGTTTGTTAGTGACAAGCAGGTAGTTGTGCAGTGTGCAACACGCAAGAGTAATTTTTTTTGTTTTTTCGGCGTCCAACGCTATAGGCTTCCACAAGGCGCGAAAACGTGATGACATTATACCGAAAACATTCTCTATAACACGACGTGCGCGACTAAGGCGATAGTTGTATATGCGTTCCGTCATGTGTAATCCACGTTGGTTTCAATACATTCATTCGTAAAGCAAATGCATCATCAGCGATTAAAAAATACGGCACTGGCTGTGTTCGCCCTGCCAGAGGTGCTGGTGCAGGCAAATTTAAGTTTCCACTATCTAGTGCACGTGCAAAACTGCAGCTGTTAAAATAAAATGTTGAAATAGTTGATTGCGGTATGCGAAATAGGTACCGCAATGAATTAAAATTTTCGCCAGTAGCCAAATAACGTAATGTTAAAGTCAACCTCTCCAAAGCTGAAATACTTTTCCTAAAGGGCATGTCCCTTTTTTCAATATGAGGCTTGCCAAGAATTAATAAATTTTGAAACTGTTCATGAGTCATTCTAATACAATTCTTGTACAAACAAGGCTCTTCGTCACCTAATTCGCGCATTAATTTAGCACAAAATCCTACTTTTTCGCGTTTCTCTACCCAATCTTTAACCCACACGCTACTTTTTTTCCGGGGCAATTTCTGGTTTCTTTCAACAATGGAATTACTGGTCTCACAGTTTTCCTTATCTTCTTCAATTGCACATACTGCCAAAATAATAGCCAAACAGTTTCTTTTACTCATTATAATTAAATATAGCACTAGGTAAATTATTGTATTATTTTATATTATACAACTTCAAGTTAATTATCGCAAATGCACAAAGAGAAAGAAAATATTACTACATTTGTTTATTGAAACTTTTTAAGCCATGCCATGTTTATTCATGGCAGTAATTTCGCATACAGTGTAATATAGTGTGCCATGTATATGGCACACATTCGCATGACGCACTATGGTCCCATGTACTGTGTCATACAAAAATGGGAAATTTGCCATGTAGTGTGATAGGCTATGTGCCAAATAATTGTATGGCATGAATTTGTGCCATGCAATAGGTGCCATACACATGGCACTTTGTCATGTAGTCTAATACTAGCTTAAGGAATATATTTTTGATATTAAACCGTATAATTGTCATTACTTCATTGTAAACAATTTGTGCTGTTCATATACAAGGTTGCATAGTATCTTAGATTATATTTATGATCTTGCGGCTTTATACTCACTTTTAGCCGTTTCAAAGTAAGTAGCACTATATCAGCTGTCAAAAATACAATTGAAGTTGATGAATTTGCAAGCAAGGGTTAGCCAAAACCGAAAAACAAGCCAAGTGGGTCCACGAGACAAAAAAGTTTGGTAACCTTTGATTTAGAGATTCCAATAAAATATGTAGTATGTGTACGTACACTTGATTCTTAATAATACGATATTGTACAATATAATTTTCTCAAATTAAGTTTAACATTTCAGAATTTTCAATGAATTCCAAGTTTTTGATGATAAAATATAGCTGAAAAATTTATTTCTTTTAAAAATATGAAATTTATAAATTGTTATAAATATTTATCCATAAAAAATGGACTACGATCAGAAGTTAACATGAATGGTTTATGTCAAAAAATTCAATTTCTTTTCATAAATCTTTGAGAAACTTTTTTTGTACCAAAGATCGTTGGTTCCACATACAATAGGGTACTTCAGACAATATATACATACATACATATATTTGTAGGCCATTTGTTAGACATGTCGTATAGGCAACTAGAAAGCTATAATTTATATAATATTTCCTTCTTTTTTTTTTTGTTGAATGACTTTTCTACATATTTTCTTTTATTATCAGTTATATAACTTTTCTAAATAAAAAAAAAAAGAATTTTCTCAAGTTATAATAAATATGAAAAATAGAGACTTTTCCTTTTTGATTTTTCATTGGTAAACTTTTTTAATTTACCAAAAAGCTTTTCGAATTTTTAGAAATATTTTCTAGTAATGTATAAAAACTTTAAATTCAACATATTCCGTCAATGTCATAGATTTTCTATAGTCTTCAAATTTATTTCCAAATATTTGATAAATATTGATAAAAAAAAGATAGAACACAAACCTTAATTTTCTTTTTTTTGGGAACCAAATAGATTTAGTACAATTTTAGGTTATTACATACCTGAAAAAGGAAAAAAAGAGAGAAATTTGTTATCAAAAAGTTTGATTAGTTTTTACTTAAGTAATTTATCAATAAAAGTTATAGTTTTTTTAATGAAATATTTGAATCAATTTTATATTTCACTGATAAAACAGCTTCACATTGAATTTCATTTAATAACTAAACTCGTGAGTATTGTCAATGAAAATTCCACACAAAAATTATTAAGAAAAATTCAATTATACAATTTTATAGAACTAATAGTAGTAAATCCCATCCCAGGACGATAAAAAAGCAGTACTTAAAAAAGCCACTGCAATAGATATGAAAGAATTAAAAACACCACGGTCTCAGATCAAAATACTTTCAGAATTTCTAAATAGTTTTCATAAATTTTCATGAAGAAATTAAAAAATTGCATATTTTCAGGCGCAAACTAAGAATTGAAATATTTATTTACACAATTAAATATAATTTTACAATATATAAAAACATATCTAAAATTGATTTGTTTATTAAACAAAAAATTCTTTATTTTTTCTTTCCAGAAAAACAAAATAACTTGACGTATTCAAATTATATTTTTTTTTAAAAAAATCAACAAAATTGGAAATCCTAATTTTGGGTGAAAAGGCAAGGAACCAAAAAAACAACAGTGAAAAATATTCAATAAAGAAAAACAATGAAAAACAATTTCTTTCGGGTAGAAAAAAGCCTGTGAAAATTTTTAAGGAAAACCTAGAAAAACTAGAACAATAAGAATGATTATGAAACTTGTTCAACATATCTGTGTGTGTTAAAGAAAAAAACAAGAAGAAAATTCACATTTTCTTTTTTTTTCCAAATGAGATCCGTTGTAACAATAAAATGTTTACCATCAGTGAAATCATCAAATTGAATGGAACAGGTTGGGTCCTTCCAAAAAAAAGCACAATAATATACAAAGTAATTTTGGCGAAAAAATAAAAGAAAATTTTATAATCATAGCACTGAGGGGTGGTTAAAATATCAAAAGAAAAACAGCCAAGTTTTTTTGGGTAAAAATAAAATAATACTAATAAATAGTGGAACAATATTGACACCTACCAGGCGAGTTTGGTATGAAAGAAGTAGGCTAATTTTTCTATTTTATTTTTGAAGAAGTTTAACAATAAAAACGTACCAAAAAATTTTCCTTACTTTGTGTTACACCTCAGAGAGAAAATTATACACAACAAAAAAAAAAAGCCAAAAAAAAGAAAAGAAAAGTGATTTGTATTAAAATGAAAACCATAAAAGATGGTAATGGTAACCAAAAGGGTCAAAAAAAAGGTCAAAATATAATAGAAATATTTTACTTCTTAGAGAGTTGGGTAAATGTGACCCATCTTTAGAGTGACAAATTTCAAGTCAATTGAATATTTCCCTCTACAGCCACACACAAATATAGTCATTGACCTGAATTTTCCTTCTTTTTTTTTAGAGAGGAAAAATTAAATTTGGTGGAATAAAATTTAAATTTAAATTCAAAAGTGTTTAAACATAAAAATTTAGTATTATTTTGATAGAAAATAAGAATAATAATTGTGAAGACAGCAGCTTCGACGATGAATGTTTATAAATATTAAGACAGTTAAACATCAGATCGCCATCTATCCGAAAAGATATTAACTAATAAAATGTTTAAAACTTTTCAACTTTTAAATTCAAAAGTTACAATTTAGTGAAGGCAAAAAAAACGTCTTTTGAGCAGATTTTTCGTGATTTTTTTTAATATAATTAAACTAATTAAAAAAAAAAACTAATAAAAAATGCCATTAGTAAAGCAAAGTGGTTTTAAATTTTCAATTTTATGTGACGTTTTCTTATTAATATCTTTAACAATATTAACAAGTATCTTTAAAACTGTTTTATGTTTAGATTCAAGTACTGAAATCAATACAAATAATAATATTAATATAAATAATAATAATTATGATAATATAAAATTATTAAAACGTTTCGATATGAATGAATATAATAATGATTATAATAAAATTCCATATGATATTATTCATCGAATATTACGTGATGAAGATATCGGTTATGATAAAAAATATTATCAAAAACGTTGGAAAATTGATAAATCTATAAATTTATTAAAACATTCGATTAAAAAACGTTCAAGTATTGATGAAATTTTCAATATAAAACCAGAAAATCATAATAATAATTATAGTACAAAAAAAACAATATTACAAATAATTAATAGAAATTTAACGAAATTTAATGATTTGAATTATTTAAAAACCGCCACAACAATACGAAATTATAATAATATAATAATATTAAATTTAACAAATAATTGTATAAATGATTTTAATATGACAAATATTGAGAAATTAGAAAATTTAAAAATTTTAGATTTATCTAAAAATCGTATCCAAAATTTTACATTAAATACAACAATAATAAGAAATTTAACAATCTTAAATTTATCTTCCAATCAAGTGTCAAATTTTATAATAAATACAAATCTAATAAGAAATAATAAATTGAAAATTTTATATTTAAATAATAATAATATTAATTTTATTGATAATTTTAATTTATCTAAATTAAATTTATTGGAAATACTTGATTTATCATGTAATGAAATTAATGATTTGAAGCGAAATTTTTTTGATCAAATGAAATCATTGAAACGTTTAAATTTATCACATAATCGTTTATTGAGTATATTTAAAGAACCATTTTATAATCTATTAAATTTGGATACATTAATTTTGTCCTATAATAACATATCGTTTATTGATTATGAAACATTTTTAGTATTACCAAATTTACAATATTTGGATTTATCGTATAATAATTTGAAATCGAATACGATTAAATCATTACAAGGTATACCAGATTTAATTGGTTTATCGATAGCATATAATCCAGATTTGGGTGATTCATTACAAGAATTCGTTGCATCATGGAGTTTAAAAGAATTGGATGCAAGCGGTACTGGCCTATGCCAAATACCAGCAGCACTAGCACAATCTGTACAAATATTGAAATTAATGGATAATTGGTTTCAGGTAAATATTTATGTTGTTTTTTTTTTTCTTCTTTCTTCTAGTATATAATACTAGTATTTAGAAATACATTAAATTTATTGTATTTAAAGATAATTTTCAAGCTATAATTATACATGTTGGAATACATATACGAAACTTTATATTTAGTTTACCTAATTAAACAAAGGTACCAAATATAAAGTTTCCTAAACCTTTTGCAAGCTGGAGCCATTTTTTACGCTCCATTGACTGAGCTAATATAGATAAAACAAATTTTCATGTACGTACAAGTTAGAATTATTATTTTATTTGATAATTTCAATCAAACAATGTGCGCATCCGGCAGTCCTAAGCGGTTAAAGCAATTTACAGCGCTTAAGTCTAGCAACACGACTGAATGCAATTCTAACTTTAAGCGCTTAGTGAAATTCTAGCATAGACATTTTTTGCTAACTCAAACAGCGCGTTTATGGTTGTTGTTCACGCTAAAAATGATTTGTGTAAAGGATAAATTGATAGGTATTTTTGAAAATTGTTTCTGGATTATCCAATTTTTTTCATTCTCTCGACACTTATTTCGCTTTAAAAAAATATTTTTATAAAAGTTATTCAAATAAAACTAATTTGACGTTTAGCACAAATAACTACTATTCGCTTAATTCAAGCAAACGCATTATGAGCTTAAAAAATTCTAATTGATTAAATTAAGAATTTTGAAAAAGCGCTTAGGAGTGTTGGATGCAGGCATTAGATGTACATTGAATGTGTAAGCTTCCAAAAGGTAGTTACGAAAACTTGCTTTAGAGTAGAGATCTCTGTATTCCATCACCTTTGGTTATATATACTTTATACTAGTTGTAGTACCCAACTTCATCCGTAACATAAAATTTCGTGAATATCAGATTTCATACATATACTTGATTTTAATTGTCACTAACATATGGAAATGTAGTTTTTAGAATTCGTATAGTTTAACTATTTTAGATGTTAGTGTTTATTTTCAAAGGGCAAAAATAATACTTCGAAACTATTAAAAAAAAGAACTGTCCAGAATTTCAAATTTCAAGTTTATGTAGGATCAAAAAAACCTTAATCCAATTTAATAACATAATTCTTTCAGGTCTGTTTCTAAAACAAACAGATTAATAGAGTAAGGACAATTTTAAATCGAATTATCCAAAATATTCCTGGCAAGTTTCAAGAAAGACACAACAATCGGTACAATTCGTTTGCGGGGAACAGAAAAGTTACTGTTCTAGAGTTTGGTTGTTTAAAAAAAAAAAAACCTAGATCATATGTCACGCTGCGATGAAATAACAAATTCAAATTTATAAGTTTCCAAAAAATCATTAACTACAAGAAAATGTTTCCCAAACCTACACCAAAATAAGATTTTCTTATAATATTTTTTACCATTAAAAGCGCTGTTACAACTTTTTAGCTATTAATATGCTTTGATTCAGCAATTATTTAGCAGTAATGCTCCTAAATATTACAATATTACTTTGGCCAATCTTCATATCTTTTTCGTACTCATTTCGAACTCATTTATAATCATAAGGTTAACAATTTCGACCAAATACTAATTATACTAAGAAATAATTATCAATCAAGAAACTCCATAAAAAAAAGGATCTTACATATATCCTAAAAACAGAGGTCATACTTTTTCGTTTTTTTTTTTTAATTTTCTAGCAAATTTCCTATACTTTCCTTTACTGGGAAATAACAAACAGACAACCATAAAAAAAAAGTTAATCACCAACATTTAACTTTAAAGAAATTAATGAGCCTTCTCTTTCCTGACTGGTTTTCTTCATTTTCATTAGGTAAACGGAAATATTCATGTCCAAAAAAAAAAAAAAATTACAGCGAAATTAACAGCAGTTCCAGACCGAAATAGTAGTCTTAATAACCTTCACAAGCTTAACTATACTAAATCAGTTAAATCGAGATACAAAAACAATGCTTCTTAAGAACATAAATAGAAAAATATATACGATTTATGTTTCAACATTTTATATTAAAAAAAAAAAGAAAAAGACAAGAAACAAAAAAGGTTTCCATAAAATGGGATTACGCGAAATGAACCCTTTGAAAAATAAGTAAGAAAAGATGCTGCAAAATAAAAATAAGAATAAAGGTTTTCTTTTTTTTTTATTTGTACACGCCCAACCCTTTTATACATCTGTTTTAAGGACTATCTATTTTAGAAGTTATACGAAAAATTATACCCCATAAAGTGGTAAATGAAATATTTCCGGAAAATTTTTACTTTCCTTTTTCTTTCTTCTGCGAAAGGATTCAAATTAACGAAGGCGGAATTTGAATTCTCAGCACAAATATATATATAAAAGATAAAAGTGATTACTCAAGTCAAAGTGAATTGCAAAATTACTCGTACAACACAACATCAATATATGGGAATCTTCAGCCAAATAATCATCATTACTCGCGAATCCATTAGAAAAAAAAAAACTGATAAATTGCGCGAATCCTTACAATAGAAAAGCTTATGTTTTTGTTCAAAGATTCGGTACAGATATCGTACTTGAATAAAATCACATCGTAAGTCGAAAAATCTTCAAGTTAAAAAGCTTCTTTTGGTTACAAAGCTTTAAACATCATTCCAAGATTTTATATACTCCTTTGATAAAGCTTTTCAATGGAAGGGAAGGTGGTTGCCTACTGCAAAGAAAATTACTTGGTTATATATTTTAAAGGACCGTATAAATTATGGGTAAAAGGAACTACAGAAGTAAGGAAAAATAAATACTAACATAATTAAAGACATGCCAAGCCATGAAATTTAAATTATTAATATTAATTCAAGTGAAAAACTTCAAAAGTATATAATTTAGAAAACCTTTTGGTATGTTTTTCTTCCCAATTTTATTTTAGTTAATTAAATTAATTTTTAAAGCTCAAGTTTTTATTTTATCTTATTTTATTTTTTCTTGTTTAATTATATAGTATATCTTCTGAAAAGGAGATAAAGTATTTTGTTGAAAAATTTACATTTTCTTAGATGATATTACGACAAAAAAAAATAAAAGACTTAAATATTTAGGATGAAAATTTTAAACATGATCCTTACAAAACGATAGTATAGTAAATAATTGTTATTTAGAGATAAAGAAAAACGTTCCAGATACAAAATTTCTTTCTATTTTACCCATGACGCAAGCAAAAACATTTTGCACATTTTATGGAAACCCAACTTTATAAATATGACACCTTAAGCTCGTTCAAAACGATGTTAAACGTACATCAAGTAATATTGATGAGAAACATCATCAACGAAATCAGTATCCTTTCATCGAAAACCGAAGGTTTGGGGCTAGCTTTAAAATTGGGCTTAATAAGCCTACAATTCGATACGATAAAATCTATGTAATACCATAGATTAGTATATCTAGATTTCCAAGCCAAATGAACAACGAGATGTTCAGTAGTGTTTGCTGTAGGTAAACTTAAAGAAGAATGGATGAGAAGAGGTTTAATGTGAAAGAAAGAGAAGAATCTATATTGTGTCGCGATACCGCGGTACAAAAAGAATCTGTTGAATGCACAGTCGTTGGAAGTCTTTATTATTAGTCTATGGTAATACATTTTAGACATGTTCTTTCATAGCTTCTTAAAGTTTCGACAGAGTAGAATATTTTAATCGAATTCTGACATCAAATTGGAATAAGATTCTAGTTTATTGTGAGCAAATTTATAAATACACCATTTACGAGAAATTTAACTGCGAATTTTATGGCGAATTTAAATCGATTAACAATAAAATTTAACCGGATTTAGAAGTCCAGTTTCGATCAGACGTGACGTCAAAATCTAGATAAAATATCCTAGTCTATTGCAATTTTAAACTCGTAAATGAGGCATCGAATGAAAACCCAATCCTCATCTAAAATAGATGGATCGCATGATTAACTCCAAATCCGTAGGTTTATGTAATACCATTTCCATAGATTTACTAAAACTGAGTTACTTAAATTACTTTAGGCATTGAATTAAATACACAGCCCAACTCTAGTTTTAATATTTCTATAAAACAATATTTAAAAAAAAAAACAAATTTTCTTTTTCAATTTCAATTTCAGATAATCCGTTGTGGTGATTTGGATAGTTATCCATTACTTCAATATCTAGATTTATCATCAAGTCATATTGATGAAATCGAAGATGATGCATTAGGTCGTCTAGAAATCTTACAGACATTATTTTTGGATCATAACAATTTAAAACATGTACCAGTTAGCCTTCCAACAAGTCTTGAGAATTTATTTCTACATCATAATAATATAATGGATATATTACCACAAACATTTCAACATTTAAATAATTTAAAAACATTAGATTTATCAGAAAATAAATTAATGTATTTACCAGGATTACCATTACCGAAATTATTAATATTAAATTTACAATCATGTGAATTGAAAGGATTAAGTCAAACTGTTGTAAAAACATCACCGAAACTTCGTGATCTATTACTTGATGGTAATCCAATAAAATGTTCAGATCTTTTAGGTATTGTTGAATGGGCAAGTCCATGTCAATGGCAACATCATATTGAGGAGCGTAAAAATTTAAAAAAACGTTATGAAATTGTACATAATTATTATGAAACATTTCAAAATTCAAGCATTTATAATGAAATATGTATTCGAAATGATTTCGAAATGAAAAGAAATTATATAATAATTAAACCAAATTGTTTTCAAAAAATACAAAAAAATATGAACTTGATTGAAATTCAAAATACAGAAGAAAAACTATTAGAAAATTTAAGAAATTTTCCGCCAAAAAATTCAACCAATAATAAAAATACTGCATTATTAAATGATTATGAAAAAAATACTATAAAAAATATTATCTTTAATATGAATAGTACGACTAGTAGTAGAAATAATTATATAAATAAAAAAAATACTCGAAATGGAACAGAAACAAACTTATTTCATGCCAAAATTCCGATATTATCATATAATCATAATTCAAGTGAAAATCTTATAATATTGAATGTAAATACAACAACAATCCGAAGAAGAAATGATAGTGTAAGTTTTCCATTTTCATCGTCGTTGTCTAGTCAAAATATTAGTAAACATGAAGAAATTGTAGAAGAAGAAGAACACTTGAATCAAGTTTTATCATCAGATAGAAAAAAATCCAATAACAATTATGTCGAGACAAGTATTTTATTGAGCCAAAAAAAAAATCTTCAAAATACAACGACGGAAAAACATTTTCCAATTGATGAAAATAAAATTCAAGAAAATTTATTTGATATTATGCCAAAAAAAAATGATGATAGTCTAAAAGAAATAATGGCGGTAACTAATAAATCAATTATTAATTTAAATATTGATATTAAAACAAAACTGATAACAACTGAATTACCACCAACAATTGTTAACATTAATAATAATACAATAAGTAAAAATATAAAAAATATATCTGTTATAATAGAAAGGATCTGGCCAACCAATAATAGTATATTATCAACAACATTATTTCCAATCATTAAATCGATATCATCGAAAATCAATAAATCTGACAAAGTGATATACAATTTTGATCAAAAATCTATAATAAATGAAAATGGTATCATAAAATGGAATCAAAGTTATCCAGAATTTAGTCATAATATAGAAGATGAGAAAATAAATCAAATAGTATTGAAACAAATGAAAAAAACTGGTCAACAAAAAAATCTTAAACAAGGTAGTAATATTAGTTTTGATCATATAAAACGATATAATCCAAAGAGTCAGCAAAAACTAAACTTGAATAATAATAATACTATATTTGATGATGATAAGATGTTAATAACAACAATCCCAACAACAATGACATCGATACCAAATGAAAAAATCAATAGAAAAGTTCAAAATTTGAATCGAACTGAATTGGAAAAAATCCCTCAAAATTCAGATAGAAATTTGAAATTTAGTGAAGAGAAAAATGTTACGATTTTAACAATATTACCAAAACTACATAAACATAAAACTATAAATAAAGATAAATATCCAATAATGAAAAGTTTAGAAGATGAATTTCGTAATATAAAAGTTCTATATAAACCACAAGAAAAGATTTCTTCTTCTTCATTGATGATAATGAATAACGAGCAAAATACAGAGAGAACTGATGATCCAAAAAAGACTTTGAATTTAGTAAATCATAGTTTAAATACAATTAAAAATACTTCAAATAATGATAATATCCCACTACTGCCACCATTTTCAACATCAGCATTACTATCATCTCAACAAGAACAAATGTCTAAAAAACATGATGATTTAACAAAACCAACATTAAACAATAATAGTAATCATATTCAGAATAATACTATTGTTACAGCAGCAGATGCATTCGATCTTATTGAAATTCATACAAATCATACAAACATTACGAATAGTAGTACAAGTAATGGTTTATCACCAGAACAATGGTTAGATATACGAACAGCTTCAGGACATCCTGGACTTCTAATCGTTATTGGAATAACATTTGGTATGCTCTTCACATTAGGTTTGATTCATATATATCGTTGCCGTCGGCCATCATCATGTCATCAAAATCATTTGAACCATAATCATTCACAACAACATCATCATCATAATCATCATCATCATAATTCTCGAGAATATACAACTACTAATGATGATTCCATTTATCGTAATGATGGTGATGATTACTATATTGAAGTTGATCAAGAATCTGAAACACCGACACGACGACATGATTTTCTACCAATGGAATTATTAAATTCGAATGTTCTACAAAGCACCACAACTCATCATGATAATCGACAATTGGATATTTGGTGACGAACAGCCACAGAACGAGCCTATACGATATTTTATTAAAATATGTATTTGAAGGAAAAAAAACTAATTATTTTTTTCATTAAAAATAATTAAAATTAAAAAAAAATTGTGAATAAAAAATTTTAATTAATTTTTAAAACTGAACTGAAAAAATTAAAAATAAAAGAAAAAACAATAAAAGAAAAATCGTCGATAAAAAAAAGAAAATTTTAAAAACTTTTTGTAAATAAAAATATTTAAAAAATAATTAAAAAATATTAAGTAAAAACTCTTTAAGTAAAAAAAAAATAAATATTTTTTCTAAAATTAAAATATTAAAACAAAACATTCATAAATTAAAAAAAAAAAATTTATGTAGAAGTAAAAAAAAATTAAAAACAAAAAAAAAATAAAAAAAAAAAAATAATTATTACTAATTAATTAAAAATCGAAACGATGAAATGTCTTTTATTTTTTAATTTTCTTAATAATTTTGTAAATATTTTAAATAAGAATTCAAAAAGGATTTTAAGACTTAGATTTTGTCATAAAAATTAAGGAATTGTATGAGGAGGTGAATAAAAGTGAAAAATTAAGAAAAATAAAAAAATAAAAAACCTTTTAGTTTGTTTTTAAAAGATAACTCTTTCAGCTGACGGAGGAATGGAAATTCACGTTACGCTGACACAATTGATATTTATATTGGAAACTGAAAAATGTGAAATCCCCACCGGTTGGATTTGAACTCATGCACCCTTGGTTTACTACTAAATTGGCTTTCTCACTAATCCAACGATTCCACTTCTTTAATTTTGATTATCTACTACTTTTGTACAACTTATTCGTGTATTACTTCTTTTACTCCTACAACTCGGCTAGCCTTATAATGCAGCCGCTCCCGGCTGTCCTCACATACACAAGGCCATCATGGGTGTAAAAGCACACACAACAGAGTTAAAACACACACTGGTTAACAAGACAATCAACTAAAGTATTCCTCATCCCGGTTGAGCCCCCAAATTGTAGGAAACTGATTTCGACTTCTATTATCATCTACTATAACGAATTTATGAGGCCGTCAACGATTAGAGCAAATAAATCAGATATAAAGAAGAAGTATTCCAGGGATGCCGTGCCTTTAAAATTCTTTTACTTCTATTATTCAGCTACATTTGAAAGGTTTTAACAAAAAATTTCTAAAAATCCATTCAACTTGCATATCTACAATTTTAAAGAGATTAGAACTCCTGAAAAAAAAAATTTGTGTGAGGAAGTCTTCAATTGGTGTATGCCGTAGGATTTTCAGGATTCCATTTGATTGAGACTATCTTTCGTTTTCTTCATCGTATAAAGCCAAAGTTAAGAGTCAAGAAACATTAACTGATCGCAAAGAAAATTTGATTACTTTCGTAAGAACTTCTTCAGAAAAATATTCAGAAACAGAAAAATCACGAAGCTTTTACCTAGTTGTAGCTACTGAATTCTTTGTTGTGATAACTGACTTTTTTGTTCTAATAACTGAATTTTACGTGTGAGAACTGAAAACTCAGTTGTGAGTTAAATTTCAGTGAAGTGAAGTGAAATTTCGACAACTGAAATTCAGTTATCATAACTGAGTTTTCATATATAACAACTAAAATTCAATTGTCAAAACTAATGAAAAGCTTTGTGATTTTTCTGCGTACACTGACTGTGTCTGATTAGGGTTTCAGCTGTCACCTCAAATTCATCAATATGCGGCGATATCACCTTGCGAAATACCGAAAGTCGAGCGGCGATAATCGCCTGTCGCCGTACATATGAAAATATCAACCTACAATCTCAGGCTTGCTCCACCAAAAGACGTGTACCGCAAAAGAAAAGGAGTTCTTCTGTTTTTCTTTTTTTTATATATAATTCAATTTTTAAATGAATAATTAAAATGTTTTGATTAATTCTTATTTACTTTATTTTCAATACAAAATATTTCAGAATAAATTAGAATAAAATTTCGTAGACATTTTCAAATCGTTGTTGCTATGTATGGAAATTCTTGTTACAATATTTTCTTCTTTATTAGTATATTGAAAAATTCCTAGAAATAAAAATTCATTTTAAATGAAAAATTCCTACCTTTTATTATCATTTGAATTTAAAAAGTCATTTTCCAAAGCTACACACATACTATACACTGTATTAAAAATCTTGGTTCTATCATCAAAATAGGTAAATAGAATCGTATAAACATAAATATTTTTTATCGATTTTAAATAAATAACATTTTGATATAAAATACACATCAAAGGAGATAAAAAAAAAAAAAATACCATATATAGATATATGTTATTCTATTGGAAGAAGAAAAGGGAAATTTTTCATGATAAATATTCCATCGTTAAAATGACATTATCAATGATATTTTTCCCATTTACAATGTATTTATATATATATACATGTATATGAAAACACCACCAAAACAATCATTGATATAACCAAAATATTGAATTTTCTTATCATTTTTATATTAAGGTGAAGATTTTTCATTTTTTCTGGTTTTCATCTACAAAAATGTTGGTTTAAAGAACCAAAAAAAGCATGTTAAAAAGAAAATATGATATTACTTTAAAAGTACACTAAAAAAAAACCCCATCAAATAAAATAAATAAAACAGAAGAAAGTATAAGAATAAGAAATTGTACAGAACCAAAAAAAAAGAAAACCCTTCAATTCGTATACTACCATTGCCGCCAGGAATGATTCTCTTCGTATTCCCATGTGTCACCTTAAATTGCACATACTATATGTACTTCAAAATAATGAAATTGTTGTTTGTATACCACCTTCAACAACAGAAATGAAAAAGAAAGAAAAAAAAATAACCATATAAAAGGTAGATATAACCTCTTTTTACCATATTTGTTCGACAAAAAACACCTTTTTTTCTTTCTTTGATTGCCACATCTCCCACAAAGGGCATTTTATGTGACATATGTGTATACTGTGTACCCTTTACCATGTACAATACTCATGAATCGTTAAGAAGAACGACGATCATTTTGGCAAAAAAAAATAAGGAAGAAGAAACTAAATCCATATAATATTTCTTTTCGACCATATCACTTCAGAATCCATCTCCGTTTGGATATAATATTCCTTCGTGGGTTACATGTACATGTTCACCACATATATATTCATATACAATGGAGTAAAATGTTTTGGTGTTTTTTTTATGATTTTTATATCTTTTTCTTGGTTTCCTGAAGAGTTAACTTTCCCATGAATGTCCACAATTTTATGATCCAGTTTCACTTCAACAGTTTATTTATTTATATTTTTACAATATATTCATGTGGTTAAGAACCAAATAAAAAAAAACACTTTAACATAAGAACCAATATATGAGATTTCTAGACACAAGATACATAAAAACAAAAATAGTTTGAAAAAGTTAATTTTTTACACAAGAAAAAGGTAAAGCGATGACAATAAAAGAAGGTAATGTTTTCCTTAAGTCAGACCACGTACATCCAACAAAACAAAAATAGCCATTTGTAGTTTACATTAGTTTTAAATTTTCACTATTAAACTCTTTATTCAGGAAGAAAAATCAAAAAAAGGGCGCCTAGTCTTAGAAGATTGATACGCTTAATCCTACGAGTACTTAATTGGGGAACAAATTATTAATATAATAGGTCTGCCACTTGCTCTGGGGTAGAGCAAATTTTTACATTGAAAACAAAAACAAATCCTACACTACTTCCAGACCAGGTGTAACTATTACACCCGAAATTAGTTCAGTCTTCTCCCATAAAAAGTGTATTAGCTAAACGTTTCTCATTTCATTACAATATGATTGCTAAGCAGCGCTACAAACATTTGAATTAAAACTGTCTCCTACTCCTGCTCGTTTTTTTTTCCACTTACCGTGCTCCAAGGTAGGGTATGGCAAATAAAACAGACCTAATATATAAGGCGAAGAAAACTCTTCCACTCTATTGAACCATATACATACATATATTCTGGCCAAACTATATGATATTCAAATTCTAAAGCTTACAATTCTTCAAAATAAATTTTTTTTTAAAGCTAAATAAAACTTTCCTGCGGGATAAAAAGAATACTTTAATTTACAAAACCAAATTGAATTCTCCACCGAGAATAGCATTAAAATACGAAAGGATAATACAGAAAAGTCATAGTTCCTTTACTCTTTTTCAGCATTTTAAGTCTAGTAAATTTCTTTAAATAAAGAAAAAAAACACCATCTCAATTTCTTAAATTTTGAATATCCTCAAGAGATAGAAAAAAATTACATACTCAGTAAATACGAAATACAAAAACAACTCAAAACCCAAAGGACCAAAAGAAGAAGAAAAAAAACCTTTAAACTAGAGGGATTAAATTATACGTATTTGAAAAACGAGTTCCCTTTAAGGACCAACGAAGAAATATGGATAGAAGGAATAAAAAAAAAACATAAGATATCGTTTTGGGGACGGTATATATTTTGATGATAAGCAATGAAATTAAATTGTAAGGCGTTTGATTCCAATAAAAAAATATCTATGACTTCAATTCCTCAACGTATGTAAAAAAAACCAAATATGGAATTCATTTTCTTTTAAAAAAAAAGGATATAATTAAATAAGATGGTAAAAAGAAGTTGCCTAAGATCCGAAATTAAGTAATTAATAATGCCGCCGATAGTATTATCAAATTACTAATTAACTGAATTACATATCTTCATCGTTATCAACTTTTCCTGACATATTAACATTTCAATAACTGTTGCCCAGGATATACAATTTGTATAGAGATTTCTCCAGATTGGAAAACGTTGACCAATATAGCTATCAATTTAACTGCCAAAAGTTTGAACTTTATACTCTTCTTCTAGAAATCCTTAGTACTCTCAGTCAACAGCAGGAATACACATTCCAGTTTTCAAGCATAAAAATGTTAGCAAAAAATACTCACACAATTGTTAACATCCGTATGTTAACGTCACTGTTTTCGAGTACTTTATCTAATCTAAAATTAAATTATTAGCTTGTACTTAATGATAGGCGACCAAATCAACTCCGGACTCCATGTAGAACTGCACCCGATTCTGTCTCGATTCTGGAACACACTCACTGGAACAGTTTCACTCACTTATGCGCGACTACACTCTTCGATGATAATCGATAGAGTAGCGCAAACGATATATTAACTAACCAGTTCCTGTATTACCAGAACACCAAGTGTATCCTGCCTCTACAGTAAGCTGCCTTAAAGCAGAAGCGTCTACTTTTATTCCAATCAGAGCTTTCGTTTGTTCTCATTTCTTTTTCATTGTGAACACAATCCTTTTATTAACAACAAAAAGTAGATAGATTTTAAAGAAACTAAAAAAAAAATATTTGGAAGGAAAAGAAGAAACTACTGTCAACGCATGGTGGCCAATATATATGAATATCTAAAAGAAATTTTAATTTAAACTTACCAAAAATACCGAAGAAAATATCTTAAAATGAAATTTTCAAAATTATCTAATGCCAATTCATATAAGTTCTACTGAAATTATTCTTCCTGACAAAATATAATACAATTTAAGGATTCCCAGCCACCGTTTTGAACTAAATGAACTGAATTATATAAGCCAAGTTTCTGTATGTATACACCTCTATGCAATGATGAAAATTATTTCATATCATGATAAGAGAAACATTAAAGGATTTAAAGATAAACCTACAGCAAAACCACAATCCAGACAGATATTATGTACTTAACAAAAATTCCTCATCGCTTCATGGAATTTATTTTGAAGTCTGACTGTCTATCTTACCCATTGAAGTGTAAATTCTATAACATATTCTGGCCAATAATATTTTCCAAACGGTTCTTCTTCTCTTCTATAAAATTAAATATGGTATTATCATAAAATTCCATTTTCTACTAGAGTTCAAAATAATAAAAAGACATTTTATAAGAAATATTTCATATAAGATTAAACTGAATTTTGAATGTTGTACTAAAAAGCATGTTGATAAATTGAATTCTTATCCAATTCAATAATAAAAGACAGAATTTCATTTTATCTTTAACATTCATAGAGATATATATCCAAGATACAACAAACAGTCTGGAAGTATCTAATAGTAAAAAGAAAAAAGGAGAAAAATGGCATACATATACAATAATATTGATAGACATGTGAAATGAATTATATTTTTAAATTATGCCGACAACATGAAATGTCCATTAAAAGTTGTTTATATGGAAATAATTGACCATTTCAATATATCCAACCAAAATGGGTAACCGCAGCAGCAGACATATGATGAGTTTCATTGAAGATTTTTTGTCCGAAAGTTAAATTTCTACTTTAAAATATGTCGTCTATATGGAGATGTCATCCATTAGGAAAGTTAGGAACAAATTTAAAAAGATTTTAAAGAATGCTCCATGTCAAATTTCACTATTTCCAGTTGTTTTTTAACTTTTGAATTAGGAAATGCAAATTTTGACGAAAAAATAAAAAGATCGGAGATCGAAATTCAGGTCCATAACTTTGGTTATTTTATTTTTCAATAGTCTGGTGAAGGATTCGTGAATCTCACTTTTTCCACGATTGTGGAAATTCTGAAAAGTTTCGTATAAATTCGTTCGTCTTTGGCTTATTCAATCTTCTAAAGCGTGCTTCAATTTTAGTCAGAGTTCATCAGATTCGAAATTCTATTCTCTTAAACTCGGAATTCGAAATTATATTTATGAGGACGAATTTCGGAATTCTCGAATTTCGAATCTCGTATATGCAATCTCTATTTTGAATCAATGAATTAAAGATTTGTATCCATTACAAAGAGTTTTTATGCAATTATGTTTAATGAAAACTCTAAATTTAGAGGATCATATAAGAAAACATAATTAGACATTAAATCTTCAGTACAATTCACCCGAAAACTAAAATACTAATCTAATATTTTTACACATAAGTAATTCCAAAGATAACTTTATCAAAATGATATAAATTTCAAACTGATGATACTATTAGATCCATATTAAAATACCATAAAATGAAATGTCTTCGTCTACGATTTAAGGAAATCATATAATAAGATAAATTATAAATATAACAATTTCTAGAATGCTATATAAAACCAATAGAGCTCTATACTATATACAAACTTAGTTCTAATCCGGCTTCCCATTATCAATTTTAATTAATCTTTAACAAGAACACAGATGAATTGAACCAAACCAACCAATACCGTCTACAAATAAATATTGGATACTAGTTAATATAAAAATAAAATTATTACCAATCGTTATCGCATCTGAAAATGTTCTAACAAATGTTCTAACAAATGTTTTTCTATTCTTCTATTCTTCCTTATTAGCTTATCTGAAAATGATATCATAAAATCAAAGATATGACAATATGCTGACAATGTAAATTTATGATATCGAATGTCCACCATATCCACAAACAATGTCTCATTATCTATATCCAAATGTCCATAACAGGACAACATTTGCTGCCCGTAAGACATTGGGCAATAAAAAATAACGAGAAATCTCATAAAAAAAAAAGAAAAGCAAAAACGATTTTCTTTATTCTGTTTTTCCTCAATTTCAATTCGATGTGATACGAACATTTTTCTTTTCTTTTTAAGTGAATAAAAAAAGAAAATACTTTTCTTTTTATATAATACAATTATTTCTTATAAAAATTTTTTGTTTTTCATAAGATTTTCTTCGTATTCGAATAAATCAAATTTAATGAGGAAATTTTTAAACAATAATAATAACAAAAATTTCTTCGACGTGCCAATTAATTTTATATGTGACCATTTTTCGTTTTTCTATTTACTTAGTTTGATTTGGTCGGATTTAAGAAACATACATAAAAAATGTGATTTCATCAATCCTTCACAGTCGCTTACGTTCGCAACAACCGAACAAGTAAAGTAACCAAAGATTTTACTTTAAACGCATCCAATGTGTACCTAATATCGCATATACCCTATTGCAATATTGCACTATATTTCTAGGAAAAATTTCCACGATTTTCTTTATAAAAGAAAATCTGGAATATTCTTGAAGACACAATACAAAACTGAAAATTAGGTAGTTCTAGAAGTGTATTTCCGTTTTGAATCCAAGTAAGTTCTAGAACATATAAATCGCAACGCGATTACAGTTCAAGTTAGGCTTCACAAGTTATTTGATCGAAGTCATTATCAAAGAGATTTTGTTTATGTTAAATACCTGAAAATTTAATCCTTTTTTCCTCATCATTACCAATGAATTCCATCTAAAAACTAAGGTTATCAACCTTTTAAAAACCTAAATTTTGCAAACATTCTAGCCTTATCTTACTCACAACCAAACACACAAATAAAATAGTCGACTCGAATTCGATGTTATTCAAAAAAAAAAAAAAACAAGTATATTGCATAAATTATAAACGACTTCAAGAAAGTAAAAATTTCCTTTCTGTATCTCAGAATAACAGCAAAGTCATTTCATATAGAAATTTATAGAGTAGAAAATTCGAAGGAATAAGAGAGTATTGCGAATAATAATGAAATCTTATTTGGATGAAAATTCTTCCCAAAAGGAACGAAAAAAATATATAACAAGAATTGTACCAACAGAATTTTCTTTTTCATTTTAGCAATAGAATTTTTTATATGACATGTTTTTCACTTTTCTTCCAAGAAGACGTTGACATTGGTTGAAAAAGAAAAAGGAAAGAAAGCTAAAAGGTGTACGTGTATGTTCAGTGAATTGAAAATTTCAAGAAGAAAACACAACACGTCCACCGGAAGATTTCTATTTATCCTTTCATTTCAGATATTTCATTTCAGTTTTTTGCTGAATGTAAATACAATAAATATTTTATTTTTGGAAAGAAAAAAAAATATTAAATATTTAATAAAAGTGAAGTTCTTCATTATTTCCTTCTATTTTTTCTTTAAGAATTTCATTAAAAATTTATTTCACATTTAAAATATGTCATAATTGAACATACCATATATATATTATCAAAATTAGTAAAAGGAAAAACATTGTATCTTAGCGTTATCATAAATTTCAAATCATCTACTTAAAAATCGCTAAGGACTCATAAAAATATGAATGGGTATGTAATTTCCATCTAAGATTATTTCTAGAATAAATCATATAGTAACGAAATAATCTCTCTGGTAATAATGTCAGCCTTATAAATGGAATGTCCGAAATGTTATCGAATTGACTCGAAATATCAAGTTTCTGTTATTCAAAAGAGAATAAAATACCAGAACCATTCATTATAATCTTAATGTGGTAGATGAGAGCATTGGTTTCTTATGTAATATAATACATAGAATAAGGGTTACCACCCTCGATACCCAGCCTTACCTCCCAAGAAAAAAAGAGGATATTCCTGAAACCCTAAATATTAAATATAAATCTAATCAATGGCGATCAGATCTTCTTTTGGGAATCAATCGAAATACTATAATTTTTTTTCAAAAATATTGTCTCGATGACACCAGGAGTAACTGGATATGCAACACAGCTAGGATAAGAATTACTTTTGATAAAAATTTTCCAACAGTTTTGGTCAAAAATTACTGTACTGAGTACACTGAGAATAATTTAAAATATTTAAGATTCGATTTTCTTACGTGCCTACTTTGGAGTCCTATTGCTAGCTGGTTTTTAAATAAAACCAATAACAAATGAAAGCTATACAGATACAAAACAAGTCTAAAATTTCGAGCAAATAAAAGTAATGTCAGTAAAATTGAATAACTTGTGAGTAAAACAAATTATGTTATAATATAATGAATATACAACATGCTAAGAATCCTGAGAAAATATTAAAGAAAACTGAATAAATGTTTTGAAGGAAAAAAAAATTCGATAATTTACCTCTGTAACAGTCTTAAGGCTTGGCAAAAACAAAAAATTCCAATGACAATTTTTAATATAAATAAAAACAAGGATCATACATATATGAGGGTTAAAAAATAACCCAATAAAACGTATAAAAAATTATACCTGAAAATATTGAAATATACTTTTTGATGACATCCAAATGAACTTTCATAAAATACTATGTTAAACGACCTAAGGTTCAGGATAATAATATAGTTTGAAAGAACATTTTCCTTCTTTTCCAATAATATTATAATATCGTATAAATATTCACTCAATAACAATTTAAAATAATGCTAAAAAGTACTTAGTTTAATAAATTTAATTCTATCACAACATATTATATAATAATCATATTTTATAGAAATTTAAAAGGTGTTTCGCTAATAACTTTCCAATGTGAAATTTTAGCACACTGAATTTCGGAAAAGTTCAAACAAAACGCCTAAAGCCCTATACAGATTAGATACACATCGATCGACATGTCTGCAACCTGAAACCCACAGACTGACTACATGCCAATCGACATATGTATATGAAAATCATTTTAGAAAAATCACCAGTCCGACAAAGTGATGATTTTTTAGACTTAATTTTGCTTGAATCACTCACACTTTATATAGATGTGAACACTACAGCTCCGTCTTTCACAATGACTCCATTGGACTTATTTCAAGACATATTTTTAGTAAGACTGAAAAAAAGTCGAATGGAGACTCTAAAATTATGATTTTTTTTGTCAGTCCGACTGAAAATATATCTTGAAATAAGTCCAATGAAGTCGTGGGGTATGTTTGAAAAACAAGTTGAAAACCGGCATAGGCACACGTTAAACATGACGACAGAAAATCAAAAATTTTGAATTTTTTCAACATGTCGATCAACCGTTTTCCAACCAGCCTACACAGGCGCTTAAAATTCAGTTTTTTTTAACCTGGTAGACGGACATGTAGCCGTGTCTGTACTATGCTTAATAGGAAAAAAGTAGAAGAGTTGTATCTAACATTTTATTCAAAAGTTATACAATCCGAACACTCTTTTCCATTTCGATAAATCTATTCTTTATATAAAAAAGAAAAGAAAAGAATAACAACATAGAAAGACTTAAAATAAGCTTTTACCCAGTCTAAATACTAGTATAGTAAAAATTTCAATTGAAAATTCACCCAACTACCCTTCGATCTCTCGACAACAAAAACCATTATTTGAATATTTCGTAGAATAAATTTAAAAAGTTTCCTTTTTTTTCTATATATATATATAATATATTATCTTATGAAAAGTACCTACTAACTTTCTCCTGTGCGAAAATATGGGACTAACTAAGTAAAGTAGTATAACATTACATATTTTCGATGTTTTTTGTATTATATTTTTGTACAAGAAAAAGTTATCTTCTCTTATACAAAAGACTCCTTTATGACTCGTGTATACCCTTCAATATTATGGTAAAGAAAGCACATATAAAATACATGCATTTAGAGCCATATACGAACTTCTTATCCTCCTCATAGTTTATATTATGCAAGTAGGAAATTTTTTTTTTGCTATCGTATGCGCGAATATTATGTTTTTCTTTTCTTTTTTTTTTACAACATTAAATTTGTGTTGGATTAATTTTTGCTGAATTGCAATATTACACTCCATTTAGTCGATAGCCGTCTTTTTCGACCCTCCCGTTTTTAACAGGGATAACAGAACGACACGAATGGAAAATAATGTAATACAAAAATAGGGTAACTACCACCCGACGACATCATTACTTAACTTATGTAGTATATAAAAATGTTATTACATATTCAAAAAAGAAAGAAAAATCTTATATATGTTTTCTTTTGCATACAAATATGTAACCAATTCGCATTTTCCGGGTTAAAAATATGTCAGCATATATAACATCTTAATAATGTTGAAAGGAAAATGTACCCCAACAGGATTTCTTCGTATATCTGCATAAAAGTGGTTTTTCTTTTTTTTTCTGGATAATATTAAATTTTATATCAGTAGTAGTAGAACTTGGAAGAACAATTTTGTAATAAAATTTGAATTTAATAAAAAAAAAATTTGTTTTTTAGACAAATTTTTGTACATTTTTATTGGTAATATTCTTTTCAATGCAGTAGGATTCTTGATATGACTTTTTAATTTGTAATTTCTGTTGAAAAATTCATATAGATTCATAATTAATTACTTTGGATTGCAACAACACACAACAACCTTAGTGGGGCACCCCCATCATGCTCGCTTCCTCTGGCTATAATTAATAAAAACAAATATATTAATATTTGATCAGCTCGCTCTTTTATCGCTACTCTCAAACAAAAGAGTTTATTTTAATTAAAAAAACTTTTAAAACTCTAGTGAATGAAACCCGTTTATGAAAGTCCCAGGAAGCATTTTTATGCCCTACAAGAGGATATATTAGTTTTGTTACTACATTGAAATAAACATCGTAGAAAAGAGAGAAGCTAAAGTTATATCGATTTTTACATGCATGTCCGCCCATACGTCCATCCGTCCGTGTCCAAGATAACTCAAAAATGTGTTAAATTGGCCAAGAATGAGCGAAGTTATAAAGTAAAAACCAAGGTGACCAGAAAGCTTTGTCGTTTTTTTAACTGTTTTTCGTATTTAATTACAAAATTTGTCAACCAATTTCGTTTGAATGGGTTTACGTGGATTGACTACAAACGATACTATGTTAAATTTCAATAAAATCGGTCTAAGAATTGTGGAGATTGAAATAGTTGCAAAAAAATAGGCCGGTTCATAAAGTTTTTAAGTTTTTAAGTTATACGATAATTTACAATTGTAAAATAGTCGTCAAGATACACAATAAATACGGAAAACTGCTAATTCAGGTATACTATATTATTAATTTCCGGCAATTAAGCAAATTACACGAAGACAAATCAAATAAATTTCAAACCAAGAAATCTCATCAGGCAACAGGAATGCCGTATTTAGTAGCTTCAATTTATAACAAGATCATACCACTAGATTATTATGGCCTATCCATTCTGGACGACAATATGTCCCAAAGTATCGACTTGATAGTACTAAATATTAGGTTGCCTGAAAACTACGTTCCGATTTACAGACGATGACGTTTTTAAACATATCACAAGATATTAACATTGTTGAAAATATATGACTACATATGTTGAAGGAACATGTTTTAACGCATCTTTAAAGAACAAACAATTTCAATATAAATTGATTCCTGTCATTTTTGTATAGTTTTGAAGATGGAAAACAATAAAATGCATTTTAGAGACTTGATCCTTTTCTACTAACTTTATCGGAAAAGTATTTATCTATACAAAATTCTCTGAACGGCAAAAACTTCAACTCTTTGGACGACATTAAAACCCATCTTGGGTAAATTTTTTGCTGAGAAACCTAGGAATTCTGGAGAAAAGATGTGTGAAAAAGGGAAAACTATTGAATACATACAAATTTTTGAATTGATATTAAAAATTCGGCACAAAGTTTTCGGACAACCCCAAATAAATTGATTTTATGAACTCATCAACATTTCGTAATATTTCATCAATAAATATATTTATGTAATTCCTTTGATCCAATGATAAAATATCAATCAAATTAAAATTCTTTTGATACAATTCATATTGAACAATTTCTCATATATAGTAGTAGTTATTTTTTTCTATAATACCAAAAAAAAACAAGCAAATAACATATAAAATGTGATTTATGCGAATTTATACCAGATTATGTCATGAACAGATATTATACAATTTATTATCTTGTTGCTATTTACACTTTCCCTACATGGTATATATCCTTTATACTATGTTTATGGACGAAAAGATCTAAATACTATTTATATAGTATTTTATTTTTTCTTAATTCCTGAAATATTTTTTCTTCCATCCTTTTTTTCTTTTTAGAAGCCTTGACTGGTTTCATATATGATAAATGTAAAATATGATAAATAAACAAGAAAAATGTCGTCATCTCGAAGGATCTATTAAATACAAAATTTATGATGAAAAAAAGGTAAAAGTTAAATTAATAGTCGTGGAAAAATATTTTCTTTTCTTTTGTGTGTAATTTATGTGGCTGTTGAGATATGCAAAAAAGAAAAAACCATATCTCATAAAAATATCATATCAAAATAAGTAACGATATTAAATCCTCGAAAGAAAATAAAAATATGTAGTTTCTGTAGAAGAAAAGCTTTTGAAGAAAACTTTTATGACATTCCAAATATTGACTGACTTATTTTTCTTTGAAATATATGAATTATTAAAAGCTTTCTGACCCCCAAGGTTTAGTATACAGGTAACCCCCGTATAACAAAGTAGTTACTACTACTAGTAGGTTCCTAAGAATTGCTGTGCTATGCGAATTTGTGTTATACAAAACAAAGAACTAGTACAAAAAACCAAGTTAGGTTTCAAAATTTCACACAAATTTACATGTCATCACATCTTCTAAACTTTCATCAGCAGCACCCTGACTGACTGACCATCCTTTCCTTCTTGAAAAAATGTCTTTTAAAGGGTCCTTTTTCCAGCATACATGATCAAATGTTCTTAAAAACTCTTACATATCTCCTGTTCTACGAGAATTTCCGTAATTCTGAAAACTTTCATGTACTAATGGTTTGTTATAGGGGAATTTTTTCAATTTCAAGACCGTGCTAGAGTGAAAACATGTTCTATAGGATACCGTGTTGTATGAGGGTTTTCCCCCATTTTCGAACCGTATTATAGGATATCATATATTGTAGGAGGGCTATCTGTATTTGAAAGGAAACAAAAAATTATACAATTATGTTATTTTTATGAAAAATGAGCTCAAATCATGAACAAGAAATTAAGATTAATTTATATTTAATTACAATTTTAAATATATTACGAAATTTAGTAGAAAAATATACATAATTTTTCTTGGAAAATATACTAATTTGCCATCAATTAAAAATTATGTAAGTTTTCCAGATAATTTAACGCGAAATTTTTACATGTAGACATTTTTCAAATCCACCATATTCTCTCATTATTCTACTTTATACAGATTCTTTATTATTATACTTCCTATAAAGAACTGTGAAGTTGAAGTCTTTGCAGACTCAACTCTAAAAAAACAAAAATGCTAACTTTATTTATGGACATTTAGTAACCAAACTCATCCTTTTCAGAAAAACTAAAACAAATGAAATTATTTTTTTAGTAGTAAATCCAAAAAGTAAATGAATGCTTTTCATTTGGAAAACAACTGAAAAACTAACTATGTTTTTTCTATTACGAATTTTTTCTATTCAGAAAATTATGTCTGTCTGAAAACATTATTAACTATTACCGAAAATAGACTGTAAGATCGACAGTTACGTGTTCCTAGTGGAATTCTTTCGTTGTTTCGATAAAAAAAAGAAATGTCTGTAAGGCAAAGAAAAGTAGAGAAAAAAGTGAAGAACCAAGACCTGGATTTGAACCAGGGTCTCATCAGTCTCATGAGGCGAGGTCGAGGTCTTAACCAACTAGACCATTCTACACTATATCTACCAGTCTGTTCATTTGCCTTTTTCCTCTACTACTAATATTATTAAATCATTACAACTGTTTTTGTCAAACTTCTCAATTGTTTTACCAAATTCAGTTGTATCCTATTTTTAACTCGTACATGTCCAAGAACTCTTTAACCTTAAAACTGATCAAAACAAACGGTCAACGGTAATAAACTTCAGCAATTATTTTCAAGATACTACCAAAATTCTTCCAGAATATTCTAGTCCTGGAGAAAAAGAACATCATAAAATCGATTTATACATAAGAATGAGAATGACAGGATCGTCGTAGAAGATGTTGCGAAGGATATTTAAGGAGTCTTAAATGAAATTTATACAAAAAATAAAATTTCCAAGTGAATCATGTCATAGACTAACTCTATATAATAATTTCAAAGAACTGATAAGGAAAAGTGTAATTCCTAAGTATACATCTACATTTTTTTTCTTTTCAGCTCTAAGAACTTCAATAGTTACTCCTAAATAGTTAGATAAAATCAACATGGAAAATGATTTGGAATAAAATCTTAAGAAAATGATGAAAATTATGAAAAGTCTACATTTTATCATTTTACAAAAAAGAAATGTTTACTTGACATTTTGTATAAACAAAATATATTTTAATTATAGTAAAGCTATGAGCCCATTATTTGTCAACCACTCAACTCCCACATTTTCATAACCCTTTTTTTTTTTTTTTAAAGGTGTACCTTAGTATATAACTATAGTAAATATGTATATAGAAATCCTATATAGAAATACTTTCGTTCACTAATTGTAATTAAATATCTGTCTGGCATGGTTTGGAAAATTCCATCATTTAAAAAGTTTTATTCTTCAATTCAAAAACACGTGCAATTAATTTAATTAAATTTTAAGCAACAGCTTTTTTTTCTTTTATTTATCTCTATTTTGAATTAAAATAGAAAATAAATTAAATGTATAAAACTGGAGGAAGGACATATATTCCTATCCTTAGAGAGAATTTCCATTTAACATTTCCGTTCACAAAGATTTCATATTTATAAATGGCTGAAAGTCTTAAGGACCATAACTTGTGTGTCACAACGTTACTTTCATTCTCCTCATTATACAGAGAAGAAACTAAACTTACAAATGCATGAACAACATACCTACTATAAAATCTAGATAGATAGATAGTTCTATCTACTTTTATAATTAATGAATTTTGTTACAAAGTAATATATTGAAAAGAAAAAAAAAAAGTCTTCGAAAAAGCAGATGGACTCATATTATCGACATTTCTTTTTCTATATACGTACTTGTCTATACCAGGGAGATCTCCTAACCGATGCGAGATTGAATATTCTAGATTTATCGCATTTTAATGTCTCGGAAAAGAAGAAAATGCATCAACTTTATGATGGACACGTGAATATGAATAAAACATGTTGATTTTTATATAAATTATTTTTATTTGTGTTGTCCTGCAGAAGTCTGCGAAACGCCTATGTGTCCTATCACAGTCCTAAAGACTGCGAAGTTATCATCTATAAAATACCCATGCTACATATTAAAATGATATTAAAAAATACAACATACTAAAGATTTGCGACTATAAACTACTATGTATTAATATGTGGCACATGAAATGGAAACTAAACTGAAAGGAAACACTTGAAGATCTGGGTAGGCATTATATACGGTGACAGGCGATTGTCGCTTCTCGCTTTTCGGCATTTCGCAAGGTGATATCGACGCAAATCGATAAATCTCAGGTAACAGCTGAAACCGTGTCGTTTTCATATAATTTTAGAACTAAATCGCCTTCCATAATGCTGAAATATGCTGCGATCACTTTCAAATAGGTTATAGACGATAATCGCCTGTCGCCGTACATAATACCTACCCTTGTCCTATATTTGGTTTCTCGTTTCGATGTTGTGAAGTACCAAACTTTAAAGACTTTTTTGTCAAGTCGACCAATCGAATCAAGAAACCAAATATGGATGTTGATCCATACTAACTAAATTTAATGGAGTATCTTTCCTAAGTTTTTGTCAAATTTTAGATTGAAATAACCATGTTTCATAGTTTTGCCAACTAAATATATAAAACTTCTATTTAAATTATTGTAATCATATTCAATTTCTAATCTTATAGGTACCAAAACCTAAGTCTTGTAATTACGACTGCAGCTCTTCAACTTCCAAAACTATTTTCATTTCAGTGTAACAAGGATCCAAGCTCAACAAAAAGGTATACAATGCAATGAAGTAGTCAAAGTAGTACACAAATATGTAATAAAGTAATATAAGTTCATAAAAAAAGGCAAATATAGTATAATAAAGTAGACCCCACACTTGTAATAGAATCTTACAATTCTATCTAAAGAAAAACAATTTTTCTAATTCAATAATGCGACGAAATTAAAAGAAAAACTTTTTACATTTTCTTGTAATTGTTTTCTCGACGAATACAATTTTCTTAGAAGTTCCAATTTTTCTTTTTTGTGGGGGTGGGGGACATGTTGAATAACAAAAACTTTAATGTACAAATTTGAATAATACCGCGACTTTAAAAAACGAATAAAACATGTTTGTTGGTATTTTCGCACTTGATTTAAAATGTTTGTTTGTTTTTTTGGGATTTTATTTGACTTTCTTTTCCCCGATTTAAGAAATGGAAAAGATTAAAAAATATTCATAAAAAAGTATTTAAGAAGTTCCCGAAAGAAGAAAAGGAAAAAAACAAATCCCTTTTTTTTAAGGAAAATTTGTTTGGGAAAAGAAAATCTCACATAAATAAAACTGTGTGCAGGGGAAAAAAAAGATGAGAAAAATGGAAAACTTTTACTCGTATTCCTCAAAAAAAAAGGAAAGGGAAAAGGAAAAGTATTGAACAGAATAAAAAAAAAATATATAGAGTAACTTAAAATCGGTCCATAGGCGATTTTTTTTGCCTCTATCATAGAAATGGGACAGAAAAACACCCAAAATTAATAATATTTCTCATCCTTTTCAAAGTTTGTCTAATTTGGAGGTTGCTTCGAACCTAATCATAAAAATCTTCCGCAAATTTTATTCAAATTGGTATATTACTTTTTAAGCTACATCAAAAAAGCTCTATGAACAGGCATATTTTCTCCTTTAACTATTTCTTTCTTCACTAGACCGATTTTACTGAAATTTAACATATTATCACCCATTTATGGAGTCATCGTATCTAAATAATTTAAACAAAATTGCTTCACAAATTTTCTGATAACCTTAATCTTTTTGGTTAATAACTTCGCTCCAACTTGGTCGATTTTGCTAAAATGCAAATACCAAATTGCGTTAAGGAATAACTAACTCACATTGTAAATTTCATCAAAATTAGATAACGCGTTTTTTGACTTATCTTGTACACGACACGGGCAGACGGGTATGCATACATTGATATAACTTTTGCCTTGGAAACCTTCTCCAATGATTATTTCTATGCGTTAGAAATCCAGTGACAAAACTTATATACCCTTTGGTTTAGTACCTCCTACCATAGGGCATAAAATTGATGATGTTAACCGAAAGAATAAAGTATAATAATAAAAAAAAGGACTTTTTGATCTGCTTAAATGTTTGTTTAAATATCGTTAAATGACTTTAATGATGAAAGGATCCTTCCAATACATAGATATATATAAAAGAATAAGGGATGCGATTATAAAATAAAGGAAATCATCGAAGGGAGTAGCTTTCCCTATTTAAGGGATTTCATTTTTCCAATTATGTTTTAAATATATAAAATTTTATAGCTTTTTATTGAGATAAAAAAAAATTGATATTAATCACATTGGAAAATGAAGGGATATATGCATATCTATAAAACGAAGACTTTGTCATCAAGAAGTAGCTAGGATCTTGATAGAAATTTATCACACAATAAAATTGAATTCAATTAGATAGTAGGAGTCAGATAAAATTCAGTTTGTTTGAAGAAATTATATAATCTGTGAAAAAAGTTATGTAAAAAATTAAAAACAGCCTATATAGCAAAGAAAAATCAAACAAAATATAGGAGTCATGTCTACTACTTTATTCATTTGATCCTTTCTTTAAAAAGAACCACTTTAAACACATGGAAATCTAGAATTTGAAAGATTTATAAATTGCTTAGTATATTAACTAATGTAATTTTAAAACTCATAATTAATATCAACAATAATTAGATACATATGTTATACATGAAAACCTGCCAAACAATTAAAGCTACCAGAACTTTTATAACCAAAATGTCTAATGTACACCCAATGTCACATATACAGCAAGCATGTTTGTTCTCTCTCTGGTTAAAAATATGATATGAATATAATGACAATTCTTTTTTTTAATTATTAGAGGGCTTGAAGACGGTTTTCAAAACAATTTTCAAAAAGTAGGGATTCATCTATCTAGATTTGCAAGTACTCTGAAGTTCCTGGTTCAATTCATACCTAGATTACGACAATTTCCCCATTTTTTCTACCTAACTTCTTACCTAACTAGTTTTATAGTTCAATATTATACTGATTCTTCTCATGACCCAGTACAAGGACAGTTTCTACTACAAAATTGTCAGACAAACATATACAATTGATATAAAACACATTTCTTGTGAACTAATTTTCTTTTATATCACAAAAATATTTTCAAAGGAAAAAAAAAACAGAATCCCAGGTGAAGGCCTTAAAAACCATTACATCTAATGTGAATTGTTGAATGTTGCAAACACCTTAACAATAAGTATCTATATCTTTCCTTTACGTTCGGTGGGGTTTTTCTTTTTTCTTATCATCATCATCACCATTCACCATTCACCATTTACTAGATATTAAAGATAATACTATATTGGATGGTCTCCTCTTCATTCTAGTCAACATTTTATAATATCTATTTTAGTTTTCTTTTCCTTGGTCTTATCCAACCAAAAAAAAAAGAAAGAAAAGAAGTAAATCTTTGCACACGTTTTAAAAATACTACAAAACTAGATTTTCTATTTATATTTTAGGTAATCTAGTTTTCTATATCTAAAAAAAATGTATGTTATATGATCCTTTTTTTTGTATTCTCTTATTTATTCGACTATACTCAGGTTTACTTGGAACTAAGGACGATGGTTATTTCAACATACTATATATATACGAAATGAATGCGTAGAATTTTATATACTAATATATATTTTCTATTGAAATGGATCTAGCATTAATGTCGTACGTCTGGAATTTTCTTTCCATGAAAAAAAAAAGAGAAGAAAAGAAAATGAATGATTGTATAAAGAAACTTAGATCTAACTTTTCTTTTTCAAAAATAAGATTTCTTTGGTTTTTTTTTCTTTCTTCTTTACAATAACAATGTTGATAGGATTTAAAAGTTGTATAAAAGCCAACTTAAGTGTAAGCTTAAGGTAAGTAGATTTTACACACGTTTTTTTTTGCTTTTCTTGCTTTTCTTTTTAGAAAGAAGAAAGAAATTTCCTTCTATGAGTTTGTCTGTGTGTTTGTGGCTTTCATATGAATAACGTTACAAAGAAAATAAAAATAAGAAAATCTCTTTTCATTTTACTATTCTTGATACACTCATTATCCATTCGCAAGTAACCTTCGCAATTTTTATAAGATATTTTTATGTTTACAAATAACAAACAAACAGAGAAAAAAAAAACCTGCCTTCAAAGTTGTTAAAAGTTTCCAAAGTAAACTTTTTACTGAACTATATAGTCTCATACAAGGGAATCCATCTGAATTCAATTTAAACTTTTCCATAGAAATTTTTCTACAATACCGTATAACATATTATATTGGAATAGATTTACATTAAACATCCTTGTTTTTCCTTCACCTTGACCTTTTTTTCTTTTTTTCTCTTTTATGGAAAAAATTACATATATACGATTTTTCTATGTCATTGAGGTAAACTACATATATTCATCTTATACTATATTATAAAAAGAAAAGCTTATCTCACATTTTTTATTACAAAAACGAAAAGGAGATTTTCTAACATAGTCAATATATGAATGGTCAAAGAAGAGACCACTTTATATCATGTATTGTGGTCCTCCGTACACTATGATGAGAACCTAGATAACATAAATAATATTCATTCAATAAAGTTTGTTTAGATGAGTCATGTTTTATGTAATTTTGTGAAATATGAAGAAAAGTTTTTTAGCAACATGAAAAACTTTTTAACATTCAAAAGGAAAACATTTTCATCATTTTATATAAACACTATCTAAACACTAAAATATGTTAAGTTAATAATTTGATATCGATTGGATCGAAACATTTTTCATATGAAATGAATTAAGACGAAAGAATATCTTATATCTTTTATCTTATACGAAAGTTCTCTTAATTATGAAACATGAACAATTTATCGAACTGAATTTTGAACATGATGAAAAGTTATGTCAATTATTCAAAAAATAAAAATATTGTTAAATTGATAAAAAAAAAGAAACATAACAAATGAAGCAATCTATCAAAAACAACAATCCATCTAAAGACAATTCTAAAGACTCGTAAAATAAATTTATGGACATTTAATACATGAGGACAAGAATGCATAAGAAACAGATGAAACGTGCAGTTTCTGGATAGAAAATTCTATAAGATTAGAAACCATAAAAGAATAAGGATACCATAGGAATCCTCTTGAAACGTGCTGTGTTAACAATCAATAAAAGCAAAAAATATAAACTTATAGAATTCTTTTCTAAGAGAAATAAAATAAAGAAAACAGATTTGGATTGGATAAAATTAATTACTTTAAAAAATCAAAAGTATTGAAATATTACTGAAAGAAAAAATATGGTTTAGATTCATTTTATTTACAAAGTATAATAATAGTATCAAAGATGATAGAATACATAAATCATAGATATTAAAATACTTTCTGAAAGCTCACACATCTAATGTGCATCTAATGTCACATATACAGCTTAGCATATTTAATTGTTTGCTCAAAAATATGAAATACAATGACAATTATATTTTGTATATATTTGAGAGCTTGAAAGAGGTTTTCAAAAGAACTTGTTCGAAGGGTAAAGATCGTACCTAGAGTTCTCAATTCATAAAGCTCCAATAACTTGTAAGGGGATCTTTAATGTGCTAAATCATTTTGATTTAATATGAATAAATAATAGAGCTTTTATACAGCAAGTAATCCCAATTATATTTTACTAATTGTTTAATTGGAAAAGTACAATAAGCTTTTCCAGACAAGTTTTAATTTGGACATGAGACAAAACAAGAAAATATGTAGGTGTCAACATGATCCACAACGCTTGAACCTTCATTACTAATACTGAATAGGTTCGAAGTTCAATTCCTGCTCTCAGTGAGTTCATATTTATATTTCTTTCCCCTATCTATACCGGTCACTGTCCTATTGGCATACTTACACTTGGGCTCAAACTCTCTACGACTGTTCAGAAGCTGTGAGGAACTGGATCAGGTCGAATCCATTAAGCATTTACTCTGCCAATGTCCGACTTTCGCAAGGACACGGTTGAAAATTCTGAACCAACCTTTTTCCAAAGATCTAAAAGAGTGATCTGGGTTCAATATAAGAAAGATCCTACAATTTGCAACGAAAACGGAACCTTTTCAGCCTAACACAAACCATTGTCCGCGATTCTAAAATAGCTCCTAAACTATGGGAACTTTCGTAGGTCAATATACTATGTGATATGGACCCAAATAGGGTCTATATGAGGCCTAACAGCCTCCACTATAATCTTCTAACCCTCTTTTCCCTAAAAAAAAAGTGACTAGTAAAAGGTTTTTACACAAAATTTTTAAGAATCTCAAACAAAAAAACGTTAAAAATATGAATTAATCAAAAATTTTGAAAATTTCATTTCATTTAAAGACTAGATATACAATAACCAACAAAGCAGAAACGATGAGAAATATACGTTTCAACTATACATTCTGAACATATTGGAAAATGGAAAAACGTGACTTCATATTGTGTGAATGCATTTTCATGGGGAAAACCATATTAAATATATATGTACTTGAAGAAAAATAATGAAATAACAAAAACTTATTGGAATGAAAACTATATATCGTTGAAAAAGTTAGAAAATGTGATAAAATTCTTAAGTTCATTGGTTTTATTTAAAACGAGACAACCAAAAAAAAAAAAACCATATACAATATATTGAATTCGAAATTCGACATATTATAAATGTTTCTCGACTCCCCCATATTATTCACGGTTTGAAGTAATTTTTCAAAATATTTCCATTAATCACATTCATTTGAACGAGTGGAAAAAAAACAAATCTATAGAATATATTATATTTAGTAAAGTAATTTTCGTATTCAGGTGCAATGATAATAATTTATTTATATACCAAAAAATACTACACATACTCTATACATGTGGGTTATTGACCATAGCTCTTCCTCATTATAAGTGAAGTGAATGGGGCTAGATACTATATCAAGTAAAAATATATCAATAGGAACGTTATCCGCGATCTAACTTTCATATATATAGTAGTAGTAAACCTTTTGAGGGTTTTACTCTTTCCACATCAAAATGTTCTTGTGTGAATTTTAAATCGGACAGGATATATAATTACCCATTGACGCGTTACCATATTATATAGAAAATAAATTATTCCCAATTGGTTTCCTCTATATATAGACTAAATTATCGAATGGGCATAATTAATGTAATTACGGTGAAAGTGTAATTAAAAAATGATTTTCTATAGTGGTATCTAATAAAATATGTATTTTATTAAAATAGAATTCTTTTTTTATTAACTAAAAAATCAATAAAACATAATTAATTTTATCAATTTATGAATTTATGGTTTAGTTAATCAACTTCCTTTTATAGTAAACATAATCAAAGAGAGCGAACTGTATACAGGCATCATTGTTGGAAATAGTAAATGCAAATAAAAACAGCAATTTGAACTTATACTCGCCTTATAAAACTTACTTAAACCAAGATACAAAAAAATATATGTAATTACATAAAGAAAAGTAAAAATTAACCCTGGCTGGCTGGGTTAGAAAAGTGGCTCAATTTCCAAAACTAGTCTATCTCATTCGCAACCTTTATATATTATAATTTAATAAAGTAAACTCACAAAAAATACCATATGCAATTAGACTAGTAGAATTCATCTAGGACAAATCTAGGACTATAAAGACCCAAAAATTCTAAAACTTGACGCATTCGTAACTATCATTGGATCTTGAACACGCAATAGTCAGAAGTGAAATTTCACAGATGACAATCTTGTACGCACATTTGTTAACAATTGTAATAATTCGTAACTATTGTAAGTATTTTTAACAGACCCGCCTAGTAAACACGAGCTACTATAGTAGTTTTAATTAAAATTGCATTCAATACACTACTCTTTTCCCCCATTTACGAAAAATTGTTTACATTTCCTATAGTATAAAATCTAAACTCTTCGAAAAAACAAGAAAATAAAAAACAAATCATTTCGAAAAATCTAAATAATTGATGAAATATTAGCAACCTTTTCAACAACAAAAATAACAAAATCATTTGTTCTTGTTCTTGAAAACTTTATAACAAAACTCCAACCCTTTTCTTCTAATATGATAAAAAAGATTGTTTGTATATACATACCTACTCTACCACTATTGTTACTTATTTCAAAAGAAATGAATATTTAATAACCATCGTTATATGGGCCTCAAGCTGTGAGTCTTGATTCCTTTGGGTGTCCCATACACAAACCCTTTCACCCTATTATAACAATATATACCAATGAACTACAAAATTGATGGTCTAAATTCATATAAATCATTTCCGAAATAATATCTACAATTCGATTAAAACATAATACCCTCAAATCAACGCTTAATATTACATCAAAAAATGATAAATTTTTATTAAACAAAAACAAAAGCAAAAAAAATATTATATTCAAATTATATATCCTATGATAAGACCTGGGAAACCTGGGAAGAAAAAAACAAACCTCCTCTATAAGATAACAAACAACAAAACAAAAAATTAATGTTCGCTTTCACTCAAATTTCATTTACCCTATTCGTCATTTTAATGAACCCAAACAAAACCCACCAGAATGATTTATCATTCAGTACAAAAAAAAAATGAGCCCTAATTACTTGAAATGACATCAGGATAGAGAAAACCGAAAGCAATGGGTTATAGTGCTGACAACATGGGATAGCGAGTTAAACAAGGAAGACTAAAAAAAAAAAGGATATAAATAAATAAACGAAAGAAGAAACAAGGGGCCAAAAAACCCAAATACTGACAAGGATATAGATTTAACATGATGATGGCGTGTATACCGAAAAGAATATTAAAGATATTTGTACATATTACATTAATATCTCATATATATATTATATGTTGTTAAATGCTAAAATGTGATCCTTTTCATATGATATGTATGTATGATAAAAAAAAAAAAAGGATATTCAAAAAACTGTTGTATATAATAACCACATATTCAAACCACATACTATCATCTCTAAATAGACGATATCACCGAATAATACCAAAATAAACATATACCATATATACATACATGTTTAGATGATAAATCAAATTTTAAACCAAAGCTTTCGGGGGTAGAAATCTACCGGACCAGACCGAAAAATGAAAATTTTAATCAGTTCCCTAATATGTATTCGTATGAATAAATATTTGTTTAATGGGAACAAGACTATACTACTATAATCCTTTTGGATTTTTAAAGGTACAGTAGTAGTCTTCCTTTTTTTTTCTTCTTCTTCTTCTTCACTATATCCTTCTTTTCCAATTTGTACGAGTCTCTTCTTTTCCATTCTTATTCATTTTTGTCTAATTTTCAAGGATCTAGTTATATTGTCTCTTGGTTTCGTTTTATATTCTCGTTCTTCCGGCGGGGGAAAAAAAACCACCTTACAAAAGGACTATTTCCCTTCGTCTTCATCACATTTTGTAGCTTATAAAAAATAAAAATTTTCTTACTTAAATTTTTCTTTTATAAAAGCTTATTCACTGTATACACATATTCTCAAGAAATAAGGACAAACAGCAACAAAGAAAAAAGGATATATAAAATACAATACAAAAATAAATCATAAACGATATTTGTAAGTCTCGATATTAAAGTCTATACTTTTCCGAGAAAAAAAAGGATAAGTCAATCTTTTCCTTTTGTGTGGTAAAAAGCTAGAAATCGGATGAAACATATATGTATATATGCAATTCTATATATGACTATATTAATAATCCTGAAAAGGATCGATTTCGAAGAAGACCCACACACATATACCCGCACAAGAAAAAATCGAAACTTAAATGAAATATAAGTACATATAAATAAAGACTTAAGTCCATTTTACTATAGAATAGTTGTCGGTATTATATACTTGACACGATATAGTATATTACCCAAAAAATATATTGTATATCCTTTAGATATGTTAAATATTTTATATTTTAAATATACATAATTTATATCCTTGCATCCGAAAAACAAAGGCCAATAATATGTTTGAATTGAGTTTTAATCCTCCGGTTAGTTGTTTATGAAGGGGGGGTTTTTTATTTGTGGAATAAAAGATCCCTTCAATATGTTCGAATATATAGAAGAAGACGAAAAAAAAGGATAACTTTCTTTTTGAAGAATTTTCATGAAGAAAAACACGCGAGGGCAAATTTTAATAATGAATCGAAAAGCCTAATCATGGTATTTCGTATTAGATTTATGATATTTTAAATCAAAAATTTAAACCAGACCCGAAAAGTATTAAATCCTTGGAAAATTGTTTGGAGATGAAAGTTTTTGGTAATATTAAAAAAAATTTTTTTTTTTTTGAAGATGTTTTAAGAGGATATTTTTATACACACATATATATATTAGAAATAGAATAGCAAAGAGTCCTTAATGAGATACAGGGTGTTGTAAATGTTGCTGGAAAATGCATGAAGTAATAGGCTAAAATTGTTAAGCTTAGATTCTCTGGAAAAGCGGTGTGAAGTGGTAGATCTGATCTTCGTTCAACAAATTTTTATTGGGGTTATTGATGCTTCCAATATTTTAAACAAAATGCATCTAAATTCTAACATTCGTTCGTTAAGATCGGTGGATTTATTTAAAATCAGTTTCCACCAGACAGACTACGAGAAGAACGAAGCAGTCTTCCGAATGTTGCAAAAGTTTTTGACTTTTCCCTCAGTAAGTATAAACTGAAAAAGATTCTTTTTAATTCCTAATACCTTATCAATGATATTTTGTATTAATTTCACCCCTTCAGGTTCGATTTGAGCCGTATTATTATTATTAACCTTCTTTTCATATTCCTTCGAAAACTTCAGAATTCAATACTATGCTGGAAGAAAATGTTGTCAGATCTCATTGTCATAGGTTTTGCAGGTAATTTCCCTGTGTCCTATAATCATTTTTTTTGTATGAATAAGAGTAAAGTGTAACCAAAGAAAAATAAATACTATATTAGGGCTAACAGAATTTAGGATTTCAATCCAGACTCTAATCAGTTACTACTACTTCTCAAACTCTTCATTTATCTTTCGATTAATTAAATATTATTCAAACAATACAATATTGTTACTTGTACTTTTGTAGTAAAACCATTCAATTGCATTCTATTACCAAACATCTAATAGTCCTCTATAAAAGAAACTAAAATTCTGATATCATATTATTTTCCATAATTTCACTGAAATTTTCTTTTTTCTTTGAATAAACCTCTTCAAAAACATTCGGAATCTTATTTCCTGACGATATCCTTTTACAGGTTTTTATATATATTCACATTTCAAAATTTAATTTAACCGAAATGTCTTCAACAACAAGAAAATTCTCTTTAGAATTATGTCAGACAAAAAACTATCCTGAAAAATGTACAAAACTACTAAATAGAAAATTGTAGTAAAAAAGTATTTACAGAAAAAAAAGCATAACATAATAATAAGCTTTTACTTTCTTATAAGAAAATTGTCCAAAAACTTCAACTTCAGATACCAACAGAAATATATATTTGAAACTGCATGAATCAGAAAATTGAACTTGTAGTGAATTCTGTGGATTGTAATTTTATTCGTGTACACAATAATCACAAAAACTCATAACCAATTTTGATCAAATTTGGTAGATTATAATAAGAAAACGTTGTTCGAGTGGAATTTATAGACGGTAAATAAAACGACTACAGAATAATCGTGTACTTATGTTTTGAAAGTGAAATACCAACTCATTTGGTCCTGTCATATTTTATATAATATCGAAAAACATATATCGTAATGAATTTTAATTAAATCTTGGACATATTTTTCGGTACATGGTGTTTAAAACATTTCACGAATATGGTTTCCGAATTCTTCCCTAATTTTGTCAAAAATTTTCAATTAAATTCGGGATAGCTTTTGTATCTCTCACAATTTATGAGAAAGTATAAGAAAGTTGGGAGACGTGCCAGTGCCATACCAGATATTTGCTTAAACCAACAAACGATGACAATTTTTTAGTTGGTTTAAAAAAACACCATCCAAGAAAAGGAAGTTTCATTTATTCAGTTTTTTTTATTACAGTTGATATATAAGAAGAAAAAAAAACGGGGACAATGTTTCTTATTTTATCAACGGATTTTTTTTTTTGTATCCCGTTCTTAACCAATTTTCTTTGGTTTTTCTCCAAAACATTTTCCAGAAGAAATTTTTCTTTTGTAAATAAATAGAAAAAAATTTTTTTTTTTTTATAATTTAATCTTAAACATAAAAACGAGAATTTAACAATTTATATAAACTTACAGATGACATTGTGATAGTATAGAAATGCATAAAAGGAAATGACTTTCACTACTACAGGACTTTCTAATTTTAAAGAATTAAATTTTAAGAGATGTTAAATTTATTATCGTAATATTTAAGTGAATTTTCTTTTTATATTTTTCAAAAGAATTATAATAGAATAACTTCCAGTTATTTAAACATGTTGAAAACTATTAAAAACTCATTATTTAATATTAATTTGATACAATTTTATAACATTTTTAAGTTTTAATCGATAAATTAACTAAATTACCATAATTTTTTGGTTTCTATAAAACATAAATAGTAATATTTTAATCAAGTTGTGTAGATTGTTTAAAATATTTTTAATCTAAACTTGTTTTTCTTATATTTTATATTTTAAATGAAAGTTTTTAATAACAAAATTCATAATGAATAAAAAAAAAAACAAGAAAAACTTAGACAACACTCAAAGGGTTTACCAAACTTAATAATAGTAAAATCTGATAATCTCTAATGACTTGATTAAAAGTTTCGTATTTAAAACTCTTTTGATGAACTTTAAAGATGGAAGAATTTAGTTGAGCGAAATATGATATGATTAACTATGAATTAAATTTATCCTTCTGAATTTTGACTATACGGCGGGAATAGTTGGGATAAAGATAATTATTTATTATTATTATAAAATGATGAGAAAAAGGATTCATAATGAATTTTCAGTAAACTTTGAAACTGTTTTAAAGAATATAAATCATTTAATCTGTTTATGTTTATTAAAAATATGCAAAGAAAAAAAGAACACACAGTACAACATGTCTTAAAGGACGATATTTGAAATAGAAATATAGAGGAAAAAAGCTTTAAAGAGTTGTAATTAAAATTCTGGATTTTTAGTTGATTCTTTTAAACAAGTGGTGATGCTGTCAATTTCTGTAGAATCGGTACGAATTAGCTGCTTACAGTCATTGTACTGATGTTCTGCGCTGCCACATTTAAAATAAAGATCCAGGTAATCATTTGGGATGTGGACATTGATTTGAAATATGTCCATTTTGATTGCAATTTTAACATTTTACAAGAGCTTATGAAGTTAATGATGTTTTAGGCTTAATAGTAATAGCGTTAACAGGATGTTTCTTATTGTATTTAACTAATAGGCCCTTGAGCTCGTCTAAAGCAAACGCTTTGACAGTAAAACAAAAAATAACAGCCTTTTCTAGGATGTAATGTGACTTTTTTATAATCGATTGTGTGCAGTTTCTGGTCGATTTTTTTTTGCGAATAATTAAAGAAAAAAAGCGCTATACTCGCGCCTGTTCTAGAATGTTTCACACTCGAAATCTCTTTAAAAGATATCTTTATACCATTTTTAATTACATTTGTTGTTAAATTTTGAAAAAATTCCTAATATTTACATTTGTGATAGCTGAAGCTTTTAAGACTGAACTAAAAATTGGAAAGTACTTCTTTTGCAACTTCTTACCATGACTTTTCCAATTAGTCTCGTTTGGAATAATCCTCGCATTGAGAATCTCATAAACATCTTTGTTCTTCAACACTTCGTATTAATTTGTACGAAAATTGGTTCATTTTTTAAATTTCTTTTGACAACCGCATGCTTAAAAAAAAGAAACTGATTTCTCTAAATCATCTAAGCAAGAAGATCACTCGACAAAAATCAGTTGATAGTAACTATATCAACACATCACTATCACTTAAGTGTGGCAAAAAGCGTTAGAATATACATGTCGGTGATAATCACCCCATCGCACCACTACATCACCACATCAATCGTAGGTTTGGGATCTGTCCAAAAAGTCTTGCCAAAAGCCGAGGCTCTTTAAGTAATATATTGAAAAATTCAGATAAAAATTAGCCTTAAAATGATTAACACGATTAAAATTATCAAAATATATTCAACCAAAATACTAGAATAGTGAGCCCATTCCGATTTTATTTCAAATTTCTCACTTTTGGTTCTAACTTATCATTCATTTCAATATCCTAATTTCTATTAAGATCAATCCAAACATCTTTGTTTTATCGTGCCCAAATTTAAACGTTATTATACAAGAAATGCATCAAAAATAAATGGATTCAAAACTCTTATTACATTTGAAACATTAGATTAGTTTTTTTATATTTAATAGATTCAGTCACCTTCGACACACCTTCTGGATACATAAATATAAAAGGAAAAGATTTCTATATACATAAAAAGAAAATATGAAACTGAACAAAATATAATGTCGAGACATAATGTCTCTAGAGACGACATCACAAAAATGTGAAAAAATGCAAACAAAAACTACATTCATACATATATAGAGAGGTAAACTTCTGCAACATTAATATTTCACATCCATTACAAAAACTCCTTCGTACGTTCAAATAAATAGAAGCTTTGAAGCTTTATCGTCAAAAAAAACCAAATAAATTTAATTTTAGGTTTTTAACTCATATTTTATCGTATTTTGTAATTTAATTTTATATTTCATATGTTTGGTTCTTTTTTTTCTATCTTTATACAATAAACGAAATTTGAACTGACATATGAGTGACATCTCAGTTGGATAGTGTTGTCTGATAAATTTTTTCTGATTATTGTTAGTGATATATTATTTAAAAAAAAAAACCCAGAGAAAAACCCATATTTTATGTTATATCCCAAAGTTTCCCAACCATTTTTGTTGTCATATATGCTATTATGAAATATAAACAAAATTTTTACAAAATTTTTTATTATTGCATTGAATATGTTTCTAAGAATATTTAATTTACATATTATTCTAGGATAAAAAACATAAAAGTGTCAAAATTTGACATATACATATCACTTCGCCATCTATCCGCAGGAAATTTACTAATATTTCTTAATTTAGTATAATACAACATAATGTCTTCACTTCACAGTTAAATAAAAGGATTGATGACAAAAGATTCAAAATCTAAATTGATTAGGATATTTTCGGACAACAGGACTTCAGTGAAAAGTTAATAATTTCATAAAACGATATTAAATATGAAATGAAAACAACATAAATTAATAATAACAAAATTTGTTGACAGAAAAAATAACATTCAAAATAAAATTGTATGATTTTTAATCAATTATGACGAGACACATCATATCAACCAACCACCATCATCATGAATATGTGTCTACCTTCAATTTTAATACCATTGAAAATAACTAAAGCATATAATATTACATAGGACTGGATATGAGAAAACCAGAATTCATAATGAGATCATGTTTCGTAAATATTTTTCTTTTTTCCTTTTTCATAAAGAAAATCATATTTCAGATTTTCACTTTTCAAATAATTCTCATGTGATTATAATTGCATCCCAAAACACCCACAAATCTGTATGCCCTGTAACCTTGAAATAAGGTTCATTATAATGACTAGAAGAACAAAAATTGAACGACATTTTCTTTTTACAATAACCGCACATCAAAAATTCATCACGTCTTTCTGAATACGAAATCATATTTTGTAGATCTACGTAACATAATAACATTTGACTGTTATGTTTTGCTTGAAGAACTAGCATATCTCTTGATTTCTGGTTGGTAAAACACTGTAACGTCTCTACATATATATAAAATATATATTCACGTGATAATTTGTTAAAATAAAAGGACTAACATCAGATAGAAAGAACAAACGTACATTTCATAAGGATGACGATAAACTATATGTGATGATTTCTGTACACTCCTCTTATGCTTTTGCATCTAATTTTCCTGTACAGAGAAATTCAACTGCTACCGTTATGCCTGAATACTGCCAATTTTGTAGGCCTTACAATTTTCATTCACCCAAAAAGAAAAAAAAAAGAACAAGCACACAAAATGTATATATATATTTTTTTTTGAATAATTAATGATGATTTCACTTCTAGCTCGTACCTTTAATGTCTGGATATATATATATATGTATATAGTTAAGCCCGTATATACCTGGAAAATTTTCCATTCAATGTCAAAGATTTTTTCTCATTGTTGGTGTTATCATCATTCAAATCACTTTAAAATTTTAACTCCAACTCCAAAGTCTACTGTCAACTTTAGTTAGAAATTTCAGACTCTTTGGTACAGACAAGGTTAACCAAAGGTAGATTTTATAATAATAATAATAATAATAATGATAAACAAACGTCTTCATTTCATTCAAAAATATACAAAAAAAAATTCGATATATGTAAGAACATGACCAGAAATATTTCTTCTATCTATCTTGGCTTGATTTGTTTTCTTTTATCAAATAGTACATATACTCTCCTTGGAACAAACGATAATCGAATTTTTATGGACGCCTAAAACTAGGCAATTTATAATTTCTTGATGAAAATTTATATTTTCCTCAAAGATTCTTATCTGAAGTGTATGTTTGAATCCCAGCCTCAACCAATATGGTTTTTATATTACTTTCCTCGTCATTATTTATGGATAACAAATAAATTAACTATTTAAATTTATAATTGTATGCTATTCTATGGTATCAGAATGAGCTTACCGATAGTAGCCATACTGATAGGCATACTGATAGTAGCCAGTATTCAGCAAATCCAATGTAAATTTGCAAATAAATATAGACAACTACCATGTTATGATGATGTCACGCACGAAAGAAAATTCGAAGGAACAAATCAAAATTCTGCTTCAATTTTCCGTTTCATTTGCTTTTTGCTCACCCTATACTCTGTTTGACATTTAGATATAGAATAAGTTAACTTCTCCTTTTTTTTGGTATTCATAAAAAATTTTCCTTTTTCCTTAAATTTTCTTTTTTCCTAGTTAATATTTTTTTAAGCTTATGAATACGAAAGAACCCATCTAAATATTTTATTCAATTTATCAATAAAATTTGTGTTTTACTTGAAAATCTCTTCAATCGAAAAATTAATGAAATCTGATAGTAAAAAAAAAAGAAAAATTTTCCGATATGCATACACGTTTGAATCATTCAAAAGAAAAATTGTCTAGAATTCTTTTCACAGTAGGAAAATTTAATGATGGATTCACGATAGAACAATTTAAAGATTAGGAGATTTTTCCCAATATCCGTCTAAATCTATGGAAAATGGATATAGAAAATAATTGGTCACATACTGCGATGGCTAGACAAAACATTATGACATATTAGGAAAATCAAACGGAAAAAGGATTACGTAGGACATTATAAAAAGTAGATATGAAAATTAACGTGGGAAAACCGTTTTATTTCCCTTTATCTTTTATGACAAAGAAGTTGCATTAGAAAAACTTATCGGTATTGCATCAACGAAGGAAATGTGATCAATAATTAAAAAGAATTTGTACTATCTTTTTAAAAAGTGTATTAATTTTGTATTGCAGGTGTTATCGACGTTGACTTTGAAAGGTTTACAATTCTTTCAAATAAATGTTGTATTGTTAAAAGATTATTTCAAATTCATAGAAATTAACAGTACACTGTAGAATGATAGAGCGGTTTTATCTAGTTTCAAGAAACTGGTGAAACCCAAGTTAAAAAATCCTGGGGACCTATTATAGAATACGATCGTAATCGTAACGTTAACGTAAGGCATGTTGTTGTTATTGTTTTCCACTAACAACAACATTATACAGCATTGTTTTCCAAAATAGGCGATATCGCTAACTAGCCATCCTGAGGGTAGCTAGTAGCTTCGGGTAGGTAGCAATGTAGGTACATGCAAAATCAAAATTTGTTTCTGTTTGTTCTCTTAAAGGAGGTAGATTTTCAGGGGACACTGACAAATTTTTTTTTTTTTGTGAAAAGAGGACGGTAAACAAAATAAGTTTAGCACCTATAGCCTACAGTATGCACAGCTAAGAGTACTACCTCCTCCTAATATGAGCACCAAAAGAAAAAACAATTTACTTTTAACATTTTAAAAGATACATCGCGCACTACTCACTCTTCTCATTTTATATAACTCTTTATAAAGTTTTGATATCGATTTACCAACCAACTTGAACAATTGTAAAATTTCATTACAATTAAATAAAATTGAAAATACATAATAGTACTTATTCTTATTATGCAATTAATGGAATCTTGAGAATAAGTACAATAAAAACTATACTATTTTTATTTATCTTATTTCATTTTACAAAGAAAATAAATTTTCATTTTCCATTTTTCATTCTTTTATAAAATAACATTTAAACAATAGTCGGCACTTACCTGGTCCAAGATTTGAAAAGAAGATCTCCTTTAACAGCAACAATTCATCTTCTGGTGCTGATGTGATTCCACCAAAACAATCATTTTCGGGCCAAACTTCTCTGCAATTAAAATATTTATGAAAACATATTTCTCTTGTTGAATAGTAGAACTTTTTATGTTTTATATTCATTCAAATAGAATTTTTAAATTTAAAATCAAAAACTTATCTCAAACACTACTAGAAGGAGTTTCATTGTACCATAAATGGAGGTGTATTGTTATATTACACCAAATACGCTTAAAAAATCTTCAATTACACAACGAAGAGTAGGTTTTTCCTACAAAATGTTTTCATTTATAAAATTCAAAAAAAAACTTTTAAAGGATCAAAAAAGTTGTACATGCAAATACAGCTTAATTAAAAAAAAAAAAGGTGGTACACCAATAAAGCGAATATAGTTCATCATGAATGAAATGGATCTATATAGTTTTGGTTACAGAATATACATATTCTATCAGTATATGCAATTCTATATGCAGTTTTTTTTCAGAACTAGAAACAAGATAAATGAGATACTTTAATTCTGGATAGGATGGATGAAAGCTAATGGGCTCGATTAATATGTTCTCCTCTACCAACAGATGCAAGTGAAGTTTTTTGTAAATGTTCTTTTGATAAATGGAATAAAAAAGCTTATATATATATGCAAAGTAAAAAAATGTTTTACTCTTATTAATTCAATTAAAAATTTTTAATTAAAGTGACACGGAAAAAAAAGAAACGCTAAATATGAATATGAATAAATTTATATTAGAAATTGAGAGCATTCATAACGTTGACGCTGTTAAAAATTCAATTAAAATTATATTCTAAAAAAAGAGGTTAAAAAATATTAATTTTTATTTAATATTAAATTGCTTGAAATGAAAAAGTTTGAAGTATCAAAGTTCATTAACTATATTTATGATAAAAAGTTAGTTTATGTTTTAAAATATATAATATTGGAATAGCAAAAGGTTAAGATTAACAATTTAGGTTAACTGTAGAACAATATGTTTCAAAAAACTTAAAATAATGCAATTATGACTTAACAGAAGCTAGTTGGAAACCTCACATATATGAAACTACTATAATATGCAGAAAAGGGAATAGTAATTAGTAAAATTATTATATTATACCGTAAAGCACCCTTTAAACGATGAAACACGTTTTCAAACACATTGCAAAACCTATTGTTGACCAGGCCACGAAGTACTCAAAATGACTTTTCGACAACCCGTGCATGAACAGTTTAAATACAACTCATTAGATGATAAAACTTACCAAAAAATGATGACAGTTCGCAGACGGTATGACAACATGTTTTCTCATTAAAAGGTTGGTTAAGGAACCAATTCTTGATCTAATGATTTGCGACACCCTTTTGTAGAAAACTAAAACTTCTTCTACTTTAAAGCCTTAAATGCAAAACTATGATTTAGCGTTTTTTTTATGCTTCCACTCTCGTCGAATTGTTTAAAATAATACGAATACACAAACTTTTCACTCAAATTCATATGATTTAAATCTCTCCGAATTTCGATGTTTGACTTTACAATCAAATGAAGCGCAACAATTGAATTTCGTTTAAGGTCTATTGTACAAAAAAGTAAGAACTCATATTTGCACCCACAAATAATTTTTACTACTGACAGACAATATGTCAAGCAACATGTCATGTCAAATTGTAGTATTGTAAGATGTTCGGGGTTTACATTTGACAACGATTTGAATTATACGGACACTTCAATTGCCGGGCCTAGTATGTCTTTAAATTCATTCGAGACTTATTCTCATTGAGTTTGAATATGGCATTATAAAAATAATAATTAAAGATTATCAACTACTAATTTTAAAAGTTAATCCTAACATTTTATAGAATAACTAAAAATTGAATAACGTTCACATTTTCCTATCTAACACCCTCAAAATAGCGGTTTATCTAATTTTAAACTTATTCAAACTTTAAATCGAAATTCTATATTTTAATTGGATATATACAATATATGAAAACATAATCATGTTAAATATTCCCCATGGGCAATATTTTATTATCCTTTTTCTAAGTAAAAAAAGATGTTAACCAGTTTGATGATACCAACCAACAATAATCCCTCAACACAATTGTCAATGTATCTCGAATGTATCTACAAACCAAAAAAAAAAAAAAAAGAAAACCCTTTTCTCATTATCTTTTCATCCGTCTTCGACCAGAAAACTTTGATAATATGTCTCTCGAGTATATCAAAATGATGTTATTTAACTTATAATTGACCTAAAACAATTTCCTCAAATCTCTCGTATCATATCTCCCAGATTTTAATTTCATCATTTCCTCAATTTTAATTATGAAAAATCTTAAATCCATATATGAATCCTTTATAATATGATGACACCTTATCCTTATCCATAATTGAGATGAAAACACATGAAATTTCATTGAAAATAATGAAAATTATTTTCAAAATCCTTTTAAAAGGATCCTGGGATATTTGTGCGTGTGTAATAAAACGCACCCAGATCTGGCGAATTATTAACGATATGAAATTTTCCAAGTGTGGAAAATTGAATAAATAATTTTCTTATATTGTTCCGAAAGGAATTTTATATGTTTCAAAGAAATTTAAGGATCAATTTTGTTTTTTTTTTTGGATATATTAAAAAAAAAATAATTAACAAATTGAAATTTTATATAGGCATCCCGCGAATAACACGGTTAATTGGTATCGTGTTATTGAAATTCGTGTTATTCGATACTAATAATTCATACAATTTTGAAAATATCGTTCCCTGCTATTCAAAAACCGTGTAATTCAAAAGTCGATATCCATACAAATTTGTACATTTGGTTCCAAAGAGAAGTAGGCACTCACAACTTTATGCAATGATACTAAAACTATTCTGAGCACTACTATATTTATGATAAGAACTGAGATTTACAACTTTAGTTGCTATCTATGTATTTCCTACAAATCCCGTGCTATTCAAGGGTTGTCGCAATTTTTGACCGTGTTATTCACGACTTCGTGCTATTCAAGTACCGTGCTATTCGAGGGATACCTGTATATAACATAAAAATTCAATTTAGCCAAAAACTAAAATAAATAGACTAAAAATTTGATATACAAAATTGGATTAATTATGAATTATGTCAGAACTTGTTGAGAGGTAGGTAAATCCAGTGAAAACTGCAAACAGCCAAAGTTAATGATTAAGAAATTCTTCTTCTATTTATTTTTTTTTTCTTCTTCTTCTGTTTGAAGAATTATCTTTCATTTTCGCAAAGAAAAAAAAAAAAAAAAGAAAAATAGAAATTACTGAAGAGATTTTTCTGCCTAGAAGGTAATTTTCATTCATTTTCTTTTCTTAATCAAACAATGTCAGTTTTAGAAAGGTCATTTATCTTCATCCAACAAGCAAGCCAAATGATGTAATGATTTGGAACATTTATATAAAAGTAATCACAATTTAATGTTAAATAAAAACGTTAAATAAAAATCATAATGAAATAAATTGTGCTGGAATATGTTTGTATATTAAAGAAAAGAAGAAAAAAAATTAGAAAAAATAAGATTATTCATAAATGTCACTTTTGTGACATGACAATGTGTGAGCAGCACAATTTATATCATTCCAAAAGATTGAACTAAATTCTTACAAAACTATCAGTTATGTATCTGAGAAGAGTTCCACAAAAGATGGTTAAGTAAATACCCTTTTAACCTTTATTCCTTAAGTACACAATAGGTTTGTTTTATTTGCCATACCCTACACCGGAGCAGGGTAAGTGGCAAATAAAACGAGCAGGAGTAGGAAAAAGCCTTAATTCAAATGTTTGTAGCGTTGCTTAGCAACCATATTGTAATTAAATGGGAAATTTTTAGCTAATACACTTTTTATGGTAGAAAACTGAACTAATTTCGGTGTGAGAGCTGCCCCTGGTCTGAAAGTAGTGTAGGATTTGCACTTTTGTTGTTTTTGTTTTCAATGTAAAAATTTGCTCTACCCCAGAGCAAGTAGCAAATAAAACAGACCTAATGTTGTTTCAGAAGTGTAAAATAATTACTATAAAAATCAACTCTAGAAACTGTTTTTCCAGAAACCAGTAACTCAAAAACCGTTCAGGAGCTTATAGCTTTGATGTAAAGAGTTTTCAAGGCGGGTACTACCATTACGTACCAACACACGTAACCTGCAACTGAAACGGCAACTTAATGAGAAATAGAGGGCGTCTAATTGAACGGAAACTGCATAAATTCGAGGAAATAACCTGAACGGTAATACTGTTGCTTCAAAAAACGGAGAATGAACATTGAAAATAATTCCTAAGATGCATTCGGTCATTATATTCATTGATTCAGGATTGTTATTGCCATACTATACATAATATATGTAAAACAAAATTCCTAGAACTTGTGTAGATCGGCACTTATGCTTGACATGAGCCTATAGGAGCCTACACACGTTCAATTTTACTTGACAAATATTATTGATGAAAATTTTCGTCAAGTAATATTAATGGAAATTGCCTCCACACAAGAGCATTGAAAAGCATCCAAACGATCAATGTTATTTGAAAGATGAGTTATTCAAGTAACATTGACAAGTAACATAGAACGTTTGTAGGCTCTTTAACAGTTTCAATTAAAAGCAAAACTTCTGGCTTTTTAAAATATAACTTGTTTAAGACCGGATCTAACCTGAAGTGTTATCATTAAAAATCGTGAAAAAATTCTTATTAATAATCTACATAGTTCCGCAGTGTACATATTAAAAATCAGTAAGAATTGAGCAAGGCAAAAAATACCTAACACGTTATTATACCAGATTTTAACATATTTTATTTAAAGAATAACTTTAAAACTAATATATATTTTGAAATATGAATTTTGAAGCCCAAATCACTATTATACACCAACAATAACCGTATTTAATAATCATTATAATTATTATTAGGAGATAAGGTACTTAATCGATTTGAAATTTTCATATAAAATTAGTTTAATAACATGAAACACGAATGTGCAATCAAATTACACATATGGTATACTAAAATCATGCTATATCATAAAAGTTATATGAATTTTCAACAAATAAATGGACCTAAAATACACTCTTCCAAGAACACCTTTCGAAATGATTTCTATTTGAAATAGAAAATTAATGAAATATATAATTTTATGAGCGCTAATATAATATATGGAGTTTTGGTATTTCTGCATTCTGCAATGCAATTAATAATAAATCATAATTAAAACAATTACTGAGATTTAGTGGGCATTTATAGCATATTGCAGACATTTGGTTTTATACTCCTGTATTTTATATGTATTTTATTTCACTTGGAATCGTAACATTATTTAAATTTACTCTATGCTCTCTACTGGAATGTTACAACAATAAACATTTATGTAAATACATAAAATATGAAATAAAATATTCTACAAGTTCATCGCATATAAATTATTTCAGGTATTATAGAAGATTTATAATAAGTTTAATTCATTTCGAAATACAAGAATTTTCAGGAAGATACTTTTTCGAAAAATGGAATAAAAATAAAATTATTAAAAAGTTTTTTTAAGTATATTTCACTTTACCAAGTTCAGAGAAATTCATATAATAATATAAAATAATGATGTGCCTTCAGACTACTTGTTTTATCATATATCTTCATATTGTACTATATTTCTAGAAAAGATTTACTTAATAACAGAAAATCGAGAACTTTCCTTAAAAACACAAAACACAACACCATTCAAATACATATAATTAATTAAAAAGAATTAAATTAGAATACATTGAAGAACCCAGGAAATATTCTAAGAAAACATAAAATATAAATAGTCACAATTCAGTTTCACAGTTCTAAAAGTATGTTTCCATGTATGGTTACAAACTTTGGAAGTTGTACGTAAGTTCTAGAATGCTTCCATGACAAGTATATAAGGTGGAAACACCGCAGAAACGAGATTAATTCGAATTAAGAACTTGAACAGTTATTATCAACCCGATATTGAACAGTGATTATTTGTGGTGTGTTTACACAGTGAAATATAAAAGAGATTTAATTAATTCATTTAAAAATTGCTGGAAATAGTGTTTTTTCCGATGTAAATAAACTGTGATAAAATAAATTCGGTAAAAATTATACATTCGTACCACGAAGTGTGAAAAAGCTCATACATTTTTTGACATTAAAAATGTCAATTTCTAATGTCAAAATGTATGGCAAGACATATTATAAAACAGATATTCTGAAGGCACCTTAAGTTCCACTTACATGGATTCATAATTACGTGAATGTGGTCCAGCAACTTGGAACAGCATCTATTAAGAAATCGACAAATAACAGATATCGTTAGTACCTAATTAAGATCAGTTATTTAATAATGACATAACTAATTTGTTTGTTACTCTCTTCTATACAGTATCACCTATTGTTATTGGCCTTATTAGAAACTGTAAACTAGGATAGTCTACATCAATGTGAAAACGCGACAAAAATGTCTACTTTCTTGTCATACATCAGGATATGAAATGATGAGATTAGGAAGAAAGATATGTGAGAAGTCAATCCGATTTTCGAATATTTGAACTATTGTACAATTCTATTTCTATTGTATTTACCGACATCATCCCTGCATTCATTCCTTTATAAACTTTTAAACCTATCAGCTAATATTATTGCTGTTAAATTATTCAATACATATAATGGTTTTAAATATCAGATTCCACTATTCTTATTAAGCGCTTACAGGCCAAATAAATGTCAATATAAATATAAAAACCCATATCTCGGGAAATCTATCGCCATTTTCCATTTAAATATCACTCAAAAAAACCTAAAAAAAAAAGAAAAAAATAAATTTAAAATTTAATTTTAAATTAAAACTTTCAGAATACAAACAATATTATTCGTACAGAATGGAATTGTTTCCTGTACAGGGAACCCTCGATTATCATGTTATCAAAATTCTGTATAAATAAGAATGTCTTTTTTTACACGCTTTCCAATTTATATGACATGATAAAACGTTGTGCATAAATAATATATATTCAAAATAAATGTCGTTTTATTCAAATAAAATTTAATTGGAATTTCCATAGATCTACTTCGATTGTCCACTAGCAGTTTTTAACAAGTTAAACGACAAACATTGGCCGCATCCAGCACTCCTATGCGCTTTTTCAAAATTCTTAATCTAAGCAGTTAGAATTTTTTGTACTCCTGGATGCGCTGCTTGAATCAAGCGAATGGTAGTTATCTGTGATAAACGTCAAATTAGTTTTATTTGAATAAGCGCTTTAAGCGCTTAGGGGTGCTGGATTCGCCCAATATGTGATTGTTTTTATCATACATTTCGTAACCCAAATTTGTTACTTGAAAATGATAAATTTTCTTTGAAATACTGTTTGACCGATTTTCTATATAATAGCCATTTTTTTCTTCTTTTGTAACCATCACTTTTCGAAATGACCAAAATGATAAACATTACAAATTAATATGAAAAAGAAATAAAAAACTTCGACGACGTTTTTAGTTCCGATTAAAATTAACTTCCAATTATACAACAGTTCGTACCAGACTATCACATTATTCAAAAGGGTTACCTGTATCCTAAAAAACCTAAACCAAAGAAATCATTAACAATAGTAAAAAGTTTGGTGAACTATATTCAAATAATAAAATGTAATAAATGAGAAGAACAGAATGGAATGAAAATTTTTTGCATAATTGAAAGTTTAACAAAAGCTTTTCTATGTTATTTAAATAATTCAATTTACTTTTCACAAAATTATTTTAATATGAAAATTATGAAATTCTATATAAGTAAATTCTATAAGAAAACTAAAAAAAAAAAAAAAGAAGAAAAATAGAATAGAATATTGGTTCAGAAGAAAATTAATATTGCGAAAACTTTCGAGAAAAGAAGGATATCAGAACTTTTCTATAGAAACACTAGGTTTATCTCGATTGTTTGAAACAAAACAAAGACAAAAAAAAAAAGTAGATGATAACAACCAGAAAGGAAAGTATTATGCAACTCTACTTAAAAAATATATATAAAAACGAGTCCAAAGGAAATGCTCAAAGTTATTTTGCCTTCAGTTTATCATGTTGTTGGCCGGGTGCAAGCTAATTTCCTAAAATCTCTCCTTCTACTATAGATATATACAAGTATATATAATTCTTATCAGCTTATTTACTTGCTCTATAGTTCCTTTCCGTGGAAGACAAATTACACCAGAAAACTGTACGTTCTTATAATGGGTCGTAGCATTTTTCTTTTTCTGGATTTATTCCATGTGCTGAAGTCGTAAAGGCTAACTAAACTTCATTTGAGTTTTTTTTTTTGTTTCCTTTAGTTTTACTTGACTTTATACTATTCATTGGAAGGAACAAAAAAACGGACTGAATCCTCCTTATTTATTTATATAAATGTAGAAGGAAAAGAAGAAAAAAAAACCAGGACCATACGAGTAGTTTAGATGGCTACACGAAAGACAAATTACTTAACCCAGATTTAATTTTCTACTTCACAATTACTCTCTGTTAGTTGTGGTGGAAAGAAAATGATTATAGATTTTCTTTTTTATACTATTTAAAAAATAAAAAATAAAAAATTTATAATTCATGAAATTAAATTCAAAGAATTCTCTTGTTTCATTTGTAAAGCCTTTTTCAATATTAATCAATTCCATTCATCGAAATTATTAATTGGAAAACATTCATTTGAAAAAAGAAAAAGGTAAACATTTTAAATTTTACATTTCTATATACTGACAACACTGTGTAGGATGGGTGGGACGGTCTACGTAGTACCAAAAAGCATACAATAATGAGAGTTTCCAATTTGGGTACATCTGCTAGCGTCACATTATTAATACTATTTGTTAAAATGACTCTGTGTGATATAAAATTTCATGAATTTACAGCCTTTTTTACAAATGCTATTAAAAATGAGACACGCTTTGCAACTCTGCAAACGTCTCATCAATTTATATAGAAATGATTGCATGTGGTAGTACGTAATTATTCTCAAACTTATTATACGCAAAAAATACAATAGTTATGTCTACTACCCTTGAAATGTCTAAATTGAAGATGATGTAGCAGACAAAGTTTTTGCTGACCATTGAATCCATAATATTGAACATTAATTTGAAGTAAATTTAAAATCAGTAGTACTATCCAAAACATCGCTCTGTTTACTATACCTTTTTAGTTTCAAAATGAGAATACAAGGTGGAGTCCAAAGTAATCAGGACTTTAAAAAAAAAAAACAGAACAAATGGTTTTTTCGGCAAAATCAATTGATTTTATTCAAAATAATCTCCTTCTGCTTCAATACAGCTTTTTGCACGGTCCAAAAGCATGTCGAACGAGTGTTTTAGCTCGTTGGCCTGTATGGCCGCCAGTATGCCGGTGCAAGCCTTTTGAATGGCCTCTACGTCTGCATAACGCTTTCCTTTCATCGGCAAATGCATTTTTCCGAAAAGGTAGAAGTCGCACGGTGCCATATCCGGTGAATACGGGGAGTGGTTGATGGAGTTTTGGTGAGATAATCGGTCACAAGCGTCGATCGATGAGACGTCGCATTATCGTGCAACAAACGCCAACTTCCATCTTCGCGATATTCGGGCCGAACACGTCGAATACGGCGCACCAAACGCTTCAAAACTCCTAGGTAGAATACCGCATTAACGTTTTGACCGGGTGGAACAAATTCTTTGTGGACAATACCCTTGGAATCATAAAAACAAATCAGCATTGTCTTCACTTTTGACTTCTCCAGGCGCGATTTTTTGGGTTTCGGCTCGTCCGGCGCCTTCCATTCAGCACTCTGGCGTTTCGTTTCGGGATCATATTGAAAACACCACGTTTCGTCACCAGTCACAATGTTATAAAGGAAGTTTTTGTCCTTTTTGACCTCTTTAATGATGTCCTTCGAATGTTGTATTCTGAGCAATTTTTGGTCGCCGAAGCTCATTTTCGCACCGATGACAGAAACATACTGCACTTAAAACGCAATAACTTCACTTTCAATAGATGAAATGTCATGAAATTCTCACAGGAAGTCGATAAAGGATAGCAGATTCTAACGCACCAGTCGACATATAGATGGCGCCACTAGGGGCGCTAGATTCAAAAAGTCCTGATTACTTTGGACACCACCTTGTAGTAAACTTCAAAATGAGAATAGTAAACTTCAAAGTGGAATAGTAAACTTCAAAGTGGAATAGTAAACTTCAAAATGAGAATAGTAAACTTCAAAATGAGAATAGTAAACTTCAATATGAGATTTTTTATTTTAATTTAATTTAAAACAATTAATATTAATACAAAATATTTTAAATTAAATTTATTAATACAGCATATTTTTTAAGCTAAAACCTGCAGTGAAACTTCTTTGAATGCTTGCGATGCAATTGGCACATGTTGTTGGTGTAATTGTCCGCAGACCTTCTTCCATAAGGGTTTTTAAGGCTCTTACTCTCTGTTCTTTGATGGATAATTCGTTTCTGCTGTTAGGAATACTTGACAACTTTCTTGAGAGCTCTCTTTTTACTATTCTCATATTGAAGTTTACTATTCTCATTTTGAAGTTTACTATTCTCATTTTGAAGTTTACTATTCTCATTTTGAAGTTTACTATTCCACTTTGAAGTTTACTATTCCCATTTTGAAACTGAAAAGGTATAGTCTATTAGACGCAAAACGAGTATATAAATGTTCTAGTCTAGATAATTCAGAGCAAATCGTTCAAGTAGCCTTCTACTTTGAATCATAATATTGTAGAGTACAATCCCGAAATCAATATATTGTACTTTATAAGAGCTCTTCATATTAGTTAATTTGAAATGGGCTCGGTTTTGACACCAAAACTCTTTTCGAAAATAATAAAGTAGAAATAGACCAACCTTAACAATATTTCTCACTTTTATCTCAGCTCTATTTCTGCGAAAACTAACTGAAGGAATATATACTGTTGCGAGCTACCTCTCTGGTTCGAATGTTATAAAATGATAACACTTTTTATTAATGTGAATTCGGTGTATTCTTTGAACCAATCACTTTCGAAGTTTAACTTTAACTGTCTCGTTTCAGCGATGTTTCCAGCTTATAAACTTTATCATGGAAATCGAGAATATTCGCATTGAAACGTGTTTTCTATAAACGTCAAGAAACTTCAAGACAAAATATGATCATTTGTGTGGTTAGTTCGTGTTTTCTAAGAATGTTTGGTGGTTTCGAGAACCATAAAACATTCTAATTTATTCCTTTTTAATTAATTACGCGTTTTTCTAGTTTGTGTTTTTGAAATATAGTGCAATACGAATGACCGACAACGGGAAAAATCATTTCATTTTGATGTTATACTCCCTGAAGCTTTTATTTGATAACGAGTACAAACATAGATCCCATAATTATAGAATTATTTTGTTATGCTATTAAGGCCTTTTCTTGAGTCGTTTTGACGGGAATACAACAATTTTAAAAATATAATAGAATTGACGACTTTTCATATTTTCAAAGAATAGATCTTATTTTGAATTAAATATTCATATTTAAGATTAATTTAGAGAATTTAGAGATGTTTTCATGCTTCAAGAATTTTCCCAGTTGTGGAAAAGAAAAAGCAGAATCAAGAAATCAATATCAAGCTCATTTGTGTAGACTCGTCTTGCATCTAATAAACACATATGTATATTTAGTTCATAGTTTAGTTTATTAATTATTAGAGATAACTTTCTAAATGCATTATCATATTCGGAACATATTTTGTTTTTATAAACAACAAAAATATTTAAAATTATTAAACTTTATAAAATCGATAATAATTTATTAATTTTTCGTAGAAAATAATGTTTCAACTTAAAGAGAGAGAGAGTTCTACATATTAAAAACTTTTAGGTCATTTATTTAGAAAAGAAAAAAGCTTCCCTATCAACTTTGGAACATTGAAAAAGTTTGTCCTTATTTCGTTATCTCAAAAAAAACGTTCACATTACACTTAAACATACCTAAAACATCCAAACCTTGTCTTCGTTAACGTAAAAATGCATTTTCTTTTTTGTTGTTGTAAATTGCAAGTAAAAGTTTTTCCTATATTTATTATATTTGAATTTTTCTGCATTTTACGTGCTTCATTTACATAGCTAGTTGTTTTTATAATATCGAAAAAATTAAGCTTCATATATTTATAATGAAAATAACGAACAAGAAAATAGTAACGTAAATTTCAACTTTCTAGAATTTAGGAAATACTATTTATATGAAAATTTTCAAAAACTATAAAATTTATTATAATAACATTTTGTTTTTCTTAGTTTTTTTTATCTATTTTAAAACAATTTTTAATATGCATTTTTACTTATTAATTTTATTTAAAAGCTTCTAAAATAGTAATAAAAAGTTTGTCTTATTTTATAAATAAAGTTCCAATACAAAATATTGTTTATAATTAATTTAAGAATGGAAAAAAACTTTCAGAATGCAGAATGCTTCACGAAACAAAGATTCTATTTTTTGTCAGAGGCATGTTATAAAAAGGACATTTATAAATTTCCCTCAAAAATTTCTATGAAGAAAAATATCTAAATTCAATACTGTACATGGAGGCTATGAAAATTCAACTATGCCTAACAATCTATGAACAGTTCTCCAGGTCTGCGGTAAAGCAAGAGTAAATGCCTGAGTTCGATCCCAAGCGGTGGCGATTTCACATTTTAAAGTTTCCCACAATTTGGGGGCTCAACCGGGATGAGGAATACTTTAGTTGATTGTGTTGTTGTTAACCGGTGTGTGTTCTAACTTTATTGTGTGTGCTTTTACACTCATGATGGCATTGTGTATGTGAGGACAACTGGGGGCGGCTGTATTATCAGGATGGCCGAGTTGTACGAATAAAAGAAGTAATACACGAATAAGTTGTACAAAAGTAGTGGAGAATCTGAATGAATTACTTGAAGAAGTGAAATCGTTAGGTTAGTGAAAAAGCCAATTTAGTAGTAAACCAAGGGTGGCTGAGTTCGATCCCAAGCGGTGTGATTTCACATTTTTCAGTTCTGCAATGAAATTTCAGATTTAGCCAAACCAGTATGCAGTATGTTGTAAAAAGTGTGGGCAGTCCACAGCACACGTATAACGTCGCACAACACCAGCGCTCAAAGGGTTAAGAATAGTAAACTATAATACAATTTATATGGCAATGTAATATTTCATTATAAAATACCGTTCAGCTTAAAAATAATTTCTAATAAGAAAGAAAATTGCTTCGAAATACAATAGAAAAGAGAAAATACTCTTAACTAATAGTTTTTAAAAAAAAGAAAAAAGAAAAAAGAAAAATCAAGTTATTTTTCAATTTCTTAAGAAAACATTTCGAACTTATGAAACTTCCTATTCGTCTTCCTTATGGCGTTACAGCCCACTTTAGTCGGGAAACTAGTTTTCCATTATATGTACAATCCATGAGAAATGAAGGAAAAAATTCAATAAGAACGAACATAAAATGTATTAAATATAATAAAAAATAATAATCAGTACTCACCTTGCTGAACGCATAAGAATGATGGCATGTTCTAATTTCTGTTCGCGCAATAACTTGTAAATTCTCAGCATGCAATCGTCTCTGAAAGAAAAGAAAAAAGGTGTGCAGTGCAAAAACATAATCCAGAATTATTATTAAAGGAAGAAGGAAAAAAAAGAAAAACAAGGAACACAGGAAAATATGAAAAATATGAAAAATTTTACTTCCATGAATAATATTTAAAGTTAAGAGGAACAAAAAAAAAAAAAAACTTGGAATAATGTCGTACAAGATTTTCTATCTACTTCCTTTTTTTGTGTTTTCGTTTTCCTTTAAGAGGATTTTATTCTTTTTAATAGAAGCAATCGAAAAATCTACTTATATATAGTTAGAAGAAGACGAAAAAAAAAATTATGACCTACTTTTGATCGTCGATATCCTTTTCAGATGCTGCATCGAATGGTATTGGATGCTCTTCTTCGGGTAATGTAATATTATTTGCCAAAATAGATGAAATTTGAGGTTCTAATTCAGCCCATATATCTTCTAGATTATCCTGTTTGTTTGATTTAGAAAAATAAAAAAATAAAAAACATAAAATTATTTAGAACATAAAATTTGTATATATTTAAATGTTATGAATTTCAATTTATATAACTTTTGATCGATATTTTTTCGATTTCCACTAAGAATCAATTCCTTTTTTGTCATATCTGTACTATAAACGTGGTCGTTAACCGTTTACTTTACGAAACATATTTTATTCCCTGACCCTATCATCATAAGTGCTTACGAAATTATGAAAGCTCTACCAGGAAAACGTAGTTATATCCAAATAACTATTGTCTTTTAGCACAGAATACATTAAACTGAATTCACAAAAGATTCTATGTAATATAAAAAGCAGTCTCTTTTCCAAATACCATTAATGATATGATATTCCTATCTCTGGAATCGCACTTTCGGAAAATCTTATGTAATGTAATTGCTTCCTAAAAGCCTATATCATTTCGATAGAAAAGTACTTAGCGATATACGTTAGGGAATGTTTTCGCGATTATAGGCATATTTTACAAACTGAAAATGTGACCAAAAATTAATACATGTTGGGAACTCTGTTTAGTGTACTTAAATCGGTTGTATTTTTTGTTCATTCAATGAGATGAAACTTTATATTTAAAGATACGTTCACAGTCAATGCAGAAAAAAATTCTAAACTTAAATACATTTCTGTGCAATAGATGGAGAGATGATATGTTCGTTCAAGCTTACTTTTAATACTCAGTCCAATCCATATTTTCCGAATGTAAAATTGATTTATTTTATGTAATTAAAAAATTTTTGCATTTTACACATAAACGAGATTTCATAAAATAATACGCTCGTAGAATTGTAATAATTTTTTCTTTGTCTAACTAAAAATATAAACGTCCTTCTTCGACAATATTTTTGACAAGACTAAAGAAAATAAATCTCTTTTCGTGTAATTTGAATTTCTCATGCGCATGCGCGTCGATCTTAAATTTTGTTTTATGCCGTGTGCGAATACTAATTTAAGTGACTAAAATTGAGTTTATTAAGATTATTCATTATAACTCATAAAAAGTGATGCTTGAATAGAAAGTATCATATTTGCAATAAAAAAAATAAAAACAACGCGTGCAACTCTGTGCGCGTGATAGAAGTGAAACTTCTTTGGCGATCTTATAAAAGAGAAAGAAAGATAAAGAGAAAGAATATTGTAAAACGAATATAGTATGTAAAAGGTTTGCATTACAAAAATAAGATTTCTAATGTAAATTCAGTATTCAATTTATTTCATCGATTTTTACAATTCCTTCCAGTTATTCTTCTACTTTGTACAAAATAGACACTATAGCCTTATGGTAACTAAAATATGAGACAGAAGTTACGCGCGATTACAATTTTCCGCAAAATTGTGGAAGTTTTCATGGGAACTATCTATCTCTTTCGAAAACCATATAGTTTTATCTCTCACCGCTTTGGCGCAGAGGTCATTTCTAGGTTGTTTTGGCCTCTACCCTATAGAAGTTTTCTGCCTTTACCGTTTGACTGTTTGACGAGACCCATTTTATCATCTTCCAGTGGTATTACGGAGTAAATATCCCAAAATAACCAAAGCGGTGACCAAAGGAAATGCTACGGTTGAGGGGGATTATTTTTACGATGACGGTTTAAGATCCATAATGTTGTGAATTAATATGCAACGCTTGAAAAATCACTCTAACGCGCCAAAAGAAGTTTCACTTCAAAATATTTCACACGAAATGCATACCATAAGATCGGAACCATTTAACTCCAATTTGACATTAGAATCTTGATAATGCATATACCCTAGTCTGTTACTACAACTTTAAAACACCTAAAAATCAACGACTATTTTATTTAATTAAAAAAAACGCCCATAAACCAAATGATAATATAGTCAATTTTACTTTATTACCCCACAAAAATATAGGCACTTTACTATCATCATACTTAACAACACCATCACATCATAGGAATTTAAAACGAAATGCCTAATAATAATTTTCCTGCGGGCGGCAGGATTTTGAAAAATCCTCATCCTATTTATTTTTGAAAATATATGTATATAATAAAATTGTTCTGTTCTACATTTTTTTTACTCAGTTTGAAATTTATTCCATAATAAAACTCAATCGAGTAGAAAATATCGGCGGCTTATTTTAAAGTGAATTTATCGACAATTTACATAACGTACTACTTCAATACAATATTGGGTATTTTGTATTTATGTATATGGAAAATTTTCAAGCTATTTAAGCTATAATTTTCACCAAGAAATTTCTTCCTCTTTTGGGGGGGCGCCCAAAATACAGGGACCCTTAATTGAACGAAAGAAAAATATATTCAATTCTCGGTTTATGTATAAAAAAAATGGAGAAGAAAAAAAATACTAATATATAGTTAGATTAATGGAAACATAAAATATTACTTACATTTTCCTCTTCTTCTTCTGCTATATGATTCCTTTTTTGAGAACTTTTCTTCTTTTTAGGACGTCGCTTTTCCTGTACAACAGCTGAGCGTGTAGAAAATTTCTCCATCATTTTAATAAATATATTTGCTGTTTCAACGACATCATAGAGGTAAGCTCTAAAAGGAAATAAATGTGAAAATAATCATATATTAATATTTGAGAATAATAAAAATATTAAGAAAAATTTTTAATTTTCAAAAAGGATTTCACCTTTTATACATAGAAAGTTAAAAACGATTCAATAACAAACGATTTGGACATGTAAAAATGGGAAGATCTACTTTGTAAATCAAGACACAACTATTATAAGATTGGTATCCTACTTGAATCTTAAGTTATTCAAATTTCTTGTTCAATCATGCTTTCAATACAACATGATGTGATTTAAAACATATTGCTTTAACGGATGCAGTCCTTTATTATAGTATAAAACACGAAATAAATGCGTTAGGAGCAGATGTTAATAGCATGATGCGTATAAACAGTTGAGGAATAGCGTCAATAAACAGTCACGAATGGGGCGTGAAAGATGAAAAGGTTAAGACCCGACTACGAACTGTATCACCATAAAAACGAAGGAAAACTTAGCTTCCTAGAATAAACATAAAGTAGAAATGATATTCCTCGTATTCCTCAATATAAAACATGTACACAACTAATAAAGAAAAGAATCAATCCAATATATTAACCTATTAAATTAGGTCTGCGAATGAGTTTTTACAATTATTAATTTCAAGGCATGCCGCATCTAAAGCAATAACCTTCGCCCATCTTTCAGATAATTTACGAATTCCCTGTCTGAAGAAATTCGGATCTTTGAAGAAATCTAATCATGGACCCATTTTTCTATATTTCCGTAAGAATGGAAGTACTACTCAGAAAGGGCTAATTCCATAGACCGTAATAAATGATAATCTGAAGGAGCTATATCTGGTGAATACGACGTGTATAGGTAACACTTCCCAGGCTTGTTCTTTTAGGTATTTTTTAAGGGATTTGAGCAACATTTGGTCTGTTGTTGTCATGTTGAAAAATTAGTTTGTTTAATCAATTCATGCATTTTGCTCGATTCCTTTCTCTACAACTCGCCTCAAATGGATTAGCTGTTATCGATATACAATGCCAGTAATAGTTCCAGGCGGCTTTCTGATCCCACCAAATATAGAGCATATCCGTATCTGAATGAATGTTTCGTTTTGGCGTTGACGAGACTTGTTGATCAAGCTTTTCTTCTGCTTTTCTCAGTTTAGGATTTTCAAAATAGATCCACTTTTTTTCTTCAATTCGATACAAAAAACCATTTCTTTGTTGCCTTTGAAGCAGGTAAAGTGAAGTTTCCTGCAAATGCTGTTTATTTATTCCATTTTAAATCGAATAAAAAACACTTCTCTTTACACTTTAACTAAATGCTTTATAGTAAGTTTTAATGCTTGTCATAAGATCTTTCAAATACATGTAATGGCGGTTCACACGTATTACATAATGTAAAATCGTAAAAGCTCATTCGCAGACCTTGTATAAAAAAACCAAAAATATCAAAAATTTAATAAAAATAATTTTCATTGATATTTTTCTTAAAGAAATAAATTTCATTAAATTATGTTCTTCATTCACTTGACATGTGGATGGATCCTTTAAACATTCAGAAACAATTCCTTTTATGTCATTATCATTCTAATTAAGAGACTCTTTTTCCAACAATAAAATACTTTACCATAGCGTTTATAATTCTCAATATAAAGTCATGTAAACTTAGGGGTTTTTCTTTTTTTTTTGTCTTCTATATAATATATATATTAAATAGCGTGCGTTAAGTGTCAATTAAGACTTTCATTTTAACTTAAAGAAGGAAGGAAAAACAACAAAAACCAACCTAACATGTCTTCTTTTATATATGTGATAATTACATAAAATAACTTTACTAGCAAAAAGAAAAAAATGGATCTAAATTTATTATGAACGGAAAATATTTCATATACGCAATTCGCTAATTTAACGCCATTTGACTTGGTTATGTTATTCATTAAATAGCATTTAAATAATTAATAAAATTAAAAGTAATTGGATAAATATCAAAAAGCTTTTATATATGAAAAAAGAAAAGAAAATTTCCAGAGACAAAACATTTTTCTAGTATTTTAATTTCAAGAGAAAATATTTACCTTGAAAACGTTAAAAGGAAAACAAATTTTCTGATATTTTTTCAATTCAAATTTTATTAAAAAATTATCGAAAAATCAAAGAAATTTGATTTATTTCCAATCAATCAAAATTAGTTCATCGCAGCAGAAGATATTAACTAATGTTTTAATATAAAACGTACTAGTTCTGGACATTTTAACATCTTTAACTTGAAATTACTAAATAAATAATTTCTATACTATTTAATTGATATTTATCTAAAAGTCTGTATTGAAATTGTATGGAAATTAGGTCAAACCTGCTGGGTTTTCATTTACACATGCATCCAAAAAATAGGGAAATGTAAAAAAAATCAATTAAACTTCATCTTTTTTTTTAACTTAGTCAAAGTAACTAACATTTTCACCTTATAGCATTAAAAGTGCTATACTACAACTTAGTCGCTATTAATGTGCTGTAATTTAACAAATATTTAGGAATAATGCTTCTAGGCATTTCCTTTTTCATTTCATTAACTATATAACACAAGAATTCCTATCATTTTATAGAATTTAAAAAAAACAAACCAAAAAAATGACCAAAGCAAGCCGTAAGCAGCAAGTTTACACTTTTCTCTATTACGACCCGATCGCTATGGAACTTTACCGACAACGTCATTAAATGCCTTACTACGTTCTCGTTTCAAAATCACCTGAACTCTCCGTTCGGCTATGCTTCCCTACTTCACCACTGCCCCAATTCACTATTCTCATCTCACACCCGTTCCGTCTCCATCAGAACTCGGTAGAAAATTTTCAAGACCTGCCATAAGTTCGATTATTTGAAGTATGCGAATTTCGGATTTTTGGTCCTTTTCTTTTTACAGATTCTTGATTCAACAAAATTATTTAAGAAATGAGTGTTTTAAAATTCTTTATAATCGTTTAAAAAGTTTCTAAGAATCACCCTGTATTATCCCAATCCATTCTCAAATCAATATCAAAAACGGACAAGAATCTATTCCTCATAACAACCGACCAGTTCTTTAAATTTCAATTGAATTGAATAACGTGTTCGAGAAATATGACACAGCCAGACAAGCAGACAGACGAACGGACGTTTTCTAAACAATTTCCAAAAACTAAAAATCGTATTTTTTTACAATCGCAAAGCTTAATTCTTAAGGCCAATCTCCACACAGCCGACATCCTATTCTGACGGGAAGAATCAGAGAACTAGAAAGAGATGGACTTTTGCAATTGTTAGTGTGCGATGGTATCGTGTGTGATTATAGTGAGAGTATGCACCTACAGATGAAGTGCCATATAAATCAGATAAACATGTTCATCTGTTTTTGAGGGGAATCATTTGCAAATCGAAAATCAGTTGGGGAAATCAGAAAATGTAGAAGCCGACAGAATTTGTAGGATGATTGTTTTCTCCCTTTTTGTTTAACCAATCTTTGTATAGTGTTATCCCATACTTGCATCAGAAGTAGAATGTCGACTGCGTGGAAGATTGGTCTTTATTCAATAAATTAAAATCTGAAATAATTGAATTTACAATTTGTAATAAAATAAAAAATTTTGTAAATAAAATTTTCAATTAATTCGTTTCGTTTTCTACAATTTAACCCAAAATAAATTTCATATTTAATTGATTGAATGTAAACACAATAAAAAATGTTATTTTATTTATTTCAGGAAATTTGTGGTTAATTTAATTTAAATTTTTAAATATTATAATCAATTTTACACGTGAATTGTAGTAGTTATTATTAAATATTTATTAAGCACATAAAATTAATGAAATTAATTACTTTCATTGGAAAATATTGGATAACTTCATAAATATAACTAATTACAATAATAAATTCGAATCAAATTCAGTTGGACCATAATTTTAATAATAAAGAATCTTTGAAAATACTATGGACACGAAAGAAGAAATAAACTAAAGTAACATTCAGTTAAAATTCATTGTGACAATAATTAGAAAGGATAATCTCCTTAATCTCGGACATTTATATAAGTCATAAGGTATCTATGGTGACCTGAACAATATTAAACATAAGTTTTTGAGCTATTTTAAAAGCACACCTTATAATAATAAGCTGTCCCAATAAGAGCACTGAATTTAATTTGCGTATATCTCAGATATTCTGCTTCCTATAGATATGACCCATACCTCATTCGACGGGGAATTTAATAATTAATTAAATACAGAATGCTCCGAAAGAAACGCACGATTTGAATTTTGTGGAATTGTCTTTTTGACCACAGGAGGCGCTCGAAACTTAACAAACTCTCAATAATAATGTCATTTCTTCGTGCAGAGTTCCATTACCAGGTAACTTCGTTAGATTTTTTTCAAGACTTATTTTCAGTCCGACTGAAAAAAGTCTTCTGGAGACTCTAAAAATTGGACATATTTTCAGTCCGAGTGAAAATAAGTCTTGAAAAAAGTCTAATGAAGTCGTGCGGTGACAATTAATAGCAACAATGATAGATGGCAGATGGCAGATGTCAAGATTTTAGTACAGTCAACTTAGTGAAACAAAAATAGCACGAAATTTAAATCAGGCGATATTATGCAGACACCCGATATTAGGTGCAAACTTGGTGTGTACATTCTGGATAGTCCAACTGAAAAGATGCATCTCCACTTGATGGGTTTGAGGGAGCCAAAGTAGAAAAACATTAAAAATTCCATCAATGGTAGTCACATTTTCATGAAACTTGAAATGTACATTTAGAATAGGCGAACTGAAATTATTATTTTATGATATTATCAGGAAAGTTCCATAATGGTCCGGCCGATATAGAGAAAATGTAATTGCACTGCTATGGTTTGCTTTGCTCTTTTTTTAGTACTAGGAAATTTGTTTAGAATTTATTAAGAAACATCCCAATAGTTAGCCTCAAGTAGATGTTTCAAAAAATTGCATTACAAAAGGAATTTTATAATAAAAAAACTCCAAAAGAATAATATTGAAATAAATTCAAAAAAGTTATAATTTTCAATTTTAATATTAAATTATGGTTGTTGTAGATTTCCCAAGGAAAACGATGAAAGTTTGAACAAATTTTATTTGTTCTGAAGAAGGCGGAAGTATTTTTTTCTGTAAAGCTAATAAATTTAAAGGGTTTTATAAAGAACTAAATTGGCTAGTTATTTACAGAGGAAAGGGTTTTGTAAATAAGGAACTATAAATAGTCGGACAAAAGAAATATGATTCTTTTACTATTTTTGAAAGAAAAATATCTAGAAGCAATTTTAAGACAACTCTTGCCCACATTGTTTCTACTTCGAGAATGTAACTAAATATTATAAAGAAATAAGAAAGACTATCGATTATTAATAATAAAGAAAACTTCCCATTGGCTAAAATTAGAAGAACTCATGAAGTCATTAAAGGTACCCTTCAGGCTATCTGTTTTTTTCATATGTCCTCCCGTAAATTTTGTCAAAAACTAAATGTTACAAATGTCTTCCCTATGACTTCAAGCTATTTGAATCGACGTTTTTGACAAAACTTATACGAAGGCATATGTCCAAACGCAAAGTAACCTTTAAGGAGAGTGTATTTTCGATTACTAAAGTATAAATCTACATATTTAAATGGAGAATACGAGAAATTCAAAAGGATAATGCTGATAAATTCCTGAAAATTGAAACCAATTCAAATTAGTCAGTTCACTCAATAAATGTCATACACAATTGAACTTTAAATTGGAGTGGTTACAGGTTTCACAACGTATCAATCGATGAACAGAAAAATTCCCAATTACAATATAGTATAATAAATTCAATGGTTCCGTACTTACTTTGTGCTATGTGCTTCATTATAGTTCATTAATAAATAAAACATAGTCTCTCGATACTCCAAAACATAACAAATATTCTTTTGTAATTCATCAAATAAGTAACGAGCTTTTTCTTGTTGAGTTTTTTGTAATGCAATCAAACTAAATAATAATTCTCGGAATGCCTTTAATTAAATACCAAACAACATATTAATTATTAAATTTTTCATCTTTTAAATGATATTCACCTGTACTGCAACATGTAGTCGTCTTGACCATAATCTAGCTTGTTTTTTATCAGATGTAATCATATCTAAATCATGTTGAATTCTTGTTAATATCCAATGAAAACATTGTACACTTAAAGATTCACTAAAATTATAAAAATAAAACTTTTTTGTATTAATACAATTTTACATTAAAGTTTATGATCTATTCTTAATATTCGAAATTTTCCTATATACAAAACGAACTTAATAAGATATGGATAAGAAATTCCGAGATATTTGTTCCTAGAAAATAAAGAAAAATAAAATGTCTACCTTTTGCAAAAATATAATAAAAAAAAAATAAGAAAAATCCATTAGAATCTTGACAACTTATTGGATGAAAAAATTTCTGATTGATGGATTGGCATAGTAAGAGGATTGATTACTGATCTAACTATTTGTTTTGGTAAACATTCTAATTTTCATAAAAATTAATATTATATTGAAGAATTGTTTGAAATTGTATTTAATTCATGAAGTATTCTTTCTTTTTTCAATTTAAATAAGTGCAATTGAAAGCATTTTCTGATGACTGATTAGACAGTATTTAAAAATATATATAATAGGATCTTGTATGTATTGTTCATACTGAAAAAAAACTCCTTCCCTCATCCTATACAGACATCAGAAGAACAAAAAACCTAGCACGAAGTTTTCCTCATTCTTGGTACTATTCTGAATAATCCTGACAATTAGGGCATGGTTTGAACAATCAATTATTTGAGTAAACAGAATTAATACAATATTTTGAGTATTCAACACCAAAATAATTATTTCATTTAAGAGAAAAAAAGTAAAATAAATTTGCAAAGAGGATTTCAGACGCGATCTTCCCAACATCTTCCATGAAAATGGCAGAAACAAAAAATTCCGCACAAAATAAGGAAGGTTGTTGTAGAAAGAAACGGACCTGCCTTGATAACTGATATAATATGCTGAATTTTTCTCGAGAAACGAAAACGCCAAAAGATTTGCCATAAAATACATGATTTAAAAAGAAAAAAACATCAAAACAATACAATACAAGACTCCTTTTAAGAATTTTCACCAAAAAACTATCGAAACTCATCTTGAAAACTTGTCACAATTCTGAACCTATTCTTGAAAGAAGGATCTGTTTACTTTTACTAAAATATTCAATAAAAAATTGCAATGGAATTCTGAAAATAATTATAACTTGGGCTATTTCCAAATGCAGACGATTTCAAAGTATAGGGATTACTTAGTAAATTATTTAAACATTATGTAAAAGTAACAACCCAATAGTTCTCATCTCAAAATTTATCATTTTCCAACGAGAAATTTTACCTTAGGAAATGTATAAAAAAAAATAATCAATAGTCACTTATCATTTTACCGAATTCCAGTACTAATTTTTAATTCGTAAAGGATAAAATCAAAATATCTGTAAATACTAAATCAATTTATTTACCTGACAAACTCCAAATTAAAACCATTCAAACGATTAAATTCCATAAAAAATCGAATTGCCCAAAGCAAATATGAATCATCATGATTTCCAGTATTTGAATTATGTTCAAGAGCATGTCGAACTTTTTTAACTAAAGTATTATAAGCTGTCCGTAAGAGTTCCATACAGTATTCTCTCAAGCAAACTCTATATTTAGAAATTGGAAAAAAAAATCAAGTATCATAAAATCTCCTAGAATTAATACCCTATTCATTAAATTTCCATTCAATATTACTGAATTTATGTCTCTCGAAAACATGATTTCATTCAATTTAAATATTCTTTCATATATAAACTCCTAGTCTACCTACATACCTTATAGAGAATGCACTACGTCTTTCCGATGACATATTCTCATTGACAATACGAAATGATTTCTTTTGCTTCGATTTCTCTCTATCAAAATCTATATCAACTGCACGTTCTAAAGATTGATGACATATTATATCCTTATCGGAAATTGATTTAATATTTTGTAGTATATATGTACCACCAAAACGTGAATGACGTCCTGGTGGTGGTTTTGCAGTCATCTTTTGTTTTTCACGTCGTCGAATATTTATCAATTCTTGTTCATCACGATGTTTTTCAGCTTCACTACGTTGTAGTAATGCATCTGCAAGAGATGCTGCAGTCTATGAGATAGACAACACAAGAAAAAAAATACGATATACAAAACATACTATATCCGATAAATGAATACATAAATAGGATGGTTTTATTTCACTTTGAAATGTGTTATAAACTTTACATCATCAAAGTTTGTTTTATTGTACACACAACATAAAAACCTGAAACTTTATTCATATGGAAAAGTTCTATAACAAAACTCTAATTCTATCGATTTTCAGAAATATCTTTGATCAATTACTCTTCTTTGAAAATCATTTTCAGTAACTATATTCCTTTATATTCCTTAATTTTAGTTTTAACTTTTTAAAACGAAAAAAAGAAAACTAGATAGATTCATATCCGGAAAATATAATACTTCAAATAAATTGGAAAATTTTCCCATTTTTGAGTATAATATTATTTATTTTCTTTTGATAGAATCCTAATAACAAAATATAGATATAGATATATAGATGTACATACCTGTTCTCTACATACTAAACAAACGATTTCAAGTGCATGAAGATGATATTGATTTTCATCTGGTGAACTAAGTATATATAGGACTAGGTCGAGGATACCAGAATGCTGCAGTGCCCAGATAACTTGATCATGAAGACTTGCATCGTTATCAGCACGACATTCTGATTCTGGATTTGCTGGTATTTGAAGTACATTACGGACAAGTACCAAAATTCGTTCAATTAAAAGACTTTGATCATCACTGCGTAATGCCCAATCCTGGAAAAAATAAGAAAAAAAAAGATGAAAATTCATTCATTTATTTATTGATTTTTTAAGCATAGTTATTTTGTAATTCTAATTTATATTGAAGAAAATATTATCCAAAAAGAATCTAGTTTGAAAGTTTTGAAAAAGCTTCACAGACTAATTTTCAATCTTCGTGTATGAGAATTAAAAAGAATTATGGTTAGAAAATTCCCAATGGAAGTAACTAATTGCAATTTTCACATTTTCCTAAAAAAGACTGCTTGTTGTCATGGTTTTTTGGTGAACTAAAAGAAAATATTCTGAAAGCGTTCATTCATTTCGGTGCAAGTATTTTTTGTTTTTAATGATTTGGGCTTATTGCTTTCACATATTCAACGAATCTAATCCCTTTTTATCTTCGATATAGTACTGATAATAGTATGAAAGTTTTTCTGCCATAGAAAGTTTCTATTTTTGGTTTTTTATCATTCCTTTTTGAAGAACTGAACCTTTTATCGAACTCGCAACAAATGTGATTGAACGCTTTTCTATTGATTTATTTAAAAACTTATTAAAAATAAATAATTGAGATATGTTCATTTATAGGAATTCGAAAGTTTTTTTTAATCCAAACTCTTAGAACTTTTAGATTATACCCCATTTTAAATTTTCAAGTCGATTTGAATAAAGTCGATCTGGGTTAAACGTGCAAATTTCAAGTCGATCAGAAAAATGTTTGCGATCGGATAGACTTAAGTCGAATTGAAGTCGATCTGGGTTTATCTGGACTCAAGTAAATCACATAAACGCCATAACTATCTCTACAGACTTTTAAACTAGCTTAACAATATTTTTAAGCTCTTGAGAAATATCCCAAAAAGAAAAAAAATAGTTTCTAAAACTTCAACTTTAAGTAAAAATTAAAAATCTTTGAGATTATAAGAAAAACTCTTTCAAACTATAAGTTCAATTAGTTTTCATTGAATTAGCTTAGTTTTCTCTTTTCCAGTCTAGTGATTTTTTTTGTTAATTCTTAAATTAAAATCTATCGATTCCATTTCTTTAATTTGTAATAATTACAAGTGCAACTCCGTTATTTCTTCAGTGACGTTTTCACGAATATTCAATCATTTAAACATGATGCCACTTCTTTGGGTCCCTTGAAGGACTTGACCCTCGTGGTAGGAGTAGAAAGCTGCTTTCGCTGTTTTTATATTAGCCACACAAAATTCATAGTTGGACGGACAGAACTGGCAGTGGGAGATTCTGCATACAATCAAACTCCAAACCTATGATAGTGCTACAAACCACTCGAAATTTTTCAGTGATTTCTTTGATTTTAGAGTAAAATTTAGATGCTCTTATGAACTGATAGTTAATTTCTTGGCATTTTGAGCACACATCAGTTTGTTGTCTCTTAAATGGCAAATTAAAATTGATTTTAAAATAGTTCACATAGGCTAGATGTCTTGAATTAGTTTCGAGAAGGTTTCACCTCCAGAAAGATATGTATTTTTTTACACTTTGGAAAATTGATATGAGTCCCTTTTGCTGATGGAACATGCGTCTATACGTGAGGATAAAAAAAGCAGCAAAAAAGTCCATTTTGAAAAAAAACCGACATGAGCCCTTTTCGAAATTGGTGATTCATTTTCTTTCGTAAATCTTATCTTCACGTGTACAAAAGTTAAAAAATTAATTAATAATAAACATAATTTATTTAATTTTCTTTCGTTTTTCTTCTTTTTTTTTTGTTGGCTTCCTTTTTTTTTTTAATTAGATCAAATCCAAACAATGCATTTCACTTTTATCTTCTTCAATCATTTTTTTATAAAACAAATTATTTTTAAAAGAAAATTTTTATATCCTAAACTAACAGCAAAAATTGTTTACATTTTTCTTTGCTTTTTTTTTTTCTTATCTTACTAAAGAAAAATATATAAATTTTCTTTTGCTTATTAAAAATTATCTTTAATCGTACATAGCCAATCTTTATGGAGACATGCTTAAGAAGACGAAAAGAAAAATCTCGTAAAAAATTAACTAAGTTTTTTCTCGTTTTTTTAAAAGTACCAAAAAAAGGAAAACAACCTTCTTCTGAAGGAAAAGGAAAAAAGAAAATCCTAAGAAAAATTAATTTTTTTTTTTTTTGGAAAATGAAGAAAAACACAACACGATATCGAATATAATATTTTAAGGGCTCCGTTTTTTTTTTTTTTGAGCCCAGACAAGAGATACTATGATGAGATATTACACCAAAAAATTTTGTATTGCGGATGTTGACATACCTTGAGACCATTTCATCTATAATATACATTTTTGCTACAGTTTTTCTTTTTTATGTTTATTATCAAACAGCAGCACGAAGAAAACAAAACCATTTTGAAGAAAAGATTCATGAATAAAATATGACGACAAAAGAGAACATACAGTATCCATAATCTTAATTCAAGTGCCTTGTTCTATCAACATCTCCAAGAGCTAGTATTTCAATAAATTGTACTTTATTTTGTCGTGTGCTTGTTGTTCGTGGTGTCGTCCTTTGAAGTTTTCTTTTTTTTTGTTTTTGAATCAAAACCACAAATACAAAAGTTATTAGGTGGGATTCAATTCGAATTCGTTATATATTTATATCGATTTAAGTTTGGCTTTTCTTTTTTTTTGCTAAAATAGCCCTTCAAATCTTAGAATAGGGCGTCTCAAGAATTTCTAACTGTATTTAAGATAGTTAATTCTGGGTTCATTTATTTAGCTTCATAGAAGCGTGTTTTATGTGTACATGTCATAGGATCCTAACACCCTTGTTATTAAGTGCCTTACTTTAGTAGCTATTCTATTTACATTTATTTAGCTTAATGCAAGCGACCAATTTATGTATACATGTCAGATCATTTAAGTGTACATGTCAGAGACAAAGAAAGATCTTCAGGTGAATTTCTTTAGTAGTAGATCTTATTCTATCAACAAATTTTCTTGTATTGAAAATCAAATAACAAAAAACATCACATTTCCGATATCGATCACAAATTTTCCGTAGTCAGTTCTATGAAAATTAATTTTAAAGAGCTTCACCGACCACATCGGGTGTTTGACAGCAGTAAGAATAATTTGTGGCAAAAATGTGCCAAGCACAAAAATTCTTGCCAATGCAAGAATTGTAAATGGAAAAACTTACATCAAGCCACCTTAACACCGTTTTTCTAAAGAATGTAAACCAATTAGTTTCCGCCTATCCAGAATCTTAAGGGAAAATCTTAAGAAATTACATTGAACAGATTCAAGTTTGTTAATTAGAGGTGACCAGATCTGTTAAACACATTTAAATAATGGCCAAACGAATGTAATGCCCAATGTTTAAATAACATAACAGTTAGAGAACTCATTTGACGAATGTTTAATAAATCCTAATATTGAGCTATTTTTATGAACCACAGAATCGATGTATAACTTCAAGTTTAGTTGAGAGTCACATACAACAAGTAAGTTTTTAATGTAGCTTTACGTTTCCGGGGGCAGTGTCTTCGAAAACGTAAGAACGGAAATGATTAGTTAATTTATTCAAGAAGATAATAATTGATTGACATACATTTAAAATATGTCTCACATTGATCAGTCATGACTGTATCAGTCGTGTTTGATAGAAAGCTGATAATTATTTAGTTTGATTGACACACCATCAGTTTTTACATTCAAACTGATCAATTTTCTCTCAGTTGCTCAAAAGCTGATGGAAAATTAATCAATGTGAGTCCTACTTAGAGCTTATTCTGTAAACAATCAAGTTTTAAATTATATTAATAATATGAAATACCCTGTTATATAAAATGATCGAACACCATATACATAAAGGACGATCAAATCACAATTTTATTTCTTCATGTTTCTAAAGAAGAGAAAATCTATTTGTGGTTCTAACTCGAAGAATAACAAATAAGTTGTCTTCTATTTTTTTTTTTTTCAAATCTTTGAAATTGAAATTCAAATTCAAAAATATAAAATTTTGAAATACATTTTATATGAAATTTTATGAATTTCATCAGTTTTTCATGAATTTTCTTTCGAAGAGAAGACACTAGTCTCAATAAGAGTGACAAGACATCGAAGTGTTCAATTTTATTAAGAATTCGATCTTTAAAAAATCATAAGAATTAATTTAATGATAAAAATCAAAAACTAATTTTATTAGAATTCATTTATTCATTATATTAATTCGTTTTAAAGTTTAATAACTGAAAATCGGCCTATAGCCGATTTTTGATGGCCTATGGTAGAAATGGGACAGCAAAACTGTCAAAACTGACATTATTTCAAGGTTTTTACTTTATAGCGTTACAGGAAACCGAGACCCTGATAGCATAAGTTTAATCTGCAAATTTTATTCAAATCAGTGTATTAGTTTTTAAAGTACATAAAAAAACTATATGAAGAGGATTATTTTCACCTAGGATTATTTCTTTCTCCACTCTCCTTGGACCGATTTGACTGAAATTTAACATGGTATCGTCTATTTGTGTAGTTAACCTATATAATTAATTTTAAAAAAAATGGCTTCACAAATTTAATCCGAAAAACCATAAACGACAAAACTTTCTGGTCACCTTGGTTTTCCATTTATAACTTTGCTCCCCTTGGATTGATTTTGCTCAAATACAATACCAAGCCAAGTTAAGGAATAAGCAACTCACATTATAAATTTCATCAAAATCAGATAACGAGTTTTTGAGTTATCTTGTATACAGACGGAGAGACATGCATAAATCGATATAACTTTTGATTCCAGACACAACCTTAAAACCTTTCTACGACGATTATTTTGATGTGTTACAAATGGAGTGACAAAACTAATATACCCTTTTGGTAGTACCTACTATAGGGCATAAAAATGGATAAACCGATTTTATTGGATATTTTTAGATAATCGATTTTAAGAAAGACGAACCATTTGATTAACTTCGAAGAAATTGGACTCTTTTTTTGGTATTGTAATATAATACATTATTCAAAATAATTGTTAGAAAAATCTTCTTTTAAATATTTGAAAGAAAAAGGGACTTTTGTGTCTATTTTAGAACAATAAGGTTCACGAAAATATATTCTATTTTCAGATATTCCAACGTCGATTTTAAGAAATTTAATAAGCCTCCATATTTTTTAGGTTATTAAAAGTGTAATTGACTGACAATGTTTTTAATATAGCACAAATTCATCAAAATCTAATTATATATACTTCCAAAAAAAAGAATCATTATTTACTTACAATTTCCATTGCTTTATATAATTTTGTTGATAAAACTGCCCATGATTTGATTGAAACAAATGCTTGTTTATAAGATTGTAAAATATCAATAAGTTCTAAATAAACTTTACGTCCAGGACCATCTTTTGGTAGTCCACCTTCACGATACAATAGTAATGTTGGATTCGTAAGAATTATTAAAAGTCGTATCAAAACATCTAAATAATCATTGTCATCAATAAATGTCGGTAACATTGGTACAAGATCAGTTTGTAAAACTTTAGCACGTCCAAGATGACGACGATATTCATGATTATCAAGATCTCTTCGTAAGATCCATATTAAATGCTAAAAAAAAGTGTAAAATAAATATTTAATGTTAATATTAAAATTTTAAAGAATTCACTTTAAGTCCTTGTAATGCATCTGGTTCAGCAATATATGTTTCTCCATCAAGTAGACCCAATGCTGCACACGTAGCATCAATATCAGCCAATAATATTGACATAATTTGTTTTTAATTTGACGAAAACACTTTAAAAAATTATTTAAAACAATTTAAAATTAAAAAAATTAGACTTTTCTAAACAACACAAAAATCGGTTCTGAATTATAAACAACAACAAAAATTGACAGCTTAATACATTTCGCGCCAAAAATAAAAAACACAATGTATATGAAAATCAGCTGTTCGATAGAAGATCAGTTGTTATTGAAGTTGTGTGCGAGTAGTATTTAGGAGATAAGTGGGTTCGAATGGAATTATGAATTTCTAATAAGAATTTGAAAAAGAAAATCTTATTTACATAGTTATTATGCCCTATGGTAGGTACTACCAGTTACATTTGTAAAACATAGAAATAATCATGGGAGAAAGGTTTCAAGGGTATGGTTGTGTAGGGAATCAAAAGTTATATCGATTTATGCATCTCCGTCCGTCCGTATACAAAATAACTCAGAAACGCGTTATCCGATTTTGATGAAATTTACAATGTGTGTTGCTTATTCCTTAACTTGGTTTGGTATTACATTTGAGCAAAATCGATCTAGAAGGAGCAAAGTTAGGAAGGAAAAACCAGGGTGACCAGAAAGTTTTGTCGTTTTTTTGATTTAATTGGAAAATTTGTGAACCAATTTTGTTGAAAATAATTATATTGGTTAACTAAACTAATAGACGATACCATGTTAAATTTCAGTAAAATCAGTCCAATGATAGTGGAGAAAGAAATAGTCGTAGGAGAAAATAGGTCTGTTCATAAAGTTTTTTCGATGATTTATAAAAAAAACTAATATACCAATTTCAATAAAATTAACGTGAGATATTTATGCTGTTATGCCCCAGCCTACCAATGAATTAGAGCGAATTTGAAAAAGACGAAACAAAGTTATGGAGGAAAAACTTTGAAATATTAGTAGTTTTGGTTCTTCTTTCTCGAATGACGAATCAATTTCTATCATAAGGTATCAAAAAATTGGCTATATGCCTATTTCCAGTTACTATACGTTTTATTACTATCATCATTATTATTCTTCTTCTTCAGATGAATCTCTTGCTATAAAATTTTAGTCAATAAAGCAAAAAAACTAACTTTATTTTTACGATAAAATAGAATCTAATTCATTTTAACGCTTATAATTATTATTACTTATATTGTTTAACTTTAGTTACTTTATCTTAATTACCATAAACCAATTATCATTAAAAATCGTTTTATGTATATGTCTTTTTGTAGTAAAACAATAATCAAAAATCATTCTCTTTCTCTTCCTATACCCACCCCATCATCAAATAACAGTTCGAATAAGAAATTTCCATTACCACCTATCCTACCAGACCAGGAAACATCAGTTAGTCAATTCACACATTTTAGTTATACACTTAGTCCTAGTTTAGTTCACGTTTAGATTGTGTAATCATTTCAAATCCATCGCCCATAAAATATTTCTTTCGATAGAATCATTAAGAAAACACAACAGCGAAGTATGTATACATATTTCGGTATGGGAAACTCATCAACAGGGAAACTCCCGAACAAAGATTTTGTGATAGAAAGAAGTTCAAAAAAAAAAAAAAATTATACTAAAATGCTTTTTCTGGAATCATTAAAAGCTTTCTATGTCAATAAAAAGGCTCATAAACACATATCATTGTATTATAAAAGCAATAAGAATATAGAGGATCCTGAAAAGAAAAACAGGAAAAAACATCCCACAAAGTACGACAACGAACTAAGTATAATAAAAAAAATGAAATGACTTCGCCGTTGTTTTATATGATACCTTTTTAGTTTATATATTCAGACTAGTACAACCATTATAAGAGGTGTATATTTCGATGGACCTGCAATTTTATCTCTCATACCAAAAATAAGAAGGAAAAAAAAATGGAAAACGGCTACCCACAAATGGTAGAATGAACTTTTAGTAGACGAACCAGAAAGTTGATACATTTAATTCCGGAAATTTCTTCAGTTGAGTTTTGATTGTTTTGATTTCCGTTCTTTATACGTTTGAATACATTCTGTCCGTATAGTCTTTAATAAACTCATCTATAATATAAATGGATTTTTTGCAGGACCATATGTGTCCATTTGGTAACGAAAAATCCCGTATTTCAATATATAACTAATGGAAAAAAATTAATATAACAAAATATGGTTATTTTTTTATGTGAAAAAATATCATAAAAACTAATCTAAGAAAATAAGTTATTGGTTTTTTCGTTATCTTCTCTTGCAATTATATTAAAGATCCATATTTTAAGTCAAACAAAAATATAGTCATTTCCTTTTGAATTATATTAATTTGGAATTCTGAATCAAGAAAATAAACAACTTGAATGCAATAGAATAGAATAATAGAATAATTTTCCGACAAATTTAAAAACTGGTTCATAAAATGTACAGGACCCAGGATATATAGAAAGTTCAGGCACCATCCAAGTTTAGATACCCTCAAATTTAATTAAACTAATTTAGTGAATGTTTTGACCAGAGGAGATCAGAGATCATTCGTCCTACATCACATTTAAGACAATCCTTCTTTAGCACTCACCAATTATCATTCTCCACTGAACTTTGAATGTCCAGAATTTAAAAGATTTAGATCTTCAAACATAATCAAATAATACATTCCAAAAATTCTTCTTCAATAGCATTAACACTCAATAAATGGGTTCGTATCTAGTGCTCTACTAAGAGAAATAGGTCTGGAGGAGGTGCTTTAGAATGGGAGCCTAACCAAACGGCTGCACCAAAGAAAAACGGGTACAATAGATCTTAAGGTCGCAGTACAAGAATACCCTAATATACAATCTAATCTAATCTAGTGTTATACATAAATTTCGCAGCAAACTTTCATACAACTTGAGACTACAATTTTTAAGGAATCATTCAATTGTTGGATAATAGGATAACAATTTGGTAGCGATTTTATTATTATTAACAAATGAGAATCAATAGTTAGTAGTAGTGTAGTAATGCGGTGGAATACTACTGTAAAGCGATAAGGAAACAACCGATTCGTTAACGAAGCTAGAGAAAATTGAAATGAAAACTTTGCATTTTAAAGGACTCACAGTCAATTGACTATACTTATTAGAAACCATCAAAATATCTCTAAAACAAAGTTGCAATTACATCCTTATTGCAATATGACGTTGTAGTGTGTTTTCGTGTACAAATACATAGCTGCAGATGGTTTATAACCAGAAATTGTATTGTTTAGTTAAAAACACTAGAACTTTATAAGATGGAAAGGGCAACAGAATAAACAAGTGTCGCTTGTCCGGCATAGGCAATTTCTAAACTGAAAAATTTTATATTATTTTAAATCTAAACAAAAAAAAAGGAAACTCATTTCGGAAAACCAAAATTTTCCTAACATGAAAGTTTTATATGATAAAACGAATAGAACGAACGATATCCAAATATAAAGATAGTCATCACCCCAGAAAAATAACTTTATTCAATTTCAACTTTTCATATATAAAAGAAAGTAGTTTTCGGTTTTTCCGTTTTTATTTCCTTTTCAACTGGAATTTTTCCATTTTCTTTAGTTACTTGAAATCCAAAAATTTATTTCACAAAAGAAAATATCTTAAAAAGGAAAAAATTGCACAAGAATCATATATAGTAAGACCAAAAAATATGTTCGTCTTATTATATACCATATAGTTTCAGGTTTTTTCGATTATATTGATCCAGAAACCACAAAAATGATTTCGATTTAGCCTGTTGTTTCTTTACAACAACATAAAGGAATATGATGGCGGCAGGAATAAAAGGTATCCATTCATCTGCAACCTTATTTTATTCAGTTTTGATAAAATCAAATTAGGCCAAAGAAAGAAAAAATGGGAATAAAAGAGAAAAACTGAATTTAAAGACGATAAAAATTCTTGTGGATAGAATTTATTCAAGAAGAACAAAAAGATTTATGAATTTTTATTTTTATTTCAGAAATTTAAGCATCTAATCACCAAAATTCTTACTAAAATAATGAGTCTATACTTTCACGCCCCTACAAAGTCCATCGCTAAAGTTTAAAAAAACCAGAAATCTATTATAAATTACAGTTAAATTTAGCATGTTTCGTTAAGCCAAACATAAACTTAACGAAAAATGTTAAACTTTAGCGTTAAACTGTTAAACTTCAAAATAAACTGACATTTTCTTTCTATAGTAATTTTGAATAGATGGAGTATAAAATCTTAGAGAGCATATATCCTAAAAACAAATTTGAATGGCAAACATTTATTTCAAATGGAGATATTCTATTTTGTAGACTTTTTTAAAATAATAAAAACAAATGTCCGAAATGTATATTTCGGAAAAGTGTTCAAAGATCGAAGAATATATATCCAAGACAAGGAAATCCTTTCAATCCTTCTTAATCAACAAAGTTCATTACTTTTTACTCAAATCCTTTATGATAACCAAAAAAACCCACAATGCACCTACAAATTCGGGAAAAATATCAATTCTCTAACTTGAGCACTTTAGATTTCCGCATCACTTCAGAAATCTAAAATGCCAGTTTCGCACGGTTATCTTGTTTCATTAAAATTATATACAAAAAAGTATGTTTTTTCGAACTCAATAAACTTTAAAACATGGAAATCCATCAAAATCTCGGAATCGCATTTTTTTTACGGATATCCAACAAGTTTTCCCTCTGAGCAAAAGTATCAAGAATTTTTAAGGACGAAAATCGATAGAAACAAAAATTTTAAATTTTAAATTTTTCTAAATATAAAATATTCGAAAACGATATATGATATCCCCGAAAATAAATTAATGATAAAATATTCGGAATTGAATTTTTATAAATCTTAAAGATTAAAATAATCAGATTTATCGATTTAAGATATTATTTTAAGAAGAAGAAAAAAAAACAATTTTTTTTTCTTATCCAATTTTCGAAAAAGAGATTTTATATTTTAATAATTCAGAAGGCAAATCAATGGGAATTCATTTATATCCTTTTTTCTCGTACGTTGGAGGAGTTCGAAAGTAATTGGAACTTTTTTTGAAAAATTCATATTTATCATGTTGGGATATAAAGAAGTATTTCACCTGTTATTTACATGCCATTTGAAATATAGTTTATTATCTTATATCAAAGGCAAAAGAAAATGTTATAAGATTTTATGTAAATAGTCGTAAAGCTTTTGATTTTCAGGTAAACAACACCAAAATGAAACTATAGCTAATTTTAAATATCATTTTGAAGAAAAATAAGATTATGATCTCTATAAAAATTAATTTTTGGCAGTTTTTAATTTCATTATAATAAAAATTATTACTAAAAAATAATGTTATACAATTTTTTGGAGATAATTTCGCGCTCCATATGAAAATCATGATAACAATTATTATACATGCGTAAATACGTATGATACAGGATGTGCTAAAATTATTAACTTTATATAATTCTGTAATGAGTTCCGTTCTGTCCAATTCAAGAATTAAGAATAACAATTCAGTTACAGATCCTTATGGAATACTTCTAGTCCATACCAAAGAAAAGCTTTTCTCTTTTCAACATCCGTAAATTTAAGATAAGTGTAAGTTGGAATAATCAAATCTAAAAGACATCACATATGCAGAATTAACAGATTAAGTTGAGATTGGATTAGAATTTCGGTTTGTGTATGTACATGAATATTGGACGTCTAAAAATCAAGTTCATATCGAGCCCAAATGTCGAAATCTAGTACAAAACAAGTAAAAACCATACAAACACAAAACAACTCGTCCAACTCGTCCACATTCGCGTATATACCTATTTCTTTTAGCACGCAACTCCATTAGACTTTTTTCAAGACTTATTTTCAGTCGGATTGAAAAAAATTCTTGTGGAGACTCTAAAATTTGTACTTTTTTGTCAGTCCGACTGAAAATATGTCTTGAAATAAGTCCAATGGAGTCGTGGGATTATATATATCGAGCCAAGAAAGTGCGGTAGATTTAAGTCACTCCATTTAAACTCAATCTATAGTACACACATGGAGCAGAACCTAGATTATAGTTTAGATTCAAGACATCTTGTACTATATACCATAGTAGTGTCATCAATTGATAAGGACATTTAAATCGAAATAAAGAGTTGTTTAGAAAATTTAGTGCTTCAAAAATTCACAGAAAAGATGTAGATTTAAGAATTAGCAAAAAAAACTAGTATGTCTTTAAGATTCACCAACAAAATTGTTAATATAAATGAGTTTTGTTCCATATTGTACTTAAAATTAGCGTCCATGAAATAAAATTGCATTGAAATTTTGTATAATTTTCCTTATTTATTTAAGAAAATCATATTTTCGGTAAGAATTTCTTATTACCGCCATCTAATCTTAATTACTTACATTGTACACAAGCATACTATGTATATTCGGTTGAGATTATAAAATTACTTAAGCCAAAAATGTAATACCTTTTATATTCATAAAAAACTAAATAGAGATCAGTTTTTATCAACTAATCTACATAGTTCGAGATGATACATTGAAGAAAAGAGATTATTATATAATAACTACAAAAAAATTTGTATAATAAGCAAAATAAGTTAAATAATTTTATCTTCCAAAACATGATTATCTAATTAAGATATCTAATTGTCACGAATATATATATAGTGACATCAAAAAATGAGATAAAGATGATGTGTCCGGGATGTGTGTATGGTATATGAAAATTAGTCCCAAGATGAAATTACCTAAAGATACTAAAGTCATAGAAAATGGTGAAGATAATAATAATTAAGTGTATCTATTCTTTAAAATAAAGGTTTTGTATTAACAGACTTTAAAAGGTTTAAATATCTTTCTGGATAAGATTTTACGATATACATAGCTATATAAATATAGTTTTAATATTCTAGTTGAAGAAATTTAATATTGTAACCTCAAGATTTGTATGGCGGCGTCTTCATGTATATCGTGGCCATTATTTTAGAGGCAACCATATATGTTTATGCACGTGCGTTTAATTTCTATATTGTATAATTTCCATGAAATCCTTCATAGTTCGTTCTATATAGTTTTTTTACAGGGTTTGACGTAGTATTTTACAAATGTCCCGTATTGTCCCATATCTTGCCAATTTCAGTTATAGTGTTAGAATCAAAAACAGGCATTAATTATAAATATTTCATATGTGACATATAGCCAGAATTGTGGTCACGTTTACCCTCCGAAATGAAATGATGTAGCTTACTTTTCAGAGGAGGAAATAATGATTGAGATGAGATACACTTAATTGTGCCTTCGTTTGGTATGGTTTGTTTCTGAACATTTGCAAGGATGACATGGCTAGTTAAGATGTATAATTTGAATTAGTAATTAATGAAGAATCATGACACGTAGTCAAAGTAATGCATCAAAGACGACTATAGCTTAAGCTATAGATTGTGATTAATCATTTTTGATAATGAATCTTTGGCTTAAGGTGACAACTTAAAACTAAAACACACAGAAACATCACAAACAACAGAATTTTAGTTGTGAGAATTGAAAACACAATTGTGACAATCGAAAACTCAGTTGTGACAACTAAATTTCATGTTGTGAAGTTTCTACAACTGAATTTTAGGTTTAACAATTAAGTTTTCAGTTCTCACAACCAAAATTCAGTTTCGACAATTAAGTTTTCATATGCGAGTCCTTTTCAAACGCTCTTCTTCTAACTAAATTCCTTTTGAAATATCAATTTTCATATTTCAAATGAAACAACATCTTAAACATTTCAAATAAGAGTGAAATCCCTGTCTTTTTCAAAATATTATATTCTTCCTATTTTCCATATACATATTTATACATGTTCGTCATTACTTCCATATGTGCAAGTATACCATAGCATGAAGATTAATTAGCCGAAATTAGGTCAATGAGTTAAACTGGAGTCCAAAAGGATGATTCAAATAACAGCATCCTATTTCAAAAGATTTAATTCAGGTGAAAAATAAAATTTTCATAGACACGTTAAATTTTCTACAACATTTTATATTCATATATATTCCAGGAAAACTGTTATTTTAAAAACTACATATATATAGGATATATTTAATATATACTATATTTTCATGTCATATGTATCTTCATCATAAATAAGTGATGTGTCACAACCAGAGGCTAATTCATATACTCCGACTCCGTGTACTGAAAATTACCTTTTCTTATTTTAGAAATTAATATCCTTGCTTCTTATATTGTTGTTGGTTGATTTTATAAAGAAAATTTTCTTCTATTCTTATATGAAAAAAAAACACATTAAGAACATTGCTTTTATTGTTTGTAAAATTATTTTTTTTTAAAAAGAAAATGAAAAAAATTTGAAAAGAAAAGCTTTGTCGTAGCTTAGAGGAAATTTTATTTTTCTTGAAGCTTTTTCTTATATATATTTAATTTCAAATGAAATCTTTTGTTTAAAAAAAAATACCTTGATTTTTATATTCTTCATTGTTGTTGAAGAATTCCAAAAAAAAACAAAAAGTTTACATAATTTTTGGTATAACAAAGGTTGTCCTAAATTGACATTAAATCAAAGCTCAGCTTACTAACTTCTTTTTAAAGAAAATTTGACTAAATTGCCATTAAACTCCAGCTAGATTCAGCAAATATATGGTAAACGAGCAAATGGTAACTACAAATTTTTGAATAGACTTCTAGTCTCATATCTAGAATAGATAACAAGCTTCTTGTAAAATTAAAAAGTTCTTGTTTTCCATGCTAACACTTTTAATGAAACTATAGCTTTTGTTCTGTTCCGAAAGTGTTCTGTTTCTGACAGAAGTGTGCTGCCTAATAATAATGTATACGAGTAAATAAACATATCATGCAGGTAGGGCCGTATTTAGAATCTATAGAACTCTAGGCTGAACTTGTGGTGCAGGCCCTAACGCAAGGAAACCAATGCTGCACTTTCTACAATCTGGCGAATATTCTGATCATTTTTGGACTAATATATTTTACAGTTAAACAGTTTTTTTCTGTGGTGTGCGGGCCTGTTTGTAGTGCAGGCCCATAGGCTGCAGCCTAAGTTGCCTAATGGAAAATACAGCACTGCATGCAGGTTTATAAATTTGTGTATGCAATAATACACAAAAAAATTATATAATGCCATTTTTGGTGAAACTTTAAACTAGACATGCCCTGTTTTTACCTCGATTCTAAGTCGAATTCGTCATCAGTTACTTAAATTCAATCTTAAAACAATGTAATTTTAACCAATGTCTTTAAATTTAAGACAAGAAATTACTTCATATTCAAATTTCTGCTTGGAAATCAGATTATAATGTAATGTAATGTCCTATTTTACTTTTCAACAGAACCATTTTGTCCCAAATCAGTTTATTTTGAAAATTAAATTCCAATAAAGAATTGATTATCATATTTTATCAAAGATTTTATCCAATAATAATTGCAATGGAAATGGTGAGTTATAAGATTATATATCTTATCAAAAAAGGGTAATTGTTTATATTTCGTCAAGTTAAGAAGTATCGCCCAAATGAATCCTGTCCCTTTCTGGGAGCAATTAAATACTAGTTTACAGGAAAAACTGACCCAATTTTAAATTTCAAACTAATTTTTTTCTAAATATAATTCGTATGGGTCCTCACATTAATTTCAAAAACATTTAAAAAATGAATAGTAGCTTTTTTTTGTCGGAATAAATTTGAACTCAAGAATCTACTTTCAGGATTTTCTCAGAAAAGAACCTAATTTGCATTCTTTTCAATTAATTCCTTTGGTTCTTTTCAAGTGTACTTATATGCTTAAATACTTAATAATAGAACTTGATTTTTCTCCCATTATTATATGACTTTATTGTGTTAAAGTTTATTGTCCTTTCTGTAAGAATTAGCTAAAGTTTAATTCAGAAAAGCACAAAAACTCAAAATTCTATTCATTCAAAGATTTTTTTCATGTTCTTTTTAAAAAAAATCTCATAATTTTTAGTATATACTTGTTAAATGTTTTATATACTTTCATTAAGATTAGGTACTTTGAGGTTATTCATAAGTTCTACAACAACAGAAAAAAAGATAGAAGAAAAATGTTGTGGTTTTTCTGGAAATCTTTGACTTAAAGTCTTTTTGGTCGTTGGTTATTTTTTGTGAATAAAGTATGTACTTCAGTTACTCTTAAAAATATAAGAAAAAAAAAGAAGGACTCCTCAAAAAGTAACGAACCAAAGGAAAAGTTTCTGTGATGAGTGGAATTTTAATTCGTAACTAGTATATAACTAATACTATGTTATAATATTGTCGATTGAAGTATAATATTCTCGATGGTACTTTATATTTAGTTTTATTTACTAAACTGGGTCAAGTTTTAGTTTTAGTTTTTTTTTTAATTCAACTAAATAAAAAAATAATGAATATAAAAAAAAACTGAAGTTCTACTTAATTTATTAGTCGAAATTTACTATTAAACATTTTAATCCATCCAAAATAAGCCTGTAATTATAATTCTGGTAAATATAAATGAAGTTCTGGGTTTTTAAAATGAAGAACTCATGAATCTTGACATACAATTTCGTATATTTTAATGAAACAATTAATTTTTGGTATAGAAATATAGTATACCCGAAAATAGGACATTTTGGACTTCTCTCAGAGGTGGTATCAGGTAATTAAAATTATTTGTCATCATTGTTTCTGCAAAATTAAACTATTTCGACTTAGAAATAAAATATTAATTAGAATAAATTTTCTATATTGAAATAATTAATATCCCAATATTAAAATGAAATTTCACATTCATATATTTCGCCATATATACTCTTGTTGTGATCCTGTCCCTGTAATTACGAATTCATTTTGATATATAGTATTTCAATTTCTATAATATTCATATTGCATTTACATTCATTCATATTTACAAAATTTCAATAATATTCCGAGCAAATTATTTAGATTGGAAATAGTTCCTATTACCTTGTAATATCATGATGACTTACATGTTCAATATTTTAATACCCAAATTGTTGAAACTAATTATCGAATAGTATTGCTGTTAAACAATATTAATTATTATAAAATGAATTTAGATTCAGACGGAAATAATATTCATGAAACTATGATATGGTACTATGCTCAAAAAATATTGGAACTTGTTAAAGGACACACAAACTAAGTAATTGTTTATTATTCTGAATTTATTTTTCCATCTTTAAAATAATCCTCTCTAAGGTGACAAAACTCTTTTGTCAAGTTTTTCATAGTTTTCAAAGTAGCATCTAAAATTCGAATTTGCCAGCATAACCTTTAGCTTCTTTAGTGAATTTTCTTATACGATCAAACCTACTCATCGTCATTGACTGACTATGATTCAATAAACTATCGATTGAATCATAAAATCGAATATACGTAAAAAAAAATAACAATGAAAAAGAAAATCCACATGAAAAGAGTAAAATTTTCATTGCAAATATGAATATTAAATGAAAATTTAATATTTTCTATTCTAAAATTCTAGACTTTTTAGAATAATTGATAGATTATTGACCAAACGAAATCAGAAAAAAAATTTTATCTTAAAATAGAAAAGAAAAGAAAATTTGATTATAGAATAACTTTCTCTATACATAGATTTTGAATAATTTACTCAGATAAAAACATATTACCATTTGTTTCCGACGCATATAACCCGAATCTTAAAAATGGGAAGACTTATAATCGTATTATGAACAAATATTAGTATCTGTAATCTTTTCAAAAATCTTAAGGAACTAAAGGTTAGAAATCATCGCTTATACTAAAAGAAACAAGCATAGACCGAGCCTCCTCTTTATTGTCATTGTTGTTTGCCTTTTTTAGGAACAAAAAATCTTGGGATTATAGTGTATATTCTAGAATCTTGATCTAGATAGACCAAATTAAAACATGGGCTAGGTAAGAAATTGGGAAGTTTGTTTTGGGGCCATAAGATAGAATATCATCAGTAAGTAATATAATAGTGGATGGATTTTCATAGAGCTAGCAATGTATTCAATTAACATTGAAAGAATTTGAAGGATTTATGCTAAATATTTGCTAAATCGTAGAACTTTAATATCTTACTAAGTTTTAATAGCAAGTTTCATGTTAGAAAATATGTGAAAATTTTTCTTGGGCATTCTGGATTGTTTCATGATAATTGTTTCAGCAGTTTTGGACGTTTTTCGAGAACAAATAAACAGAATTTTATAGATTTTGACTTTTAAAAAAATGTAGTTATGATCCTGCAACACATAAATAAAAACTAGCTGGTTTAACCAATCTCACTATCTCAAACAGAGTTTTGGCAAAGTCCTATAAACTGATAAATATTATATATAGAGAAAGTAAAAAATATGAAAAACGATTTTTATCCTCTTCGAAAAGTAAATAAATCAGTTATCTTTTCATGGAAGAAACAGGAATCAAAGTAAAACCACTTTGATTTCTCATTTCCTTCCTTTTTATTCATCGTTGCTCAACCATCGAGCAAATTTCAAACAAATTATTGTTTTTTTTCTTGCCCGACTTTTATACTATATTCGAATTGAAAAGTTTTCGATTTAGTTAGTTGAACATAGTTTAGTCGTTCATCATTATATGACTTATATGACTTTTTAGTTTTCAAACGAAAATTAAAATTAACTTAGTCTCTTATTGAATAGAATTCTTTTTGTTGCATTACATCATGGACGAGTTGGCTGGAATGATTTTTTTTATTTAATTTTGTTTTTAAAAGTAGTTATTTCTTGAATTTTGAGAAAACATTGCAGACAAAGAAGTTGAGATCGTATTCAAGATGACCTGAAGTGAAAAATGTACAATTTTTCGATCTATCATCATTCTAACAATTTCCTACAATCGTATCTGATACAATATCGATCCTTTTCTTTTTCAGGATGAAAATTTTATCAACCGAGACAAATTTACTTTAAGGAAAATATGTTTTAACCAAATATTCTTATTAAAAAGAAAGAGGATAAATCGTTCCTCCAGAAATAAGGAAAAGACAAGTAAAAAATTAGAAATTATTTACTAAAATATTATATTCGAACCCTCAAAAAAAGGATAATAAAAGATTAAGATTTATCTGGGAAATCTGCAAGATCTGGCGGCATATTTTAGACAATCCATCAGGAAGGATTTCGCTGACAGACTTCTTTTAAAGGACAATGTGATCATAGACGACAGCTTTTAATAGTTTGGTTTATTGAAAATCATTAGCACCGATGAAATAACCTGAATACCTTGGTCACAATAATGTCTTTTTTTTTTCAATTGGATTTTAATATATGATAAAAAATGAAATTAAATACCTTTACTCTATCTAGTATGGAAATCATCCTTTGGAACAATTTTCCAATACCCAAAATCCTTCCAATTACCCTACTAGCATCGTCCCCTTTGAATAATATTGAACTGTAACAAATCAAAGAGAGGATTTTTTTTCGGGTGGGCGGTAATCGTCAAATAAAGTACCTGTATTTTAAAGGTACATATATTTTGAATAGATTGGGAGGTAAAAAAATTATTTCGCGGATATCGGATTTGGTTTAATTTTATCGCTATGCCATCGTTCAGAGCACCTGCCTTGCATAATTTATTTCCCAACAAAAAACAAAGAATTATATTTGGTGAACCTTGGCGTTTTTTTTTGGGGGTGGAATTTTATTTATGAAGTTATTTATTTTTTTATATATTGTAATTCTTTTTTTTTTTTTTTGTATGTAAAAGAATGGGCTATGAGCATGTCAATATACAAATTTATTGATTCTATACCTTTTTTTCTATCCTATGGTATAGAATACCAAGAAGGATATATTTTATTTTTAAGAAATCGGAACAAATTTTGGACAGTAAATAGAATACAGAATCAAAGGATCCATATTTCTATCTACTGTGCTTCCGAACAGAATAACAATAACGCAAAATTGTTTTCACTGATTTGATTTCGAGGGTATTTTTAAAAAGAAACGTTAGCACTTTGACCAGCCTGAGTGATTATGAGTATCTGATCTGGGATTCGAACCATAATTCCGACGTTCAAAGTTTACTCAGGTTTGGTAGAAAGGTAGTGAAGCTATTCTATAAATCGCAAAACTATTTAAAACTGTAGGCTCAAGTTTATGACGAAAATATAGAAGGCCTAAGCCCATATTCGGCTATTTAAGGAGCACATCATCATAATGAGATTAAAAAATGGACAATATTTCGATTTTAGTATTATGTACATTTTATTTTTCATTTAAACTCAATTCTAAAATCTCTGGTGTTTATTTTTATCAGAAGAAAACAGATTTTGTTTATTTCAGAAAAGGTCAATTTTTGGGAATTTATTTTATCTACTTTTTCAACTAATTTATTATCATCTACATTAAAATATAGAAATTTTGTTTCTTCTTATAATATGATGAAGCTTGGCTGGTTGGCTTTACCCTTGCCTCGTTTTTTTTCTAGTACAGCTTGTTGGCCATAAAATAGGATATATGTATGAACTTTTAATTGTTGACAGATACAAAATAAAATAATAAGTGTTTGTTATTATTAATTTACGAGAAATATGTAAAATCAAAATTCCATTTACATATAATCATAGTTCAACAACGAGTAAATAACTATAAATCTTTAAGGATATATAATCTTGATTTCCGTCCAACAAAATTCAAGTAAACTAATTACAAAACTTTATTATTATTATTATTAATTTTCATATTACTCGAATAATATTAGAACCATTTAAATTTTCCCATTCTATTTCCTTTCAAAATGGGATTCCTGTCGGTATTGTGTGTCACTTAATGTTTCCGTTGATTTTACAAGCAAAATAGCATATGGGAAAAAGCATAATATCAAATAAGTAATTTTTTCCTACTATGAGGCATTAATCCTTACAAGATTGTTAACAAAGTAGTAATCTAAAGCAGTGCTCCGGAACCTATCCTTTCCTGGAACACACCAAATTTACTCCCACACCAGTATAGCAACCATCGAAGCACGGATTTAAAAGAGAACTTCTTAAAATAGGCGTTTTGATTTCACTTGTTGTTCCGGAACAGAACAACATTTTAACATGAATAATAACAGAAAAAAAAGGAAACCAAGTTTTTCTACTAGTATAATTAGAAATTATCATTTCAAACTATTTTCTTTTTTATTTCTTGAAGGTAAATAGTCGAATCCTCAGAATCATAAATAATTGACAAACCACAGCATAAACGCCCGCCGCACACTTTACCTAGGCAAGCTCAACTACGTAAGCTAAGTTTCTCGCTGAAAGCAAAAAATTCAGGATTTGCATTGGGCGTCGCACACTTCAGTAAAGCGTTGAAACTACGTCGCCTGATCATGAACGACACGAACTAAGCTCTTTCACGTAGTTCAGACCTTAACTACGCGGGCGAGCTTCGCTGGCATCGCTGACAATAATAGCTAAGCTATGTAATTACAACGAGACTTGCCCGCATAGCTTAGTTCAAGTGTGTGGCGGGCCTAAATGCAGCAATTATTTAGTATTAGTGTTATATTAAGCTTTTCAACTGTTATTTCGGTTCTAAGTTAATAAATCTTGCATTCAATTCCTTCCCATTCCAGTCTGCGATGATTTAACTTTTCTTTTCCTGACAATAAACATGTGTGTGAACATTAGTAAGTGTTTTATTTTTTTTTTTAAGGAAATTCGTTAATCATTTGATTAGATTTTTGAAAAAAGCTTTTGATTTTTATTAAATTAAAAACTGAAAAAAAATAATTGAATTTTTCTTTTCGGAAAATGAAACAAAGTTTTGAAAAAGTAAAGAAAACTTTTACTTTGTATTTATTATTTAAAAAGAAAAGAGAAATGCAAATAAATTTCAGGTGGAAGAATAATTTAGTAAACTAAAAGCGTATAAAAAATGCTTGTTTACTTTTTAAGTTAAGTTTTCGTCTTCTTCGGAATTCATTAAATGAACTTATTTTTTTAAACTTTTCTTTACACTTAATTAACATATATTGTTTTTATTTTTAAAAAGCTTCTGGTTACCATATTTTTGTTTTAAATTTCTCTATTCAAAATATGTATTTTTAGAAATAGAAATCAAGACATATAAACTACATTTATAGAAGATTTAATTTCTTTGAAATCCAACGAAAATAGATTATCCTTGATTGAAACTGATGAGATGAAATTAAACTCGATTAACCTTTAAGCAATTTTATATTGAATATATATAAAGTATAATCGTAAATCGATATATAAATTCATTTCATGAAACAAAATATATATTTTTAGATTTATATACAACCATCGTCAACCGATGAGAGAAAAAAGGGTTTCAGAGAGCTTATGAATTCTTGTAGAAATAATTCAATTTATTGTTTTTGTGTTCACCAACAAAAGGTGAAAATATATTTATATAAAAATAGAAAATTTTGAAACTTGAAAGAATTCAATTTCTTAAAATAAGTTCTATTTTTTTTGGCAAAAATAGCAAATGAACAGGGATTTTGATATTTTGAATATCTATTTAACTGATTACTAATTTAAGGCATACTATAGTAACGTTATACACGAAAATACACATCAAACAACATAGTTTCGATTTTCACACGCGCCTAAAAATAGTCAATTAAAAATTTTTTTGATGAAAATTTATATATTTCTTGAAGTTGATATATTATTTTTCCCTGACATTATAGACAGTTTTTAGAGTAGTATATTTTTCTAATAATAACCAACCAAAATTAGAATTGATTTGATTCGAAATTGAACAAATTAAACGTAGTCCTTTCATTTATAAACGACCTTTTAAAAAATAAAAACAACGAAATCTAATAATGTAATAAATAAATTAATATAAATCAAATAATAAGAAGAGATCATCATCATAAATGAACCTTTAAAACTTAATTAAAAAATATTTTATTAAACAAATCCTTTTTCTGGTGGGACAGGTTAAATTTTTGAAAAGGTATATAAAAGAAAATATGATATAAAAGCACAGAAAAAAAAAGAAACGTCATAAGAAAAGCAAAAAAAACATTTTCTTAACCCGTTATTAAACCATATTTTCATAGTGTTTTGTGTACGTAAAACATAAAAAACGACAAATTTCGAAAGAAAGTAAAGTATTATAAATAGAAGGTAAAAATTAAAGTATCTCTCCTTTTTAGTAAAGAGTCTTTTTATCATGGCCTGCGGTATCATTAATGTCATTAACATTGCATCTCTTCAAAAATTCCATACCATTTTCAGGGCGTCCCCCCAACTTTTGATTTTATTTACTACACATTGAATAACCTAGTATAGGGTAAATGTACCAAATTGTAGTCACTTTATCAAAAAGTCCTTGTAACATTCAGCGGATATGTTCTTAAGAAGCAAGAAATTTTGTTTGACTATCAAGAAATAATTGCTCAATCCAGTGAAATAAGTGAAATTAGAAATTTCTTTTCATCATAACTATTTACAAGGACTTTAGAGAGTGGCCACGATTTGGGGACATCGGATGTAATGTGGTACATTTACCATATTTTAGTTTTCTCACTACAGGTGATGTAAAATTTAACTTTTTAAGGTGTTTAAAATCGAAAGAAATGTATGGTAGTTTTTCTAATGGAAGTAAATATTGTAGGTGAGTATAAAATGAGTTCAATAATAATTCCCAGCATGTTGTCATGAAATTCACATAAATTATTTTTTTCCTCATACTGTATACCAACACTAGTTGGGAAATGAGAAAGTTTTTGATATCATTTAAAATTGTTATTTTGATATCTTCTAAAAGTTACATCGTCTAAGTCGCCCAAGAAACTAATATGTATCAAATTAAATCATTTACTTTAATCACACCCTGTCCAACTTATATTGAAATATATTGCAATACACTGAATCCCTTAATGTCTGCATTTATGTTGTAGAAATAATAATAATAAACATTTATAATGTGTGGTTGGAAAGTTTTATTAAATTTATATACTATTTTTTTTTTTGCTTTTCGTTATGAAAGAGTAATAATAAGAAAACATTTTCTTAAGGTTGCACCTTGCAGGTGATTGAATTTTACGTTTTTCTTTTTAAACACGGTTATAAAATGATAAAACACTATAAAAACGGAAGAATTTTCTTTCATCATATGTGGCAGAATCATCTTTTCTTTTTTTTACATCAACAAACCTTAACATAACCATGACTAAAAGTATATATAGTATCTCTTCTTATGCACGTTTAACCAAGGGACACTAACACTATACACACAAGAAGAGTTGAAATTTGAAGACACACTTAAAATGGTAAATTTCTGGATGGGAGAACAGCATAAAAAAAAACTAATGTTAAAGGTTAAAGGAGGATGCTTAAAAAGGCTACAAGATAAAAACATGTTTAAGGGTTCAGAAAATTTGTTGTTAAATTTTTGATAGAATATAAAAAGAGAAATCCTTTCGTTTCGTTCCATATCTTCAAACAAAATGGTTGAATTTCTTTTTTCTTTATCTCAATTGGAAATCTACAGGAAAGGAACTATATAGTAATGAGAAAATCTTTCAAGTTGCAAAGAACAATACAAAAATATCATATACAGAAAAGGAAGAAGAACTGAAAAAAAAAAATGGCAATGAGGAGTTCGTTTACATCAATTTGTTGTTATTTTGATGTCATTACAGAAGGTTTCATCAGTTTTTTTTTTCTTAAAGGAATTTTCAGGTATTTAGATCTTTTCTTTCGTCCTCAAGTATGTGACTAGAAATATGCATTTTACATATAATATAAGATGTCTTAATATTTGACACTATCTTGAAACGATATTATATGTACTTGAATAGTGAGCAGGAAAACGAAATTCTAATGGGAACAAATAAAACTATTATTGAAATAAAAATATATTTGATTAATTGAATCATAATTAAATCAAGAACTAAAATCTTTTACAACTTAATTAATATTGTTAGACATCATGAAAAATTAGAAGAAAGTTCTTATTAATGTTTTCAAATGAATTAAAAGTATGATCACAAATTATTATTAGATTTTCCCTAAAAATAAGGATAATTTTAGTATAATAGTAGTTTTTGGAGCACTGGAAATGGACAATACGAAGCTCATCGATAATAGAGCACGACAAAAACACATTGTAAGCTGGAATCAAGATAATACCTGTCGCCAGGAGAAAATACTTGGCTGCCAACCAAGCAAAAGAGATCGAAAGAACTGCTAGCTCCCAGTAAAGCAAAAATTCAGCCCGTTGTAAGTGTCCTAACTGGGCACTGCCGACTTAATTATCAGTTAGCGTCCATAACTCTGATAGATGATTCTTCCCGCGATTCCTGCGATGCAGAGGAAGAGATAGCGGAACACTTTCTCTGTCACTGTACAGCTTTTCAAAATCGCAGACTCAAAATTTTCGGCAATCGGTTTATCGAACCAAATGTCATCAATGGGATCTACGCTTCATTGTAAGCTCCGGGAGGCTGGCCAATCCCACAATATAATGACTCATTCTACAGTGTGCATAATGGACCCAATTCGTGGTATAATGCCAATAGGCATTACTCCCAACATTATCAATCATGGTGAAGTCAGAACATTAACTATACAAGGTGGAGTCCAAAGTAATCAGGACTTTAAAAAAAAAACAGAACAAACGGTTTTTTCGGCAAAATCAATTGATTTTATTCAAAATAGTCTCCTTCTGCTTCAATACAGCTTTTTGCACGGTCCAAAAGCATGTCGAACGAGTGTTTTAGCTCGTTGGCCTGTATGGCCGCCAGTATGCCGGTGCAAGCCTTTTGAATGGCCTCTACGTCTGCATAACGCTTTCCTTTCATCGGCAAATGCATTTTTCCGAAAAGGTAGAAGTCGCACGGTGCCATATCCGGTGAATACGGGGAGTGGTTGATGGTTAAAATGTGATTTTTGGTGAGATAATCGGTCACAAGCGTCGATCGATGAGACGGCGCATTATCGTGCAACAAACGCCAACTTCCATCTTCGCGATATTCGGGCCGAACACGTCGAATACGGCGCACCAAACGCTTCAAAACTCCTAGGTAGAATACCGCATTAACGTTTTGACCGGGTGGAACAAATTCTTTGTGGACAATACCCTTGGAATCATAAAACCAAATCAGCATTGTCTTCACTTTTGACTTCTCCAGGCGCGATTTTTTGGGTTTCGGCTCGTCCGGCGCCTTCCATTCAGCACTCTGGCGTTTCGTTTCGGGATCATATTGAAAACACCACGTTTCGTCACCAGTCACAATGTTATAAAGGAAGTTTTTGTCCTTTTTGACCTCTTTAATGATGTCCTTCGAATGTTGAATTCTGAGCAATTTTTGGTCGTCGAAGCTCATTTTCGCACCGATGACACAAACATACTGACACTTAAAACGCAATAACTTCACTTTCAATAGATGAAATGTCATGAAATTCTCACAGGAAGTCGATAAAGGATAGCAGATTCTAACGCACCAGTCGACATATAGATGGCGCCACTAGGGGCGCTAGATTCAAAAAGTCCTGTTTACTTTGGTAGTATAAAAATAACATCTTGAAGACAACAAATTACTTCGACATTTATCTTACAAAAGATAAGTAAAATGTACAAGTTTTATTGGGATTGAACTAAAATTGAAATGTTTATGAATATGAAGTTTCAGTGATTCAAATAGTATATATGACAAGCAGAAGCAACCAATCTTAGTAGCACCAATTTATTTAATTTTTACAATCAAAATTTTTCCACAAAAATTGGGCCGGGATACAAACGGAATGTAAAAATACTTTTGATAATTCAATTTTGAAATAACAGAGTCCTTAAATAAACGATATAGTAATCGTAGAAAATTACAAAATTCATTGGAATTCATTCAAGTACATATTTTACTTTAATACAATATTATTGAACATAAATTTCAGCATTTAATCTATACAATTTTAAATATCAATGATAGTTTATCCTACTTCTGACACCGACATTATTTAATATGAAATTAATTAACTGTCTTCCAAAGAAAGATTATAGAAATTATTAAGTCAAATAATCCTTTTTATAATATAATATAAATAGTTTCTACTAACTTTCTTACTTCTAACTAAAGTCCTTATTGTAATATTATTACTATTTATTATTTGTCCTTAACTACTTGAAAGGGAAATCACAAAGCCATTTTTATATATATATATATTTTTTTTATTAATTTTATATATTTTATCACTTGAATGTCATTTCCACTGTATAAAATGAAAACATATCTAAAGTACATATACGACAAAAGCTTTCCTTTTTCGAAAAAGGAAAAAAAAAGAAAAGACAAATGTCTTTCGTTTTCGTCTTTATGAACAATAAGACTAAAAACCCATCATCACTATTCAATGACAGTGGTAAAATTCAGCTCCAGAATGTGATGGATACACATAGATATAAGACGGAAATATTTCCATTGTACTATATATATATGGAATCCTAGAATGTTTAGGAAACTGACGACAGATGGATACCAAAAAAAGAAAGAATAAATAAAAAATGATATAAAGATCGCGGGCTCGGGTATAAAAACATGGAAATATATAAAAACGATGTCACAAATTGAAGTAATAAGTCCCAAGAAGATTGATGTGAAATGTCTAGAAGGGCAATTACTTGTTTGATGAATGACAACAAGATTAAATGTACAATATGTATATATATATTCTCCATCCTATTCTATATATATAATAATATCGTGGGACCTTCATAGAAAAGCTTATGTTAATACTGATAGAAAGAAAAACCACCTACGAAAGATTTTAGCCTTTTCGCGAAATTTTTATTTATTTATTTTCTTGGGTGATTATTTTCAAGTGATAACAATTTATGAACGTGTGTCTCTTTTTTCCAGCGTTATCAAAAATTTAATCAAATTAATTTTCATATAAAATTCAATTGGAAAATTCTTTTTAAAATATTTGTTCAAATATTTCAGAAATTGGAAAATGCTTTAAGAAATGCCTGAGATATGTATGTGTGGGCATTTTCAATTTGGAGAAAAAAGGTGAAAAGATTTTAGAATCATTTTGGATATTATTTGATAGACCTAGACTAAAAATAATTCAAATATTTCAATTACTTTCTATTAGTTTCTCGAGTAATGTTTCTTCAATAAATATTTATACCAGAATTCATAATATGAAAGGATACGAATAGAAGGACATCATTAAATATGTGTTTTGATAACACTGAGTTTTGTTCTGTATCCGACTGGTGATAAAAGCTAAATCGATAATCTGAAACATTCGATTATATATCATTAAGTGAATTAGAAATTTGATAGATTTTTGGGAACAAATATATTTGTTTAACATTGTACATTTGATACACTATTTGTTTTGTAGTACAAACACTAGAACCAATTCAACGGCTGCGCCAATATTAACTTATGTTGCTGACTATCCAAGAAATACAAGAATTTTCGATATAGTTTCTTTAATTTTCTAGTGAAACCATTTCGAATGTATTCTTTAAGCAAATGTTTAACAATTTTCAAAAAATTCATTCATACGTATACGTTTTGAAGCTAAATTTTAGATTCTTTTATATACTATTAAATGAATGCGAACTAGCTTCTTAAATTACCATCGAACATATTTTTACTCATACTATATATACAACAATATATGTTTTGTACAAAATTATAGAAGCATATTGTATCCTAGCAATTAATGCCCTAATTAAGGAATAAATTCTTGGATATATGAACTTGTCCTCTCCAACCCTAATATAATGCCACAAAAAAATACTGAATTACCAATAAAATCTTTTGTATCTTTCGTTTTTTCATTCGAAAATCTTTACTTAATTCATTGACGTCGAAGAAGAATTCAAGGAATTTAAAACATTCGTATCAAACTTCGTATATCTAGAACTTAGAAAGAAAATGTACGTTACTGTGCTACATAGTTTTAGTGTAGAATAAAAATAACACAAAGTATTATATGTAAACTGTATATGTATGTAAAATTTTGTATCCAATGTTAATAGCATATAGTACTATATCTCGTCATTTAATGTATACTAATTGAAGGATTTACTGGAATCTTAAAGAATGGCATTCTATATAGGGTCAGTCGAATTTACTATACACTCAATTTGGTAACTCATTAAATGTGAATAGTTTCATAATAAACTATTATATACCCTGGAACCTAACAAAACAAAAAAAACATACCAAATATTTTAATCTTTTAAGAATATCTTCTATGTCGATTTAGTTTATATTATCTAAATAATGGAATATCTTACACATTATTATAATATTATATCTTATATATTTTCTCATTTTTAAGTACAGTGTGAATCATAAACTTAACATTAGATAAGCTTCTACTTGTAGAAAATGAAAATCGGTAGTATAATTACTTAAAGGAATAAGACTCGAAAACTAATAAGCCGATTTTAATAATATTTGGTAGATGTGTAGATGTCTTTCCAACACAAAGTATAGGGTAGTTGGATTTTCGATGGGAGTTGCAAAGGAGGGAAGGGAATATAAACATGTCCCTAATTCGGCCAATAGTAGTCAGATTTTCATGAAACTTGGAATGTATATTTTGGATAGGCTTACTGAAAAGAGGGAAAGGTCACCATTGAGTGGGGAGGTTATGGTGATAAAATATGAAGAAGAATAAATTGATTTATTCTAATTCCTAAAACATCGTAATTTAATTTTCTGCAAAATACCATTTAAAGGATTTTATGTTTTTCGATTTATCTATTTTTTGGAAAGTAAAAAGATTTCAATATGTGTATAGAAGAAATATGCTAAAAGTTCGACTCCCTGTCCCAATAAAGGTTGGCTAGTTGGTTGGTTATAAATAAAACGCTATTAATTTTAACATCAAGTTATGCAAGACCTGTAAATAAAGATGATTAGTTTAATAATTCAATTGAAAATAAATATTGAAAGATTAATCGATAAAAAAGAGGTTAGAATTACCTCTTTTCTTTTCGAATATTCGATAGAATTAGGTACATATACTGAAATTCTTGTACATAAAAACCTTATTAATAAGTCAAATCGTATAGAATTTAATTTTCCTGTCATTCAAAAAGGAAATTAATACCGTATAGATTTGATTGTCTAAAAAACCCAGGAATATAGTAGATTTTCCATTGATTTCATTATGTTATAAACTTCTTTTTTCGAGCTTTGACATTCCAAATTAATATTGGCATTAATTGAATTATTTATTCTTTGATAAATTCAAAGAGTTAAGTATATTAATAATTAATATATTAACGATTATAATAACTAGTTTTGTCTAAAAAAAAGTTGTGGTAAATGATGAAGAATTGTTCAAAAGGTATAGTTTTAGAAAAATATTTTGTTACGATATAAACAGGAGTTTTTCAAGACTTTCTACTATATTTAAGGATGTTGTTCCAATACAAAAATGTCATAAAACAAGTCAAGATTTGGTGAAATAATATAAGAATACTTAATCACTGTGTTGATATTCAGTTTTACATTTCAAAACTTTAGCGTAATGAAAAACTATAGAATAAAATAGTATATAATATGATTGGGACTAAATAGAATCGACATCCCAAAATAACATTGAAATACTTAGAACTGATTGAAATCTGTACAACGTAGATTCATAGGTTTTGCATTAAGAGATCTTCCTTGGAATGACCCTTTCCTACTACCCCCGTATTGTGATAGATTAAAACTAATTGATCTGCAATCCTTAGAAAAGCGTCGTCAGGTGGCCGATATTGTTTTTGTCCATCAAATTTTCAATGGCGCTATTGATGGTCCTTTACAATTAGAAAAGATGCCGCTAAAATTTTGTACCACAGAACGGATTACGGGAAAAACGAACCAGTTTCTCGAATGGTATGTGCGGTTAATATAAATGCTTGTAGTTTCTGTCTTAGTAAAATCAATTTAAAGAAGCTTTTATATAATTTTAATGGTTGAAGTAAGCAATTTATCAAAAAAAAGAGTTACACTCTTGATGTTATAGTACAAGAAATGTCTAAAAAAAACCTAACGACAATGAAATCCTATTTAAATATGCTTTTGAATAAAAATTCCAATAAAATAATTACCACTTTTCCTTCGTAATTCATGGATTATCAAATTTTATAGAGAAAATTTTCTCAAAAAAAAAAAAAACGAAACCATTACTTTGTTAAGATTTTCTATTCTATTCTAAAATGCCAAATCATAATAATAAACTTTAAATAAAATCCCCTTTTTTATAAGCTTCATAAAAATCCATTTTTCTTCAATATCGAAAATTTTTAAGTAAAAAAACCATCTGGACAATATTTTTTACACCCCAAAAGAAAAAAAGGAAACCTTTTCACACTACATTTCCAACTTCCCAGTCCTCCATCAATATTCCCTTCCAAAAAAAATGGAAATTTCAATTCAAAATTCACCAAGAAAAAAAATATGGAAGAGATTACGACTATTGTAAAAGCACCCATCAAGCATTCTGCACACAGTTAAACACCTTGGTACATTAAGTTTTCATAACTAAAACTCTAAAGGGATACTATTCAAAAGATATTTGGTTCAAATCCCTTTCATTTTCTCCATTTTTTTTTTTGTTGATGCTACATGTATTTGCAAAGATGCTAATGTACCAATATTATGGATTAAGGATATATATATTTTATTTTATTTTTTTTTTTTTGGTTCCAACAAGTGCGTCTATTTCGTAATCGCTGTTCAACATAATCGTCGTTTTTTTTTGTTCGCCTTTTGGACGACTTGAATAGCAAGAAGAAGAAAAAGAAAAGAAAAGGGTATGCTCTGCATAAACACCTTATTAGTTTCCCTTTTATAAATGTACAATTTTCTTTTTTGTCACTTTTCTTTAGCCCTTTTTCATCGAAAATGAAAGAATACGCTCTTCCAGAGGACAAGAGTAACAGGAACAACCAAAATGATATAAATAAGATTTTCTGATCACGTAGTAACATTTATCGTCCTTAGAATAAGAAAAAAAGGGCACATCTTAGTTTGAATCGAAAGTATATGCTTCTGCTTTTTTTTGTAACATTTCTATTCCTTTAAATGACAAAATGCGACAAAAAGAAAAAAAATAAAAAAACAGGCGAGAATATCTTTGATAATATGTTGTCCCTTCTTTTTGCATCTTGATTATATACCTGCTAAGAAAATTTATGTGCCTTTTTTTTTGTTAATACACATATAATCAAGTGGCATGTATGTTAAGAGTGAAGCTATCTATACAATCCTTAGAATTCCATGATGACTTCACGTCTTCAAAAATTTTGAAGCAAAAAAAAGAATCGTCCAATATCTTTGCCGACCAAATATTTATCTCCTTGCTCATTTCACCTTAAAATGGAAAGCACAAAAAAATGAGAACTTCAATAGAATGCAAAAAGTCTTAAGAATTGGTGAAGAGTGAATGGGTTTTTTTTGGCAGCTTTATTAAAAGAGTTTCTACTATGTCAATAAATGACTTTCGCATATAAGAAAAGAAGAAAAAAATAGCAGAAAGATGAAGCAAACAAAAAATTCTATCCTTATTTTACTTCTATTTGGATGCAAAAAGGGATCGAAAGGAATTTAAACAAAAACTCATGAAATCTTTCTACTTCTTTTTTTTTTGGTTATTTCTTCTATTTTTATGAATGTCAGAAACTTAATTTAGAAAATTCATGCCTTTTTCTGGGTCCATCATTTTGGTTTTTTTAATGTTTTTTCTTTTTTATACCAAAAAAGGTTTAAGTTTTGGACGATTTAAATGTTCAGTTCTATACAATTTTTAAGTATTTCAATAGGTAAAACCCAGCCTAGTTAAAGTATCTAGTTCTCGATATTAAAGACTGTGACCCTATATATTTAAGGACCAGTACTATATCATATGGGCTATCGACAGCGACTAAATTCTCTAAAATTTTTTTTTTAGTAAATAAAAATTCTATTTAATATACTGTAGAACTACGTCCAGTGTACCGCAGTTCTACATTAAACACTATTAGAAGTGTTAATAACTTGGACTAACTAGCCGTGGCGCCCTTTCAAACGATAAAGTCCGAACGTCATCTTCGAATGCTCAAATGAGATTGCTCTCCACTACATATTCGACCCCCATTATCACCAGAGCTAGCTGCATCCTCTTCTTTTAGAGGCAGAACCCACCTGCGATCCTGGCTATATGTATGAGAGGAGATTTTATCTTATGTCATATAACCGAAGAGGATCTTTTCGTTCTACAATACTATAAATAGTGTTTTCCACCATGTTTATGTTTAAGAAAAAGACTTGATTCAAATTAACATCTCATAAATTCGCTGACCGCGAACTAAAATAATAAATTCGGATTCAAATTCTCGTTTAATAACCGCATTAAAAACAAGTAAACTTCTCACCTGGAATTCCCATTCTCAATTTAGCTTCATAAAAAAATATGATAAGATTCGATATTATTTTCCATTGCTGGAAATTATATGCAAAACTATAACAAAAAAGGACCTTTTTTTAGTCCAAATATTACGAGATACAGATTAATTTTTATAACATCATAAAATTGTAATACCTTTATTTAATATGTGATATATTTTTGTTAGTAAATATCTTAATCGATATCAATATTTCGTTTCTTGTTGTTGGACCTCTTATTGATTTGTCCCTAATTCAAAATTTATACTGATTTTCTTTTCTTTTTTTGCGAACTGTTAACATATACAAAAGTTAAATGTCGTATGTCATTATTATGATATGGATTTCTATGCAAATTTAGAACCGCAAACATTATACCCAAAAAAAAAGGTCCCTTTTCTGAAAAAGAAAAACGACGTACCAAATGTAGATACAGAATACATGTCTGTAGTATCATCCAAATGTATTCATTTGTTTTTTGTATAATTTGTAAACAGTCTGTAAGTGAATACGAATACTTACATATACAAGAAATATTGAAATGATTAGAAGCATTAAATCACTAAATAATTGCTAAATCACAGCATATCATAACTATTATAATATTTAATAGAGTTCATAATGTTAAAAAAATATGAGAAACTATTACTTTTAGTGACTTCTTTGCTTTCAAATGTATTATACATCTCAGAAAATAAAGTAAATCCTGCAGTTTCTTTATTGCGCTGTCAGGAATTTACCACCAAAATCTGGAATGGTCGATAAAATTCGCTATTATTAAAATAGAACGAGCAGTTGCAACATTAACCAGTTACTTACTTATTTCAGCAATACTATTCTATCTACTTTTCGAAATATTTGTGGTAGTGATCTTTTGAAATTGTAAAATTAGATTGATCTACAGATTGCATGGATGATACAGAGTGCAAAACGGAAAGTCAAAATAGACTTTAGCCATGCAGGCACGAAGGGTAACATGTGGATTTTACTGCACGTTAATCGATGAAGAATACTTTAGAAATTCACGCACACCATGGAGAAGGTACAGGAAAGCCGGGCCCATTGAATTTTATACTTATTCTAAAAATAAAACAATACAACATTTTATTAACTAACATGGTTAAAGAAATCCTCATTTCCACAGATGAAGAATTTGTTAAACAATTTCGCCCAACAATCTTGAAACTAGAACCAATAAGAACCAAATATAATCGCACATGATATAATAGGATAATCGGAGCAATAATGAAAATGAAAAATCTTAAATCTTCTAGAAAAGAGACAACATAGCAGCATAAACCATAGCATAAACTTCATCTTAACGCGAAAATAATATTCCCTCAACGGAATTTATCCAGTTAAATATTATCCAGTAGTTTTACAATTCTTTTCATGGATGGGTTGGTCGTCTCCTATACAGATATACTATATGTAACGTCATCAAATTTTTCACCCTCTTGAAATTTGATGTTTTGATTACTATGATGAAATTTTTGAGCACTCTAATAGAATTTTTACTTCATTTCCGTTAAATAAAACGTTAAGTAAACGTATCCTATCGTGAAAAATTCTATACCGATATGCTAATCAATTTTCAATTACAGAAGACTTCCTTATCGGATTAAAGAATTGAATAGGAAATAAGCGAGAAAAAATGTTTTTTTTTTTTTACCTCTGATCAAGTATGATGTATAATGGAAATTTTTAGGATAGGAAATTATCAAGAAAATTTTCGCGTAACGTGCTAATATAAATCGATGCGAATGGATGCAAATAGCTGATTATTAAACAGGGAGTTGAACATCTCTAGTTTTATTACAAGTGTATTCATCCCATTCATATAGTGAACAGAATTCTTAGGATCCCTAATGTGTCGCAGAGTTGAAATTTGAAAATTTAAACTGACCTGATATATGTACTTCCAGGAGTAAAAATCACATTCTCTATATTGGTTATAGGAAAGAATATTTAAGATAGAATAGATCTAAATACATATACGTACAAAGCATCCATCTTCAAGACACTACAAAATTCATAACACTTCAGTGGATGCTTCCTTGTTTAAAGACCTTCGCCTGGAATATGTTTTACATATTTGTGTCTATCTCTAAAAAAAAATATTCTAATAGTTTGGTATAAAATTCTCAAGAATAATATATTAATGTACTATGTTCTTTTTCTGCTCTTTTTTTTAGGTTTTAGGTTTAGATACAAATCAAAATTTAAATTTTAACCTTTTTCCCTTAAACACACGATTACATACTATACACACACACATTTGCAACATGTTCATATTATAAATAAGGATTTAGAAAAAGATCTGAAAGTAAATTTAAAGATGTTTAAAAGTTCAAAGCCGTTTTTTATTATCTTATATTTAATAGGCGAAAGGGGCACGTGTCGAAGGTTACTATTTAGCCCTATATAAAATAGATCTAAAAATCAAGACAAATTTTATGTTATTTTAAACCTTTTGACAAATCCATTTATTGGCCTATGAAATTAATAATTTATGTATTTAAGAATTGTATTTAATCCATATTATATATTGAAAACATTAGAATACCCCTTTTCTTATTTTATTTAGAGTAAAGGAGTTTTTTTCGTATATAATAGATAATAATCATTTTATTTTACGCTAGGCTGTATACAATTTCTGGACGAAAAATCAATAATGGAAAATTAAACTAGCTTAAGAAATTTAATTGCTTGAAGGATTTATATGTACATAAAGGGATGCAATTTAATAAATCAAAAGAAATCCCCTTTCGGTTTTGAAGATATATTCGTTTGGCATTAAGTTTGATCAATCAGGATCAATTTTATGACGAATACGGGTATGGTGTCAAGACTAAGATGGCATATTTAAAATCAGTATCCAGAAATCACCACTAATCAATCAATGTCTTTTCTTTTATCTAATTGCGAGAAATCTTTAAAATAAGATTTCTTTCAAAAGAATATGTATGTAGAGTGACCACGATCTTACAGAAAGATACATGTCTTGATAACTTTCGCGATGCCTTAAGAAATACTAAATTAACACACTGTTCTCTTGTATCCCACCCAAAACGTTCAGACTGGGCAACTTTCCGCGATTTTATCTAATATTTTCTGTTTTGTTTACAATATAAAACCCATTTCTGTCTTCAAGTTGTTTTGAATGAATATTTATGAAGCTAGAGCACATGAAAATATAAATAAATACTAGATTTAGAAAATTACGAATAGATTTTAATTTGAAAAAATATCTAATAAATAAGAAAATAAAAAGATTCTTCGAGAAATCGGAATCCGGAATTCTATTACGAAAACAAGATTTTAACATATTCTCACCCAATCTCCAATATATGGCAAGAACTTCTACTATTTTTCATAGGGAAAATCCAAAAAAAATGGACATTTTAAATAAATTTTAATTTACGAATTTTTACCATCTTAAGAAAGAAAAAACCAAGACAATTTTCTACGCAAAAAAACTTCTTTTTCTTCCAAGAATTTAAACCTTTTTATTTTATTTTTTTTGGTGTCCTTGTTTTTTTGCCTTACACAACCAAAAAAAATTACTCCTTGTGAAATTCTTTAATTTTTCCCTTAAATTGAACCGCATTTCAACCGGATTTGAATAGGCAGGAAAAGAAAAAAAAAAAAAAGAAAATGACTAAAACAACTCCGGCATATAGATTTTTATTAAAAGAAGACCATTTAAAATATAATATACTATATATATACATGTTTAAGTATAAACTTTTTATACTTGGGTGCTAAAATCTCAGCTGTAATACCTGACTAAAATTTGAATTGAGACTTTCTGGGAAAAAAAAGAAGAAGAAGTTTGTAAAATCTAAAAGAAAGAAAAAAAAAATACAAAATTTTATCCTAAAAATTATATAAACTACGTAAACATGAACCTAAATGAATATATCCTTGAATGAAAGTACGCGGAATTTTTACAAAAGAAGAGGATGCGGAATACCAATTATTTCTGTATCTTAACCATATGGATGGGATATAAAAGGCTAGTGAATCTAACATAGACAAAATAAACTAGGTATTAATAATTAGATAATAAAAATCTCGGAAAATACTGCTATTTTCCGGGGCCAAAATGTTTACAACAAATTGTGATAATGATGAATAGATGACAGGTAATATAAGTATTCTTTCTGATCTATAATTCCTAATTTTCGACAATATTCTTCCTACAAAAAAATTGATATCACATTCTTATTAGATCTTCTCAATACGTAACAGCAAAAAAGGTAAGAACCAGTCACCATGAGTAAGCTACAAACCAGGAAGACGAGCAAATATCATGAAAATTGAGACTAAATAATATTTAAATTTTTAAGGAGATGTGATATTTTAATATTATTCTTTACTAGCTAACCCGACAGACCTGTCCTAAGTTCAATAAATTTGTTTGTATTCGCTTTGTGGATTTATAAAAAGCTATTGAAAATGTGTAAACAAAGTAAAAATGAGAAAAAAAGCGTATTTCTGCTACTAAAATCCCATTGAAGAAAAGCACTTTCAGTTTTTCCCGAATTTTCCAATTCTCTAGGCAAATTTTCTGATTTTTCTTTTCGTAAGAACCTTATTCGGACGACTACGACCATTTTAACAAAAAAATAAGGGAAATCGGTTCAGCCGTTCTCAAGTGATGCGCTTACCAACGAACAGCATTTAAGCATTTAGCATAGAAGATTAAGATATTTTTGGTTCTCAAAGTCTGATACACATTTCGATTCTTAGCTTTCTATTTCTATTTGATAGAATCAGTACAACCCATCATGACATAAAATCAAGTTTTATAATATTTAGTCTGAAGGCTATAGAATTTCTCTAGAAGTCTAGAAGTTAAACAATTGTTAAGCTTATCATTGAATATCATACTACATGAATATGTACGCAAAAGAGAATACTTTTTAATAATCTTAATATTAGTCCAGGACCACGACAAGGCCAGGCCTAGACCGCAAAAACTTATCTTATATTCCAATATTCCAAAATAAAAAAAAAAAACAACTTTATTTATAAGAATCTGTAAATTATAAACCTGGATTCGTGGAAAATTGGTAGTTGTATAGAGTCACAATACTGATAAAAATATATTTTCAAAGAAAGATCTAATACACAATTCTTTGAAAATATCTTGAAAATCTTATCCTCTATATCCTTTCTTTAACTTACAAGTTTGTTAACTTAAAGAAGGCGCAAAAAAAGAACTTCAAAAGAAACACACATAAAAGAAAGTTCTATAGTAAAATCCATCATCTTAGATTTTCATCTTAAAATAGTTTAGTTTCCATGTTCACTCTTTTCAAAGCGCGGTATGAATCTTAAGGAAAAAAAATTACAATAAAAGCAAAAAGAACATGTCGGGCGAAATAAAAAGAAAAAGTTTTCGATATTGTATAGCAAATAAATACTTCTATAAACATTCTTATCGAGATCCAAATGTCGAAGGAAGGAACGCAAAAGAAAAAAAGGGATATGAAGAATGCGTATCCTAACTAACAGAACCTAAAATAGCAAGAATGGAAAATAAATATAGTCTCCAAAACAAAACTATATATAAATAAAGATTTTTCAGAGATGCTGGTGAAGAAATTTTTTACCAACCAAAAAAAATACATCAAGCAACAACAAAAATATAAGAAATAGTATAATAAGAAAATCCTTTTTTGTTGTTGTTGTTATTGGTTGTTAGTTTTGTGAAGTTCTTTATCCTGATCTATTTATTTTTGGAAGTTTTTCTACAATACTGTTGTTGTTATTGTAATTGATGATGGAGACCACCATTTGGATATACTATATACACATATTCACCTAATATTTTGGGTACACATGTAGTCTTTCTCCATCTTTATATAGTTTTATTTGAATGGCGCCAAGAAGTTTTCAAAATGATAGGCCATTTGTTATACTATATATACGATCATATTATCAGAATAAAAATATACAAGGAGATTAGTGGGTGTAACTAATATCGACAACTTAAAGAAGGCGGACAACAGTGTTTTTCTACTTGGTGGACCCTTTTTTTCTTAGTACAAGAAAACATATGATTTTGGTGGGCGACTATATATTGTAAAAAAGTAAAAGAAACAAATTAAGAAAGATTTATTTCTTTTACTAAACTCTAACTAAGTAGCTGAACTGTTAACTTTAATGATCGAGAGGTATTTTATTGTCATAAGAAAGGTTTTGTTCTTGTTTTTTTTTCTTGTGTTATAATTAGAATCTAATTAGCGTAAAAATATTGTTCTAATTAAGGCTAGACTTGAAGACAAGTAATGGAAATAAAGAAATATGTTTACAATTTAATGCATTTAAGTGATAAAATATTGTCTAGACTGTAATTAATTGGTAAAAATTTTGAAATTCTCTAATTCGTACGCGACTGTATCAATGGTTCACAATTGGTGATCGATACAGGACGAACAGAAAAATGAGGCAAAATTATTTCTACATACTACCGAAGTATCTCTGCCATGTCGACGTTTTTACTGATTTCGACTGGAAATATAGTGGAGTAAGAGAAGAATATTCTGAACAAATTTTCTATCCACTGCTGACGTAGATAGAGCTACAAATTTAACTTATGGGTGACAGAGAAGTAAACAAACAAATACATGCTGAAATTTCTATATATCAAAGCACAAATGCTAGAAAAAATTAGAGTTCTAGGAGTTTTGTAACATCATTAAAAAAATTCCATTCTCCCTCTGCCTAATACATTTTTTGCTCTGAAAATTGTATGTCCTCCTTTGCACTTATTGCCACGTGAATTTTATTTTGTTTTTTTTTAATACTTGGTTCTGATTGGTGTAATGATTTATTCGCTAGCTTTGGGCACTTTATAATTACTTATATTTTGATAGTACATTCAAATTACTAGAAAGACTCAAATATGCTTCGAAACACAATATTGTTCTGCTTAGTCATAATTATAAAATACGGAATTCTATCTAAAAATTTAAATTTCATCTTGAAAATCTTTAATAAAATCTATAAATCTCGTTTTTCGTTTTTATGGGTTCCATTAGTGACAAAACACTATTTTCGATTAGATTTGTGTGGTTGAACGTTTTTCTCTTTTTTTTAAAGTAAAATCTGTGGTTTTTCGGTTCCGACATCATTCCATCCACCCAGAGTGAATGTCAATCATAATTCTATTTTCATAGGAAAAAATCCAATCATTGACAGTGACTATGCTTAAAATTCCAAGAATATGAAAAATAATCGATAATCATTTTTGATTTCTAAGAAGAATCATAAAGAAACTGACAACCGACATCGTTTTCTAAAATTGAATATTATTAAAATATTCTTGTTGCTTACTGGAGAAAAAGGAAATATACTTATATGTATATAAAATATGGGAATTTTTAATATGGATGTCAATTTTAATCTTCAATTTTTTTAATTAAGAAAATTAGAAAAGTTATGGATTTAATCTTTTGAGAAATATTCAAAGGTATAAGAAAAGCTGCAATATCGAAAAAAGTACTGTAAAAACTCTATGTTATATTACACCGACCTAAACTAGAGAGTTCCAAGTATGGCCAACTTTAAAGGTGAAACAGAAACTGAAACGAAACTGCGTTAAAATTCATATATGGTATACGATAGTCGAGTCCAAATTGGATTGACTAAAAATACTGTGTCTTGGTGACTGTGTGTCGGTTTGTCATTTATTTAATAAAAAAATTTATGCTTTTTATGTTCACAACATCCTTTGAACGATTCTAGGACAGTTCACAGAAAAACAATTCACAGAAAAAGAATTCACAGAAAAACAATTCATAGAAAATCGCGGCGACTTTCAAGACATTTTTTTCCGTTAACTACTTTTCTCTGAATTAATTCCTTTAAATCTGCAACACTTCTTTTTACCCCAACATTATGTGCATTAGCAGCATGGTTATGATCACTAGTAGTTTCTATAATTTCTCCAGTTCTTTTATTGGTATGAATTCTAACTTTGCATTTCTCCGTCCTATAATAATTATTGTACAACCAATAACATTTTTCTTTATATTCCTTATCGCGAATAAATTCAAACCCGTCAACACAGTTTATTTTTTTCGGTTTTTTCTGTGAATTTTTTCCGGGAATTGTTTTTCTGTGAATTGTTTTTCTGTGAATTGTTTTCTGTGAATTGTTTTTCTGTGAATTGTTTTGTGTGAATTGTTTTTCTGTGAATTGTTTTTCTGTGAATTGACTGGTTACCCCTTTGAACTCAATTTTGAATACATATACATACTCCAAATCCAAATTTCGATCAAATCTCTACATTTTCGATCTATCATCAAGTCAACGACATCACTCTCCAATGAACCAATCTTGATATTTCTGATTTGCATTCTTTTTAACAATATATTTCTCATAGTGTCCAGCTGAAAAGTCTGAGACCAAGCGACACAAGCAAGAGATAGCCCATATACATTTGAGGTATGGTATGCCGCGACATATTAGCGTCAATAACTTAGTTGTTGATGGTAACTAAATATTTTAGCTGTTAAAATAATACTTTTTAAAATCCATCGATTCTAAAATGACAATAATTTCAATATGAACTCAAGTATTGCGCGCGCTTCGAATCATTCCTGTTCTCAATAAAAATCGGAAGTAGAAAAAATTTCTTTTCCCAAATGAAAATTACAGTCGTAATGGATAGATTCATTGCCAAAATAAACTACCATCATCACCATCCAATAACCAATTGATAATGTCATTTTATAATCTCGAAATAAATGTATACCATTTAATCTAATATATCTATATATCCAAATTCCTCCCGCAAACAACCAAAAGAAATGAATGAAAAGTTCTAACATTGAGAACAAAATATACTAGCCTAAATCTTTTATTGCCAGAAGGGGTTAAAGTTTAATCTCCGTATAGAGACTAATATAGTCTCAACTAAATGGATTTTCCTGCATAGAAAAAATGAAAATAGAATGAGTAAATTTTCCTACGGAAATTTAGAAAAGCCAATATAAATTGAAAAATGGTTATATCAAAAAAAAAATTGGAAGAATTGGATGTATGCCAACGCGAAAAATCATTTTAAATAAATTTCAGAGGAAAAATGAAAATTATTTTACATTGAAAATTTACAATACTTTTATTTAAATAAATATAGAAGCTAAAAATAAAAACTAACTCGCGGAAATCATATTTAAATTCAATTCAATTCAAAGTTTTTTTCTACTATATTTTACCTTCTAAACATCGTAGCTTCTGTAATGAGGACATCCGAATCATAACCACGATACAAATCGTATAGAATTTTAGGAACATAACATCAAAAACGAATGTCCAGGTTAATAGTTCTGGCAAAATATTCCTGGTCTATGATATTTTTAATATAGAAATTAGGTCACTCAAATTCAAATGTAAATATGGATGCAACCAAAAAAGGTATTCATCAAAATTTCTCATACATAATCGATTTACATATAGTATTCTTTCATATACAAAAAAATTCCAGAAGAGGTGACTTTATGCATTCCTTATTTATCCATCATGATTTTGGTTTTGATGGCGGTGATTCCTTTTTTTCCTGGTTGTTTACCAAAAATACTAGCTCGAAGGAAAAAAATTATTATATTAAAAAAAGGGTGGTAGTGGTGGTATAAATGTGTAGTTCTTTTGGGTGGTGGTGAATAAATGGTGATGATCTCATATTAGATGACTTTTTGTTTGAGGGGGGCCTATATAGAAATCGAATGAATATGATGAATCGAGAGATTGTTGTAATCTCTCAATCATACTTCCGACGACATAACATTTTTTGGTATCAGATGGCCGTTATGGACACTCCCAGAGGGTATAACACAGATGTTGAAGCATGATTATTTCAAAATTTTTGGCTTATATTGTATTTAAGACTTGAGGGAATTTTCTGTCAATATAGACAACATTTTTTTCTTTTTTTTCCAAATTCCCATTTATTTGATATCACTACCCGTCCTCTGTTAATTCATTACTATTATTTATACTGGATTTTATGATAATATTAAGCTATTTTCGATTAAATATATATATATTTGTCGAAGGGAAGAATTAGTGAACAAAATTGGTTAGAATATAATATATTTCATTTTAAGAAATTGCTACTGTTTTCGATTTTATATTAAAACATTACGTTTTAAGGAATTGAACTTCTTAGTTCCTTTAAATTTGATTGAATGAAATATTGATTAACTCTTTAAGTTGGTGCCAATGTCGTAGGGAATCTCGGATAGATATCTTTTGTATATTGTATTGTAATGGAAGGAACCAAGACGAAGAAATGAATAAGATTTTTGAAAGTAAAATCATACAATATTTTTTTTACAACGCGATTTAGAAAATGTGGAATAAACGAAGTATATTACACATATTATTAATAATATAATTACACAACAGCCACACAGAAATGTACAATGAAAAAAAATGATGCAAAAAATGCATGCTGATAAATATTTATAAAATAATCGAGGAATTTTGAGTGGCCAGAACAAATTTTCGAAGGCAGAGAAACTATCACACAAGACCAAAAGAAACGCCGACTTTATTAGGTCCAGTTTTTAAATTTTCGAATTTGGAGGGTCCAATACAAAAAGTTAATTTTTTTAAATGTTGAACTCGGGTAACTCTTGGTCTAGTAGGGATCACAATCGGCCCATAAGGTGCCTGGTGTTGTAGCAGTACCCCTACTCTACCTACAAACCTACCTAAATGTTGAAGTTACTTAACTTTTAGTATGATAATAACTTTTGCATTATGCAATAAAGACTGCTACATATTTTCAAATGGAAGTTAAAGGTCCTAGGACAATAGTGTATTTTCAAATAAACACAATATGTTTTGGTTGAAAACTTAAAAATTCTAGAAATCTTTGCAACCTTTTCGATTTTACTAAATTCTAATAGAATAATAACAAAATAATTTAACAGATTACTTAGTCTTTTTCCGTTAAAGTGTCGTTCATTTTATGATTCCTGAACGCCTTATAATAACTAACTACTAGGTCCTTACAAAGAAACTGAAAAATACGTACAATTATAAAAAGTAGAACTTAAATTCCAGACCGCAGAATATCATCCGGCTTTACCAACTTATCCAACGAAGACCCATTCTCAATCTTTTCAGTTTTTTCGTTACAATTGATTTAACTAAGACCATTTACAACGCAAATCGGTCACAGATATAATTATTGCTGAGTGACTATCTATGAGAAAACCTCTTAAAGCTGTGACCTAAAAAATATATATTAGCCAAGAATAACATCCATTAGAGAGTTCGATGTAGAACGACCCCAATGCAATCAACAAATCCTTTTTCTTGTATAAATAAAATTTAGTTTTTTATTATTTATTAATTTCTTATACATAATTTAATTTGATTCAACATTAATAAAATTTAATTCAAACAAAATTAAAGAGCCGATTAATGGCGTAACGCGCATCTTATACAGCGACTAGGCTGTAATCTGGCAGCCATCAAAAAAAGGAAAATGACAATTTCAATTGAAATAAAAGTTATTCAATTATCATTTTAAAATAATAAAGTCAAGTAAAACAAAAATTCCGTTTTTTTGGGATATAACTTTAGAAATTGAACATCAAACATTTCAGGCTCACAAAGATGGTTTTGGTAATAGTTTGTAGATACTTTAAAAAAAATTCTTACAGGTGAAATATTTGAACTAAAACCGAAACTATTAGAAATTGAAAGGATTTTATATTTATTGGCGTTTTATTCGTTGGAATTAATTTGACCAAAGGTACACCCCCATAGAACAATTGAAGTTTAGTTAGCACAACTAAAAATTCAGTTGTTACAACTAAAATTCAGTTATCCCAACTAAATACTCAGTTCTCACAACTAAAATTCAGTTGTTACAACTAGCCAATAACTTCACAACTTTTCTGTGTGTATGACCAAATGTAAATTATTAGGTAGTTGTTCATTTTAATGACGTTTTCTAAGTTTTTTGAAAACTATTTGATGTTCTTCGCTTTCTCGGTTCTTTACAGAAAATCTCGCTTAACTAGAATATAAATTTATATTAGAAGAAAACCCAATATAGGGTCTTCACGCTTCCATTGTATGTGATCTTGTATTGTAGTAAAAGTTCTAAAGTGTGAAAAATGTCCACTGTGCAAGATACAAAAGATACAATTTTACTACGATACAAGATCATATACCACGAAGCTTGAATACCCATAATATATGAAACTTACCCCAAAAAAAGCTAAAGTTAAAAAGCCTTCCAAGATATTTATAAAAACAAGTAAATTTCTAAACGTATCAGAATTCAATCCATTAATTGGGCTTTGTTTAGTTTCAAATATATAATTTTCCTTAAAATGAAAAACCGATTTTCATGAAATAAATTCTAAATAATATTTTTGATAGAAATTCTTACCTAGTAACAATTTTAACAAAATATTTACAAGAATATCAGCCAAAAATCCTAAATGATGCCTGAACTATTCGACGTTCAATGCCTAAGGCCATATCACATAAACCTAAAAAAAAAATTTCCATTGATTAATTCTAAAATCAGAAAAGAAGTTTTTTTTTACCAATTCGCTTTTTTCAATTAACTTTATTTCCCTAAAATGTGTGTTGAATAATTTTGATATTTTCTGAATATGCAATTTAACTTTTTTTTTTGGCTGACCATTTAGAGCAAAATCGCTGTTGGTTGCGTTACGCCATTTGTTATAACTTATAACTTATTTGAATAAGAAATTTTTCAATCCCGAAACCACGACCTATCTCATCGAAAGCAAAACTAATAATGATCTGAAATAATTTAAACTATTGCTTAAAATAGTCCAGTATAACAGATTAACAGCTATTTGTATGAAATTTGTTTTTTTTTTTAATATTAAGGACGTGTACGAATAGTAACTAAATATTGTTGTCACATGAAAGGGTATTGAACGCTAATATAACAACCTTTTTGAAAAAATAGCATATCTAATATAGTAGGTGAATTACTTTACCGTTTTAGTTCATGGTGTTCTTTACATAAACAAAAATCCCGAATCATATAATAACTTTTTCAACGGTAAGAGAATGCTCATAGTCTCTCCAACCAACATTACCAGTTGCCGATACGTGTCAGCTACTTTTCTTGTCACTAATGGTAGAAACGTGCCAGCGACCAAAAATGTTAGCTACATGATATGTTCTGTGGAGACTGTAGATATGTTAGAAAGAAATTTCGAATGTTATAACCCATTGTGTCTAGTATAAATGTTACAAATTAATAATACAAAATGATGGGAAACAAGTGGACATGATATTTGTCAAGTCATATATATTTGTCGCGTTTTAATAAAGAATGATTAACTAATTCTCTTGATTTTTTCAGCTTCTAAAAATTATAAGTGTCTCTTACAGTGCACATATTAAAGTAGTCACTTGTTTCTGGCTCATTGACATGTTTGCCAAATAAAATAAAAAGCATATGAGTGTGGTCTAGTATCAAAAATTAGAATATCCAAAACTAATACCAAAGATATAAATGAGTAAATATATGTAGTTTCTAAAAGGCTTCCATTTAACATGAGCAAACTACATTAGATCTTATGGAAGGAACTTTTGGGAGTCTAAATCCCTTTCCAAAAGTCTTAATGTAAATTACTTATGTTAAATAAAAGCTTATTTGAATTTTCCACATCTTCTCTTTATTAATATCTTTGCTAATAATATTTGGTTGAGATTTTCAACTTCAAATGCTGAAAGTACACCTATGTGTTCTTGTTTGTTGAAAATTTTAGCTTTCCAAGTTTTGAAAATCTTAAATTGAATCATTAATGTATTACCTTTTGGTTTTTGGATAATGTGACTTTTGATATTAGACTAGAACTAGATATAATTCCTAGGAAATTACTAATTAATTGTGAAAAATTTGTTGCGGCTATTTTTTAATATGGTGAAGAAGTCGAAGTCGAACCTCGTTCAGAAAGGCCATCAACCTCAACTACTGGTAAAAACATCTACAAAATCAAGGAGCTTGTACTTTTCAATCGTCGATTAACTCAAAGAGACCTTGTAGACAGTATTGGTATATCGAAAGGATCAATACAAACAATTTGAAAACATGATTTGGGCTTGTCTTGTGTGTCTTATCGTCTTGTCCCAAAATCATTGAATTTATACCACATCTTCTTCTCTTGTACATGTCTTCTTAATTGTACCATATCCGATTTCTATACTTTATAAAAATATTTCCTAAGAAATTAAATAAAGTTTAACAGCCATCTATGAATTTAGAAACTTGACAAAATTTCGGAAAATCGATTTCGCACATATCCTAATTATTAAAAATTTAAAAAAAATTAAGTTTTCTTTGTTTTCATTATTAAATAAACTTTCCAAATTAATTAACAGCTAATATTTTTTTTTAATAAGTAAAAAATACTGTATTAAAACGTTAAATAAAAACGGAAAAATTTACTAATTTCATACAAAAATGAAAAGAAATAATCGAATAGTAACTAAGCAATTGCTTAGTTTTACAAATTTCACCCATATAGTAAAAACTAAAGGACATGTATATTTACATATCCCGCGATATATCCCCAATAAAGCGACACTTACAGTATATATCCAAAATCTGGCTGGAATAGACTTCTTATGGACTATAAAAGGACAATATTAAAGTTACTACTTCTCTGGATTACAAATATACTTCCATAATTTCGTTAAATTTCTTGAATTAGATAAAAGATTAATAAGAAACAAGAAAAACGATAACAATTCTTTCATGTATATCTTATTTCAAATAGAAGAACTTATCTATCTCCTCGCAGATATAAATACATTAATGTGTACGTCACTGATACAATACCATACAATATACTATCGAGTTGATACAACATCATCAATTTCATCCTCATTTTATAAAAGATTCTAAAAAAAAATTATGATTGAATAAACATATTATAAAATTGAAGCATTTAAATCCCTTCTGGCATTAGGATTCTCTTGAAATCCAATATCTTTTAATAGTTTTCATTTCTTATCATCATGACGCAAATGTATATACTGAATTGTCGTCCAAAGATATATATTTGACATTTAAAATCCATCGAAAAAGGAATATTTACAGAGTGTAACAAAAGTTATTAAACATCATTAAAATTTTATCATTTTTATATTAGACTTTTAGAAGATGGTACAAGTTATGTATTGTGACGACAATTCGACACAATCTTAACGAAATTATGATCGGTCTATTAGAATCCATTGAGTTGTTCAGAAACTTCGTGCTAATTCTCAAAAGTTGAAGTTGAAACACCTTTAAAGGTCAATCTCCTCACAGCCGACATCCAACGTCTGATGCAAGTATGAGATAACACTATACAAAGATTGGTTAAACAGAAAGGGAGAAAACAATCATCCTACAAATTTTATCGGCTTCTGCATTTCTGATTTCCCCAACTGATTTTCGATCTGCAGATGATTCCCCTAAAAAACAGATGAACATGTTTATTTATATGGAACTTCATCTGCAGGTGCATAATCTTACAATAATCCAACACAATACTGTCGAACACTACCAATTTTTCTAAATTGTGTGGGGAGATTCTGATGTTTTTATTCGATCAATCTTAGCGAAAATTGCAAAAGTCCATCTCTTTCTAGTTTCCTGATTTTTCCCGTCAGAATAGGATGTCGGCTGTTTGGAGATTGGCCTTAAGTAAAACTCACATTGATTAGTTTTCCCATCAACTTTTAAGTAACTTTGAGAAAACTGACCAGTATGAATGTAAAAACTGATGGTTTGTTAGTCAAACTTAACAATTGTTCAAAATTTTCGTGACCAATCAATCAGCTTTCTATCAAACACAATATGAGACCGACCTACTTTAAGTAAAAACAATTTTCGAGATAAATTTATCCCCGTCTCATTGTTCTCGTTTTCACGCATTGAGATTAAACACCTCTTCATCGTTCGTCTGCTAATAAATTCTTACAATACTTTGCGACTTTCCCAAATAAGAACAACTAAATTATCATCCTATGGAATAGTGATTTTTTCCGTACCCTGTGATACTTCATTTTGATATATTTAAGGAAAAAATTACACCATAGCTAAAACTTATGAATTTATTTGATATTAAAGCAATTTCCTAAAATCTTCTTAAGTAACAAATATCAAAGTCTATCTCTGTCTCTGTCTCTAGGAAGATAATGAAGATCACAATCTGTCGGGATTCTCTTGTTTTCTGGAATAACTCGCCCTCCCAACAATAACTGTTTTACTATACAAGTATAAATCATATACATTATGATACATTTAGTGTCCTTTTTTTTGTGTTGCCTACGGACTACAATATCATCTGCCAAAGTATATAAAAGGCATACAAAATGAGAATTTCATGATGATAGCTTTCAATTTTGATGACGGATAGAATATATAGAATAAGGCTCTGTCGCGATTTTAAAATTAAGAACGATTTCGTATGAACGAGTCTTCTTTTTTTATTATAGTAGTTATACTGGTTAATAAAAAGCTATCAAAGAAAAGAAAAAAAGAATTTCTAGTACCAACACTATCCAATATTTATTTGAAAATTCCCATCATCCAAAATTGATATTTTGGTTCATCTTCATTCCCCATCTTTCGAGGATTTATACTAACGGAAAAAAAATAGAAGAAATAAAATATCAAATTTTATATAGCTTGATATAAACTACTGAGTAATTTTGAAATCGCTTAAAAAGCTAAAAATCCCGTATCTTTAAAAGCAGTCAAATGATCAAAAAAAAAAAAAATGGGAAAAAATGGATCCACATAAAGCTTTTTTTTAGTTCCATGTAAAGAAAATATTTTTTTTTATCCTGTGGTAGTATACCCAATATGACCCGAAAGTTCTGCCATTTTGTGGATATTTAATTTGAAAATGTTATAAACCAATTTGATCGAAATTTAATACCATACCAAATTATCAACAAATGAATGAATGAATGAAGTTGTGAGATGAATAGATCCCAAAAGCACTCGCTCCCGGCACTTTAAACCATGAATTGGGTCGATTGTGCGCCCCTCGATTATATAGTAGTCCTTACATTCTGGAATTCGGCACTCTTTCACAGCCTATAATGAAGGCAGATATCCGACCAGCGAGAATTCTATTGACAGCATTTGGTTCCACAAAGAACACCTGGTTATTGACATAAGAAGTTCCCCGCCGTCTCTTCCGATGCGCCACAGGATTCGTATGAAGGATCGTCTGCTAGGTTTATTCATTCTAAATGATATTTAAGCAGGCAGGCATTACCCTATTAGAACATTTACCAAGGGCTGAATTCTTTCTTTACTATTAGCTAAGCTATTATTTGTTTCGCTCTAGTTTAGCTATGTTGGCAGCTGAGAATTTTCGCTTAAAAATAATAATTTTAAGATAAAAATGATTGACCTGTTTCAACTAATGTTTAGGTTATTTTCTTAGTAATATCCTCACTTTGAAACCGTCACTTTTGAGTATGACTAAAGTGATAATGAGTGCCCCTTACAGATATAGAAGTTATGATTACCATAATTTGGGACTATCCTAATTGTTGGTTATATGAATACGCTTTCTCATAAGATCGACCTAAGGACTGTGCAGAAACAGTAGAAATCTTCAGGTTACTTACAAATACAATACAAAATTTATAGAGAAAAATACTACTCGTATTATAAGTTGTTCATTTCCCTGCAGTTTTAAATAAGGATACCATTGCTATCATAAGGTCTCAGAAGAATTGGTTATAGGCCGATTTTCTTATATGTTTCATTCTAAAAGAACAAATTGTATCGTAATCATAAGAAAGTACAAACATTTTCCTAAGTATGTATATATAGATTGCGAATCTCGCGAATTAGAGAATTTTTATATCCTTTCGCGAAATGACACTTTCATTTTATTGAAAGCATATATCTTCTTATAAATTGTGTTCTCTATCTCTTCTCTATGAGATAACAATTGATGCGTACATAAGGATTCGAGTTAAATAAATCGCCTTCAAAGGGCAAACATCAAGAGCTTTCTCATCTTCTGCTTCTTCTTCATCACATCAAGGATTAGATATTCATATATGTATGATACTTTTCTATGCTTATATCATTGGAAAATGGGAAAAAAGTATTATATACTATATGCTATCGAATAAAAAATTCGGGAAATTTAACACGCGAAAAAAAGAAGTTCCATTTCCATTTTTGAAGTTTTCAAAGATTATATTAGATTCTTCCTTTTTTTTTCATCTTATAGAAAAAAGATTATGTTTTTTTTTCGGGAAACTTATATGAACAACATAAGAAGAAAGTCGAAACCCTATGAAAGAAGACTTTTTTCTTTTTTTAAGGATGATTGCGGATTATAATGGAAAATTGAATTTTTAAATGTTTAAATCCCTTTGAATGTGAAAAGAAGAAAAAAAACAGAAATTATTCTTAAGATTTGTTCAAGTCGCTTCTTCTCTATGGTTTGATGTGCCTTTTGTTGTTGTTGCTGTTGCTGTTATTGTTGAGCCTTCTATCGTTTCGTTTTACTTAATCGACTCCCAAGAGTCATGTGTAGAGTATTTATACGCTATAATACTGAAAATGTCATGAATGATACTCAAGTGGAAAATTGAAAATACTTTTATTTTTTTTTACTTGTGGTGCTTAAAATAAAATAAAAATAAAAACAAAAAAACATACAAACAGTACATATGAGATGTATGTACTTAGATATGAAGGAGAAGAAGAGGTGATCTCCTTTTTCCATTAATGGTTAAGGATCGTAGAAGTTCTTTTTCCTGTTTTTTTGGTAACATCCTTCTTGAAGAAATGAGTTTTCAATGATATTGTACCTAATATACTAACTTAAGTAAATATTTGTAAAGAAAAATTTCTAAGAATTTCGACAAAGATTCTCTTTTATTTTTCGTTAAAATTTTTTAGGAATTTTTCTGTTTTATTACATATTTAATGTTTTATTAAAAACATTTTTTTTTTTTTTTGGAAAGACAAAATTTCAATAAAATCTCGGATTTTTTTTCAAATCAAATTAATATAAATCGCGAAAAACGAAACTTATGTAATTTTTCATTTTAATATGCGAATTTTTCAGATATATGGCATAATCTAGCCAGTGGAAAGATACCTTAGGGAGTTCTCGATCTATTGTACTTCCTCCTCTTTAGTAGAAAGTTTAACTCCATATGAGATACATTAACTGGAGATTTCATTTCTCTCGTTTTCATACAAAATTATCCAGGAGAAATGGTTACTATTTCATCTTTTCGCTCGCTTACTCCAAACTAAAGAAGCCCAAGTTTTCCAAGTTTCGGAGATAAGGACTCGTCGCTCAACCAATACGATATAATAATTTAACTTGGTTTCCCCTCCGTTAGCATTTAAAATTTGCATTGTTTTTATTTTTCATCCAAATAAACCCAAGTTTTATATTCCCCTCTGTCGGTCCATGTGAGACAAAAAATTAATATCTCTTGTTAATATAACTCTATGGGTTAACCTCCTCCTATTTCTCTTAGGAATTTTAGTATCCGGAGGGGATCAAAAGATTGCATCTCAATTGTGGAGAAGCAGTATGCCCCCAGATTTTTCCTCATTCTACGAAGTAGTGCTTGACAGTCAGAGAGAATATGTATTGGGGTTTCTTCGTCCCCCTCACAGAACCTGAAGGTGCTATCCAGTTCATGTCCTAGTTTTTTAAGATATGCTTTGAGTCTGCAGTGTCCTGTTAGAGACATACCTTAAAAAGCTGCTCAGTTTAAAGCCTCTAAACATGTATGGATATTATAATACACCACCTAACGAAGAAGAATAAAACATGTTACCTGCATGCCCATTCACGAACTCAATCGAGTTTACTGGTATACGGAAACATGCTAAATCGACATTCTGATCATCCCATATGCGAGTGAATTCGTATCGCAACAATAAGAAAACCACTCTACTCGATTTAACGAACTGAAAATGAATTCTTGATTAAAGAAACGTGTTTTTTTTAAAAATATTTTTGATCGCAGGAGCCAAGAATTTTCAAAATTTTCAGAAGTCTAAACTTCAAATAATGAACCTAATGAATTATTTTCTTTTACTTACAAGTTAGATATTAACTAGTTCGCGGACGTGAATTCTATAGAACTTCATATTTAAATTAAGCTTTTGTTTTTGGCGTGATCATTGTAAGAAGTATTCTTTTCTTCAAAAAATAAAACAATAAATCATTTTTTTTTTAATTAATATAGCAATAATATAAAAATGAGTTACAATGAAAAAACTGATGTCATATCAAAAGAAGATTGGTTAGCACGTTTAGGACAATTTCAGTTCAAACAAGCCGATATGAATAAATTGATTATGAATTATTTTGTGACAGAGGGTTTTAAAGAAGCTGCTGAAAATTTTCAAATCGAAACAGGATTAGAACCAAATATCGAGTTAAGTTCTTTAGACGATAGAACACTTATCCGAGAGGACGTACAAAATGGGCGCATTCAAGAGGCCACAGATTTAGTTAATCAATTACATCCAAAGCTTCTAAATAATGATCGTTATTTGTTCTTTCATTTACAACAATTACAATTAATTGAATTAATCAGAGCGGACAAAATTGACGAAGCTCTATCATTTGCTCAAACAAAATTTTCCGAAGCTATTGAAAGTATTCCAGAAGTATTAAGCGAATTGGAAAGAACATTGGCGTTGTTAGCTTTTGAAAAACCAGAAAATAGTCCATTTTCAGATTTATTAGAAAAATCTTATAGACAAAAAATTGCGAGCGAATTAAATGCAGCTATACTTAAAATGGAAAATCACGAGGAATCAAGCCCAAAAATAATGTATCTGTTAAAAATGATTCTTTGGGCACAATCAAAACTTGATAGTCAAAATGTTAGCTATCCAAAAATGAAAGATCTTGCTACTGCTTTAATCGAACCTAAATAGTTTTTTTTTTTTTTATTCGTTTTTCCTTAATTTATAATTGAAATGAGTTTGTTATTTTTATCCTGTTTGGCTTACTGTGTTTTAAATGTAATTGTGAGGAAAATTTTAACTTAAATGATTCTAATATGTAAATTTGAAATTAAATAAAGAAAAATTGTATTTAAATTTCTTTTTATTTCACTTGGTTTTTGGGGCAGGGTGAATCTTATAAAATTGACATTTTTTTTTTAGGATAAAAGAATAAAATTGTTCATTAGAAATGCCAAATGAGATGAGCTTAACCCTGGAGGCAATCTCGATGGACGCGACGGACGCAATGAACACGACGGACGCATGAAGTGTCAAATAAAAGTTAATTACATATGAAATGTATGGGAGGTGGCAATCTCGACGAAGACGTGACAGACGCGACGGTTCAGACGTTGTAAAGTTGATTTGTATACAACTTTTACGTGACGGACGCGTTCAAATGTCAGTTTAAAATTGTTGTGTGGGAATTATTTTGTGAAATTTTCCATTTTAATTTTTTTTATTAATTTACACTACTTAAAAAACTATTTTAATTTATAACACAAAGATTATATCAAATAATAATAAAAATTACAAATTTCATCGACGGCGTCCACGGCGTCGAGTTTACCTGCACAAAAATATTTATACCGTCACTAACGTTTTTGACAATTCACGCGTTCATTGCGTCCGTCGCGTCCATCGAGATTGCCTCCAGGGTGAACGTATTCAGAATGATAAGCTTTTCTGTTTACGTATGTACTCACAAAAAAGCTTAAAACTCCAAGGATTTACTAGGTGGAGTGAAAAGTAACCTCCTTGACCACCAGAATGCGCTGCTACTGCAAAAAAGGTTGCCTTGAAGTCCGTTCATATTTAGGCAGACATGCCAAATTTCAGTGCGATACTGTCTTTAGTTTTGTTTTGACAGCCGGTTGTTGTTGACGTGTTTGGCATCATGTTAAGTATGGACAAAAACGATTTTCGTTCTCTCATAAAACATTATTTTTTGAGAGGCAAAACGGCGAAGGAAACAAAAGAAAAGTTGGATAAACCGTTGGATACACCGTCAAATATTGGTTACGAGAGTTTCGTCGTGGGCGCAACTCCACTACCGATCAAGTCCGCAGCGGCAGGCCCTCCGATGCGGTTACAGAGGACAATGTCAAAAAAATACATGAAATGGTGTTGGCTGACCGGAAAGTGAAGGTGCGCAAGCTAGCAGATACCACAAAGATTAGTACTCGCCATATTTTGGGCAATATTCTGCATATGAAAATGTTATTCTGCCGCTGTGTACCGCGTATGCCCACTCCTGACCAAAAACACGAACACTTCGAAAGAGTGTTTGGACTTGCTGATGCGTCGATTGGTAACTGTTGATGAAACCTGGATCCACTATTACACACCAGAGAACAGAATGAGTGCCCGGCAATGGACTGAAGCCGGCACGAGGCTCGATGGGTCGGAAAGGTTATGTCGTTGGTTTTCTGGAATTGTCATGGCATACTCTTCGTGGACTACCTTGAAAAAGGAAAAACCATCAACAGCGAGTATTACTGTGCATTATTGGAGCGATTGAAGGCCGAAATCGCTGCAAAACGGCCTCCCAAGGAGGTTCCTTTTCACTCCACCTAGTAATAACCACTAATCCAAACACTTCCAGTCTTGTGGTGACGTTACTAGTTTAGCTGGTTTATAGTAGGTATAGGTTAAAACTAATTAAATTCCCATACATTACCTAAATTAAGCATCTATAAGTTTTCTGGAACACAATCAAAGAAGTCGGTTACAGCTTTTAAATTTGAGAGAAGGCGAACTAAATATGATATTTTTGCTGCGTTCTTTGGTCATTTATGGTGGCACTTTTAAATTAAAAGAATTTTAACTCTATTTTCTTCTAAAAATAATATTATTTATTCACAAAAAAAACATAGAAAACAAAAATCATGTCTTTTAATATTATACTATTTTGATTTTCCTGTTTTTATGATCTTTTACGATTTGTGGGAAAGATTTAGTGTTTTCCTTTTGCCATCTTGCCTGCACATATATGCAAGTGTTTCTGCGGTTCACATTAAGTGCATCAAAGAAAATGTGTTTTCCTAGCAATCCTCTCAGAGTTTGTTTGCTTTTTAGATTTTATTAAACTTATACCATAAAGCGTTATTGTTTTATGAAAGTTCACTTGGAAAACTTTTATAAACCAAAACAAATAAAACAAACTGCACAAGAAAATCATTGTTTGTGTCCTACTATGTCGATTATGTGTTGTTGTTTCTGTTTAGATTTGTAAAATATAATTTTCCAGAAAATAGAAGAAGAATAATACCGAAAAATACATATTAAAGTTTTTCTTTTCAATTCCAAAAAATTTTCATAATGAAAATCAACCACTGGAAAATGAAATTTTTGCAAAAAAAGAAAAATATAAAATGGAAAAACTTCTTGGGTAAAAATCTTTTTTTAAAAACAAAGAAAGCTTTTGTTTATGTTGTACACCATATTTAAAATATTATATTTGATTGGCCAAAAAAAAAAAGAAAACCCCCAAAATTTTCATGGTGGAATACAAAAACTTGATTAAATTAAATATTGTCCATTTTAAATCCAGGATTTTTTACCATTTTCCTTGCAAAAACACCAGACAAATCTTTGTCCATAAGGAACTCACGCACGTTTAATGTTACTTGTCAATGTTACTTGAATAACTCATGTTTCAAGTAACATTGATCGTTTGGACGGTCTTCAATGCAATGTGTGGAGGCAGTTTCCATCAATATTACTTGTCAAGTAACATTAAACGTGTGTAGTCTCCTATAGGTTTCCTTTGAACTCAAAATTTACACCGTTAAAGGAATCCTGTAAAGAATAAAACAAATTGTAATCTGTGACGTGTGAGCCCCATGCCCTACGCCACTGTGTCCAAAACAAACAAAAAATCAATAAAAGAGAAAAAACGGAATAAAATTTTTTTTTAGAAAGAATTACTAAAAGTTAAAATTTGCCCGCTGGTCACCTAAGAGGGTGTGAAACAAGAAATCACCTCCCAACCCCTCTTGCCAGCCCCATTAAGCACGCAAAATTTTATGTTTCCATTGAAGATGAATGGTAATTACCCACCCCACTGACGAGCTAGTCAGCGCAATTAGCTAGGCGTGCTGCCTTCTTTTATTACCATCAGCGCTGCATCTTTACAGGCCTCTGTCGTAAGACAAATGCCTACCTTTTAGGATTAAAAAGGGCCAACAGGCTGACGGTAACAAATCTGGAATCATACAACTCAATTTTAACCATATCGTATCGAAAAAGCATTATTGACCGAATGATTAACGTTTTTCTATTTTGGGCCCGCCAATTAAATTTTTATGCAGTTTCCGAACATAAGTTTTCCTTATTTGTTTCTATTTAATTGCCTCTACAAATTTTCTAAATTCATACAAAAACTTATACATCCTTTATGCTGGACACTAGTCTCTGTCATAGTGTATAGCAGGAGTGGGTAACTTTATTATATGCATAATCGACTATTTCTCTTAAAAATGTGTCGCGATCGACTTTTTACTCGTATTAGGAGGTAACATATGACTTAAACAATTTTTTTGATCAGAAAACAACACATTTATTTTAACTTAAAACCGTATTTTTTTAATCGAAATATTTTCCATCAGTAGTTATGACTTTTTGTCCATTTTTCAGGCAGATTCCGTGCTGAAAGAATTTTTTCCATCGCATTCAAACGCCTGGGAATCATCATCCGACTAACGTCCACATAAAATTTGCCATCTTTGAATCGTATAATTCAAAACCCAGAACTTGAAATTGATGGAGCATATTCAACCAACAATGAGTTTGGCCAAAAGACAAAACAGGTCCACAAAATCGCAGTACTAATTTCAGGAAATAATAAAACCATCTAATCACTCTCTAAATAGAACAAGTGAGAAGAAATTGATTGATCGAGGAAGAACATTTTCCCATCTTTGGACACACAGTTTTCTTTTGTGTAAAAACAAAATTGCATAATTGTTGTGTCCACTAAGTGCAGTCAAATTAGTCGTCATAAAATCTTGGATTTACTAAATCATGTTCATACGAACAGACTATAAATTTAAAACCTACTAAAATTACCCTTTTTTTTAATTCAACAACTTGAGGAAGAAACCATTAGAGATGGGAATTCTCAGGGCCCATGATCTAAAGATTACGGCAGTCGTTAACTACTAATGGAATCGGAATTCCCAACAACTTCTACATTTCATAAAAAATATTTTTGGGACTCTCAGTGCAACAGCAAAGGGGCCCTTCATGAAAAAATCCAAAGAGTAAAATTTAGTATTTGAATTTTGTTTCGAAATAATTTCCCTATATTCATCAACATGTATTGCCAAACTGCGAATTATAATCTAACAAAAATTTTTTTTGAAAATTTTTTTTAAATTTTTAATAACTTAGTTTTAGACTTTACACCTCAAATTCAACAAGAAAACTAATTTATCCAGTGTTAGGTCTACACTACCATAGGTTGTATGTAATCATATTTTTAGTTTCTATAAATTATGTTTGCAACAACAACAAAAAAACAAAAGAAATCTTAACAAATTTCGATAAAACTTAATCCAAAAAGAGAAACTTTCCAATTGTGTGTAATCTCTCGAAAAAAAAGCTTTAAAAAAAGTTTAAAATTGAAAAGAAATATCTTTTCGTCCACAATATCTCTTCTATTATTTTCCGAGATTGCAATTGCTTCTTCGTTAGTTGAGAATACCTTGCCTGTTGAAGATTTCCTTGTATACAAATAATAGCTCGTACTATCGGAAATTTCCTTTCATTCTCAAATATTGTTGATAAAGATTTAATAGAGAAACTGAGATTCTGTAGGTTTTATGTGTATCCACAATAAAAGATATTTGTTGCAACAGGAAAGTTAAACGAAGGTAAAGTAAACAAAGATGCACATTTATGTATTGAACATTTTTACGATCGATATCTCCTAATTCTGTAATCTGTTTGTCGGTGAATTCCATGCGGATTTCTTATATAGGATTTCGATTTATATACAAAAAATGTAGGTGAGAAATATTGTATTGTCCGGAAACTTTGTGCCGATTTCTATAGAAAATGACATTAGAACCATATCTTAACACGTTCCCGGACGTGAATGCTATACCATTTCATTTCATTTTTCACTGTGATACCAAATGAGATGAGCTTTTTACTATCCACGAAGGTGTTAACATATTAACATCGTTGAAAATACATATATGACTATATTTTATCGCATCTTTAAGCACCATTTCGAAGATGGAATACAATAAAATACATTTTAGATATCTGATGATCTTCTATTATCGGAAAGGCAAACATTAACAAAAAAGATGTAAGCTGTTTCACCTGACATTGGCACTATTAGATTAGATTCTTAGTTATTTAGGCCTTTACAAAATTCTCTTAACCAAAACGAATTTCGAAACTCTTGGCATGAGATTAGAAATCATCTTGAGTTGTTTTTTACTGAAAAACCTAAGAAATTCTGGAGGAAAGATATGTAAAAGATCGAAAAAGGTTGTAGAAAAAAATGATAAAATACATGAATAAATATTGGTATAAGTTTCCGGGCAACTCAGAGAAGGATTCTTGATATTATTTGAAAGGTTTTGGATCCGAAAAAATAAAAACATATAAGTGGTATTCCCTTACCTTTGTGTAATGCTTGTCTATCGATGTATAATTGTATAATTATGGTATTTCTTGTGATGACTTAATGTCTCCATAGTAGGAATAACATTTCAATGTGTTTCAGTCAGTTTTAAGTCGTTAAGTTAACTTTTAACGACGTCTATTTTCGATATATAAAAATAAAATGGAAACGAAAACGAAAACCTTTTGTTATTGCTAGAAATTCTCTAGGTTTGAAATGTACATACAGAACTTAAAACAACCTAAAGATGTGTGGAACTTTTTGCTATTCTTTGAAATCAAATTATTACTATGGAAAGCGATGTAAGAACGATTCGGCTTGTAATGAAGATGCCTGGATAATGAAATTTCAAATTGTTCTACAAATTCTTTCAAATGGGAAACTAAGAGAATATAATTTGATGATATCATATAAAATTTGTGCTCGGCAACATATTTCGAAATTCCTTTTTCACCATACGACTCCATTGGACTTATTTCAAGACATATTTTCAGTCGGACTTAAAAAAGTCTAATGAAGACTCTAAAATTTGGATTTTTTTGTCAGTCGGACTGAAAATAAGTCTTGAAATAAGTCCAATGCAGTCGTGGGGTAACCTAAAACGTTTTCAACTAAAAAGTTATTCAATTTTTTATCAGAATCTAATCTCCTACTCTCGTTTATGCGAAGGTGTACTTGGAAATATTAATTTAACTCAATCAGAGAAAACAAAAAATTCGCTTTTCCTAAGTTTTTATAGAATTTTAAATCTAAATACCAAATTTTCATGGTTTTGGCTAATTAATTCATATCTAAATTATTGTAACTTAATCCTAATTCAAGTACTAACTAGCAAAAACTAGTCGATTTGTTTGATTTAAGTGTAGTTTATATCTCATTATAAAAATTAAAAGAATACCAAAAGAAGATGCCACTAACTGGCCTCCTTAACTCTCTTAATAACACAAAAACTGCTAAACCTAATTTTGAAAATAAATATATCTACAAACTTAAGTTAGTAAAATCAATTTCTTTTATCTTTTTTCAAAAGTTGATCTCAAAAGATTTGTGCTTGACAGCACCACCAAAAGGCATTTCCACAAAAAAGGATTTTAAAACATCTATTTTCCAAAAAAAAGGTAAATAAAAGAAAAGCTACAATAAACGAAAAAAAACAACAAATTAAAATAAGCAAAAATTTCTATTATTTTTTATAGGGAAAACCTTAAAATTTTCCGATTTTCATGAAAACACAAAAACAAAAAAAAAGAAATGAAAAGATCAAAGTGATCAAAGCCAATTGTATTAAATAATTTTCACGCAGGTATACTAAAGAAAAGAAAAAGAAGGAAAACAATCTTTAAAAAAACAAGATGACCTGAAATTAAGATTAACAATAAATCCCGGAAGGAAAATAAGAGGCCACGCTGAGTGAATTAAAGGACGAAGAAAACATTTAGGCAATGTTTAGACATTCAAAGATTTATAAATTGAAACAATTTCAGTTCTTGAGACGCAAATGCGTTTACACTTGGTACATGATCTAATCTAATCATAGAATCCGTATTTTGTTATAATTAGGAGAAAGATTTTTAAAAGATCAGGACCCTAAAACTGGTTCAGACGTGAGGAAGACATGCTTGACTATACATACATCAATTTCCTATACGATTTCTAAACTATCTTTATTACAAACTCTATAGGAGGCTACACACGTTCAATATTACTTGAATGACTCATGTTTCGAGTAACGTTGATCGTTTGGATGCCCTTCAATGCAATGTGCGGAGGCAATTTCCATCAATATTACTTGTCAAGTAACATTAAACATGTGTGGTCTCCTTATGAGGATCTTAACACTATAAGATCCTAATAATAAACTATAGACGTACGATTTTCAAAGAAAACCCAATAAAACTACAGATCCATGATACTACCTTGCAACCATGACTTCTTACTGTATTCATATAGTTATAAATCTCATACAATTAAAGTTTAAACCCTAAACAAAACTCCAAATCTTGAATGTCCAAACATACCTTAATTGAAAATCTTCTGATAAAAGAATCTATAAGAATACTCAAAGGGTAAAATTTACATTCAACATCTAGATTGGACTTATATAGAAGAATCTCTTAAAAATAGGGATACCTAAGAAGCAAGCAAATTACTAATTCAGTAGAATATCTTTGTAACTGTTACTCAGAAGAAAAAGGAGGATAGAACGTGTCAAATAAGCTCCCACAGACAAAAAAAATGATAACATAAAGTGTTACTCAAAATAAAGTAATTGGTACCAAAAAGGAAATATTCAGAGATTCGCTAATAGAAAAATGCAAATCTAAGATAAAATGCTACTACACGGAATTGAAGGGTGTTCTGTTCTCTTTTGTTGGGATTTATGGTGTGGCATAGTTTCTTTCCTATGAAAGAATATTCATATCGCTCAAATTCAAAATGAAAAACTCTATTTAAAATGCGGATTCGTGCACAATTTTCATTTCATATACATTTTCAAATAGTTTTCCTAAGAAAACACCATTATGCATGTGGACGCGTTGTTTTTATTTTTCCATATTTCTCATGTAAAATTATTATTAAAAATTTAATTTAAATATTACTTCCTGCTTCTTCATAGAATTGGGAATAAAGTTTTGTGATGGTAAAAAAAATTTGCGATCTGAAGATTATGATGGGACTTTCCACATATTGAGACTGAATTTTATTTTGAAAGCGTCTTAAAACGAATATATTGAAAGTTCAGAATGTTGATTCCTTAAAATCTTAGATGATTTTGTTCAAGTGCATTTAATTTGCTCGAAATTAGGAAAATGACACCGTAAAAAAGGATAAAAATGCACTTAATCCAAACTAAAAACTGACCAATTCAACTGAAACTAATTCTTACACATTCTTGTAACCATAAAAGATAATTATTTGATCAACAATTTTCCAAATTTAAATAAACATTGGACTTGGAACAATAATAAACGAAAAGGATATCTTAGGAACTTAATGTAGAATAATTTAAATGGAAGAAAACATTCGTCTAGTCCAGCCCATGTAATATTTTCTGTATCCACTACGTACTTATTCAACAGCGAAGAAAAATACTAGCATCATCTTTCCGCAGTCTGCGAAAACCTTCTAGCTAAAGATATTATCCTAAGAACCCTATAGAATTCTTTAGCAGAAGACAGATTGAATAACAATGGGTATGCTTTGATAATAGTCGAGATTGGGTCGAAATGTTGATCCACGTACATATATGAATACAGACAGAATGAAATATCGAGTTTAAATCGAGTCCAAATATAAAACTAAATAGTTTCACAGCACATTAGTCACTTTTCTAATTTAGTCGATTTAGTTACTATTCGTACATGTTCTTAGTATTAAAATATTTAATTCTGTGAGTTTTATTAAAATTAAAAGGCTGGCAAAGGGAAATTATATTTGTAAAGAGTGTCCCAAAATTCACGCAAGATTTGAATTTTGTGCCATTTGTGCGATAAAGTTTTGGCTACGGAAAAAAAGAGGACAGAGTGAAAGCTGACAGTTCAGGATTACACGAAAGAACAATACGTTTTCTTTGTTGAGCAATATTTTAAAAATAATGAATCATTTCCTGTTCGTGTAATTTCCCATTTTAGTGACCCGAATTGGCCGCTTAGGATCATGCGCCTTAACGCCGTTCTTTCTTTTGTGGTTTTTTGAAGCTTAAGGTTTGTGCCAACAGGACTACGACCACTCACGCGTTGAAGGAGGAAATTGAGGAAATTGACCGCTATATCAAAGAAATTCAGCCACATTTATGCATTACGGTCATAGAAAATTTCAACAAAAGAGTGCGTCTGTGCCAGCAAAGTTGTGAAGCCATTTACCCCATATACGCTGTTCTATATATAACCCTATACTATACACTTTATGAATCAGTTAAAAATTTACAGTGGTTAATTAAAAAACCTGTGTTTTCTATCAAAATTACTTGAGTCATTTATTTTGAAAGTGGCGTAAGTTCATTTATGTTCGAATCGAGATATTGAAGGGTTTACGTTGATAGCACATAGTAGAATAATGTTTTTTGGGTCTCTAAGTGTGTCAAATTTAACATTATTTAAGAAATAATATGTTTTTGATTGCTATAAATAAACTTACGTCACTTTCAAAACTTAAGAAATCAAAAGTCCATAGGAAAACTAAAATTTTCCTTGAAATAAAAATAATAGTATACATTAAGTCCTTTAGGTTTGTGAGTTGTGTCGTTCTTTTTTTTATAGTGATGCCCAACTTGATATTATTAAAGTTTTTCGGTCTTCCCCGTTGCGGTGATAAATCCAATGTTTTGAATGGTGCATCCTCGTTCGTTGCCGTTTTCTAGAATAACTTATATGGATCGCTTCTCAAAAATTTGTTCTAACATATTTTAAACCATTTTACCCTTTCACTGACAGTAATTTGGACTTACGCCACTTTCGAAACAAACGGCTCACTTCGTGCGTGAATTTTGGGACACCATTTATCTTGGGGCAAAAAATATACGAATCGTCCATTTTTTATATATATATATATAATTTTTTTTTATTATTACTAATATTATCATTTCCTTTGAAATTCCATAAATTTTAGGATTATTTTTTTTTTGTTGTTTCTTTCTTAAATATTTTTACTACAATAAAATTTACACAAGATTTTCTTTTTTAATATTTTTGATCTTAAATTTACTAAATTTTAGTCCTCATTTTTAGTAGTTTTTAAATAGTTCTTATTTATGTTTTAAAACACAAATTACTAAATTATTAAAAATAGTATTTTTTTTTAAAGAAAAGATAAAAAAAAATAAGAAAAACATTCTACTTTTTACTTAAATTCTTTTCTTTTTATATATTTTTAAATTTTATTTTAACATTTTAGAAGTTCTAACAAATTTATTTACATTTTTGAATTTTATTATAAAAAAAAAAAATTTATTTTTTAGGAATTTTTAGACATTTTTTTATTAAAAATTTTTCTTCTTTTTTTGGTTTTTAATTTTAATTTGTTTTATTTTTCCTTGTTTTATGGTTTCATTTAATTTTTTAATTTAGTTTTTCTTAATTTTATATTTTAATTTTTAATTTATTATTTTTATTAAAAATATTCTTTATTAAAAAATTTGTTTTTCTTGTTTATTTTTAAAGAAACAAAGAAAAAAAGTATATATTTTTTTTTTTTATAAATATTTAACAGGTACTTTTATTTAAAGATTAATAATAAATTAAATTAAAAACAAAATAAAAACAAAATTAAAAAATTAATGAGAAAAAAAAAATGTTTTAAATATTTGTTTTAACACTTTTATAGGCCTTTTTTCTGTCATCTTGCTTTGGAGTTTCAACACAACAAAACAGGATAGGCATTATGTATGGCGACAGGCGATTATCACCTATAACCTATTTGAAGTGATCGCCGCATTTTTCAGCATTATGGAAGCCGATTAAATTCTAAAATTATATGAAAGCGACAGGTTTTCAGCTGTCACCTCAAATTCATCAATATGCGACGATATCACCTTACGAAATACCGAAAGGCGAGAAGTGATTAGAATTATGTAACTCGATTTGAACCAAAATCGTATCGAAACAGCATAAGAATTCCAATGCTTTTTCGATGCGATTTAGTCTCAATCAAAATACATGACGATTCCACTCGTGGGCAACTTGTTCCGGAGTGGAATCGTATAACTCGATTTCAACGAAATCATATCGAAAAAGTATAGCAATTACAATCCATTTTCGATTCGATATTTGATCTCAATCGAATAACGCGATTCTACTCCAGATTTGTTATTTTTTAGTGTTAAAAATTTTGTTCTGTCCCGGATCAAATACCAAAAATTAAACACTCCTTTTATATTCTTCAGAGCCTTTAAGTGAAACGGGTTTATTACGATGACCATACTCCTATTTTGGAAAAGATACCATCTAAAAATGGGAAATATTAATCAATAAGTATAAACAAGAAAGAAGTGATCACTTTTATCATGAAGACTTTACTTTCTTCTACTTAAAACACAACTCACGATCTGGTTCAGATTGTAGAATCATTTTCCATGCTATTTTAACCTTTTATTTATGTAGTAAATATTGTAGACAAGCCTTAGGCAATCTTTTTCCCGGTTATCCATATAACATAGACAGATCTCGCAGTCTTTTTTGGTACGTAGTTATTCTGTATTTCTTACGCTTTCAATTTTATTTAGTAAACAAATTTTAGGGATTCTCTTCCTTCGGCCATTACACCATCACAATCTTTTACGTAGTCATCTTGTATTTCCAATTTTATTTAGCACAGAAATTTCTGGTAATCCTTTCCCGGAGTCATCTGTACATAGCAGATCATCCAAGTCATTTACACAGTCATCTCATATTTCTTTTGACTTTAATTTTATTTAGCAGACCAAATCTTAGGCAATCCTTTCCCTCAGTCATCCACACACACATAACATATCCAAACCATTTCAGCCTTTGTGACTATATAAAGCGCAACTGGAATGAAATCGTGTAACTCGATTTGATCCAAACCGTATCGAAAAAGTATATAAGTATAATCGGAATACATTTTCAATACAATTTACGATTGAATCGAATTATACGATTACGCGATCCCTCGTTCGCCATTGATCATTTTTTCTGAACTTTTTTTTTGTATGATTAAATGAAAACGACATACACCCATACCTCGTCACTTTACGGCCTAGATACGTTCCGGAAAAGTTGGCCGTAAAGCGAAAAGTTATATATCGAATCAATTATAGAATTTTTTATAGCATTGCTGGCTAAAGGAAGAAGCTGAAACTAAACAGAAGGTCGCTAAGAGTATGTACAGCTTTGGTATGTACAACATTGTGGACCGTATAGCGAAATGCCGTATAAAGAGCGGCCGTATAGCGAGGTATAATAAGTATTTGATTTACCCACTAACAAGCTTTAAGATTTAAAATTCCCAAATTATGAAGCAAAATATAAATTTTTTTAATTTCAGGAAAGATTCGAATACGTTCCCAAATCTAAGGTTGAGAAACAAAATCGTAAGGTAATAATCAGGGGCTTAAAAGTCATTGCAATTTTCTTTTCGGTGTCACCGAAAGGTGAATTTTTTACAGGGAAACAAAAACCGATCCATTTCGATCGATAACTTTTTGCCATTTTTCTGGCTGAGCTAATATCCTGCCATTACAGAATTTCTGTTGGTTTTCTGGGCAAAAATCCACAATAATAATTTCACATTTTATGTAAAAACTTATATCTTAACCCCACGACTCCATTGGACTTATTTCAAGACTTTTTTTCAGACCGACTGAAAATAAGTCTTGAAAAAAGTCTAATAGAATTGCCTGGTAACTTATGAAAAATGTCGGTCACAGGCCCTATTCTAAAATATAATTAAAAAATAAAAATAAACATGTTTTATTTTATATTAAATTTTTCTTTTTCAAACATTATTTTCTTTTTATTTACAATATTTTATATTTTTTTCTTTTAAAAAACTAAAAACTAGAACAAAAAAAATTAGGTACAAAATAAATTATTGTAACAAAAAAAAAAAAAAAAATAATATTAATTAATTAATAAAATTCTTAATATTAAAACAAAATCTGTACAAAAACACTAAGAATATTCAAATCTACTGAAATTTTTTTTTTTTAGTTTTATAGTTTTTATGTTTTAAAATGTTTTAAAAGCGGAAATTCACTAACCCAACGCTTCCATTGGACTTACTTCAAGAACACTTATTTTCAGTCGAACTGAAAAAAAAAAGTCCAATTTTTAGAGTGTCCACAAGACTTTTTTCAGCCCGACTGAAAAAAAATCTTGAAAAAAGACTAATGGAGTTGCCTAGTAAGTAACTGTCGAGACCAATATGTACATAGTTGCCCTGTTAAAAAGTAAAGTGATCCAGTCTTTACAAGTTGTTATGTTTTGATCTTGAATTAATCCAAATGATTCTTAAAAACTATCACACACAGTCAAGCAAATCATCGTACATCGTAGCCCAAATCAACTGCCACACTAATGATATTCGCAATGCAATAATGTTGTAACATCATTCAATGAAAAACACTCATGTAGTAAGTTATTCCAGGCTAAATTTCATAGCGCGAAACGTACAAATTTGCATTGTATGAATTCAACTCTATTAATATGAGTCGTATGATAGGGTGACCATACCTGATAGGCATATTCCAATAGTGGTCTAACAAATGTAGTGTAAAGATCTTTAGTTAAGCATGAATCGGTTAATTCTTTGGACCAGCATTTGATTTGAATTTGCACGATGAATCACAGATTTTTAATGTTGTTTACTCGATGGAGACTAGCCCCTTCGATACGGTATTCGCAATAATAATTATTGGCTTTGCGTGAAAAGGTCTACAACACTGATTCAGAATTTTACAATTATGTTGATCCAAATGACCGAAATGTGTGCCCACCTGGGTGTCTCTTTTACGACAAATTTTAAAAAAGACTTCCTATAGGCACTATAAAAAGCCATTTTAACATTGTCTTAGCTTAAAAACTAAAAGAAAAATAGAATTTCATTTATTATTTGAACGTGAGAATTTTCTTGCTTGGGACTAGGGCTAGACAAACTAACGAAAATACCAGTTCACAAGATCTTCTTCTAGAAGACTAATTTGCTGAGAATCTGCTAAAAATTACAGTGCCTTTTTCCAATCTTCAAACTATACTCTATCGGAAAAATCTAGTTGGAAAAGCATCAAAGCATCGTGAAAGTACTATTAAAATGGACACCGACAAATCCTAAGAGAACTTCCATCTTTAAAGCCAATATTTTTCTTAAATTAAAATACTAAAAACTAAAAAAATGTACACTTTTAGAGTTTTATATTTTTTCTTTTATGATTTCCAAATTATTTACTTGCTTTTCTTATTATGGCCACAAAAAAAACATTAATTTTTATATTTTATTTAATTTTTTAATTTTAATTGCAAAAAAAAAAAAATGCAAAAAATATAAAACTTAAATTCTTTTGCAGATGATTTTTATTTTTGTGTGTAATTTTAATATTTTAATCATTTTGTTTTTATTGTCATTTTATAATATTTATAAAAATTAAAAACAAAAATTAAAAATAGTTTCTTTTTTTTAAATAAATTATAATTAAAAATTATTTTATTTACAATCTTTTTTGTTTTTTTTTTCTTTTTTAAATGTAATATTTTATACATTTTGTTTTTCTTTATATATAAATAAAATTATTTAAAGCTAAAAAATAGATTTTATTCAAAAATTTTTAAAAAATTTTTAAAAACTTTTCTTATTCCTAAAAAAAATCAAAACAAAAAGCGCACACACTCCGAAAATAGTCGATGCACACACATTTCTGGCAAATATTCTTCTTCTTCAAGTTAATACAAAAACCATATATATTCCACATTTAGAGAATTTTAGGAATTGTGGATTACAAGTGTAAATGTTTGCAAGGACCATGAGAGTGCGGAAGATTCCGGTCATTTGGTTTGTGTAGTCGATGGAACTATTTGTTGATGATGATTATTACTGTTGTTATTGTTGTGTTGCTGTTGATGATGTTGTTGTGCGACTTGACTAATTGTTGTATTTTGCCGTAATTGATATTGTTGTTGTTGGTGTTGCATTGAATTTGGTGGTGCCGGAGCTATTTTAATTGGTTTTGTTCTATGATTTCCATTACCACCAACATTTGTTGTATTCGAATTTTGACCACGATTTCGACTTTTCGTTGTTTTTGTTGTGGAACTAGTTTGTGAATGATTTGTATTTGTTGTTGGTGTTACCATAGATATACGATCTAATTCAGCCATTGCTTCTTGGATGGCACGTTCTAATTGTGAATTTAATTTTCTGCTCCTAAAAAAGATTAATTGTGAATTTTTTTTTAAAAAGATTTAATTTTTCTTTTTCTTAGAAATTACAACCGAAAAAAAAATAAAAATTTTAAAATGAAAAAATTTCAAAATACATACATACACACACATACTTCTAGGAAATCATTTTCTTGATATACAAATTACAAACAAACTAAAAAAAAAAAATCAAACAAACTATAGAATTGGCCAATAATTACAATTCGAAAGAAAAATTAAAACACTTAAAAAAAAAATTTAATAAAAGAAAACTCGGGAAAATATAAACTTTTTGAAGAAAAATAAAAAAAAAACGGAAGAAAAGTTGGTAAATAAAAATTAATTAAATTTTAGTCAGTAATTTTGAGGACAAACTGCAATCTTTAGAAGAGAACGTTTTTCTTCTATTCAACAAAGGGATAAATTTCTTTAAGCTCGTGCCACACGGAACACACACCGAGAATAATCTTAGGCTATCATTAAATTCATTGGGTTGAGTCATAAATAAGTTCCGGTTGAGAATGCAATAATGGCTGCGCCGAGACTTAAAAAGAGACCTAAGTGCTTAGGTCGACATAAATATGACGATGTCAACACGTCCAAAGTAACTTAGGTTAGGTCACCTAAATTGCAGACCTACCTTAAATTTAAATTGACCTAAGAATTTTTTGACAGCTGATTAGATGGCACTGCAGTAGTTACCTCAAACAAAGTTTTGAAAGCTTTGATAGATGACAGCTCATCTCTTGATGTCCAAGTTCCATGGCGTTGCTTTAGACTTAGGTCTAGTACGGTGTAAACACATGCGACCAAACCTAACTTTTAGTAAGGTGACTTAAAAATTTGTAAACGTAGCCATAAACTAGTACACTTGGATGTCCAAGCCAATATATGGGCAGCATGACAATCAGATTCTTTCATTTTTAGGTAAAACAGAAGAAGATCACATCAAAAGAGTTTTATAATACGAGAGAAAATGAAAAAACTAGCACGTTTCCATTTACTGTGCAAGTACTTGAATACTTAATATTCAAATGCAACTTCTATCAGGCGCTTTCCATTTGTACATTTCTAGCATGTACTTTAATATTAGGTTTTCAAGTACTTATACGATCTTGAAGAGTACAAATGGAAAGCGACAACAATATTTAGCACACAACGAGAATCAGTTGAACTGTCAAATTTGTAATTTAAACGTGTTTTTAAAATCCATAAAATGGAAAATTTAAAACTATATATTTATTAACTTGGGACAATTTTAAACTTGGTAATAACGCTACCAGCGTACCAGTGTTTTCAATGCCTTCTTGATATCTCATGAGGCCAACAAATGCACACGACGATGAGATGTTACCCTCGTCTATATATTGGCCTGATAGAATATGAAAAACGAATTGGATGTGTACGCCAGTTAGATGATTTCAGCTAGGCCAATTCGAAAGTGATCAGGACGGGTCCGCAAACTTCGATGATGATTTTTTAAAGATCTGCTAAACTAAGAAATTAAACACGTCTCAATTATCAACCATCAAGCTTCGTTGTAGTACATTTTAATGACAAATAAACGTTATTTCAAAAACTGGAATTTATTTATGACCCAACCTGAGAATTTATATATCCAACTCTATTGATACGACCACATAATAATCTCATATGTATCTCCTCTCTTCTTAAAACGAGTTAAATAAAACCGATCTTGATCCTGAAAGAAACTTTGAGAAAAGAGATCACATACCATAAAAACGGATCCAATTTTAACTGGATTTAAATCTACAAAACTGATCTTTACAACTGTATTTAGTTAAGAACTAAGTAGACAATAGGTCTGTTTTATTTGCCATATCCTACCCTGGAGCAGGGTAATTGACAAATAAAACGAACAGAAGTAGGAGAAAGTTTTAATCCAAATATTTGTATCGCTGCTTAGCAACCATATTGTAATGAAATGAGAAATTTTTAGCTAATACACTTTTTATGGTAGAAAACTGAACTAATTCGGATGTAATCGTTACACCTGGTCTAAAAGTAGTGTAGGATTTGCTCTTTTGTTGTTTTTGTTTTCAATGTAAAAATTTGCTCTACCCCAGACCAAGTGGCAAATAAAACAGACCTAACGAAACGAGACACTCGTTCGTGGGTAATTTATTAAACTAGATATTCACAACCTGTGTGCCGTGAGATGAAGCTAGATGTGCCAATTTTCAATGTTTCCAAAAAGAAAAAATCCAGATTTGATAGTAGACAACTGAACATAATTATTTTTGGATAGATTTTTTTGTGGTGTCTCACAGAAGTCTGAGAAATGATACATCTGGGCATCTATAATTATTTAAAATTATTTTGTGTGCTCCGAACGCACAATAGCATAACTTAAGATCAAAAAAAGATCTAGTTAACATCATATTGCCCAGATTTGATATTTTTCTCAAACATTAATATTGATATGAAATAGAGACCCATTTTTTAGAAGAGGTACAGGACTTTAGACAAAAACACAATATAAACAGACAATCCATAAACATACAAAATTCCGTAGATTGCTTCTCGAGCATAGCGTAGAATGCCATTTAAAGGAAGAAAACAAAACGATTTTAATAGAATTTTAAGTGAAAAAAAAGAGTAAAGTTCGGAATTATAGTTTTAGTATAGTATTTTTTCTAGTTTTTAAGCAAATTCTCACTTTCTTGTATCCTTTTGAGCTTTATGATGTGCTTCCAAACCTTCGGATAAACTTTTCAATGTATTTATAGCGACCAATTCAACATTTGGACGTCCACCAAACCATTGTACCCATGTCGAATCAGATGGTGTACAAATACCATCTGGTGGATTGACAATTTTACCAGGCCATGCTGGATGACCACGTGCTGCACCCCAAACTAATTCACCAATACAAAATGATGATCCAATTGATAAATTCGTAGAGGAGGAGGTTGTTGTTGCTGTTGTTGTTGATGATGTTGTCGATGATGACATTGATGATACCAAATTGTTGGTTGTCGATGTTGCTGAGCCTGATGGTGAATTTGTTGGTGATTCTAATTATCAGAATTTTTATTGTTTTTCTTTTTTTTTTCATTATGAGATATGGAATTTCGTTTTTGTTTTTTTTTTTTGGGTGGGTGGTTGGGTGTTATGTGTTGTGCCGGTTAAAAATGATTTTGTATATGAAAAATTATTATTATTTTTTTTTTTAATGATTGTAAATTGGAATGAATATGAGAACAAACACAATAAAACAAAAAAAAAACATTGATGAATAAATTTTTAAAATAAACTTAAAAACAAAAACCTTTTTGGAGTAGGAAGGATTAATGTGAAACCAACACCTAAAAAGCTTTTGTAAAAAATTATACAGAGTGTAACCGAAGCTGTTATTTGAAAAAAAATTCGTATACATTTAGAGAACTTCATTAGATATGTTCTTAATTTAGTTACTTAAGAGAAAAGCTGTTTAAAGTTCACGAATAGAAGAAAATTCTTTGGAGAAATATAAAGCAAAATCTCAAGAGACCGGGCTACTTAAAATTTCTGAAACAAGCGGCAATATAGATATAACTTAACAAGTTCGCGGACAGTAAAAGCTCATCTCATTTGGCATCCACGTCCGCGAACATGTTAAGATCCTCTTAATGTACACTGCTTATACTATATATTATACAAGAACAACGTAAAAATTTGTAGATAACTAAAAATAAGAACAAGTTTTTCTTCAGTCGTCCATAACTCCATTAAATTCGTTAAGACCATCACAACACGATCGGAAATCGGGATCGAATCCAATCTACGGTCAAAGCAACTGTCTTTTTTCAATTTAAATTTTTTTTTAGTTTTCCTTTTCAATAAACTATTACCACATTATATTATACATTATATTATCTGTGCTATTACCAATAGTACTGACACAAGGATTGCAAATTTTTCTATCATTTGAATTCAATCATTTTGAGTTAGAAGACATGCACCAATAACTTTGATTCTCTTTTTTTTGTTAAACTGAAATCTTTAAGTTTCTTATAACGAAAAGGGCTACTTAAATAAACTCTGCTAACCCAGTCTTTTCCATAATAAAAGTAGAAACTCTGGGAAACACAGTTCAATGTTTCGAAAACAAAAAGACGTAATCTTTAAGCTTTGCAATGTAGTAATCCGATTTTATTGTTGAACCACTGATTGAAAATTGAAGCTATTCTATTTTGCGAGACAAATAAACATTTGTTTCCGTAGACCCAGGAAACAAATGACAACTTCTTGAAATAAGTATGATTCCAAAAACAAGATAAAAACCAAATAGATCAACTTTGCCAGGATAAGCTCAAAATTGAATTGATTCAGAATTTGTGTTAGATATATCTTGGGCAAAACAGAAAGACAATCGTTAATGTGCACTAAGTCCTTGGAATCGTGCAAGACAGTATACAAAAAAAATCGTTCTGCATCTTTATGACGAAGGGAACACGAATATATAGTATACTGCACCGAACATTTCACAATTCTAGATAAGACAGCGCATTCGCAGTGTTCTTCTTGTGAAGAAGACATTTACATTTGAAATTTCCCAAGCTTTTATCTGACTGAAAAATGTAATAATACAAAATCCCATTGAAAAATCTATCTGCCTTCTATGGAACTAGGGACTTTTTGAACACCCCATTTATATTATTTAAGAGAATACCCAAATTTTATTATATGAATACATTTTTTGGTTGTGGTTACGCGTCTTTTTCGCGTTGTTGACGAGAAATTATTGTCCTGTCAACAAAAAAAAAGGAATAAAAATGAAATGAATTTTTTCAGTCAATTTTATTTATTTGATATCCTTTTATTTATTTTTCCAACGTTATTTAACTGACGGCGGAGAATCAGTGAATTTATTTTACGTGGTTTTCATTTTTTGTTTTTTTTGTGGGAATTTCATTAATTTAAACATTATTTATGAGGACAAACAATGTAACGAACAATAAATATTAGTATTTGTGAAAAATTCATTCAAAATACAAATGGAAATGATTTTTTGTACTTTTAAATTGAGAACTTTTATGATAAATAGAGCAGGAGTATCCTTAAATATCCCTGCAATGCCCAAACAATTTTTCTGTCGATGTAATAAGTCAAGAGCCCGTGAATTGATCTTGATAGACTTTTAATAAAATTTTACCGTATCGAAATTGAGGGTTGGAAATCATCAAAAAGAAATGCCTTCAAAATTGGCAAATCGCAAAAGTACTGTGTTTCATCGTGATAAAGCTAAATTATATACTAAATTTCGTTACTCATAAAAAATTGACATAGCTCGGCTGGGGTTTTTTGATACATTCACCATATAGTCCTGATCTTTCACCATCAGATTATCATTTTGTTTGGTCTCTCTGTACAAAACTCCTTTATAAATTTGAGTTCAATACAAAACCTGTGAGAATCACTTATTTCGGTTTTTTGATCGGAAAACCCAGAAGTTTAAAAGATACTTGACATAAATAGACAAGATTTAGTTTAATAAGATTTTTGTTTCCCCATTGAGAAATTCGTCTTTCATTTATGCAGGAAAGAAAAAACGCAAAAATTTCTTAGTCCATCCAATATGGAAGTTCGCATATAAATATTCTTCAAATGAGTAGAAGATTCTCTAGAATTTCGGCAATCATTTAAATCGTGTCCAGTAAGAATGTTTTATAAGAAAAATTAAGACACTCTAGAGTAGTATTGAAAACTATAAATTACTGTATTTTCATTCTACAAGAACTCTCCTCTGAAACGACCCGTATAAATGTAAACTTCGGAAAATAAAAATACAAGAAAACGCTCAGAAATAAATGATCATTTTGTCCTTTCATATACAGAACCGATACGAAAAGTAGGCGCGAGCACTCCTCCCTATATCTCAAAATATCTAAAAGGGAATGTACTTTTGTACAGAATTACACGTTACACCACAGGCGCGTTAGAATAATAATCATAACTGCAAATTTCTTAGAAAATTTCTAATTCTTTTAGGTCCAAAGATTTAAAAAAACATTGTTGATATAATTTAAGCTTTAACAAACTTTCAGAATAAAGAAAAAAAATAAAAACAATCATTTTTATTTTATTTTCTTTCAAGACAAAAATTAGTCGAGGAAAATATTTTAATGATTTCCTTTTCCCAATTTATATTATGTTTAATTTATTTTAAATTGGATTATTGAACACTTCTTGAATAACCCTTTTTTCGTGTTTTTTTTTGCTAAAAAAAAAGAAGAATAAATAAAATCTTATATGTAGAAGAAAAAAAAAGAGGTCCTTTTAAAAGGGAATCAAATTTTCCCATTAACATTTTCGATTCGAACTCATGCTGCGAAGCAGAATCACTTTACTCCAGACATTATTACTCTAAAAAGGACTTCCAACCAACCAAAAAAAAAAGAAGCAAAATCATTTTTTAATTACTTCTTGAGTTTTTGGAGTAGGATTCAAATTCCTTTTTTTTTTTAAATATTTCGAATGCTTTTCAAGGAATTGAAAATATTCTCATTCTGAGAGAATCGATGAAATTTAATTTGAAAGCAATTTCAATTTAATTGAATTAAAAAAAAAATAAAGCAAAATTTTTAAGCCAGAGTTACTTTAATAAACATTAAAAACGCTAAAAAAAAAGTTTCCCCTTTTGACATAAAAAACAAAAAACATAATTATGTTAATTAAAAAGAAAAAAAAAATACATAAATAAATAAATATTTGCCAATTCCATAAAAATATTAATTATTAAACTAAAAAAATTTGCATGCAATATTATTAATAATTAAAAACATAAAAACATAAATACATAAAAAACATAAGCAAATGATTTTTTTTGATGAATAATGAATGATTAGTGGATATATATTTAGAGAGATAGATAGAGAGAGATAAGTCTTAAAACTAACTGAAAAGTGTAAATATTCCTAGTTTTTCATCTGTTAATTTTAGGGATTTTGGGTAGGAAAAAATAATATAACTACTAAAGACTTACCATGTGAATCTGGTCGCATCTGATTACCAATTTCTTGTACAATATTATTACTAAATACACGCCTAATTTTGGCATCCGATGATTTAAATATAGTATTCGATTGATATGAAATACCTTTTTTATTTTGGGGAAGAAAGATAAAAGTTTGTGATTAAATTAATTGAGGAAAATAATATACAGGTTGGTATAAGAAAGTTTTATCGTAAAATGAATACATATTTGAGATACAAATTAAGGATTAAGGAGCATCATTTTTATGGACCTTTTTTGTCTTGTATTAACGGGAATAACTATAACTATAATTAAACCCAGTTAGACTAAGCAATGGTAACCATTAGAAATCAAAATCTATGTAGACATTTTTGACTCGACTTCTTAGTGTACGGCCACCTAGGTTCTGCGCTTACTGCGTGCGCTTTCGAAGATCTAGCGCCAGTCTCTAGGGTAGATAAAAATAACCAGATATTGCATTTTATGTCTTGAGACTAAAACTATAGTCTAAAAACTATTTTCCAATCAATAACAACTAGAGATAGATAGCTTAGTGGTAGCAGTTGGATTCTAAGAAAATGGTAATGATTCTAGTTTTCTGTCGTATCGTCTTCAAGGATGAGGTAGTAATAGACAAAATTGTCACATTTGGAAGGAAGAAAATCGTATGTGTTTTGTACGACACGTTTGCCAGTGGCTGTTGGATAAATTTGAAACTACCAAAAGAAAAAGAAGTATAATATGCCGTAAGGCTGTACAGAATCAAATAAAAAAAACGAGAAACAAACTTCGATATCTATCCAATTTTGATTTAGAGACTCCAAACATACATGATCTTCTTTGTAGAGACTACTACCATGTATTATCACCTGTTCCTTATGAATGAAAAGTACGACAAAACTTTCACAATATCCCAGCCTGTAAAAAAAAAAAAATACTTACTGTTTGTACGATCACAATCGGTTGTTGATGGTGATTGTGCACTATCAGCAACGGCAGGAGATACAACTGAATCAGGTTCAGAACTAGAAACGCATTGTACCTAAAAGAGAAAGGAACAAAAAAAAATTTCATTAAAATCAAAGAAAATCATTTAAATCTCTGCCCATCATTACCATATCACTGCCACCACTTCTTTGACTTGGTGGCCGTTCAGGACTTCTTGGACTATGTGTTGTAGTATCTGGTGGACTAGCTGATCCTTGACTTTGTGCTTGTTCATTGGATATATCATTATTACAATTATTTAAATTACTATTACTATTACTATTACTAATATTATTTTGATTATTACTATTATTATTATTATTATTCATCATAGTTGTTTGTTGTTGAACAATAGTCGTATTCTGTTGTACAAATGTTGCAGCATTTGGTTGACCAGAATTTGATTGTGGCACAACTAAACCAACTGGTGTACTATAAATTTGTCCTAATGGACTCATTTGTCCATTACCACTAACAATAAATTGTTGTCCAGAACCATTTGGTGATAGGAAATTTTTATTTTGTGGACTTGATGCACGTAAAACAACACCTTGTGGTGTTATAATACTACCGCATGGTGAAACATTTTGTATTTGTAATAATGTTGTTGTTTCTGGAGTTACAACTAAACCGGCCGGTACCAATAATTGTTGTCCAATTAAATTAACCGGTTGTATAATTTGACCATTTTGAAATAGAATTTGTTGTGTTTGATGCTGTCCCGGATGATGATGATGATGATGATTTTGTCCATTCTTATTCATAACAATACCTTGGATACCGGGACTTATTTGAAAACCTTGTGCTTGATGATGATATTGTGGTGTTGTTGCTATTTGTACCATTGTCGATTGTGTTGTTGATTGCTGCTGCGAACTATTTGGTATTATTTGTCCAGTTTGTTGTTGCTGTTGTTGTTGAATTGTTGGTGATTGTTGCGGTGATAAATTTATTGGTGTCGATGATGGCGATGAACTAACACTACTTTTACGTTTTTTCATTTTACGTTTCGAATCTGGTGATGTTAATATAATTTGTTGATGATGTTGTTGCTGTTGTTGTTGTTGTCGTTGATGAATTTGATGATGCTGCTGTTGTTGTTGCTGTGGTTGTTGCTGTTGTAAAAATGTTGTTGTCGTTGTACCATCCTGTTGATTAACAATCTGTCCGACAACTTGACCATCGACTGTTGTAAAATTCGGTTGTATAACATAACTATTTGGTAATGTATTTAATACAACAGTTTGTTGACCAATTAGACCACCATTATTTGTTGATATTATATTATTTGTTGTATTTAAATTATTTAAAACATTTTGTTGATGATGATGATTTGTGATTATTGTATTTTGATTATTTATTAAATTACCATTATTTGTGGTTAGAACTTTTGTTGTTGTACCATTCGAATGTGTTATTAAACTTGAACCACCGCCACCAGCACCACCATTCGGATGATGATTTTGTATATGTAAATTGCCTTGATTCGTTTGTAATATATTTGAATTATTTAATATGACTGGTTGTAAATTGTTTGTTGAATTCATCAATTGGAAATTTGAATTTTGTTGTGTACCACCACCAACACCAACACCACCCAATGATGTTTGATGTTGATGTAATAGATTTTGTCCACCAATATTTGAATTTTGTATAACTAAACCATTATTTGGATGATTTTGTATTTGTATTGTTGTATTTGTTGAATGATTTGTTGGTGAATTTGATAAAATCTCAACATTATTACCAATTAGATTATGCTGTTGTTGTTGTTGTTGTTGATGTAAATGTGGATTATGATGATGTTGTTGCTGTTGTTGTTGATTTATTATAATATTTTGTGATTGTTGATGTTGTTGATGTGACGAATTATTAACAATAATACTATTGTTATTATTATTATTTAGATTATTATTAATAATAACTTGATTTGTTGTTTTATTTGGCATTACAATTATTTGTCCGGTTGATGTCATTATTAATTGACCACCAGATTCACGAACAACCGGTTGTAATTGTAAACTAGATAGATTTGTTGTTGATATAATATTATTTAATTTTCCCGTTGTTGTAGTTTTCGTTGCTGTAGTTGTTGTTGATGATGATGGTGATGATGCTGATGACGATAATATATGATGCTGTTGATATTCGATCGGTTCAACAATATTCATTGTTGTAGCTTTATTATCATTCATTGATGTTGTTGTCGCTGTAACAGTTTTACCAGCTATTACTGATGTTATTGTATTACGTCCGGATGTTTGTTGTGATGTACCAAATATTCCAATCGGTTGTTGTTGATGATGAATTTTAATTGTATTACTATTATTATTATTATTATTATTATTATTATTATTATTAATTGGTGATGGTGATGTAGCTATCATTGTTTTAATTGATGAATTGGATGATTCTGGTGAATCAACTGGTGATGGACATGTTAATGGACTTTCAATACTAGTTGAGATTGCACCAACTTGTTGTGGTCCTTTATTAATTTCAGGTGTATTATTTGTACGTCGTTCTGGTGGTGTTGAACGACTATATGTTGTACTTGATGATACTGGAGATTCTTGTGATGCTGGTATCATAATATTTTGTTGATTTGATGATAATGTTGTTGTTGATGATGATGTTAATGTTTGAATTTTATGCTCATTATAATCATTTATATTATTAATAATATTTTGATAAGTTTTACATTTTTGTTGAATTTGTTGATTTTGCCGATATAACATATTATGTTGTTGAATTTGTTGTTGCAATTGTATATGCTGTTGCGGTTTCAATGGTATTATATTATTATTATCACAGTTTTGTTCAACTTGAACCATACCATTTGGAAAATGTGTTACTGTTTGTCCACCAATTGTAGTGGTTGTTGCTTGTATCATATTATTTTGATAAGTTTGTTGTTGATTACGTAACAATTGATTATGTTTATCAATTATAAATTGTTGTTGACTAGATGTTGATTGTTGTTGGGTTTGTTGTTGTTGTTGTTGTGAACCAGTTGTTATCATACGTGATGATTGTTGATGTGATAATGATTGTTGTTGTTGTTGTTGTTGTTGTTGTTGTTGTTGTTGTTGTTGATCAAATACAAAATTTTGTGGAAACGTTGTTTGTTCAACTGGATTTTGTATAATTTCTAAATTATCTTGTTTATTAATATCGCTATTATTATCATCATCATCATCATCATCATCCTGAATTTGTTGCTGTTGCTGTTGCTGATTATTATATAATGTAGTATTTTGTCCATTTGAAGAATAAATACGACCAACAAATGATGATTCTGTAGATAATCGTTGTTTTGAACTAGTAGTTTTACTATTAATTGTTTCTTGTCGCTTAATATCTAAATTCTGAGGATACAAATTATGATTTTGTTGTTGTTGTTGTTGTATCACAGACATTAGACTATTATCGTTATTATTATTATTATTATTATTATTATTATTATTATTATTATTATTATTATTATTATGATTAGTATTTTTATGATGTTTATGGCCACCAACATTTCTTATTCGTCCATTATTACCACTACCACTACTAGTACCACAATCAATATTATTATCATCAAGATTTTTATTGATTTGTGTATAATTTTCTAGCGTCTGTGATGTTGTTTCATGTAAATCTGAACTATGTACAATATTTTGTATTGAATTATGTAAAATAGCTGTTTGATGATCTAAATAACCAGTTGGATCATCTTTAAAATTCGGTTTTTTCTTTGTTATTGATGAATTACGAGATTTAACAAAACGAATTTGTTGTTGATTATGTTCCTGCCATGGTGGTGGTTGTTGTAGTGTTGTTGTAGTTGATGGTATTGTTTGTTGCTGTTGTTGTTGACCACTAGTTGTTTGTTGAGATAAATGAGCTTGTGGTAAAGGTGGTACACGTTCATTACCACCACCACCAACAGTATTAATACTATTACTACTAGTTGTATTACCAAAAATTTGATTATTTTGTACATTTTGATGTTGACTACTATTTTGTTGTTGATGCTGTTGTTGTTGTAGAATAGAATTTTTACGCCATGGTGGCGTTTTCGAAAGTGTAACACTACCAATTTGTTTTTCATTTTCAGTTTTATTAATTGATTGATTATCTAATATTTGTTGTTGTTTATTAGGCATTTGAAATGTTATATTTTGTTGTTGTTGTTGTTGTCCATTATTTGATATAATTTGCATTTTTGTATTTATATTTGTATTATTATTATTTGTATTATTATTTCCAATTAGTTGACTAGTTTGTATAGCATTACCAGAATATACTGAATTACATTGTGGTACAGGTGATGTCAATTTTACTGTAGCTGCAGATGATGATGACGATAAATCATTTAATTTACGTCGTTTTATATCTAAAAATAAAGAAACAAAAAGAATATAAATTTTAATTAGAACATTCATTTGCAAAAAACTGACAAAAAATATGTAAAATTAAAAAAAACAGGTGTAATTTTATACCATATATAAAGGGTGACCCAACAAAAAGGCACCTTTTAATTCGTATATATCTCGAATATTTTGGATCCTATATAGATCCCATGTATGACTTATACCTCCCTCGTCCTTCGACAAGAAATTTTATTACGAATTAAATATAGTTTATCAAATAAGAATAAACAATTTGAATTGTTTCACGTTTTCCTTTCGCGTCCACAGTAGACGACCAACATTTAGATTAGTTATCATAAACAACATGCTGTTGGCATATACATCCTTGGCCAAATGTATTAGGCACTTTTTAAATTTGCATGGAATCTTCAAAAAACAAAAGGTTAAATGAAATAAAAGGAAAAATTTCACTATGATGAACAATAGAAAGCCAATTGGTCAAGGGTCTGTCGATTTTGAGCAATGACCGCAAACTGATCGTAACTCGGAAAAAATGCATGAACCACTATTGCATCATAACAGTGCATTGGTGATCTTTCTTAAAAAATAAAAGTCGTTTACAACTTCATACAATGACGCCATAGATCATAAAATTCAAACTATTTACTTCCGAGAAATGATTTGGCAGGAAAGAGAAAAGGAAAGGGTGACTAATACTTTTCGACAAGTCTGTATATGTACAACGAAGAAACTCCACTTCACTGTGGGGGTAGACTTTCATTATTTGTGTAATGTATACAACGAGCAGTAGTTACATATATACAAAACCTCGAAACCTCGAATTTGCAACCACATAAAAAAGATCCGGATTAAAACGGACCTGACAGTAGTAGAGTCCGCGTCCACATAGAATCTTGTTATTTTAGAATCTCATCTCATCCCGCTCTGGTTCAAATTTTGAGCGCCTATTTTGGACGCGAAATTTAAATTGTACGCCTTTATTGGATTATCCTTTATATCAGAAAATGTACAAAAAAAAAATCAATTACAAATTTTATTGATTAAAATCTGTATTTTTCCCTTTTTTCGTTATTTTTTTTTGGCGGAAACATACATACATATATAATCGCGCACGTATAATCATAATTAACAGAATATGCAAATTATATGAATGTGTAATTGCCAGTAAAATTGGCGACAATATTCACGTTGGGTAAATATTTAATTTATTTTCGGGGAAAAATTAAAAAAAAATTCCCTTTTTTTACGTGATTGTTAAAAATATATTTAAAACAAAAACTTTTATCATTTTGTTCATATTTTTAATTCTTTTGGTGACACAACATTCGATGCCTATTTGAACCTGCACGTTTTATATTCCTCGGGTTTTAGGGGGAAACCTTTTTTTTGTATCAGTTACATTCAATTTTTATCCTTTAAAAAAAAAAAACCCCAAAAGGTAAAACCATAAAAGTCTTATTTAAAAACAAAACAAAAAATACAAAAGTTTGATTGAAATTTTATAATTTCTTTTCAAAATTTGATATTGGACAGTTTTTATTGTAAAAATGTATTAAAAAATAAATAGGATTAACTGAAATCGACAATGATCGATTTTTCCTGATAGTAGAAGAAATCTATAGTGTCACTGATTTCTCTAGATGTAAGTTTCTTTATTTTAGGGACTCTGAAAGATGAAGTTTTCATTGTAAAGAAAAATTTTATTAAATTAAATATTGTTCATTTTAGTCATTTTCTTGGTAGAGCCATTATCCTGTAATTGAAGAATTTTTGGGGTATCAAAACAAGGCTTTTTTTCAACTCAAATTTACACTATTTAAGAAATTCTGCTAAGACCGTAATAGATTATACAATAGATCGCATCAAAACTTACCAGAGACACGTACTTTGTAAATTTTTGACGAATGACGAAACTTGTTTTGTGAACTTGCGTTGTTACACTTTTGGAATTCACTAATTTTGAACACTTCTCTTTTGATGTTTACATGATTTTTAACATTCGATTTCGATATGTTCAGACTCTGAGGACTCTCTATTGTCATTAAACACCAGTGCCTTAAAACGCAATTACTTTTCGACCTATCTAATATATTGTTGCGTGCTACCCCTCTGGTTCAAGTATTATAGAATGATAACATTTTCTTTTTTGTCTTAATTAATTACATGTTAGTGAAATATAGTGCAATATAAAAAACTTTTGTGACTTCAAGTGTTATATTGGAAATATGTAGTTAGTTGTATTACCGGAGTTTTATATATTTTCCGGAAAATGAAAGGAAAATTTATTCTATCGCCATGAATACAGCCTAAAGGTCAACGAATAATTTCTATTTAATTATTTTTTCGATAACATATTTCTCATATGTGTTCTATAGAAAGAAGAAAACAATGTTTTCCTAGATTGGTTGGACTTTTTACTTGTTATATGCAATTTCGCGAATTTCCATTTTTCATTCCCGACTAAAATAATTCCCTTTCTAATAAATAATCTATAGTTCATTCTTTTTGAAGTACTTGTATAGTATAAGCTAGTTTTTTTTTTTTTTGCCATGACATGTAATTCAAAAACAATACATTTTTTTGAAAAAGAATTATTAAAAAAGAAACCTTTTTGGTTGGATGAAATGTTAGAATTTCACCCCGTTCATCGTCACACACACAGGATCCGACGCGACGACTATGCTATGTTTTGTGTTATACTAACGACAATTGTCGGCTGGTTCTATGGATGGTTGATCGCATTGTAAAAACGAATTTGTATACATTATATGCTCGTTGGGTGCAAGTTACTTACGACCATCACAACTGATATCATGTGAAATATACTCTGTTCATATAAAATAATAGAATTCGGTATTCATTCACGTATGTACATATAGTTCCTGAATTATTGCTGTTGTTGTTTCCCATGTCTTTATTTTTTTTTTTTTTGGATATACAAACGTTATTTGTGAATATATATATAAACTAAAACAAAAGTCCCATTTAGTAAGGGTGCAAATTTTTTTTTTTGTTGTCTCGAAACCCTTTTCTCAATTTCAATAAACCTTTGAGTAAAATATAGGAATATTAAAGGACATACACGTATAGTACGGGAAAGGGAATCATCGAATATAGTGAATGTCAATTAAAATGGAAAAAAATATTCCCACTAATAAAACGACGATGATGGAAATTTGTTTTATGTACATATAGTAGTACGATAAGGACATTTTTTTTGGTCTTTCTTTTAGTACAGACATATAACATATGACCGCGAAAAGAAAAATTTCACCAAATGCATTTTCAATAAGCTTATTCTGTCAGACGAATGGTTTCTAGGATATTTGTTCAAATAAAGTTAGTTATACTTGTATATAGTCGTTGGTGCAAGTCTATTAAACTTCAAGTTACGCCTCTAAAAAATCAAAACATTTAAGTCTTTTTCAAATCAGTTTGTTAGACTTAGTTTCACAAAATATTCTATAAATAGTCTAGTTTTTAAGCTAGTCATACAGACAAACAAAAGTATAGCAAAATTGAAGTCACTTCTTCTAAAAAGGCAAAACATTTTAATATTTTTCCAATTAGTTTATTAGGTTTTCATCTGAGAAAATGGGTCGTATTCGCCTTAAATCGCTGCAGTATGCATTTCAGCAAAATAGTTCCAGGGGAGCAAAGTTATAAATGAAAAACCAACGTGACCAGAAAGTTTCGTCGTTTTTTTAATGATTTTTCAGATTTCATTGGAAAATTTGTGAAGTAATTTTGTTTAAATTATATACATTGGTTTACTACACAAATAAACGACGATACTATGTTAAATTTCAGTAAAATCGATTCAAGGATAGTGGAGAAAGAAGTAGTCGTACGTGGGAGAAAAATAGGAGGCCTGTTCATAAAGTTTTCCGATGAATATTTTAAAAACTAATTTACCAATTTGAATAAAATTTGCAAAATAGATTTATTATGCTTTAAGGGTCTATGTTAGCTACGAATTAGATTATTGTTATTCATCGAGGATTAATAAAATAGCTATTAAAAATAAAACTTGAAGATTTTTTTGATAATAACTTAGTTGAAAGACAAATGTTAATCATATTCATTCCATTTCAAAATGAAGCAAGATCTCCAAATAACACCTTTTTTGATATAAATGATTATACTTTAAAATGAAAATAATGATAAACATAAAATGAATATTAGATATTATAAATGTTGTCCATTTATCTCGAGAAAAGAATATAGTTAAATATTTTTGTTATATTAAAAACACAAAAATGTTGTTATCATTAAAAAATGTATGTAAATAACATTTCATCTATTTAAAAATCTTGTTCATATTGTATTTCCTTAAATTGTTATCAGAAAAATTATGTTAAAAAATAGCTACAAGATAAAGTTGCGACAGGTCTAAGATTTTATATGAAACTTGTGGACATCATATACCACCGGGAAGAAGGCAAATACTTCTACTGATTGTTTAAAAAAAAAAAAAAATACTGGCTAGCTAGAAAAAGAAGAGTAAATTGTTTTCAAAATAGATGAGACACTCTTGAGTTTATGGTAAAGTTACATTAAAACTTCAATTATATAAAATTTAATAGGGTAAAGTCTTCACAATGTGAACACTTCCAAATTTATCGAAATTAACTTGAAATCGATTTGTAACCGGGTTTTTCACATTTACCAGATTGACCGATTGACTTGAAATCGACCTCAAATCGACATCAATTTTATAGAGACGCTTGCAAAAATTTTTTCATTTTCTAGGTTAGGTTTTACCTCTATTAATATATTCCATTTCAAATTTCCAAATCGATTTTAAATCGATCTCGGTTTACATGCAAATTTCAAATCGATCAAAAACAATTTTGTGATCAGATTGGCTCAAGTCGGATTGAAGTTGATCTGGGTTTACATAGAAGATTTTTTGGATTGAAGTAGACTTCAAGTTATAGAGTTAAAAATTAGAATACAAATAAATTGGCATTAAGAGTTGAATAGAATAACAGATTAACAGAATAACAGATTAATAACTACAGTGTTGAATGGTCAAGTCTGTTAAGACATCGTTTCTAGAAGCTGATGAGACCCTGGTTCAAATCCAAGTCTCAGTTCTTCATGTATTTATTTTTCTGTTGCCTACAAAGTAGATCATGTAAACGCCATATATGAAGACTATATATACGATAAGGAAATAAAATTCTTTAAATTCAAAAGTATTTCCGAAAAGTGATGGTTCTACCTTTTTATGATAATTAATTTCCCGATAAACTTTTTCGTCTAATCAATGAATTTCTAAAGATGAAACAAAAAAAAAAATTAAAACTAATTTAGTATTTACTAAGAAATTATATAGATAGGTCGAGAGGTTGAGAAGATTACCACCACCAAATAATGTGAATGAACTTTAACGACTAACTTTTCATGTAATCCTTGTTATCGAAAAGAAACAAATTTATCCTAAGTTAAGAGGAAGAAATGAAAAAAAAAAAATTATAATTTAAAAACTTTTCTTGAACAAAAATCCAAATTTATACTATTTTCTTTTTGGTTCCCCCGCAAAAAAGAAAAGTAAAAAGGCAAAAAAAACAAATACTATGATGGGAAATTTTCCTTCAACCGTAATGACTGGAAAGTTTTCATTTGCATGGTGGTTTTTTTTTCCTACTTATTCCATAAAAGAAAATATTTTCTTTTATTTCGTTTAAGGTCATTTATAAAAACGATATTATACCTTTTCTTTTATGGAAAAAGAATGAGAACCATAACAAGATTCTAAAAGGTCATATAAAACATATAATATCTTAGAGGAAAAAAAAAAACTGGCAAAGAATTTCATGAAGGATGGAGATGATATTGGAATTTAAGGATATCTGACGACTCATGACGTACAAAGTTATATATATCAAGTTAAAGAAAAAAAAATGGAAAATAAAAGAAAAACAACAATGTAATCTAATATTCTATGACATTAAGGATTTTCTTTATTATTAAAAAATTACGTATACTATTTGAGAAGAGCTTTTCAAGATGATGCCATCATTAAAATGTTTCAATGACCTTTTTGCTTATGATATGAAGAAAACAACAAAGAAAAATAATCAATAATCATAATAATCATTCAAATAAAAATGAAAACAAATCCATTAAAAATAATACACACAAAATGGTTTCGATCTAAAGTAATATTAATTGACCATAATTACTAGTAATTCCATTAATTGCTATAATCTTTGTAAGTAATTCGAAAAAACCCTTTCTGAGAATTTAAATCTTCACCAGCAGGAACTCCATTATTTTAGGGTAAAGCTATATGCATATTTAATGTGATTTCAAAGTTTTCATTAACTGATGAAAAAGTGGCGGTAAACAAATATCCTTCGGACGTATTATGTTTAAAAAGAAGAATTTTATTTTTTTAGGAAAAATGAAATATAAATTTTTAACTAATTTGAAATCAGGCTAATTCAATTTCAGAAAGCTTTCTTTCATCAAGAAAGCCATAATATATACACGATGTCTTATTAAAACATGATTGATTTCCTAATTAATTCTAAGTGGAGGAAAATTTTGGAACTAGGATGAAGGGAGTGTAACTTCCATTGTTACGAATATGAAAGGAATTAGACAAGAATTGCTTCGAATGTAATCTCACAACAATTAATTGATGCTGAAAAAATGAAACTAATAGAAAAAAAAGAACCAAAATCAGGCATAATTCAAAAATCATCAATCAAATTTTGTTCAAATTCCGCAAATGAAAAAAAATAAAAATGTTCCGATTTGTGCCATCTATTTCTCAAATATAACATTGCATATCTCTGTTAAAAATAAACACATACATATATCTTTTAAATTTCTTTTCCGTAGGTCAATGAAATTAGAATCTGCTACTAGTTAATACTTTATCAAGAAATGCTAATTTCGGGAAGAGCTTAGCACCTTTTTAGCAGCTCAAAATAACAACTAGAAGTGTAATAAACACTATACAAAACGTTCATACTTCCGGCACTTTCACACGGAGGAGAGTATTGAACAGTACCCAAAGCAAGTAAGCAGGCACTTAGAACCTTCGAGCGGAAGATACTTCATCGTATATTCGGTCTTTGTCAGGAGGACGTAGTCTATGGACGAGAAGATATAATACCGAAGTGTACCAACTATACAACTATACTTGAATGAAAATTACGTTTACGTTTGCTTTTAATCCGAATATAATGTACCAAACAATTGAAAATTTGAAAACAAACTTTCACGTAAATATATATTACCACAAAAATACATATATTTGAATATTGTTGAATGACTAAATCGAAAAATTAAAGTTTTAATATTGTACAATATTCAATATATAGAAAATCGTAACAAACCAAAACATTAAATGAGATTGAATAACGTAAATTATTGTTACTGGCCATAATATGCATAGTCAGAATATTGGACGTTTGAATAAAACCATAACGAAAGTTAAAACAACGAACCAAATCAACCGATAAACTAGCAAACCATCTCTAACCAACTCCCAACTATTTCTCTCTCTATATTAACAATCATATAATGTTACTATGGAAAATATATATAAGAGGATATTCTATAATCGACTTGTCCATATATGTTATTAATCAGCTACGAAGCGTTAGTTTTTGATACAAGTTTGGCTAGGATTATACAGAACTGCATAGCAATACATATCTCCTGTGGTAGGATGAATGAAAAGATAAAAATATGAAAACATGGATTAGGAAAATCAATCATCCTTCTTTTTAATATTAGAAATGAAAAAATTATAAAATTTCCTAGAATCACTGTTTCAAGTCAAGAAACTTTCAGAAATTCTAGGTATTTCCGTAAATTTGCTAAAAATTGCATCTTTTCAGGCGTATTCAAATTATTAATTAATTATTGCGTTAGAAGCTTGTTTACCTCTCTTAGTCTTCGTGCTTAATAATTATTTCTCTTTTCCAGACACTTGAAGTTAAGACATCATTTTAGTCTAGATGCTGGCCTGATGAGATGTCTAGAACGGATTGGGAAAGCACACATTCCCTTCAAAATATATGAACCCTTCGTTCCTGGCAAATACAGGATCGTATAGGATAATATTTTATCCATTCTATTTAGATATTCGAGACCAACAAACTCTTTAACCACCAATTTCCAACAAAACGATAGATACGACGAACATTAAATGCTGACATAAAATGCAATTACAGAGTGTTAATGAAATGCATGTATATAGGATGAGATTAAATTCAATTTTAATCAATTCATACACATAGATAAATTTGGGAAAAATTTTCGCTTTTCACGTTTTTTTTTATTTTAATTGAACTTAAATTGGCTGGTTTTGTATTTTCATTTTCATTTTTTTAAGTTTGACAAATTTATTAATTGATTATTTTCCTTTCTTCCATTTTTTGAAGGGTAGTTTTTTTAAACCCAATTTTTGGAATCATTGTAGTGGCGCGAAATGTACGTTGTAGTTTATTCCTAATTTTACTTCAGGATTTTATAAAACAGGCTTGGAGAATTTGAAATGGAACAATACACAATCGAACAATGAACCAAAATTATTGAAATATATAGTATGTCCCGCAAAAGTAGAAGAAAATTCAGATTTTATTCACAACCAATTAAATGGCTCAGTAAACGAGCAGAACTGCAGGATATGGGCTACGGAGGATCCAAGAGCAGTTCATCAACGACAATTACATCCACTTAGGTGTACTGTTTGGTGCGGTATACCGTCTGGGAGGATTATTGGCTCATATTTCTTTGAAGACGATGTTGTAGTTTCCATCAATAGTGCTCAATATCGGACAATGTTGGAAAATTTTTAAAGGCCGGCTGTTGAAAACCATCCAACTCATTGGTTCCAACAAAATGCAGCCATATCGCATACTGCAAGGGACTCAATAGCTCTTTTAAAGAATACCACAACGTTCATTTTGCCCGTATTTAACATTAAAGTTCGTGATTCAAGTAAATCATAGGAATTTAAATTCAAAAATAAAATTTGATTAAAGATTAAAAAAGAAAAATAGAATTTTTGTTATGTTTTTTAAACCATCTGAGAGGCGGAAGATGGTGACAACATATAGTATGTATAATTTAATACTGTACACATTCTTTTGGGTTCAAATTTTTTCCCGAAATTCATAGAAATAAATCTCGAAATAATTAATAATTAAATAATAAACCTTTTATCCTTGGATGGATATTTTCAAAAATAGGATTATACTTTTAGATTCAAATACAAAAAAAAAGATGGTTGCCAATTATGGTAAAAATAATTCATTTTAATATTGAAAAATATTAATAATAAAAATACTTAGCATAAGTTTCGAATCCTTTTATTTGAAAAATGTTATTTTGAAAACGAAATTATGTCAAGAACAAAAAAAAAACTTCTTTTCAGGTATCAGTTAAAGAATAATAATCGAAAGTTTGGAACCCCATTTGATCCTTCTATTTTTAAAACAAAAATTATAGACGTATAACACAAAAACCCTTTCTGGACATTCCTCCTTAAGACAATGAAGAACCCTTTTTTCTGCTTCTTCTTCATCTTCTCCAGCTGAGAATCACAAAATCTAACCAAAATTATATTATAACATAAACTCAATATCTCATAAACCCCCCACACACACAGGTATAGTATACGGACCATTATATTTCGTCTGTTATTACAAAAATAAAATTGTTTTTCTAATTAATTTTTAATTAAATTTTTACAATATCAAGTTGAGTTTTCATTTTCCATTTTCACAAACTTTTTCTATGATAGTACTTAGTTGAAATTCAAGAAATTTAAGAACATATAAAAAATGTAACCAAATTAAGTGAATTTTTGTGGCAAATATCTATTATAAGAATTTTTGAACATCAAAATGTATATTGATTGACTGGTAAAGTTTTTCCTGAAAGAGAGCTAAAGTTAAAAGTTTAGTTAAGTTTCGGTTTAATTGTTTTAAAATTACAGTAAAAACCATGATAATTTAGTCCTTTTGTCACTGAAACAGCGAGCATGAATAGAAATTACATTCGATAAAAAGTAACTAACGTAAGTTCTCCAATTATGGACCTAAAATACATATTATCGACCTAATTGATGTATTGAAGAAGCTTTTACTTATTATATACCATTTCAGTTTCAAAATGAGAATAGTAAACTTCAATATGAGAATAGTAAAAAGAGGGCTCTCAAGAAAGTTGTCAAGTATTCTTAACAGCAGAATTATCATAGAACAGAGAGTAAGAGCCTTAAAAAGCCTTACCCTGGAGGCAATCTCGACGGACGCGACGGACGCAATGAACGCGTGAATTGTCAAAAACGTTAGTGACGGTATAAATATTTTTGTGCAGGCAAACTCGACGCCGTCGATGAAATTTGTAATTTTTATTATTATTTGATATAATCTTTGTGTTATAAATTAAAATAGTTTTTAAAGTTGTGTAAATTAATAAAAAAAACTAAAATACCGTTTTTAAATGGAATTTTCACAAAATAATTCCCACACAAAAATTTTAAAATGACATTTGAACGCGTCCGTCACGTAAAAGTTGAACACGAATCAACTTTACAACGTCTCTACCGTCGCGTCCGTCACGTCTACGTCGAGATTGCCACCCCCATACATTTCATATGAAATTAACTTTTATTTGACACTTCACGCGTCCGTCGCGTTCATTGCGTCGTTCGCGTCCGTCGAGATTGCCTCCAGGGTTATGCCCTGACAAAACTGAAGAATTGGAAAAATTTGGAACCAACGAACACCAGATCTCTGAATACCAGACAACCGTGTTTACCACTAATTCAACGACGTCACTTGTTCAATCAATTCAGCTTCATCACTTATATTTATCTTTAACAAATCCATTCCATTTTGTCTAAAAGAATAAATTACCTAACATTTTCAAACTATGCTGCTATCATAGAAGTGTTCCTAGGTATCGCTATTAAACTGTATATTTTTAATAAATTTTTTTTACCTATTATTTTAACAATTAACGAAAAACTAATAATATTTTAAAGTTAATTAATTAAGTTCTTCTCATTGTATCAAAAATTAATTTATTTCTCAACCAAATATATAATTAGAAAAACACAAAACCATTATCTCTCCTCTTGAAAAGAATAATAAGGATTTTAATTAAAAGTTTTTCCTTTGAAAATTTTCATCTTTTACAACGAAAAAAAAAGGAAGACATGAAATAATTTATTATTTTCTTCAATTGAAAGGCACCGAAAGGAGGTTACCGACTTTGTTTTCATTTTCCCACCTATGCTAACTAACGTACTACCTTTAGGGATTTTCTTCTACTAGGAAAAATAATAATAAATTTTATTTTGTTGATTGTTTTCAGTAAACAAACATTATTATAAATGTTTTCTCATCAAAACCACAAAATTTATGAACGTTCTTCTCGCTCATTATTTTAATTAGATATAAAATTTTTATGGAAAAAGTTTCGACATTTATTATGAAAAAAAAAACCTCCTTCACCTTTTTGAAAAATTATGTTTATAAACAATTATCATGGAAATATTTCCTTTTTTAATATTGTTCATGAACGTAGAAAATTGAAAAGTCTAAGAACACATTTTGATTGTTGAAATGTTTGAAATTTAATTAAAAAATCAATATTTTCAATCGAAATAAACATCAATATAGAATCAATACACTGTGGCCAAGGAGAAGATAGTATAACTTATAGTCAAAATCCATCTTTATAGAAGAGTTATCTTTCAAAAATTATATGGAAATAGTATTGATCATTCTTCTACTAATGTCCTTTATGTCAAGCTATAGAAAGAATCCAGCAAGCGGTTTTGGAGTTAGTATAATGCACTTTTGCTGGCCACATTTCATACATTTTACATTTAGATTGAAACGACTCAACCGAAGTCGCTTGAATTCGGCGTATAGATATATAAGGATCCTACTTATAAAATGCGGTAATTTGGAAAGAAACGATCGAACAGTTTTGGAGTTAGTATGGTGCAGTTTTAATGTCCACATTTAATACATTTTGCCCTTTTTTTTAGTGGAAACAGTCGAGAATATATTGTTACGTTTTTCGACATTTCGACTTGCCAAGTTCAACTTACACTGTGTGCATTGTTTTTGATGAGTCCACTTCTATATCCATAATAGAAACGTTCTAGAATTTACTTAAATTTAGAATGGACAAAATTTCTAGAACTTACTTGCATTCAAAACACATACTTCATAAGAATTATCATAATTGTCATGTTAGCGATTATTTGTGGTGTCTTGTTTTGTTCCAGATTTTCTGTTATAAAGAAAATCATGGAAATTTCTTGAAGTAATTTGGATAAAATTTGAAATACATATAGGATGGCTATCAGAAGCAAGAAACGTGATTCATGAGATCTTGAGTGAAGAAACAGTCTAGATTGGATTATCATTGAGAAACGACAATCAAAAGAAAAGCGTTTTCACTTACCCATACATATCTGTTTTAAGATGAATGATTTTAAGTTAAATTATTGTAAGTTTACAGTCCTACTATACTATTTTATTCGTCTGGATTTACAAAGTCTTGCAATTTTCTAATTAATAAAATAGCGAAATTTAAATTTAGTATTCAATAATATACAAAAAAAAATCAAAATTTCCATAATACTTTTGGGAAAAATTTTCTACTGATGATTTTCAATTTTCATCATCAATTTATCAGAGTTGATTTTGTGACATAGCAAAAAGAAGAAAAACATGAAAGAATTTCTTCTTTTTCATATCTCAACAAGAAAAAAACATTGAAATTTCCCATTTTCATTCTTTTGAAGTTTTATGTGTTCAGTGAATTGGAATATTTTCATCGGAAAATTGTTTTACGATCGAAATTTTCTTTCTTATTTTTAATTTACATTTGAAACGACAAAAATCCGCGAAAAAAAAACTAATAGGTAAGTAAGTAGACTTCACGGAATAGAGATAGTGAAATTTGATTTTTCATCCTCCCTTTGGTGGCCCAACGATAAAATAATTCCAAATTTCATAAAATAAGAAGAAATTTTCCGTATTAATTTCATTGCGTATTTATGCAAAAACACTTTAAAAAAAATAGAAAAGGAAAATATGAAAAATATTTAATATTCGAAAACAAATTGAGTGGAATTTCCCAAAAAAACATTACATATTTTCTTTCATTTTCTTTATTTTTCTAATCAAATTAATGGCAATTTATTTTTAGAAGTTTTAATTAAATAAAATTGATTTTTTTCGTGTTGTTTCCTTTTTTTTTAAATAAAATTAATAACAATTCAAGCGGAAATTACATTATATATTTCGCGTTGAATGTATTATATTTCAGAACATTGATGCTTAACCGCAATTTCCTTTAAAAGGTTTTTCGATTATCGTTACTTTTTTTTAAGGATTTTGATATAATAATACCATAATATACACGTTTCCTTTGAAGGAGAGCTGAGTAAATAATTCAAGTGAAAGCTAAGAAAACAAAAAAAAAACAGAAATCAATATATGAAAGGTCTTCTTTACTTAGTAATTCGAATTTTTATTATGGAATATCGACAACTTTACATAAATTATCAATTAGTTAGCTTTCGTTCTTTTGAGTATAATATTGCATGGATTTATGAAGGAAAGATTAAAAGTTCTTAGAATGTATGTGAAGTAGAACAAAAATCAAAAATGCTTGACTAGATAATAAAATACGAGCCTTTTGAATATCGGCATTATCGTGAATTAAAGAAATTCCATTTGTAATATCAATTTCCTTTAATATCATCTATCAAGAAGAATACACTTGCTTAATATTCAAATATCAATCATGAATTGAAAGATTACGTGTTCCTATATTTCAAATAGAATTTTTCATTCATATACGTCATCAGTGCCCTTTTATACATTGCAAGTATGCAATAGTAAATCATGAAATCATGCAATGCGTAGTGTTATATTCGTTAATTAATGAAAAATTGGTTTACTATGACTATTTAAAATGTTGTCTATCGGAAAGTATGACTTTTTTTCCCTTTTTGGCTAATTATAAATTCCATTCCAAAAGAACGAGTCACCCTTTGATCACAATAAACGAATCAAGGCAATTTTTGAGCTCTTCAAAAGAAATGAAGCGTTTTCCAGAAATGTGATTCTGCATGGATCGAAACAAGTAATTATTCAGAAGGAACAATGTCTGGGGAATATGGCGGATGGAGTACGATATAAGAAAAAGGTTAAAACATATTTATTCAAAGAACTTTTAAATCTCCCTTGGTAGGATTACTTTATATCCCTCTAAATTGTCATAGTGAATATTGGCAAGTGTATAATTTATATATCGTAAATATGAATTAAATATTGAGATGACCTAAATTTCAAATTCAGACACAAACATAGGACGTATAACATTCTGTATTAAGAAATTCAAATTTAATATTGATTAACAGAATAATCAATATAAACGTACTAAGAGTATTCATATTGTATGATTTTTATTATTTTTACAATTGGAAATTCCATAAAACACGAAGTCAAGGATTTAATTTGTTGAAATGACATATTTCGAATCCTTTCTAAATCTCCGCCCATGAACAGTAATCTCATTAAATCAATCTTAAATTTAAAATACTTTTATACAGTGGTGTTCAATAAAATCCGGACAATTTGAATTCCTAGAAAAAATGCATGGTGCAGGTAAAAATTCAATACCCTGCCATTTTTTTACAGGACTAAGAGTTAATAGATTTATAAAACAAGTGTAAATTCCACAAAACAGTTTATTAACAATCGATAAGTCAAGTAATAAGCATAAACATTAAATAAATAAAAAAACATGTCGAAATTAAGTGATTCTGAAAAAAGTTTTATTATTGCTTTATGGCACGAAGGATTGTAAGTACGGGAAATTAGTGATTGAGTAGTATCACGCGGGAAGTCCTCTCTTGCTAATTTAGAAAAAAAGATTTAAAAATACCGGGACACACAGAACGCTCCAAAGGAACTGGAAGGAAACGGAAGACAACCATAGTAGCCCTTCGTTGCAAACGAAACCGCTTTAAAACTTCCACAAAATTGAAAGCGGAGCTTGCTTTAGCTAGGGGAATTGAAATTTCTGCGGTAACCGTGTGGAGGAGGTTACTGGAGGCAAATCTAAGGTCGTTTCGAATCGAAAAATGATAGGTGTCCAGATTTCATTGAACACTACTGTATATAAACTTTTCCAGGACATTCTGTAGATTTCTTCATTTATCCATTTAACCCGATTTTCATTATCTTCCCATCGATCGATAAGTACATAATCCTTCAGAGTTCAGATTTTTTTTTGCAAGAAGAAAAGATTTTTATACGAAAGAAAAAAAAATTACCATTTAAATAGAAAAAACTTTGAATTACCTGTAATTAGTTTAAATTGAAAATGTACTAAACTTTTATTTCTCCCATACTTTCTTTTGTTTTCATATGGAATTTTCTTTTTTTTTTCCTAGTGCTTTAGTTTTTTGAAAACTTTTTTATTCAATTTCTCAAATAAAACTTTTCGGATTTTACATAAAAAGATGAACTTTTCATTTGAATATATTTACGAGAAAAAAAATACTATATTCTTAGAAATTTTATGTTGTATAAAATTTAAAAGAGTTGAAAATACGAGAATAGATAAAAACCACCAACTACTTAGTCGTTAAACTTTTGAAAAAAAGAAGAAGAATTTGTTCGGATCTGATTGAAACTTAATAATTTAAACATAAATTTTCTTACAAAAAAAAAACATACATAAAATTTATATTAGATATTTTGGCATTTACTATTCATTTTATTAAGAATATAAAAGTTATTACTTAATTTATTAGACGAAATTCATTTCTATAAGAAATAATTTGCATTTTCTTTTCAAATATAGTACTTTTTTATAGGAGATGAAATTTGATCTAGTTTGAATAAACAATTTTATTACACTAATTTTACCGAATATTTAACGCTTTAGAAAAAAAATCATAATGTCGAAGAAAATGTATATACTATGTAGTATCTCCGGAGATTAACCTGTCTATTCTGAGCGCAGTCATAACAAGTTGTGATTGCCATAACATGACGTCATTGTCATAACTTTATTTTAAAGACTATTTGGTATTCTGATCTGGTCATAACAAATAACTGTCATAAAAAAAGATCATAAGTTCTGACCGAAAATATTTTACAGCATAACGACATATTATACGTGTTCTTTGAGTGATTTCATTGATAAATATGGAATAATTTCCACCATTTTTTACATCTATATAAAAAATTTACACCTATACAAACATTTTCGAGAGTATTTCCAAAATAATCATGACAACTCACCCGAATTATAATATTTTGGACATAATTATGACCCGTTCGTTAGAATACGAATTTTCGTAACAGTCATAATTTCAGTCAGAATATTATTGTCTTAAATATTTATGATCGCAAAACTGTCACAATGCCAGAATAAGTGGGTAAGTTCTTCTTCTTATTTCAAATTGGGTATGAATTTTAAAGCAGCAAATACAGTATAACATCAATTTTTGAATCAATATATTTTATATAAACCGAGAACCTTTATAACTAATCTTAAAAAAAAAAATTAAAATTAGTTACATTAAACAAACAAATCAATTTATCGTATCAACTTCAAAGTAATTCCGTGTGAGAATACAAAACAGTTTTGCTACCCTTTTTCACAATCTTAAAAGTAGAATATAAATTTATCACATACGTCTTTAATTTCCTTCATTTAATTTTCCTTTTATCGTTACTATACACATTGAAACTGTTGTCAACGCGATGGTAGTTTTACTTTAGTTTGGAAAGATCCATGATCTTACCAGGTGAATACAAGGTTTATGTCATTGTATATATCAAGTTTTGGGCAAAAAAAAAATATGATATGGGCATACATTTTTTACTTCAGAAGTAAAATCCACGAAAGACATACTTTTGTGGAATCGTATAAGTCAATTTAGACACAAGTCGTACCAAAAAACCTATAAAAGTAATTCTTTTTTCGATACGATTTAATACAAATCGAGTTAGACGTTTCCACTCCTGATCATTTCCTATTAATTACTTCACGTAAACGACTCACAAAATTTAAATAATATTATTTGAAAACAGTTTTGACCAGTTTGGAAGAAATTCTTGATGCACAACAAAACATCACAATAATCTAATATCCATATTTTTTGAACATATTAGTACAAAATTAAAATAACCCAAGAAAAAATTAAGTATTTTTTATAATGTATTTGAAATATGGATATTATACCTAATTTCTCATATTTATAAAATTATCAGGAAACAACTATGAAACAATCTTTTATCTTTTGAAAATCATTAACATAAATAATAAACTTTATATTATCAAAAAAAGCCTATCTAACCCTTTATTGTTTTGTATGAAAAAGAAATCTAGTAATTTACATATCCATAAAAACAAAAAAAAAAAACATTAACAATAAATATTACCATTAAAATTCAATAAAAAACTAAGATTTCGGAAAATTTAATTCATTTCTTTCGACGCATATGCTTTTTTTTCAGGATCAAAAACTTTTTTAACATATAAACTTTTCAAAAACATTATTTTAACTTGAAATCCTTGTTTTCCGAAAGAAAAAGAAAAAACCCAATAGAATAGCACAACAAAATGACTACAATTAGGATTGTAGAGTATCACAGAAGAACAAGTTAAGGTGTATCCATTTGCATGTGCATATGTTATTTCAGCATCCTTTCTACAAACTTATTGCAGATATATATATATATATGAATGCAACAATACTACCTCCATCTACAATTGTGTATGGTATAATATAGTTTTGCCTGTTCATATATATAGAAAATTTCCATAACAGTTTTCCCAAATCCAATTTAAACTTTTTCCACTTGAAAAAGGGCAGTAACCCATCTTTTATTCTTTTTGGCAAGGATTTTGAAATTAAGTAAAAAAAAACATATACGATATATGTTATATACTATTGCTCATCTCCATTGGCAAAATCCCAAAAAACATATCCATAGACGTCAAGCAGAGGGCACAAACAAGTGTAACGAAAAAAAAAAAACAAGAAACAAAACAATCTCTGGATAACCAAAAATTTCAATGGAAACATAGAAATTATATATTATAATATAGTGTTTTTATATACATACACTTATATATGGATAAGAAAGATACTGGGTGCACAGAGAACCGTAGCGAATTTTCCCAAGTTTGGTAGAACGTAGAATATTAAGAGTGTAGGCGATAGAAGTGGTTACCAGAAGGTGAAGTTGAAGATTATATAATATTCGAGATTTTATAAATGTGAAGTGAAAAACAATTTTCTCCAACTGGGATCCTTTAAGTTCTGTTTTTATATTTGCACAAAAAAAAAAAGAAAAAAGAAAAAGGAAAAAATTGTTACTCTTTATGGAATACAGTTTTTCTCACTTATTTTTCCTTTTTTAAGAATTTTATTTCAATTATTGTTGATATTGTTGGTCTATCAGACATTTACTTATAACAATAGTGTATAAAAAAAAGGATACAAAGGAAAAAATGGAAAATATATTTTTCCTTTTTCCAAAACAGAAAAAGAAAAACTGGAAAATTTATTATGTTTTTTTTTCTCTCTCTTTTCTTATGAAACGTTTTCCTGTTTCGAGATAAAGGATTTCATATTCTGATGAGTGTAGTAAAAGAATAAAAGTAAAGGAGACAGTGACGTACTTCCAAATCCCTAGTTCTAAGTGATTTCTTAGTAGGTGCAACAAGATTTTGATAGGTTTGTAAAAAACTCTCACAACCAGTGATTGTGCAAAATGTCAGAAGAATAGATGTTATTTATATATTTGCCGTTGTTAATTTTAAAGTTGTTTTTAAGGATTATGCAGTAAACACGTTACACTAAAATGACGAGTTGTACTCGTAAAGATACGTGCCAAAAAAACGCAACGACAAATAAATTGCTTTCGAAAAAGTTAAGGTAAGGTTCAACCTGGCAAAAAAAATGATTAAAAAGGCACTAGAAAAGAACTAAAGCACAAATTTCTTGAATACGATATACTATACAATATATTTAAATGAATATTATGGAAAACTGTTATGTACAGACACCAATTTAAATTGTATTTTAGTAAATTTTAAGGAATTTTTAGAATAATATCCATTTTTCCTCCTTTTAAGTTTATGTGAAAGAAGAAAACATGTCAAAATCAGGTGAAAATTTTTAAAATATTCAAATGTATATGGCCTTGTAAATAATGTGAGGAAAAAATTTAGGACTTCTTCACAATTTCATTTGATAATTAAAAAAATAATGATATTTGAAATAGATACTTAATATTGATCATTATTACGAAAATAAAACTCATTATCGAGTTTTAATCGTTTGGACAATAATGATCATTAAAATAGGAGATCTGTCTAGAATATAAGTCATTTACACTTTTCAATCTCATCAACTTCCTCAGGAAATCTCTTCTCAGTTAAGAAACATAATTATTTATTTCAAATTTTCAATTCTATATTAAAGAAAACCTTCATCAAACTACGACAATGTTCATGTAATATATTATATAAGAGTTTCTATATAAAAAAAGAAAGAAAGAATTTCTACAGAATAAAAGCTTAGCGTATTGTTAAATAACAAAAAAGGATTAAATGGAAATCTCTCAAACTAAAGAACATATTTCATATATGAGTAAACATAACATAATCAAATGTATGAAAATAAAATTTTAAATTCTTTAAGATTATGTTATTAGCATTTCTTTTTTTCTTTCTGTTTGTTTGTTATGAAAATGAATCCCAATGGAAATGTCTTTCATATTTTCAAAGTCGAATTATTTCATTTATTTTTGATATGAAATATATTTTCTTATATATTTTTATATACTACATATTTCCTTTGGGAAAATTTTCAGGACAGTGGAACAAGTAAAATTTTAGATATGAAAAAAGAAAATCTTGTATTTAATAAAAGAAAAAAAAACGTAATGCCTTATCGAAATTTTCCTAAACTATACAAAATATGAAAGAACGAACAACATTTATACGAATTGGTCTTACAATTTTAATATTATCAAATATTCAGGACATTTCATATTTGATAATATTAATTTTAGAAATTTCAAAATTCAAATTCAATATTTATAGAATTTTCTTGAATTGAAAATGTTTAATATAAGAATACATATTTATACAAATTTTCCTTTTTATATTTCTAGAAATTCTTGAAATAATTTTTATAAAACAATTTTTAAATACAGGAGAAGATCTTAAAAGATTTTAGAATAGAAATAATAAATGTAACTAATGAACTCAAGTTTACTCATCAGTTTGAATTTAGTCAATACAATTTATACTACTTTATTACTTTTGAATTTTTCATTCAACTTGTCTCTTCTTTCAAAAGTGCTACAGTCCAAGTCAAGCCTCGGTCTCTTTAAAAAGTGCTGTTAAGCCTCGGTCTCTTTTCAAACCTGAGCATTAATTAAATACGAGACACATCTCGTGTAAAATACTTGGATAATCATTAATCAAATTCTCGAAATAGTACTGAACTGAACTACCGATGGTGTCAGCTCTTTATATACTCATGGAAATATTCCAGATCTTACTTGAATTCAAAACACTTCGGAAATTATCATAAATGTCAAATAAACCAAAAAAGTGATTGTTAATTTATTGTGCTCTAGAATTATGGAACATTCTATTGTATAGATAGTCTAATATTTAAAATTATTATTATTTAAAATTAAAAGTTAACGCTCACTCCCTACGAAGTGTCAACTTATTCAAGATCGACTGTCATCGTAATGACTATGGAGGGTTTGAACCTGTTACCAGAATGTTAATGAACGCAAATAACAGCTCTGGTCACTTTGACTTCTCGCTGAACAAGGAGAGACTAAAGTGCCTGCTGGTTAACGACTCAGCTGTATCATCGCGCATGTAACCTTTATGGTCAACGTTTTCCATGTTCTACCGGTTGTTGACCATACGTATTTTTTATTTTTAATTTTAACAGATACTAAAACGATATATTTGTATTTATCTTATTTTATGTTGGTGAATAGGTGGTGGATTGATGGTGGTGGTTTGAAGGTCGCGGTTAGGTGATGGAATTTTTTTTTTTTTTCTCCTTCCGACTAATTTTACCACTGCCGCACTAACATTTCTCTTCCCCCTCCTCCCTTCCCGGCACTATTGATGAGATATAGCATATACATTCGATCTATCGTTTATTCGATATGATTGTGAATGATATCTTACTGTGCTTGTATTAAGTATATCTGAGGTGTTACAATATTAAAAGAAAAAGCCCCTGTGACAGTACAATGGTATTTTGCATTTCTATATCACAGTTAAGATTTTTGATATATGTACTTTCTTAAAAATATTTCCCTAAAAAGTCTATATTCACCTATAAGTACAAATTACATCAACATATAGATTTTAAAATTTACATTTCCTTGAATCTCAAGATTTTTATGATTTGGATTCAAAGATAATGAATTTAGTTGTTTTTAAATGCCCGGTGTAGCAAAGCTTTATACTAATTACTTTTGGATATGCTTTCTACAATTCTATGCTCCATCTATTATACAAAATATTGTATGTTATGATAAATATATTTTGTACCTAATTTGAATTCGAAAGAATCATTACATATAAAATGAAAAATCTATCACCCTAAAAGGGATGAGAATGTGAAAGTACGGCGAAGAATTAGATTGACTGATCTCGAAGATTTTGCATTTTTCGATAACTCTCAACTAATTTCGATGCCGTTGTCATGTACGATTCCAGGTGATCTGTATATATCAATAAATGGGTATATGACGGATAATAATTTCCGCAAGTTATATACCTAAACCACCCAAATTAATAGCACATTTATAAATTCCGGATGATAATTTAGTGGTAGAAAATAATCAATTGCAATTTGTAAAATATTTGTAGTTGGATTAAAAGTCGAATATGAAAACGAATATTGATTTTGGTTAAATATTGTTAGTGTGAAAGCAAATTGTTTTGGATTTAAAAAGTTCAATTAAAATCACGTATTTTGTACAAATTTCTAGGTTTCTTGGATTTCAAATGCTTCATCATACTAAATTTGGTCTCATTTAAACAATTTCCACCAACGTACAATTATTTAATATTTTTTTCTTTTTGTTTTTAATCTTCACCAAAATATAAACCAATGAATGACTTTGAAATCATTCGCGAAAAATTCATTGAAATCAATCAATATTTAAAAGAATATTTTTGAATAACTTTTTCCAGGGTACACCAGGGTGCATAAAATATTTCCAACTAATTAACACCAATCCATATTTAAATATTAATTTTCTTCACAACAAAACAAGTCCATGTCACGACTATCTATTATATATACAATATATTATCGAAAATCCTTCCTGTTTAGGGGAAAATCTAATTAGAAAATTTTTCTGATTGAATACATTTGCATTGACATAAAATCTATTCACAGAGATATTGTTTAACATGTTCAATTTATGTATAATTTGTCATATTACAAGACTTCCGAAAGTAATTAAATTTACTTCAATCAATATATTTTATACAAAATTCAGCAAATTATTCTATTCGATATATAAATTACAAATGAATCGTATTTATCAGATATACTATATGTACACATATGGGAATAAATTTATTTATAGAAACATGTTCGTCCAGAAAAAAACATACAAAAATATAATTTTCCAATTCAGTTTTTAATGGATAGAAATTTCCATTTTATTTTCGTATCCGGCTTTTACGTGTATAACAAACAGCTCTCTTTTTCTTTTACCAAACCTAATTCGCTAACAAATTATCCGGTTTTCCACAACAAAATGTAATATAATCATTTTGCAAATCGATTGCTCACAATAGCATAAGATTTGACGATATCAAAAGTGTTTATATCGAATCAATTTCTATACATTTAGTATAGAGACTTGCCCTATAATAAATTCAAATTAAATTGCATTGAGTTGAATTTAAATTGAATTTTCGTATCGAAATCATTATTATTATTATTATTGAGAACTTTCTATCCTGTACAAACAATTTGTTGTCTAACAAGAACTCAATGTGTATATTATATAATATGAAGGTATAAGTGGGAGTGGGAGTATGTTGTTTTTTTGGACTTGTATGATACAAATATAAATTACTACTAATCAATTCTCGTTTTAAAAGAATTTATATGATTAGAGTACGTGTTCACATCACACAACTATTGAGATATATAAAAAAAGATTAGTATTGGACATCTAATTGATGCCAGGAAATCATTTTACTATTTACACACTATTAGCAAGAAACAATTTAAAACGATAAGAACTATATAAGAATGTTCAATAAACTATCTTGAACTGTTACTGTTTTAGCTGATTATATTAAAATCATGAACAAGATTATGCTCGGACATGATTTTCTTTTTTTAATGATTCTGAACTGTTAGGATCTACAAGTTTTCTTCTTTCTGGTATAATGAGCCTTAAGAATACTTAACCTTTAAGAAATACTTATAAATTATTGAAATCTTTCAAGTGTCAAGTATATGATTCTGTATTTAAGTATTATAACAGTAACTGACCCTAATCTCCAAAGTACATATACCCAAAAAACAAGTATAATATTTTACAATCCCTAAAAAAAAAAATTACTATCGTTTTAAGTATCGACTATTAATGAAAGAAGATTTTCTGATATTCCCAAGATTCTGTCCTGAATTTGAATGAAACTTTATATGAGTTTAACAACTATACCAATGACTGGAAACTTTTTTTTTATCTAAAATTTTATTAGATTTTCTTTAGTTATGTACCTATATGAAAATCTCAATGGAATTAAAGCTTATATGTTTGATTTTATGTCATAAGCTTCATGAAAACTACAATATGCATACAATTTTATAGGTGATATATTTTCTTAGTGGCAATATATCGGGTGTCTCCGTAATAGCGTCAAATTTAAACTTCTCACTATTTTCTTTTTATTAAATTGACAGTACTAAAATGTTAACATCTGTCATCTACCATTATTGCGATTAATATTCATGGAACTCTGCACGAAGGAACGACATTATTATTATTGACAGTTTGTCAAGTTTCGAGCGGCTATTGTTATCAAAAAGACAATTTTACAAAACTCAAATTATACGTTTCTTTCAGATCATACTTTATTTGATTAATTATTACATTCCCCGTCGAATGAGATATGGATCATACCTGTAGGACCCAGAATACCTGGATTTCCTGTCCTAAAATGCAATATTTTTAAAAACGTCGAATGGCATTTAATTCCTTATTAAATTGATCGTCGAATGAGGTATGGATCGTATCTATAGGATGCAGAATACCCGAGATATACATATACTTTAAGCTACGCAAATTAAATCTTGCACTTCTTATTGTGACACCCTATATATATATACAAAACCTAAATATCTAAATATATAAGAAAATATATTAACAAACAGTTAATACTATTATTATGACAAGACAAGATATTCTAGAATGGCAGCAGCAACACACGTTCTCCGATATTATTATTATTTCTGTTTGCAATTTATCACACTTGATATTAATGATGGATATACGAAAACCTCAATTTTATAAAGGTTGAATAGTGTTAACCGTAAAATAAAATAAGTACTATAAACTATATAATCGTATTTCACACTATGAAAATGTTTTTTAAGATGGAAACATGATCAATTGAGGAAGTTCATATACAGTACTAAGGTAATACAAGTAATACGATAGGGAAAAGTACTTTTTTTCTTTATTTTTGTGACTATAAGACGATGGAAAAACAATTTTAATAGGTTTCCCGATGTTTTGAACAAGTTAGAAAGAAAGATAATAAAAAAATATTGAATAGGAAAGGCCAAAGAAAAAAAAAAGACGTTGCTGAAGAAGTAATTTTATGAAAAGATATTAAATAGAAATTTTCATATTTTCTTTTCTAAAAAAAAAACAGAAAAGATTTTCTTTATTTTCTTAATCAAATTTATTCAAATTATTACAGTTGAATGAACTTTAATAAATAAATTACCTTAGTCACTTATATTTACACAGTCAAATTCAATTAGAATCATGGAAAATTATGAGGAAATCAACGGATTATATTATGATGTTATGTAGTCTTGGAGATTTTCATTTGAATTTTAACTTAGGAATTTGGAAGCCCTATAAGAAATGTGGATAATAAAATACCCTCTTCTAACTGATATGTAAAGTAATATGACTTTTCGTTTAGAAATAGCAAACGTACAGTACGGTTCTATAGGTCTAGATCTCATAACAATAATATTTGTAAGAATCAAGTAGCTACTAACCTTCTGTTCAATCTGGAAAACATACTTTCTACTTATCTCTTTTATCAATTACCAACACAACAGATACAGATTTATTAACAATAATTACCTGACTGTCAGATCTTTTAGGACTTGTGAATATAAAAAATGATATTATTATAGCAATAACACTTTATGTCCCTAGACTTGACAAAGCTTAGCAAATATAGTAGAACTCCTGGAATGGCTATCATTATTCTAAGATCCTTTCTAACTCGATTGTTTATGACTGTTATAAGATATAAAACAAAATCTTCTCTTTGATATTTCCTGAAATATACATTTTTAGCGGAAGGAAATACATAATTTTCAAGATTAACTGACTCAAAATATACATCTTCACTATATAACAATTATATTTTATACCTTTTTAATACTTAAAGTTTAATTACTTTTATAAACTTACTTAAATACAATTTTAAACTTTATATTATAATAAAACCAAGTGACTAATGTAAATATTCTTGTTTTGTATATAATTCTGTATATTTCCCAAATCTCCCTGCCTCTTTCTAGTAAAAAAAAACTAATTTGTTTCTTTGAAAAAAAAATTCTGAATCTCATTTTAAATGTAATTTAAAAGACAATATAACTAATTTTGTTATGTTTGTATAATTTCCTTATTAAATTTTAATATTTCTTTTCACACGATGCCATTTAAAATTGAATAATATACAATATATATATATATATATATACAACCGAATGCATATATACACCACCTTCTTTTTACTCCCACAATTATATACAATAGTCGAAAAAAAAAAAAAAATTAAATTATACAATCGTAAATCAAAAACAATGCCCGGAAAAACTCACAACCGAAAATATTCAATTATCTCGTCATCCGAATCTCCGGGTTTAAATACATGCTTTTCGTCTTAAACAAAACAAAAAAAAAATATAAGACTTGGATCATGGTTTTAGCAAGAGTTTTTAAGTTCTTATATAAAGAATTTGTATACACTTTTGATCTGGGTCTGGGACAAGGAATTAAAAAAAAATATAATATACAAAAACGTTTATTCTTTTTTTCAATTGTAAAACGTCAAGTAAAGAAAAACCGTCCAAGAATACGACTATATGTATGTTTTTTAAGAAAATATATTATATGCGTTGTATGTACTTATAATCATTATTTATAGTATAGAAGTGTACATACAATCTATCACAGAACGAAACAAAGATGAACGACGACTTTTAGGGTAGTATACAAGATGACATCAAATTTATTTTAATTACACAAAATTGCTGGAAACTTCTACCATCATCACCATACCACATCAAACAATATCATCTTTATAGTCCCATCATCAGAACGATTCATTCCTTAGTTACTTACTTTAGTATGGTAAAGAAGTTCCTTCGTCTTATTGCTTTGTGGAAATTAAATTAAATTTACCAAGCAACAATGTATAGAAAAAAAAAAAACATAGGGGAGGTAAAGGATAGTAGTATCTGAGTAGGGTTTCTTAATTTTTTCTTTTTCACTTGATGTGCATAAATTTAAGAAATAATTATAAAAATGAATTTTAGGAGAGAAAGAACTATATATTGAATACGCTGAGCTTAAAGGAATTTACGGATTACCAGTCTTTAAAATACAAACTACAAGATTTTGTTAATTACCATATGCCCATGTTTCGAAGGTAAAACTTCAGTCCTTCAGCAGGGGGGTTTATTAATGTTACTTGTAGTTTGTATTTTAAAGATTGGTAATCCTTCAATTCCTCTAAGTTCATCATCATAATCATTGTCGGTCAACTTTTCATCATTATATATATAGAATAACTAAAAAAACATGAAATTTACAAATGACCACAAAATATGTTATTTCATTGCTCGGACAGCAAATCCACTGTGGAATTCTATAAGGTGACAAAAAACAATCGATTATCATTTTTATATATCACATAAGATAATTTAACTCTAGAAAATTATAAATTTTGAGCGGCAGTTTTTGAGCTGCCGCTTTTATATAATATTTAGGCGACAATTTAAATAATAATCGCCTTACTTTGAAGTCATTGCATTTGAAAATCATCACAGTTATAATCTGTATCGTCTTACAGAATTCTAATGCAGGATTTAAATTAATGAAATAACAAAAAATGGTTTCTTAACTGTGTTGTATAGAAATATACGTCGAATTACATATCTGATAAGAGGTGTTACGCACTTACTTCTAGTTTTGTAATGAAATTATTACCTTTCATAAAAAACAACTAGATACCAAGAATACTACTTATTCTATAAAACTACTGATAGACTTTATTCAAGTTTACCCAATCCGCCTTTATATAAGACGTCTATTTACAGGAATTTCTTTAATAAAATTCAAAATATAAGACAAAAACCTTTAGAGACAAAATATCTTACATATAAAACTTTTCGGAACTCATGAGCTTTTAGAAAAATTCGTGGAAATACAAAGATTTCCCATGCAATTATTTAATTGAAAAACAAAATATGATTAAAATATGATTTTTCATTTTATAAATTACAAAGTTGCATAGAAAGTCTTCCAAATTTTTCATATTTTCATGAAAAGAATATCATCTATATCATATTTCACTCTAAAGTCCCATATAGAGAGTATGCAAGTTTATTCATTAAGACACAATTGAAGACAAAACGACAATTTTATTTGAAAAGACATTTACAAGTGGATAAGAAATAAGAAATATTATTTTAAATTGTATTTTCTCATACAATTTCTATCAAATTGAAATGAAATTTCTATAATAAATCATTTTCGCATATATTTGGAAAAAAACTTTTCTGATAAAACTTTCTAAGAAAAATTTCTCCAATACAAATAGAAAATGATATTAGATTTGAATGTCTCTTTTTGAAAATATGTTTATTGAAATAATTTATATTGTTGTACAGGGTGTAATGGAAGTGTTGTTCTCGTAAAGATGAACGCAGATTTTTTCTCTTTAACAGGGGTGAACTTAAACCCTTATATTGAGTCTTATATGAAAGATACACATATAGTTTTTATACTATAGTATGGATACTATAATATAGCTGATACCATTTCAATATTATGTTTATACTTCATTCTTGAAATGATATAAAGCGACACAAATGTGGTATAGATCGAATAAAAGCTAACTAATTTGGTTATGATTTCATGGTTAAGGCTCAAAGAGATCTATATAAAAAAAACTCGCAACGTCATAGAATGCCCAAGCAATATGGAATGTAATTTCTATTACAGAATATGGGAAATCGATAGATTCCACAACGGTGTTCAGTTAATTGAAATTAGAAAACTTAACACGAAAAATGATATACTCTAAAGAAAGTCAATGTGCAGCTCTGCACGCCCAAAGAAAGCGTATACATCTTGACTTAATCTGGACCTAATATCATCGATTTACCAAATAGTTCTCATCAAAGGAGATAATAAGTTACCGAATATTAGTAAAAATAATATTAAAATTCTAATTTTCTATACGAAAATTTAACTAAATATATAATACGATACTATTAGGTACTTGAAACAATTTAATTTTATGTAAAACATATATCATATTAAATTTTCAAGTTCTTTGAGCTCATTCAATATAAGTTGATTAGGATTTTATATGATGTACGTACGTACATAAACAATTTCAAAACAAAAAAAAAACATAATTTGAAGTGCGCAAATGCATATCAAAATCATTTTATTTATAGAATATTTGTTGTAGCTAAGTAAAAAACTATACTAAACTAAACTACTTTATACTCTGTCTCTAAACTAAATATGAACAATATACACATATAGAGTTATATATACACTTTAATTTAGTTGTTCTTCACTATACTATATGAACTCTTCACTTTGTATATATTCAAAGCTAAGCGGGATGGTAGAAAATATCTATCTTCATTTTATATTCTAGAATTTTATTTTTTTTTTTTTGTTAGTTAGTTCATAGAGAGTTACAATTGTATAGGATTTAGTTTTGATCTATATACAAGAATTGCATTTTATACTAGTTTTTTGAAGGTACTCTACATATAGTATAACCACAATCAAGCTTACTCTTTTTTTTCTACCATTGTTCTATAGATCTATAATATTTCTATATTTACTATAACCGAACGGTAAAGTTAAGCACATTTTTGTGAAACACTAGGTGCATGAGCTTTTATGTATTTAAAGACATTTTTATATATGTATATAGTATTCAAGCATTTCCCACCCAACCCAAGCCTTTTATACGTTATACAAACTACAATATATATATTGTATATTCCAAATGTTTGTACAATCCTTTACGTGTTACGTTTGTATCTTTCTAGCCTTTGACTACAATACTCCTCTACACAATATAAATGGATCGAACTTTTACGATTTAGTTATAAGCCAGTTGATATATACGTAAGTACATGTTGGTTGAAATGTCATCTAAAACAGTGGGTGGTATAAGATGTTTCGAAAATCATATCATAGACATATAAGTAAAATCAACATGTCAGATCTTAGTATTATTAATACTTTTTAAGGAAGCCAAACATTCGATTCTAATTTTATAAATCGAAGAAGAGGAATAATACTATATCAATATCGATTCTATATGAAATTGGAAATTATATCCCAGCCTATATCCTACTATATTCTCTCAAGAATAAGATTAGTCAAGTCATTTTGTAACAGAAGGTGTATAATATGCCATACTCCCTTAAACATCCATATAGGTATATATGTATAATGTCTACCATATTAGCGTCTTATATTTTAATATTATAAATATGACGTTCTTCATTTTCTTTACTATTGTTATGAGTACAAAACAAACACACACCTTTCATGACACTCTGTATATATATACTTCAAAATTCTGATGGAATTCTAAAATGTATTTACTGTAAATATAAATGTGTAAACTGGGTGGTAATAGGTTGGAAAAAACTGGATATTATATAAAAAAAAAATTAAATAAAATAAAACCTGAGATAGAACAAAACTTCACTCAAGGGTGCATTCTTGGATCAATAACTAAGAAAAGGCGAAAAAAAACAGGATAGAAACGATACAAACAAAAACAATTTATAAGTATGCAGAAAATATTTAGGGAAAAGTTTAAGTGAAACTGCACCATTTGAAAATATACATATATGAACACTATTTACTTTTCAGAAAGAAATTTTTTCTCCTTTTTTTTCCCTTTTTTTTATGTATTTATTTTTATAGAAAGGACTTGTTTTCCAATGTCGTTTTAGGACGGAGCGGGAAAAAAAGAAAGAAAATAAATAGAAGAAAATCCATTTTATTCTGGATGCGATTTCAATTTAAGATAGTTCACTGACGCTTTACAGATATTTATATAAAGTATCCTTTTTTTGTTATTTGTTTTATTTATTCCTTCAACATTGAATATGATTTTTTTTTCTAGATATAGAATGTAGATGTTGTAAATATAGGTATAGTCTACACATCACGTCAGGATAATAATGATGATTTTGTTTCTTTATGAGAAGAAGAATATTTTAAGAAAGTTCATATTATTTGTCTACTCTTGAGACTCTACCAAAGACAACAAGAAGAAGAAGAAGAAAATTTCAAGATGTTTTTTTGCGCTTTGAAAGGGTGATAAGAAATCAATTCCAATAAGATAATAAGAAATTCCTTTAACTAGAGATTTGATATAAATTTTTATAAATTTTCAAATATTATTGTAGAAAACTTTGAACAGAAATATATGGTATTTCAAAATTGTTTTGAGAAATTTAAGAAGTGTGATGTTATTTCATAAAAGAAAATATAAAATATGATCAAAAGCTGTATATTCTATTCAAAGGGATTCCTTTCAAAACAAAAACAAGAAAGAATTCTATCCATATAGAGCACGATCTAGAAGAACTCATATAACCTTTTATTTATGTGTATCCATATCCTCTTCCCACATTCAATTAAATCATATAAAATCCGATATAAAAATAATGAAATTTCATAATCTCCTTTTTTATAGAAAATTCTCAATTTAATTAGCTTCGACATTTACAGACTCACGGATTATGATAAGAGATCAGAAAAATTTTTTTTTTCAAATATCTTTTATTATATTGATGTGAAAAATGTTTTATCTTCGCTAATACATTCACTTTCATGTTAATCCTTGGATATTAAACTCAAAAGGATTTAATAATATCACATATAATAATAATAAATACATATAAAAACATAAGAACAAACCTTTATGAATAAAATTTTGCTGACTTTCGAATCTCCTTTGATGTAGACATGCTAATGAAGAGCGTGCTGGTAATCCGTTCTCAAGAGGTATTTGCAATGGTGTATTAGGAACCTGTAAAATTACAAAAAAAAAAGAAAAGAAAATTATACATTTTTAAATATAATTATGCAAGTCAATAAACATACAAAAAAAATGAAAAGTTTATTTGATTCTCCTATTGTGAGTGCAATTGAATTAAAAATTGGATTTTAATTTGAGATTATTAAAATAAAAATCAAATATCCTTTGATAATATAGATTTTTATAGTGGCACTTGATAACTCCATTCATTTGGCTAGGATTTCAAATTTCAAATAAACTTATACGTGGTGTAATAAAAATTCGCGTTTTTTTCATAAATATTGAATTTATTCAGGATGTATATAAAAAAAGTATTGAGGTTATATTTCATTGGTAAAAATGCTAAATTTTTCTTACAACAACGCATAGAATCATTCAACATCGAACGCTCCTCACAATACTATAAGGAATCTAAATTCTACATTTGAGGAAAATCGGTAAAAAGAATTATTGCATTTATAAAACCACAAAGTTTTGTTTTCTTTTTCGAATTTAATTGGAAAAGTTATATAACTCCATTAAATTCAAATTTAGTACATGTATACATTGATAAATATGAATGCATGCGTTTATATTGAATTTCAGTAAAATAAAAGATAATTATCGTGTTCTTTCCACATTGCTCTGCTTCGAATCAAAGCAAGATGTGAAAAAAAACGATAAGGAGCAAGAGTACCAAAACACTTAGATATTGATAGCATATATTCAAACCACATGGTAATTAAACGTCGAACGCAAAAAAAAAAAATTGTTAACAAATTGTGTAGGAAATAGTTAAAGGTAGAAAAAACAATTTAAGAAGATACAAATTTATAAAAAGTATATGGATCGATTTAAAAGGTTTTTCAATTTATACTTTTCATATGTTCAAACAAAAACTGTCATAATCATCAGGAGGATAACATTCAATTATCAAAAAGAACAAAACAGAGCCATCTAATGAAAAAGGGCAGGAATTTTTGATCCAAATAAAAGGTGGTGTATGTTGTTGTTGTATTCAATGTAAAATTTTGGTCTGCTCTGGAGTAAAGGCCAATCTCCACACAGCCTACTTCTGATGCAAGTATGGGATACCACTATATAAAGCTTGGTTAAACACAAAGGGAGAAAACAATCATCCTACAAATTTTGTCGGCTTCTGTATTTCGGATTTCCCCAACTGATTTTCAAACTACAGATAATTCCCCTCAAAAACAGATGAACATGTTTATCTGTGATTTATATGGCACTTCATCCGCGGATGCATACTCTCATAATAATCACACACGATACCGTCGCAAACTACCAATTTTTATAAATTGTGTGGGGAGACTCTGATGAGGTTTTTTTTCGATCAATCCTAGCGACAATTGGAAAAGTCCATCTCTCTCTAGTTTTCTGATTTTTATAGGATGTTGGCTGTATGGAGATTGGCCTTTAGTTGGGAAAAAAATGTACCCAATGTATCAAGTTTTTTCTTCTTCTAATCCTTCAGATTTTCATTCAATAATGCTTTTACCGATTTAAATGAAATTTTCATTAAATAAAGATTTATATTAAACAACCTGCAAGAGACGACTATACATCTAAATTTTGAATAATAAATTTTAATTGTATTATATGACAGAAAATATGATAATTTCTGTTTCTCATTTTTATTAACACTTGTGATTATTAAAATTACGATTTGTTTATTTGATATAAAAAAAAATAAAAAATACTTAGTCATTTATTACGATCATCATAAGTTCTTGAATAACATTTAAATAATAATAAAATCAAATAAGTTAAGTAAGTGTAAATTTCAATTAGAACGCTCTCTTAAAAAAACCACATGATTGCCAGAGTTTTTACCCCTTTTTCCTCACACCGGTATCATATATAAAGTGTCAACATTTTAAAATACATTATTATTGTAATAAAATATAATAATACTAATTATTATTTTTATTGGATTTCATAAGAAAATTAACTTAATTATACATGAAAATGATATTCTCTTCTTACAAAATGTATATATTTCTTGCGGTTTTACAAAATCCTCCTCCTCCTTCAAGACCAAGTTTTATTATGAAACAAGACTAAAAAAAAATGTCATAAATTGATTTTTAACATCGATGATTAATCATTTGGTAAGAAGAAAAGAATTTCCATACAACAGCAAGCATTCGATATAATAAAAACAACAAAACAGCGAAAACTTTTAAAATTCTTTAGATCGCTTAATCATTTATTTCCAATCTTTCATGTGATAAATCATTAACAAAATATGCCGGCATTTATCAGAGAAAATATACTAAAGAGATCACCACACACCAATACCAGATGATTTCTTTTTGAAAGTATATTATCTTAATATGGTTACAGATAATGAATGGAATGTAAATTTTAAGCAAGAAATTAAGTTTTAAGACATGTCTTAACTCATTGGCCGTTTAATTTTTAGAATATTCAAGCAGAAAATGAATGCATTAATGCCCAAAAATGTTCATAAGAAACACTTAAAAACAGTTACAAGTTTCTTTAATCTAAGCGCCAGTATAATGGAATACAAAGCAGGATGGGATCATTGTTTCCTTCAAAGGAAAATATAATTAGAATACAAGAAGCAGTACACTTGTAGTCGTAAAAGATATTTAAAATAACAGACATATTACAAACACTCCGTAGAGAAAGATTCAATTTCCTAAAAATTATCCTACGTCACACATCTATATGATTTAATAGACAGTAACGAGAGAAACCAAGATTCGCTAAAAACGAATTTGAATTGTCCCTGATTTTGATCCCACTCGCGGATTCTAGGTCGTATAAGCACACCATTAGAACCTAATCTAGACAATGCGACTACTTTCTTCAGTATTCCTTGTAGAGCTTTAAGCCAGCCACAAACTATTTTCTAGTTAATATAATCCTCAACTCAAAAAGAGGCCAATAATGTTATTATATATGTATTTTATTTATTATATGTTAATTCTATTTACCTACATGTACCTTTTTTCGATTTCAAATCCGTTTATCACTCTAATTGAGAGAAAGTATTGACGATACTATAAGATACAAAAAGAAAATCAAAATAGAAAACAAACTACTTCTTTTTAGCGTTGCATATATCTTATCTGAAACCATCTACACAACACATAAATTGAATATCATATAAAACCAATAAAGTAATATAACCACAAAATATGTTGGAAAACCAAAACCGATTCTTTTGTGGTTTAATAAGATGAAGGAAAGAAAAAAGATCAAATCATATCAAGCAAATCAAGTTCATTTGTGAAAATTGCAAAAACCTGTCAGGGTTTACCTTCCATCTGATTAAGTTTCTGTTTTTCTGTTTGTTTATTTTATATTATTATTATTGTGGTGGATGCTGTGCCTTCGGTATTTATTTATTAGCGTAAGAAAGAGCCTTGTTTTTTTCTTTTTAGATGTTTGAAATATAATCTTAACTTCGATCTCTTATTGTAAATTTGAATTCACATAGATTACAACATCACCACACCACCCAAAATTTGTAATACATTCCTTATTTAATTTCCATGACAGATGATTAACTGTGATAATTAAAAGTATATGATATATTTATACAGGGTACAACAAAAGCTATGAATTATATTTTGATAATTTGTCTGTAAAAATTGATGTGGAAAATATAACATAACAATAGTATGTCGACTACCTGCCCTAGGACAGGTCAAAACCAGGAGATAAATATAATGATGTGCCGGTCGCTCTTTCGTTCCTCCACAAGCAAATAATTCATCAGTTCATATCAAATTGCAACTTAATATACCATATAATGATTTGAACATGAAAACTTCGACAACTGGGTGGAATTAATTCTTGAGTTGTTGTAGAAATGAAAAAAAGTTTATACCAAGGCTGTCCAACTCGCGGCCCAAGGCAAGTATCAATGCGGCCCGAAAATATTTCAAGTTAATGAAGCATGTCTATTTTTCTGAGGAATGATTTGCGCGTTGTGTGTGCTCTCGTGTTAAAGCTGCCAAGTGACAAACAACAGAAACAGGAACAGAATACAAAGCTCTTTCGTTTTGTAGTAAATTCTGTAGTAAACTTTCGGTAGTCAGCTATAGTTATATAGGTATTTGTGGCCCAAAACACCATGTCTTCTTTCAATGTGGCCCAGGGAAATAAAAAGGTTGGCCACCCTTGGTTTACACCATTCCACCATTCATTTTAGCGTCCATACAACAAACTTTGTTATCCGTCTGTCTACTATGTTGAACAAACTTTTCTAAAAATGAATTTTTTGTTATTCCCTGTGCAAATACAGTTAATATAATAATAAAGAAAGGTAAGTGAAATCGCGTATCAAGCAAATTCGTTTCACCTTTCAACCCACGGATTTTATGTTGATTTTAACTTCTTAATATTTGACTTTTATTAGTCTTCAGTTTATGTTTTCCTTTATTTTTTGTCTGATCTTCATTCCATATAGCATAATCAGTTTTGGTAACGGATTCAAAATTGTTAAGTATATTTTCTAGAATGCAGAACAGAAGAAAACCATTCAACTGTTATGTACAACTAATAATAGAGAGAGTGTATAAAAGCTATGTTAAAACAGCTATCAAAAAGTTTATGCAAAAAACAGTCTTCTACGATATATCATCATTTCGAAAGAGAGACTATATAGTAATCATTAAATCTTCTTAATAAGACCTGCTGTGCCAAGCTTCCTGAATATTACCTTTGGGTTTTCTGTCTGTTTTTTTTTCTTATTATGATTATTATTACAATAATTCAAAGAATTAAGTCTGTAGTTTTCTTTTGGCTCATATATATGACAATGTTAAACCATTTGGGTTGGGAGGAGTTTTGCTCTTTTTTTCTGTTTGTATATAAACAGCAAAGCAACAAAGTGTTAAAAGTGTGCGGTCTGCACGAGACTCAATTTGTTTCGTTTTACCAATTAGTAGTAAATACAACAACATAAGGAAATCGTGTCAGTTGATTAAAGATCACATAAGTTATTGAAGTTACCCAGGATGATTAAACAGATCTTATAATATCATCAAAAATTATATATGTTATACTACATACAAAAGAGCTTTCATGATTCGAGTTCAAACATCATTTAATGATGATTTTTTGTGGTTTTTATAAATTACTGTGTGTAGGTACTTATTTTATTATTTACACACGATTATCTTGTTTACTTCATTAGTTTAGTTGATTAACAAATTTCAATTTAACTTTATGAATAAATCATGTAGAAAGTTAATTGTTATTTATTTATATTTGAATATATTATATAAAAGAAATTGAAAGATTTAATGAAGATGTGGAATATAATTCAGTTAAACAGATTTTAGGAGATTTAGAAAGTATCTAATTGAAAATGTACATCTATGTAATATAAATACTTTCGAAATGTTTCTATTGTAACCTTATCCATGAAATACACTCGACATTCACTTCAATTATAAACAATTTTCAATTATCCACTTTATAATTAACATAATCACGTACTTATCGAAATTGAAAATTACATAATAATTGTGCCAAAGTTGTTCATGATTTATGAGGTAATAATTTACTACTGTAAAATCGAAACATTTGAACTATTGGTAATCGAATCACATTCTAATAGGAATATGTTCCATACTTGAATCATGAAATATCCATATCTCAGTCTCGTGTTTAGTTACTTTAAAGTAAAAATATCAAATTAGATTTTCCTATTAAAATTCAAAAAAGCTCCATATTTGCACAGATTAGACTGTATGCGGATTTTCACTTGATGGAAAAATACCATAGTTAATTTCAAAATAACACAAGTGAATATATGGGTGTGACTTTTAAATTGAATTTATAACAAATTCTTTAGTATACCATACTAACAAAAGTTCAATATTTAAATTGATATTTGATCGAATTTAATAAGGTTTATGTTATTTTAATTGAATTAATTGTACGGACTTACTTATGAATAAAGGAATGTTTTTATCAACTTTTATATCAAAAAATATGAATCATGACATGAATGTTTAATTTTTTGACTTCTTCTATAACCTTTCAATTTGTAATGCCAATTATTTATATTAACTATTATTAAAACTAAACCAAAACATCTATACTCCAACAGCTCGAGACCATCACTACAACACACCCTCTCACGGATATACACAGGAGGATCTCATTATGAGCTTGTAAATTAGGCACAACAAAGTTAACATACACAAGATTAACCACACCAATAAAGCCAACTACAAATACCATAATTCAACATACTGAACTTTAGAAAGCCTTTGTGAATAAGAGACCCTACATCCGATATTTTAGGCAAAGAAAAAATAAATTATGAAGAACCGAGATCCGGATTTGAACCAGAGTCTTATCAGTTTCTAGAAACGAAGTCTCAACCAACTTGACGAGTCACAACTGTTTATTGGTATATAATTTTAGTTTTAGTATATATCAAAGATGATACACGAATGTCATTTAGGTAATCACTATATGGAATGATTTAACTTATTACGAAAAACTTGAAACAGAAGATTATATTATGTAATTAAAGGATAATCTGACTAATTTTGAGGAAGGAAATATAGCAGAAATGTGTAATTTTTTCTTTATATCCTGTTTAATATTCGTTCAATCAAAAAATTCAGTGATATTTTATTATATAGGTATATGAAAATATGTATTTATATTACCACATTTTTATTAACTCGTTTTCTGTTTGTTTGTTTGTCCAGTACAAATCTTGCAATCGATTTTTAACTAACTTCCCGACTAGCTAGACACTTGACACTCTTAGAATAGCTCAGAACACGATGACAATGCATTCTTTTAATACTTTCAGCCATCTTTAAGCTAAATTGAATTTATTTTCAGTAAATTTTGTTTTGTATGGAAAGTTAATTCGGAAAAAATGTAGTAAAAATTCTTTTTATCTTGTAATTTTTTAGATATGTTTTTAATGTGCCCAAAAAAAACCTTTCATATCATATTTTTCTTGTACATACAATATATATGTGTTTATTTATATATATACAACTCTATCCAATTAATTTAGTATAAATTTAATCATGTTGACAGAATTCCAATTATTTAATTCAATTATTACACGTAAAATAGATTTATTTATCATAAAATAAATTAATACCGAACATTGAACTATGCACAAAAACACTATTACCATAATTGTCTCGAAAACCTATTTAAATAATTATATTTTATTTAAATTGTACATTCACCTGATTCACAAATTGTATAAAAATTATATATGTGGTATTTTATCTATTTAGAATCCATATTGAATCAAACCCACGACAACCCATAAAGTTTATACTAATAGTACAATATGTATATATTAAATTCTTATAAATACGTGATTGATGATAATCTTGTTCGATAAACGTATAAAATTATTAGAATCATAATTTTGTAAAGTAATCGTAAGTTTTAATAAAAACTCGATAAAATACATAATAAAATATCAAATCAAATGAGTTACATTGTTAGAACTTAATAACAATAATTAGAGTACATATTTGATTAAGTTTAACTAATATCAATTTGTTATTAACTAAAATATAAAATCCTGTACCAAAAACACTTCAAATTTTATACAATTTCCAATCATCTATTCTTTTGTCACACCTTGTATTTCAATTGAAGAAGAAAAAAACCAACAGTTCTGTTATCCATAATGAAATATCTGAAAATAGATCTCATCAAGAAATTTCAATATAATATCATATATTATTCCTTTTATTTCGATCCCTAATCTCTTAAGCTCTGTTCCCTTTCATTTTGGTAATAGAACTTCTTTGATAATTCTAAAATAAACTTAGTTTGATTCAATGAAAATGATATTTATAAAAATATAATCCTAATTTGGATCGAAACAGTTAAGTTCTTCATTTATTTTTATCCATACACGATCCCCTTAAAAAGGTTTGGCCCTTGAAAAACTTCACCATAAATTGATCAAATCACGTAAACAACCTTTCAATCTAGAGAATGAAGTGTTTCTAAAATACGATGGAAAAAGATGGAAAATTATATGATATGAATCAAATTCGTGAGGAAACTTTCCCAATAGGTTAAAACAAAATGTCACGACAAACATACAGCAAACCATTCGTCGTACAAATTGAGATAGTTTATCTTTATTTTACCATTCAAAATTAAGTTTTCGGACTTACAATATATTCTCTCAACTTCATTCAAAAACCAAATATAAAGGAAGAATAAATACGTTTCATGCTGTGTGAGATGGATATTATGGACGGATTGGAAATCAAAGGAAAGTCACGACAAGATTGTTGCCCTCAAAGATCTTTCTCTTATATAGAAATCTTTTATACCAATATGTTCAAATGATGGAATCAATAATATAAGAAACGCCAAATTGTTTACCAAACTTGAAAGTTATTTCTTATACAATATATATGTATATACAGGTCGAGATATTAGGATGAATAGAGAGTAAGAGCAAAAAAAAAATCCCATTTGTTGGAATGTCATTCCTGGTAATCGGATCGTGAAATGAAGCCCCAAACATATGTAATACGACGTACAGAAAAAATAAGTTGAATGTACAAACAAACAAATAATACCACAATATCGACCGAGGAAGAGATTTACAAAAGTGGATTTTTATGGATTTATAAAGATTGGATGGATGGATATGTACATATATATATTATTTGAATTTCTTTTCTTGTCGGTTCGTTTTCTGGTTACACGAAATACGAAACAATTTACAAAAACATAAGATTTTAAGGAGAAAGCAGTAAAAAGGTCACACCACAAAATGCCACATATTTTTGCACATTTGTTAATTTACATAAATGGCATTAAACATGTATGAATGCGGCAATTGTATTTCGATAATGTTATTCATGATATTTTCGCACCTATGTCACGATAAATATCTAAATATGGAAATGAATTGTTGAGTGTTAATTATGGTTTACGAGTTTGGAATATTTAATTTTATTTAAAGAATTATTATAATAAATACTTTTTTAAATAACAAAACAATAAAAAGGTAATATTTTTAAAGACTTTTACGAAGAATAGAAACGAAAGGTCATGTTGTAAAGGCAATATTTTACATGAATCCAATTAAAAACATATATTACCTGAGAATCGGCCTATAGCCAATTTTTTGATATCCTATGGTACAAATGGAACAGAAAAACAGCCAAAACCAATACTATTTCAAAGGTTTTTCTGCATAACTTTGGTTTTACTTCTTCAAATTTGGTCTAATTCGCAGCTAGCCTAGGCCCTAATAGCATAAATCTATTCTGCAAATTTTATTTAAATCAGTATATTAGTTTTAAAAAAAAAAGTATTTCCAAAAAACTTTACGAACAGACTTATTTTCTCCCACGACTATTTATTTCCCCATTATCCTTTTACTTACACACAATAGGCCTGTTTTATTTGCCACTTGCTCTAGGGTAGAGCATTGAAAACAAAAACAACAAAAGTGCAAATCCTACACTACTTTCAGACGAGGGGTAGCTCTCACACCGAAATTAGTTCAGTTTTCTACCATAAAAAGTGTATTAGCTAAAAATTTCCCATTTAATTACAATATGGTTGCTAAGCAGCGCTACAAACTTTTGAATTAAGTCTTTTTCCTACTCCTGCTCGTTTTATTTGCCACTTACCCTTCTCCGGTGTAGGGTATGGCAAATAAAACATACCTAATATCGCTTATTTATGTAGTCAATGTATGGAAAAAATGTCAATAAGGTTGATGTACAAACTTTCAAATTGAATCCGAAAAACTGACAAAACTTTCTGGTCACCCCGATCCTTGTCTTATAACTTCCCTGCCCATTGGTATATTTAGCTGAAATACAATACCAAATCGAGTTGCAGAATAACTAACTCACATTTTAAATTTGATCAAAATCGAATAATGCGTTTTTTAATTACCATGTACACGAGTGGACGGAAGGACATATTTCTAGGATCGAGCCAGAACTCTCATGATTTAAAATACTAATCTCTTACCATAATACTAGAGATTATTATTGTCTATAAAAAGAATAATAATTTAAACTATATTCCATGCTGACTGGATGACCATGTGTCCATGTTTATTTTTTGAAAACAATATTTTGGATATTATTACTGAATGAAACCAATTCTCAGTTAGAGGTGTCAAAACTGAGAATGTACTAAACTAAACGTCTTAAACGAGGAAACATCTTATTACACAGTCTGCGAACTGTCGTCAATTTTGGCTTAGTTTTATCGTCTAATCTAATGGGTTGAATTCACACCATCCACATGCACGATTGTCGAAAAATCAAAACGATTTTGAATACACTTGAAGGCATTGTTAACAACAGGTTCTACAACGTGTTTCCTAGTTTAAGTCCTAATTTAACCTAACAAGATAAAAAAAAATACTAATTTGAAATGATGAAATTAGACTCATAAACAATGGATCAGGATTGATTCCATAAGATACACTTATTAGCGGGGTTTTGATGTTCAAAAGGTTAAAAGCTTCTTCATATATTTAAATTATTCTGACTCTTAAAAAATCCAAAATAAATATACTAAATCTACAAAATTACAGAAAAGGTTATTTCAGGTTTATTTATATTATATCATCCTAAAGAATATATATCCTATTAAATTATAATAATTAATAAAAAAAATTATTCTGTCATCATAATTCATATTTGAAATTTATGTTTCTTTCCTCTTTTATAATTTATTAAAAAAAACCACCTCATCCACCCCATCCATTTTTCCATGTAATAATGAATAGCTTTCCAAAAAAAAAAAACCATATTCATAAAACACTTTACATTAATCATGTCTTTTAAATGTATTTTCTTATTTATCCTTTTAAAAACTAGAACCTTAATTATAAGCTTTTTAATGAAACAATATTAAAAACTACTTTTTTCAAAACGTATCCTGAACAAAAAAAAAACGGCTCTTAGAAGATAATACTACTCTCTATTTTATTAATTAGAAAGCAAATTAATTAAAATATCAAGTACAATGGTAAACTCTGTTAGTAAAATTCTATTTATTTAGTATATATATATATATATATAAAAGCCATGTAATTTGAACGGACCTAATTAAAGGAAGATACTCCTGGTATATAGTATATATTTTTAATGGTTTTATGGTGGGTTTCGTTTCTCTTTTTCTTGTTACTTGATGACTTTATTTATATGCGAAAATATGTTGGGTTTTTTTTTTCCTTTATATTGTATATGACTACAATATTTTACCTGGGAAAATTTTTGTTGTCCACAATTTACGTGAGATTCCATATAAGAGCACTTCTTCTGTACGTACTTATTCTTTCATTTATATTTTGTCGTTCTTGTTGTTGTTGTTATTTTCTTTCTACTCAGAATAAAGTTTACTCGTTATTATGTCGGCAAGGATTTATTGTCAGCTAATTATAAGTAATGAGAATTATTCAGGAAGATGAGACATTTTTTATTTTTCCTTTATACAGTGAAGATAAAGTCAAAGTGGTACACTTGAATTTTAAAGCAGTTTTCTTTAACATAAAAGTGTATTATATATTATACAAAATAATAAAATTATTAATAAAGACTTTGCTGAAAAAAAAATATGGTCAAAAATATTCGGAAAATATACCAAAAATGAATCCGCTTTATTATAAAGGAAGGCTTATCCACAAAGTTTCAGTACCATAATCTTAAATGCATCTATATTTAAGATATTTGAATTTTTTTCGTTATCGGAACTAACTACTTTACGAACTGAGAACGATTACATGCACTACAAATGTCGGCCAAAAAAGATATGAAAAGAATTATCAATCTCATTTATATTCGTAGTAGGTTAGTAGTTAAATTAACTCGAACTTCTGGTGATGCCATTCCGCTAAATTAAGTTCCAGTTTTCAAACCATACTTCCACTTCTGGACTTCAAAAACTTTAATTCCCCAGAACCCAACTAAGAAAAACCATATAAGTGCCAAAACCCACTAAATATGATTAAAACTACGATGAAAACAGCCGAAGCACTCTATCATGACGAGGCAGAAGTATCCATTGGGTCATTTTAGAAACATTTAATTACAAATTTGTGTCATTTACAGTAAACATAGAAATTGAAAATGAATACGGTCTTTTTGCAATTGATCTTTTTTTAAATATTAAAATTAGTAAGAAATACATTATACGAGTTTAACTTACATTCACTGTAATTTATAAATATACTTAAGAATGCACATATTCTTATGTCTCGAGTGGTTTATCTTTTAGTAGAGTATGACTTTGGGTGCTGAGATATATAACGAAAGAGGAGTTCAAGTAACTCATAAGAAAGTTTATTCTTCAGAAACAAGGACATTCAAAAAAAAAAAAAATACGTAAAACATTTGTACTTTTAGAGTTAGACTTTTATGAATACTTAATATAAAACAAATAGTATATCATATAAGAAATATGTATACTTAGTTGGGTTATTATTTCCTTTTTATTCATTTAGTAAGAGTCAAAAAAGTTAAACGACTAAAACCATATTTTATGTTTTACAATCAAGAATTTTATATGAGATTATGTAAGTCGAAAGAATATAATTTATGGTTACACTTACACCGGCATATGTTTAGGTCACCTAACTAAAAGTTAGGTTTGGTCACACGTGTTTACACCATACTAGACCTACTAGTCTAAAACAACGCCATATGTGAGCACTTTTTGTTTGAATTGCGCTTGATCGGAATTTTAATTGATGCTTCACCAACTGTTCCCGAACTTTGGTTAACAATAATAACTACTGCAGTGCCATCTAATCAGCTGTCAAAAAGTTCTTAGGCCGATTTAAATTTAAGGTAGGTGGTCTGCAATTTAGGTGACCTAACCTAAGTAACTTTGGACGCGTTTACACCGTCGCATTTAGGTCGACCTAAGGATTTAGATCTCTTTTTAAGTCTCGGTATAAACGTAGTCTGTGGAAACCTTTTTTGGCTTCAAATTAACGTTGATCCATTTCATGGACATATTAAAGGGTTTTTGAAATATAAACTTTCATTTTCTCTCGAATAGATGGCGAGCTGATATGTACATGTAAAATCTTAATACTATTTTGTCAAATTACTCGTAAGAAACTTTTGGCATATATAAGTAAGATAATAAAAATTAATAACAAAATTAATTTTCGAAGTCATTTATTTAATATATATGAACCCAGAGAAAAAAAAATAGGATAAAAACTTGATATTTATATTTTATTCAAAAATTACGAACTTTTAACAAAATAGGTCAACCGATTAATGATGATGATGGTCAAAAAAAACTATATAAGTATACAACCCCGAAAAGAGGCTTTCTTTTCTTCCATAAATTTAACATTTAAGTTTCATAAGACTTAAAATCAAATAAAAAGAAAATACTCAAAGTCATCATCGGCATCTTATATAAAATTCATTTTTAAAGCAAATAAAAGGTTAAAGCTTTCTTGAACATAATCAATTACTTTTAACTCGGTTTTTTGCTGATATTAAATGTTAATTATTTGAAACCTAAAGATAATAAAAAAAGAGGGTCATTTAAAATGTTTAGAAGAAAGAAGGTTACACCACATTGGCTTATTCAAGAAAACATAAATAATCCTTGAATAATGTAAATATAAAGAGGGTCATAATAAGCTTTACTATGAGTCGTATGCTTTTGCATATATACAAAATGTATTACATTGAACTTTATTATGCTTTTTTTATGAAAAGAATTTAGGAATACAACATTTTATCATGTATTATAGAATGATAGATGATCTGAAACGAATCTTACTACTGTGCCTATAAAAACGTAATATGTACAAACTTTTGTCTAAATTGTATGCTGAAAGTTGTGGGGAACGCTTTTAGGATGATATTGACACTATCCAAAAAAAAAAAAAAAAATTGTTCATCAAACTTTTCTATGAACAAAATCAAGAAGCAAAATGTACAAATATATTGTTTAAGGCACATCTAATAAGAGAAAAATTATCTTCTCTCAGGAATAGAAACCTCAAAACATGTACAAGCAATCTAATTCACCCTAAAAAAAAAAGACAACTAAGTAATTCTTGACACGTATTAAATACAATATCAAATGAATATGAATGAATCATTTAATATGCCTAAAATTCAATAATATCATCAAAATATTCATTTCATTTCCTTACAGGAAATTCAATTCTTACAGGGTGGATGGAAATTAATTTGTCATATTCTATACTCGTATAAAAAGAAAGTTATAGCTGAGATCTAGAAAGGGGACTTCTAGATCGCAGCTAAATTCAAAATTCAAAATGTATTCAATTTGATTGAAATCCAATCAAACTAGATAGTCGAAAACAATTTGTTTATAATTCTGAATTGTTTCATGTAACCCCAACAATTGTAGATACCTAACCTGAAAACTACCTCATGCCCATAATCTCTGTAGGATTCTTTGCATGTAATAATCATCATTATCAAATTCTGTTCTTCTATTCGAACTTATTCATTTTTTTGGTGTTCAGAAGTATTTGCAAGTAGTTTAACAGTTTGATTCGTTGATGAATTTTTACCGTCAAATTCATAAATCCATAATTTTGCAATTTTGACACCATCGATCGATCCGTCCGTTGTCCGTTGAGGGTTTTGTAATCATATAATTGATTCCCTTCTTTCCTTTATTTTGTAATCCCAACTTGAACTTTTAGTTCACTTAAATCTACAAGTTTTAATAAAATCAGTTTTATCTTTTTTTTTTACATGCCCGCTGATGACATGAAAAGGTGTGGACGTAATAAACCCATTTCTCCAGCTTTTTCGTCAGCCGAAATCATGGCACACATGAAATTTTGTGTAACACCGTGATTAGTGGTATTAGAAGGTAACCGCCTACTTCCCTCCAACGAGCTAGTTAGAGTAAAGAAGCTAGGTGTACCTTTTCTTGTTACTTTCGGCTCTAGTACCACAACATATAACTGATACTAGTCAGTTATATGACTTTTTAGGAAAGGATCAGAATGTTAGGAAATTTGTTTGATCCAGCAAACAAATTACTAACATACAACCAACATCGGTTGTTACATAAATGGCCTAATCTAAACATATTGTATTATTTTCCTAAAGTTAGAATCCTGATATAATCTTTTAGTGTGATATTTGGTAGTTTTTCTATTTGTCTGAGTATCTGATTTTTTTCTTGGAGTTAGATTGAGTATAAAAAAGAATATTTGAACATTTTTCAATGTCACCCCCATAATTTCCATCCACCCTGTATATTTAGGTTTTTGACCAGGAACTAAATTGTAGCCAACGTTATAAATATGCAGCGAACTGTAAAATACCTTTTTGCTTACAACTGAAAATCTATTTCAATTTCTTTGCGAGTAAATTAAATTCAAATAATCCTTATTTATGCATTTTTAGTCGCCAACAAACCGTTCTACATTAATTTAGTAGCTATTTCGTTTTTTTTGTTGTTTCTTTTAATATTTATTAACTCACAAATTACGCATGTTCGAAATTATATTTGAAAACGCGACTGAAAATAACAAACTTTAGTTTTTTTTTGTTAGGAAATCACCGAACTATGAATATTATTACTATATAGTGTGTCACTGAAATTAAATAAAATATAATATCGTTGACATATCAAATGAGTGTCATATCACGTGCCTGTTTTCCGAAAAATTTTCAAATATAAAAATAGTTTCTTATATGTAAAAATTTATATTAGGTCTGTGAATAAGTTTTTATTGTTTTACATTAGATGGCGTAAGTCATACTATATGTAACACGTGTAAACCGGCATAACATGCAATTGAAAGCTTATATACCATGCTTCAAAATGTCCTATATGACATTTGGTTACAGTGTAAAGAACATTGTTTTTTATTCAATCGAAAATGGAAGGTTCCATCCCAAATAAATAGAATTTTACTTAACTACTTCAAAGACAACAAAGAAAGGGGTGTTTTTGCATTGAATTATTACTAGATATGAAAAATGGATCTATTTCGAAAATCCTAAACTCAGAAAAGCAAAAGCAAAAGCCTGGTCAACAAGTCCCATCAACACCAAAATAAAACATTCATTCAGATGAGACTATGCTCTGCATTTGGTTGGACCAAAACGATGTGGTTTACCATGAACTTTTCCAAAACCGATAAAACAGTCTCTGCTGATCGTTACAGGCAACAACTGATCGAATTGAATCACGCTTTGAAGGAAAATCGAACAGAATATACACGTAGACACGCAGCATTCAGTATGATAATGCTAGGTCACATGTTGATAAACCAGTTCAGGAAACGTTGGAAGCGCTGGGCTGCGAAATGCTACCCCATCTGCTGTATTCACCAAACTTTGCCTCCTCCGATTACCATTTGTTTCGGTCGATGTAATGTAGCCTTACTGATACATATATGCTCAATCTTAAAGAAGGGCGAAAATGGCTCGATGACTGGATTGCCTCGAAGGACGAACAAGTCTTGCAACGAGGAATCCGTAAATTACCTGAAAAATGAGCGAAGGTAGTAATTTCAGATAGAGGATACTTTGAATGAAACCAAAGTATTGTCTAGTTATTAAATCAATGGGTATTTTTACCAAAAAAATATGAAAAATTAACTCACACACCCAATATAAAAATCTAATTTTACAAATATTTGAATAAACATGCATTATGAAAACATGTTAATAATGTTAAGAAAAAAAACGTATATTTAATAGATAAAATAAATTAGTAAGTTTTATATAGGGTGAATTTTGTTCTTATCTATATTTTTATCATGCATAAGCAGTCGTTTTTTTTCTTTTTAGTAAAAGGTCTTCAACTTAACCAGGACTTCGAAATATAAAACCAGGAAGAAATTAATGAACTCACATTTATTTAGTTTCTGTAGCTGAAGTTTCCGTTTATCGCACGAGTGAACACATGAAAGGATTTTATTAAAAAGAAAAAGTATTTGCCAAATTGAAAAAACGGGCTTTTATATAAAATTCATCTGTTTGGATACCAAATGTCCGCCCCCCCGTTTAGATTTAATATTTTGAAAATGTTTCATAAAATTAGGAATTCGATATTTCTCAAATTTACTAATTAAATTTAATGAAATTATTGTTTAGAAATGTATTCGCTAAAAAAATCAAGTATTTTAGTCTAAAAAGCATGTTGATTCTTACATCTTCTGAATATTTTATAGAAAATTAATTATTTAATACATTCAACGAGTTAGAACATAAAATATATGTTCTATTTTCATTTAGTATGCGCTAAATTAGAAACGATTTCATTACGAATTTTATTCAAGCTTTTAATAAAATAATTCATTTAGTTATACAGGAATTTGAAGTATACAACAGATTTTCGGTTGCATAACTAATTATTTATTCATAGTTTTTCTTTTAGTATATTTATTACTTTTACTAACGACTTTGTATGTAAATTAAAAATTGTTTTTAGAAGAAACGAAATTTTTAGCGCCTATACTGTAACTAATTGTTTGGCTAAGAATTCACAATATTGTGTTGGATTATCCTGAAATAAAAATAATTCAAAATCATAGTTGTAATATCCTACATTTGAGCCTCCGATAACGTAACTGATACGTTCCGTGTTTTAGCGAGTTCTCGTTCCACAAAACTAAAAGTTTAAAAAGTTAAATAACTAGCCTTTTCTTCGTAAAATGGAAAATAATATGCACTTTATTTATGACTCTATTTCAGCAACTTTTGAATCGCGTTATACGATGGCTATGGCGCAATTCACGTTGTACAAGTTCTGCGTTATAGGTGGCCCGTGTTTTAAGAGGCCCTATAATAGTCTACTATTCAAATTTTCAATACACGTATTTAATACATATTTAGACTCGACCCAGTCACCAAAACGCAATCCAATTCAAACTTGAACAGCGTATATATGAATTTGAACTGAGTTTTGACCTAATTTGAACTCTCCATGTATACGAATTTATTACCTGAGTGTGTTAAATGCACAAAACGAAAAGTCTCTTATAAATTTATATCGTAGCTACTATGTCCAATCCGTTGCCGGGTTTTCTGAGGCTCTTCTAAATTATGTAGCTAGTTATATATTTATTAGATTTTTTTTTAAATTAAGGAATAACAAAACTTCTAATCTATATAAATAAAAATTAAATGCTGTTCGTTAATAAGTGCATCACTTGAGAACGGCTGAACCGATTTCGCTCATTTTTTTGTTAAAATGTTCGTAGTAGTCCGAATAAGATTCTTACGGAAAAAAAAATGGGAAAATTTGCCCGGAAAATTGAAAATTTGGGAAAAACTGGAAGTACTTTTCTTCAATGGGATTTTTGTAGCAGAAATACGTTTTTTTTCTCATTTTTACTTTGTTTAAACATTTTCAATAGCTTATAAAAAATCTACAAAACGATCACAAACAAATTTATTGAAATTTGGACAGGACAAGGTCTGTCGGGTCAGCTAGTTTGAAATGAAATATTATGAATCTTTGTGTGCCTATTATTTTACGTATTCGGCCCAAAATAGGCAATTTATACATTTCTTTTGGTTCCACATGGATTATTTATGCATACAAACAAAATAACTCACCCTGTGCAGCATCTACGAATATTTAAATAATTACATTTTCTAAGAAATAATAATTACTTATATGATAACTAATTCCAAATAGATTTTTTTTATTTTTTTTTATAAATAAAAGAAGATCTAAATCATTAAAGATATTAAAATTATAATGGATGATGTTGCAATTAATATGATATGCTTTTCCTTTTCATATACATTTTTTTTTTTAAACGTTTAACCTATAATTATTTTCTACTAAAAATGACAGACCAACCAAAGACGAAAGAAAAAAGAAGTAAAAACTTAAGTAAAAAGGTAAGTAAATAAAAAAAAGAACCTGCTTCTTTTGAATAAATACATATATTTTTATATTTTTATCACTTGAACAAAACTATCATCCAAGAGAACATTGCACCTATAAGAATTATTAAAGAATCACACAAAAAAACGGCCTGTTTTCAAGAAAACATCTGCTCACTTCATTTATTATATTTTAATACTAAAAAGTCAGTATATATTTTTTTTATATAAAATAATGCTTGTTTATAGCCTAGAAGGGTTAAAAATAAAAAAAAATACTGGAAAAACAAAATACGCGCCGCTAAATATAAAATTCCATCAGTAAAAAACAAAAAAAAATCAACCTAAAGAAAATCCATTGAAGAAGTTATACACAAGTAATATTAATTAGTTTTACAAGTTAAATTCCAATCGCTGGTAGAAAACAGGTTAAGAAAAATATAAAAGCGCGATCTCTAAACACACGAAAGGAAGGAAATCTTAACCAGAAATTAAATAATAACAAGACTTTCAGAAGGATTACAAAGAACCTGAAAAACTTTATTTTCTTTATGCAAGTATATAAAAACATTAAGAGTTAGATTTGAAGATGTTTTTCTTGAGGATATGCAATTTTATGAAGCAAAAAAAGAAAAAGAAAAAAAATATTGCATCTTCATATATAAAATAAAAGTAAACAGGAAATCTCTGGAGAATAAAAATCTATAGTTTATAGCTGTACAAGGCCGTTTAAGATTAACGAGAAAACCTCGAATGGCCTAGTAATAAATCACCAGGATTTCGAATCATGAAAGTTATCCCCGCGAATCAATCCTCACGAATGTCATTCTACTTTCACTTATATAGCTCTTTCATTATTACCAATCGATTCTTATTTGCTAAGAACGATGAAATTACTACAAAATTGGTTAGTAAATTTTTCATGATGATTCTCGTAATCCATGTAAAAAATTATGTAAGCGAAATTTATATATGAAGAAATAAAACTAAATCGAACTTATATTAGTACATAAATGCTTAAGGATGCGTAAGGATTTTATTATATAATTAAATTGAGGCTTCTCTTCGCGTATGGATGGATTAAAAAGTTACATGAAAACCTATACGTCCACATCCACTTGTTATGGTTTCTTTATTTATAAAGGATTTTCAATTGGGACACTACAAATGTTTTCCACTAGGGACGGCGAACCACACAATATTATTTTTTTGTTCTTTTGATATTTGTGCTCGTGAATAGTTGCGATTTCATCATGAAGCAGTACAAACTTGAACAATGTTTACAAATTATTAAAATTTATTACCGAAATTCTGAGTCTGTCACCGCAAGTTTAAGAACAATTACGACCTGCCCGTTCGACAATTGAAAATTTAGTCCAAAAATTGGAATCAACATACTCGCTAAATAATGTTCCATTGCCAGTGAGACAAAGAAGTGCACACAGTGAAGAAAATATCGCGGCCGCTGACGCTTCAATTCAAGACGACCCAAATCGTTCGTTTACACTCCGTTCTCAAGAATTGGGCATCTCTGTGACGTCATTGTAGCGAATTTTGCGAAAAGATCTTGGCTAACATCCATACAAGATCAAGCTGACACAAGAACCAAAGCCGCTTGATCATTTGTTGCGTCATCGATTCGTAAATTGGGCTCGGACTAAATTTGAAAATGATGCCGATTTTCACCGAAAAATCATCTTCAGTGATGAGGCTCATTTTTGGCTAAACTGATTTGTTAACAAGCAAAATATGCATAATTGGGCAGGCGGTAATCCACACATTCATCAAGAGATACCATTGCATCCCCAAAAAATAATTGTATGATGTGGATTACATGTTGGAGGTGTCATTGGGCCATATTTTTCGTTGATGCTGAAAACCGCCACGTTACAGTTAATGGAAATCGATATCGAAAATTCAAAATATGCAACATTGGAATATATTACAAATTCCTTAAAGAATAGTATTCATTCTTCGTCGTTCAAGATGTATAAATCTCGGTTTTACAACGAAAAAATAAACACCTCTTTAATAGATATTTTATTTTCCTTCTGATAAGTTTAATCACCTTTAAAAATAAACAATATTCTCAAAACTTAATTTGTGAGGAATTTTAAATAGCTTCTATTTCAGAATCGAATTATCTCATTAGAAGAATATATTCTAAATTGAGTTTAACAAGTGATTTAAAAGAACAACAAAAATCGAAAATAAACAAAATTAGAAATCCGGAAGAAATTAACTTCAAGATCAGTTTTCTTTCTTTATTTACAAAAACATTTTTGTTTTTTGTTTTTCTTGAAAATAACACCTTATTTAGGAGGAACCAAAAACAAACAAATTTAGAGAATTTTTTTTTCTTGAAGATTTTAAATTTATAAACAAGAAGGCATCGAAAATTTTAACCGTTAAATAAATTTAGTTTATAGAATTTTTAAAGTACATCAAATTTAGAAAGAAATACCAAATAGTCGAGAGAGATTCAAATATATAACCAATAGGAATTGTATAGCCTAAGATTTGTCAAGGTGTTCTTATATTGGAACCGAAGACTTACATGAATAGGCTTTAAGCACACAACTCCATTGGACTTATTTCAAGACAAATTTTCAGTCGGACTGAAAAAAAGTCTAATGGAGACTCTAAAATATGGACTTTCTTGTCAGTCCGACTGAAAATATGTCTTTAAATAAGTCCAATAGAGTCGTGGGGTAAGAAAAGTTACGTAGTATTTCGTATACACTCAATTTAAATCGATCTCTATTGATTGGAAAGAATAGGTTATCATCAAATATTTTATTTGGAACGCAGTATTATTTTATATTAAAATTTATTCAATAATTTTGATATTCCAGTTATACTATGTAGTATTTTCTTAACATATTAAGGTCCAACCTATTTGACAGTAACTCTGTTTCAAGTGTGTTTTCCCCACAGATGCTTAATGGGTTTAAAATTGAATTTCTTCCGTATCTATTTAGTTAATATGAAATAACAAAAATCTATTCCATACTAGATTTTGGATACATAACTCAATTAAAAAACTTATCCCCTTAAATAAATTCAGTACAAGTTCATAATTTCTAGAAAAGAATACATATTTTTCTTCGATTTTATTGTTTCAAATAAAATCTAATGATGGTGGCAAGATAAAGTATAATTGTACCAAAAAAGGATATAAAAGCCTTCATTGGTTGTTAAAGTTTAAAGTAACCAGATATAGTATTTATAATAGGATTACATACATTGTATATCAAGCAAACCAAACCAAAAAGAACACAACAAATATGTATATTAAAGAAGAACTTCAGAAAAGACCCAGCAAAACGATATAAATTTATGAATTCATCCAAACAGATGAGGAATTTTATCTAAAATTGGATGTTTTTAACAAAAGAAAATTTATGAAAATAGATGAGAATCTATAATCCTAATCTCATATAGAAACTTCTTTCGGTTGTTTGTTTTGAGAATGAAAAAATAAGATATAATCAAGCAATTAAAGACCCATGTTTAAGGTGAAGAATATAAGTAGTAAATAGTTCTTTACTTATTGGATTTGTTTTTAGATTGTTCGTTTAAAATGAAACAATAGATACTTGACTTTGAAAATGTTTTCTAGATTATAGAAATATTTGATCATTTTAAGAGAACAAACTATAACTTTCTGTATGCTCTATAATCCACCCACGATATGAAGTGATGAAAGGTTCAAAAAGGGATAATAATTGTATATACTATATATAGAGATAAGAAGTTATGTTATTAACTGGATTCTTCCTGGAGCAGCACCTGACTTTCAAAGTCGTTACGATAAGTTAAGTTTGACTTGCACGTATGTATATTAAAAGTATAATGTCATAATGGAATTGACGAATTCTTCTTCTTCTAAAATGTATTTATTTAATAGAATACTTTTTTAATTTGTTCCTCAGACCTAAACTACGAGTGATAGTCTTGTCCTTAAATAATAAACAATGGATTAAGTGTCGACTTATTCACATGTTTAAGCTTTAAAATTTTTTTGTATTTTTATTAAAAATAATAAAAAAGAACTGAAGTTAAAAAAATTTAATAGTACGAAAGTTATACTTACTAAATGTTGCGACAGACTAGGATATTTTATCCAAATTCTGACGTCACGTGTGATCGTGTTTCAGACACTAGACTTTTAAATCCAGTATACAAGTAAATTCATCCTGGATTTATAAATCAGACAGACTAGAATTTAAATCCAGCTTCAAATCGGAATTTAAATAAAATATCCTAGTCGGTCTCAATTTTCATAAGTAAGTTTACCTGATTAGATTTGTTTACGTTAAATTCTATGTCAGGTGAAGGTTTGGGTTATTTTCTTAATCAAGGTTCACTTTAAAAATTTGCATCTATTGCCTCTACAATCGAAAAATGGGTAGTCTACCCACAATTGAGTCATTTTTCTAATAATGAAAATTCTCAGGACTTTATTTCTGACAGTTTCAGAGTAGTTTTCAAAAGTTTAATATCATTTTTTTGCAATAAATGGTAAAATATTTTAAACGATAACTTTATCCAATATTTTAAAAATAGAGAAGCTGTTCTTATTGACACTTTTGTATACATATTTGTAATATCTTAGAAATATATTAAATATTATTTGATAAGGGTTTGCTCTGCTTCAATTTGAATCTTATGATCTCAATCAAAATTTTATATTTTTTAATATTAAAAAATTCCTATTTCTACATTTCTAAAGTATAAATCAAAAACAAACATCTAACAACTAATTAAATTTCTATTATAGTAAAAAAACAAAATTCTGATTACTTTTACCATCGCTTTTATGACATAAAGAAACAATATTCTTGTCATACATAATAAACAGTCCATTAGAATGGTTTAAGATAAACAAGAAGACTCATCATAAAACTAAATTGGTTAGCGACGTAAAAAAAGGATGTGGTTTTGATACAAAAAAACCTAAACTAACCATAAAAAAAGGTAAACTATCTATAAACAAACAAAAAAAAAAGAACCGAACCTACAAACTTATGCACTTAGGACCACATCAATAAAAATTGCATCACCTACTAAAAGATAAAATTTATAACTTTTAGGATAGTAAAAGCATAATTCCTTCCCAAAAAAAGAACGACTCAACAAAAACCATTATAAAATCATTAATTAATAATGGAGAAGGGAATAAAATCTATAAGAATTTTTAATAAACCTTAATTTTACTATAAAACATTTTAAAAATTACGATTTTTAAAATTATTGACAGAAGGAAAAACAAAAATCACACTACAAATTATGATGTTTGAAAAATCGCATCATTTAACACCTCTTAAAGAAAAAACTACTACAATTTTATGGATGAATTCAATTTTTAGCATTTTAAATTTGCATAATGCAATTTGCTAAATAAACATTTACAAACGCGAGTAAAATTTGCATTATAAAATTATTATACAAGTGTAAAATAGTAGTTGAAAGTAAATGAACCATTAAATTACTTACTATAAAAACGGTTTTGTATGATGATATCAACTATTATGCTGAATTTATATGAGTTGATTTCAACCAAAACATAATAAGAAGAAGAAGTTATTATATGGCTAATGAATTTTCACACATTTATGGTGTAAATTTTTAATTAAAATACAATTGCATAATAATTATAAACTATATATTCAAATGATATATGTAGTATTTCTGTTGTCACAATCTCATCACTTATTATGTGAGAATAGTATGAGTATAGTATGATTGTTACAGCATTTATATGACTTAATATATAAGAACAAAATTGGTTACACAACTATTTCTGAGAAAAATAATGATTAGATTAGAAATTTAAAACATAAAAAATCGTTTAAATTTCTTCATTACAGAGTGAGTTTTCTAAATTTTTTATAATAAAGTTTAATAGAACGTGTAGTAGAAATAGCAGAGATAAATTTTGTGATAACAAATAGCAGGAAACAAAAGGAAACATATCCATTCCGCAGTTTGTTCGATTATTGGGACATAATAACATGTATGAAAATATTTGCTTATTCAAATGAAGCCAATATTTTCTTAATGCCAATATAAAATACATTTATACTCTTATACAAAAAAAACTAATGAATTACTTGTTTTATGTTTTAGAACAAATCATTCTGGCAGGGCCGTATTTACCATTAGGCAACTTCAGGCTGCAGGGGCCCGCACCACAAAGGGGCCCACCTCACAGAAAAAAAAAACTGTTTAAAAATTTTAATTTGGAAGTAACAAATTTCTGTCAATTGCACCACAAGTTAAGCTTAGGGATCTGCAGGTCCTAAATACGGCCCTGCTTGCTGGTGGTAATTAAATTTTCTTAGGATAATGTTAAAAACTAGTTCCCAGCGAAGGCAGAATGTGGAACACTCATCAATACCTGAGTGGTAATAATTTCTTACATACAGAAAAGTTTCAACAAGTGAAGTAAAATTCAGTTGTCACAACTAGCCAATAACTTCACAATTTTTCTGTTTGTAAGAAATTATTAGCACTCATGGTAAATGTTAGATATCTTCGTTGAAAATTTCATAACACATAATTTTAAAACTAACAAACCCAAACACAATAAAAGTTTTTTTGTTATAATTTTAATTAATTAGTATCTATCTAAGTTGAATTATACAGCAAGTTTTCATACAAATTTTCACCCGAATATCTACCGGTTATAGATTCCTAGAAATCATCTAGCAAAATTGATATATTAGCTAAAATAGAACTAATTATTCTTGAAAATGATATTAACCCACTTCATAGTCATTTGAATGACTTTGAGAAATTATTTATTACAAAAAAAAAACTACTTCAAAAATATTTTATACTTAATTACTTTTAGAAATAAAACTTTTACATTTAAATACCAAAAAAATCACCCTGTATAAAAACGTAAGGAATCATCGTGTGTGGTTATTTACGCACCTTTCCCTATAAGGCTTCATTAACATTCTTAAGTAGTTATTAAAATAAATATAGACTGCTTAAAGGCTGTGTTTTTTTAATATGTAATTTTATAGAACTCTGTAAACTGTAACAAAACTATTATCATAAAATATTTTATAGGAATATGTAACAACAAACTATTCAGAAATTTCAATACTATATTGTTTAAATCAATTGAAATTTTTTATTATAATTTTCATATATTCGAAATCTATTCAAATTTATATTCTTGCATTGTATAACTACTTGAAATTACAAGAACACAGAATTTTATGATTGAATTTTTCCAATACAAAAGTATAAATCAAATACAGAGAGTATCGAAATTAAACTGAGATAACTTTGATATTGGATAAAATACAGAAAGCCAAGAGAATTCCAGAGGTTTAAAGATGGCTTAGAATAGAGCTTGATTAATCAAGGTAAAAATACAGTTGTTCTAATATGACAGCATAGCAGCATTGATTTTATAATTTTAATGATGAAAATATTTTTTTCTTGATCAGCCAACTTTTTCTTAACAGCATTTCAATTTCTATTCTTTTCAATGAAATATGGACTACGTGTGTTTCTTTCATTGAATATTTTTCTTCCATTTTTAACCTCAAAGTTGGGAATCAGTATTAAATTTCTCTAAAATTCGTATAACCTGTCTTTTATGCAAAATCCGAAAAAATTGTCAGTGGTTACTTATTCTTCATTCTAATGATCGTTCTATAATTGAGATCTAATATTCTAAACAGATCTCCGATTTTAATGATCGGTCATTAAAACTCAATAATGACCTTTATTTACGAAATAATGATCAATTTTAAGTACCTATTTTAGGCATCATTATTTTTTTTGATTTTCAAATTAAATTGTGAAGAGGTCCTAAATTTTTTCCTCACATTGTTTACAGAGCCATCTACATTTGAATATTTTAAAAATGTCATCTGGTTTTGACATGTTTTCTTCTTATGATCGCTATAAAAGAGACTATTCATCATTTGGTCACAAAATTTAAAATGTCCACTAAGTCCATATTAAATGCCTAAAACTTCAAAATATAATTATAGACTTTTTATATTTTATTGATCACTATGCCCATAAGTAAGAACATTTTTAAATGTTAAAAAATTTATGAACATTTTGGAATGTCAAAAATAATGATAATTATGAAAAAAAGAAGATGTGCCATGGGTCATTCAAAAGCATCATTAAAAAATAATTATTGTAATTTAAATCGGAGATCTGTCTAGAGCATAAGGAGTATAATAAACGCGACAAAGCCCGTTACTGAGACGCTAATAACTAAAATTTATGTACTCTTCAAAAATGTCTCCATCACAAATCATTACTTTTATTAACACACACACCCTGTATTTTCAAATATGATTTGAATAAAATGCAAAAAAACATGGAAAACTGATTACATCATTCGTTATTAATGAGTAATGGATTTTTCTCATAAAAGCATTTATTTTCATTGAATTAAATTCTAAAAATGCATACAAAATTTATAAATTGCATTCGCAAATGTTTGATTTCGTACAATTAATCATAATTAATTATACAATAAAACAAAATTTATTTGAAATTTTCTATTTTACTTTATAAAATACATTTCAATGCAATTTTAATTAAGCACAATGTTGATGATGAAATTATTTTAATGGATTTACTACATGAGTTGTTCTTGATTTAATACAATAAATTTCATTTTTTTATGATTTAATTGAATCCAATTTTGTTAGAAAAATAATATACTAAATAGATTTAACATTGATCAGCAAATCAATGGAAAAACTTTATTAAGTATACCATATACAATGAAAATCATGTTGACAGTTTTCTTTGACTACTGTCGTGTTGTTCATACGGAATGTCTTCCGGAGCGGCAAACATTCAACAAACAATATTATCTATGAAGCATTTGAAAAAGAATATTGTGGAAGTACAATTCGTGGATTTTGCACTACAGTAATACGTCGTCCCACACATCGATCTTTGTATTCGAATTTTTGACCAAAAACTCAACAAATATGTCATCGACCAAGCCTCTTATTCGTCAGATATGCCTTTTTCCTGTTCCTCTGGTGGAAATTAGCACTTCGTACCACTCGTTTAGGATCCATTGAAAACATAAAACAAAATTCGCCTAAGTGCTAAAAGCTATACTGGAAAGTGCCTATGAAAAGTGTTTAGGCGAATGGGTTAATCGTTGGTAATATGTGTGTATCGTCTCAAATGGGGTCTATTTTCAAAGAATGAACCAATATTATGTATTCTATTAAACAATTCCCAACACTAATTTGACCAAATCTAAGTCTGTCATGTCCACAAAAGAAAACATTCATATTCGATTGTTTTAATGAGATTTTTAAATGACAATTTTCATATTAATAGTTTACTTGAGATAAGTATGAACATTAGAGGCAAGTACTTACTGTCAAGTCTTTGAAGGAAATTTTAATATTTACGATAATTTCTTTTTCTTTTCCATAGTATACTATAAAATGAATAATAGCGTAATTCGTACAAAAGTATAGTTTAACTAGAAATTAAGTACAACACTCTGCTATATAATTACACAATAAAAAAAAAAGAACTACTGAAAAACAATTTGTTTAGAAAACTACTTGAATATATGTATTTATAAAGAATATAAATAGTATATAAAGCATATCCAAAACCATAATTCATATTGGTTGCTCTATTTTTCCGGATGATAAAAATAACAATGGCTACACAATATAACATAAAATTATGTTTTAATGTTAAAATTTTAAATGTAGCATATAATTTTCTTAAGAAAAAAACGGTTAGTACTCATAAATTTTATAGTCTTAAATATTTTTATTTTCTTTTTTCAAAGAAAAAGTAATGGGTAAAGACATTTTATTGCATTAGGAGGCATGCAATTATGACCTATTTATATTCGTTTTTTCATTTTTCCGATATTTTCTTTTTATAAGTTATGAATTTTTAAAGAATTATTTATTTTTAAATTCCAGAGAATTAAGAAAATCCAGTTTAATATATTTGAGTAGCAGATTTTATGTGAGATATGGTATATTCCTCAGATTCCACGTCTTACTAGTTCGTCTTTTGTATCTAATTTTTTAGTTCGTAGATAAATTTTAGGCAGAACATTTTCTGGTATAATTTATTGTCCTATATAGAACTAAAACAAAAATATGTAAGAATAAATACTGATACTTATCGACTTATGCGTAGAGATAAGAACTTTGAAGATCTATAGTTTGAATAAGTCAATCCTAAAAGGTATTTAATTAATCATGAATAAAAATATATGTTGTAAATTCCACTGCCAGTATGTCTGCCTGTGGTATTTTAAATAATTCCAATCAAATTTTGATACAAAGAACTTGGAAAGATTACCTTTTTGGAAGGAAATAAAGTAAACTGGAAATGGATGAATGATTTCGAATACATCTTCTTTTCAGTGATTTACAATAAAAGTGGACGAATATATTTTGACGAAAATTGTTTTACTTATTCTTGAGTTTATGGAAATTGTAAACTGAACTGATTTTGTATAATGAAGTTGAATAGTTTACCATATTAAAATACGAATGAACGACAAATGTTTTTCTAAAACAAATTGAATTCTTGAGGCCAATCTCCACACAGCCGACTTTCAACTTCTGATGCAAGTATGGGATACACTATACAAAGATTGGTTAAACAGAAACGAAGAAAACAATCATCCTATAAATTTTGTCGGGTGCTACATTTCTCATTTCCCCAACTGATTTTCGATTTGCAGATGATTCCCCTCAAAAACAGATGAACACGTTTATCTGATTTATACGGCACTTCTCATAATAATCACACACGATACCATCGCACACTACCAATTTTTCTAAATTGTGTGGGGAGACTCTGATGTTTTTATTCGATCAATGGTAGCGAAAATTACAAAAGTCTATCTCTTTCTAGTTTTCTGATTTTTCCCGTGAGAATAGGAAGTCGGCTGTGTGGAGATTGGCCTTTAGATTAATTCCTGCCTATTTTCAAGACCAAATGACTACAAAAGTTGAATACTTCCGTGATAGTTCTCATTCAATTCAAATATTTCATTTCATAAAAACTATTTTTTTTGAAAAATAAAAATCAACATTAATAAAAATGTAATTAAATTGATTTATAAAACAAACTGCGATCAATAATGTTCATCACAAATCCATCAAAAAATGAATAAACAAAATATTTGTTGAAAGAAATTTTGTTTTTAGCATTTTTTGCACAAGGAAAAATATTTTTAGTTTTTATTTGAAATTTATTGCACAAAATTTTAATACGTTTTTCGTTTTCATTTTATTTTATTTTATTTTAAGCAATAAATCACATTCAAAATATATATTTATAAACGAATCTAAATCGAACGCTTGTTATATGAACGCCACCAATAAAAAAAAATAAGAAAATATGTTCGACCATCAACTGTCAGTCGATAGTCTCGAAGTCATAAATTTCCAAACGACGAACAATACTTTAGGAGCTGTCTTCATTCCTATTTGGGTGAGGTTTTAATACTTCGCCCCGACAATTCTTTATGATTGGGGATTTCTTTTCTTTCTTTCTTCCTTTTTTAAAGAAGAAAAATTTACTTCTTTTTTTCCATTCAATTTTTCTTTTAGAAGAAAAATGAAAATTCCTTTTTCTTTTTTTTTGATTCGCCTGAATGCATTTTTCCACCCATTAGAATTTTCTTTGAGAATAATATCATCAATATCATTCTACAATAATAATATATAAAAGTTCAAGAAGAAAAGAAAGATGAAAGAGTTAAGAAATGCACTCAAAAAGTATTTTTCTATATAGTCTAGAATTTTTTTTTTTTTTTATGGAATAAAATAAAATCCTATTGAAGGAGAAAACCCACAGTGAAGTCACCAATGTGTACATATTGTATATATGTGACTTTTTAGTAAAAGAAAACGAAGTTAGTCAAATAAAAAATGACAAGAAAAAGGACGATGCTTCAAAGTCATAAAATTTACTTGTGATTTACTTTCAAATAGTATCCAACGACATTTATTTAAATCGTTAAAATTTATTTCATTTGCATATCAGTGTATGTGGTAAGAAAACAAAAAAAAGTGTACTTAATACAGGATGGATATGAAATACTGATTCGAACTATTCTATGTAGAATGGAATTGTATATTTCAATTTGTCCTTAAAAGATTTGTCTAAATAAAACAAATCCAGTTCACCATTCTAAAAGGAAAATGAGCTATAATAATAAAAAGAATAATAAGAATTACACACTTTTTGTGTTAGTTTGTTGGAGAAAAGTCTGTATTTACGCCTTGATGCCCATTGGACTCCTAGGCAAAAATTTAATATGGCATGCCATTAAATCGCACAGGTTTAATCCTTTCAAACAGCATGACCAATGCCTTCTAGATATTTTCATCAGGCCAGCTCATAGACGACAATGACGTCTTAACTTCAAGTGTGTGAAAAAGAAAAATAATTATGATTTGCATTAGAAGATTGTTTTTCTCTTTTAATCTCCGTACTTAATAATTGTTTCCCTTTTCCACACTCTTGAAGTTAAGACGTCATTGTCGTCTACATGGCGTCTAGAAGGCATTGGCATGACATAGGAACGTATATACATGTTCGATACCAATGATGAAATAACTGATTTTGTTGAAGTTTTTCATTTTAATCTATATCGAAAGGTTTACATTGGATAAATCAGGAATGGTAAAGTGTTAACTACAATATTATGTTCGAAAATTTTGGCCCACACATTTACAACAGTGCTAGTAATTTTACACTTCGTTATTTGGTGCTTCGATAATATATTCTTTAAATATTTCCTGTTAACCCTGTATTGTAGAAATTGTAGATAAAAAAAACGATCATAAAAATCTATACATTTACAAAATAGAAAAGTATAGAAACGATTAACTACCATTTTAAAAGAGTGTAGAGACTTCATGAAGACTTTTTCTGTTGTAAGATGGCAACTTTCAAAAAAAAGTATATAAAAATAAAAAATTTAAATTAGGTTTATAGAAGAAATTTTTTATTCACAAGATTTTATGGTTCAGAATATTTTATTCGAAAAAATATTTCATATTCAAATCTATTACAAGAAAGAAATCCCAGATTTATTCAAACAAAGTACTTGAATAATCTAAAAAAAAAAAGTGATTTTAATTTAAGAAGTTGAAAATAAATCAAGTAGAAGAGTTAAGAAATATAAATTCTATATGAAGACTAATTATATATACTTTCAATATCGCGGAATTCAAGTTCAATAGATTCAGTTTTACGTAATACAATATCGGGGTTAACAGTGGTCACTGCAATATTCACATTGTACACTCGTGTGTGCCTTCAGTACAGAACAGTCAGCAATTCAAAAGTATATAGGACTACTACATATAAAGACCCTAAGAGCAGTAAATCAGTTTTAAACAATGAATTTTGTACAAGAACAAATTCAAGATTCAAACAAGATGCAAATGAGAATGTAGCCAGACACAAAATACCCTTAATATGTATATGAAAAGTCAATGTATGCTAGACTAATATTCTAGTTTAACAAGGTCTTAAAATCTAAGCAGAATGCTGGATCTACTACGGATTTATGACGTATTAAAATTTTAAAAATATACATTTTCAATTAGACTAAACAGAACGCGACGGATTCACGACGGAGTATTTTTAATACAATCTGAAAATCGATAACCGTGGATCCGTCATTCTGTTTTCCGCATTAGACTTACGTTGGAATTGTGTAATTCGATTGATACAAAATCTTATAGAAAACCCATTATTATTTCTATATGGTTCAAATCGAATTCCGCATAGTTCCATACTCTAGAATTTTTTATGAAAACTCTTCACGTTTGATCTCATTACTCATTACTTTGTATTTAATTCCTGTACTAAAATCATCTTCAAAACATTATTAATTCCCAAGAATTTTCGAAAATCTCGGTCAAAGTTTCTATAATTAGAATGTTCTATAATTAATAGTCCTACATAAATATATAACGCCTTTCTTCCGGTTTCCTAACATTCGTTTTCAATGGCTAGGAACAACTGAAAGTGTACTAATAAATTTTTAGTATGATATCATTTAACGAGAGGTAATTCTCAGGAACCAATTACTAGGATTATAATTGAAATTGGTGTGAGTTTTTAATACGAGAGTATAAATAATTGAATGTTTTTTTTGTAATTGAATTGAGTACGTACTCGAATTTAATTTCGATGAATAAATTGCAATTATATTAAACGAGATTAAAATGAATTTTGAAAATTGTTTCATTTTCCCTCTGATTATGTACCACACAGAGTCAGAGAAAGAAAGATACATTTAATGAAGTGATATTTAAATTGTTCATTTTTAATTAATATAAGGATTTTAAATGAAATTAGAAAGGATTTCTATAATTGAACTTGAATGTGATTGACACAGGGAGAGAAACAATAAATGTTATAAGAACTTTTTTTTTTGTTAAAAAGGATATGTTTTCTTCCAAATTTGAATTTTTAACACTATTTCTTTTCGTATCTCCGAAACATATTTTAAAGTGACCGAAAAACTTGTTAATTTATCTATGAAAGGATCAATTGTCTTCTGTAGTAGAATCGGTTCATATCACAAAAGTTATGGTTTTTGTGATTTATTTTTCAACTAGAAAATTTCAATTTGTTGACGACATGTCTGCCTTGTAATTGTTTAATTCGGTTACAAGAAGGAGAAAAAAAGGGATAATGAGTTAATCCATTTATAGACCACCACATCACATTAATCGGGGGATAGCTTTGAAGTATTAGTACCATTAAAAATTGTTCACAGACAATTTTCCATTATCATACGAAAAATACACAATCAAGATTGATAGTCAGAGCTATAAAGAAGTCTATATTTTATATGTTAAAATATTGATGGCACGGCAGAGATGAGTCTCAATGGGATATAGTAAATTATTAGCCCATAATGACATAATTCTATATTGAAGTGGTAACCAGAGAATCTCACTTGATTTGTTCGTTAATGTAGGAATAAATGGGAGGGATTATGTTATGATTATTAAAACCTTAAAGAATTAGGATTGTTCACAGAGGGTTGATATATCCTATATTAAAGCGGGATTCCTTGTAAGCCCACAATAGTAATCTATATAAATAAAAATTAAATGCTGTTCGTTGGTAAGCGCATCACTTGAGAACGGCTAAACCGATTTCGCTCATTTTTTGTTAAATTAAAGTAGTCCGAGGTTCTTACGAAAGGAAAAATGGGAAAATTTGCCCGGAAAATTGGAAAATTCGGGAAAAACTCAAAGTGCTTTCCTTCAATGGGATTTTTGTAGCAGAAATACGTTTTTTCCTTATTTTTACTTTGTTTACTCATTCTCAATAGCTTTTTACACAAAACGATCACAAACAAATTTATTGAAACTTGGACAGGACAACGTCTGTCGGGTCAGCTAGTAATTAATATATCCTTTTGTATAATATTTCTTTTCAGCATATATTCGCTATATTATGCAAATAGAAGATATTTGCGACTTAAAAACAATAACATAGTCATCGAAAAGAACTCAAAATATGAGATTCGTTTGAAATACGTTTTGCCTTAAGATACATATTTTCATATAAAAAATCATGTAAATAAATTTCCAACAAATATTTTCCAATATGCAATTCCTTTTCTTCGATTTTTAAATATTATAAAGAACTACTATTATACTATGTACAATTCCTAAAGTGGAAATTCCTAATTTATAAATCATTTGTTTTTATATTTTTTTAATACTAAAATATGTGCCTCCATGTTTACATTTCCAATCGCAAAAAAATGCCAGAGAATACATTGTAATATCTAAAAACACTATAATAAATTGCCCTTAAAAGACCACCCACAAACAAAAAAAGGATAATTATTTACTGATATAGAAAATTTATTGCTCTTCTTTTAATTGAACTTTCAAATATTCGATTATTTGTTTTTTTTATCACGTAATTTATTCAATAATATAAAATTTAATTTAATCAATAAATTATATGAATTCAATTTATATCTAGAGAATCTCATGTGCCAAATTAAAATGAAATTTAGAGAGAAAAACCAAATAGAAAATATTTAAATGGACAAACAAAAAAAAATTAATATATTAAGTGTGTGACACCAGAGAGCTTGAGTATGCCAATTAAATATGAAACTGTATAAACAATTCCATCTAAAGGCCAATTAGCCGTAATTGCCTCCAACTTTAGATAATTCGAATGCAATTTTTTTCTTTTTCAAGAAAAGAAAAACCACGAATAAAAGATGCCCAATAATCGTCGTTTATTTTCTATTAATTTCGCACATTTTTCGAAAGTATATTTTTTTTCTGCACTCAATCATCCAGAAATACAGAGAATACTCTTTTGGTTCTTTACAAATTTTATCCTGGTTGTTGAAAGTTTCCACCATATGTTCTCTGTTAAATTGAACACAATCTATAAGTATACGATGAGGAGTAAATGAAGAAAAACTGCATCAAGATGTGTACAAGAAGAAAATCATTGCCATTTTAGGTTATACATATGCCTACAAGAGAGTTCATTTTTTTTTTACAATATAACATCTTTTCCATTAAACATGCGGTTGTTGGTGGAGACAATAAAAACAACATAAACGTCTTCTTATTAAATGTACATTGTAAATTAAATTCTTATACAAAAAATAAAAATTTGATTTAACATAAATTTGATGACAAGTACATTAAAGGTCTGTTTTATTTGCCACTTGCTCTGGGGTAGAGTAAGTTTTTACATTGAAAACAAAAAAGGAAATCCTACACTACTTTCAGACCATGTGTAACTATCACACCCGAAATTAGTTCAGTTTTCTACCATAAAAAGTGTATTAGCTAAACGTTTCTCATTTCATTACAATATGGTTGTTAAGCAGCGCTACAAACATATGAATTAAATCTTTCTCCTACTCCTGCTCGTTTTATTTGCCACTTATCCTCCTCCAGGGTAGGGTATGGGGCAAATAAAACAGACCTTAAGTGTGAAAATAATGTACTTTTTCTATGAGATTCTATTTTATATGTTCTAAGAAAGGATTAAATTAAAACAGTCCGAAAATCCAAATACAGATAAGATTAAAATACAATCTTTTTCAACATACTTTGTATACAATATTAAAATCATAAAAACAATTTCATATTCTCCTTCATAGATGTCATTTACCTATAGAATATTTTTATTAGAAAAACTCAATTAAAAATCCATGAACTTATTTTCTCACATATAAGAGAGTTCATATAATAATGAAAGTAAAACATGTCACAGCATATTATTATTATTATTACTATCCAAGGTAAATAATATTAATGTAATTATTTCAAAGTAAACCAAAAAAAAAGAAAAAGAAAAACAGTTTATATCTTTTTGTATGTATAGAGATCGACTGACTACACACAATATCGTCATTTATGATCATAACCGCTCAATTAATTGCATCAATAAACAACGAACAAACCCAACAACACAACATATGCACATATATGTAGGTAAGTATAGTCGTCTCTAGATTTGTGTTCCAGCGAAATAAAACATCAACTTGAGAAATACTGCCAATGTTACTCACATGTGAAGATTGTTTTTATCTATAGAAACTCGTTCTAAACAAACAACAAAATACAAAAAGAAGGATGAAGGTGATTCTCGCCCTCATCATCATCATGAGAATGCATTTTAAACTTGTAACATGCAATGGAAATGCATCCAAACTGCGAAATCATTGTAATCGCCAACGGAGTATAAATAATCGGATCTCACTTAGATAAGTTAGACAATTTTTTCTTTTTTAGTAATATGTTTTATATATATGGATAAGTTAGGTTCACCTGTAATATATATACAGGGTGTAACCGTACCTAGTTTGATCATTTGTAGATCGTATTCGGAAAATAAAAATTATACTCAAAATTTTTTCATATTTTCTGAAATAGCTACTAGAAGTCCATTCAATTGTTGTAGAAAATTAAGTTTTCTGCAAAATTATAAACCCGATTTTTCCCGCCAGAGTTAACACGTTCACGGACAGTAAAAAGCTCATCTCATTTGGCATCACAGTGAAATAGCATTGTGCTATAGCATTCACGTCCGCGAACGTGTTAATTATTTGAAGGCAACATCCAATTGGATGGATAGAACTAGTGCAATAGATTTCTGAGTTACACTATATCCATACGAAATTTTCGACTAATTAATTATAGTTTAAGATATCATTCAAACATCTCTGAGTAACCTATTTTAAATTTAGCTTTTGTTTGTTCCTCAGAAATGAAATTGATATGACTTCACATTAAATTAGTATCTTTTAGTGTTCTTACTCATATTTGAGGAGATCTCTTTTCGCCCCAAAAAGACATTCTCTGGAAAAGCGGAGTGAGGTGGCAAATGTGATTTTTGTTCATCAAATTTTTAATGGGGCCCCATTGATATTTCTTATATTTTAAACAAAATGCACATTCTAATATTAATTCCTTGAGATCCGTCAATTTGTTTAAAATCAGTTTCCACCGGACAGACTATGGAAGAATGAACTGATCTAACGAATGTTGCGGGTGGTAAATGTACAAGTATTTGACTTTTGCCTTAGCAAGTATGAACTGAGAAAGCTGTTATATAATTTCTAATATTCTATCAATGATATTTTGTATTCATTTCCCCCTTCAGGATGGATTTGAGCTGTATTATTATTGATATTATTTCTATTCAAAATTCTGAAATTTTCGGGGACCTTTGTGTTACACCTTGTATATGCATTTTTATGTTTCCGAAAGTATGTGTACATATTAAATTTTTATGGAAGAAAAATAAAGTTCTTTTTTTCTTTAAATCGATAACATTTTAAACGGAATACAACGAAAACGGTTAAGTGCTAAAAAACCGAAACAAGAAAGTTAAGATGTTAATAAAATTTAACGATAATTGATTTTTTTTTTTTTTTACTTTCAATAAACTATAGTACATCCAGTCAAGAGACTCAAGAGAGTACATTATATTCCTCGCATATATGTTATTCATTAACTTACGTGATCATTGTTTAAATTCATATAACAATATTGTTTTTTAAGCATTACCTGTAAAGATAAAAGAGAAAAGGAAAATTAATAAATTTATTTAAAAACCAAAAAATAATTGGAATTTTCCAATCTTTTTTTATTAAACACAATTAATTATATAAATATATTAATAATTGAAATTTGGTAATTAATGAATTTTTCATGCAATTTTCATAATTTGATATTAATTCAAATAATCATTGATCACGTTTAAAATAATTGTTCTTTTTGGCATAATTTGTAATGAAATTTGAAAACTACTAACAATATAATACAATTAACGAGCTTAATTTACGATTTAAAAGCTTACACAAATTGAATAAATATCGATTAGGTGCTAAACATGTAAATACAAATTTATTTGTCGATGCTAATCGATAATTCAGAGAGAGAAAGAGGAGAGAAAGAGTAAAGAAATTGTGTTTTTATTAATTCAAATCGACACCCACAATTAGCAAAGTGTAGTAAATAGATTAGCAAAACCAAAATTTGTAATATAATTATATGTTGGCTAAAGTTTAGGAATCGATTTTAAAATATAAAAGTTTAATTCATGATGAATCAATCCTGAAAGGTTGAAAAAATACCAGCCGACCAAAGTCTAGAAAATTCATTAGGGCAGCGGATTTTTATCGATTTCCAAAAAAAAAAAATATGATTTTTAAATAGTCATCACTACCTAAATGACAAACAAATTCAGATCGAACAGTGTAGTTACAATGGGTACATATATAACCAATATGCTACTTATAGGAGTTATGTAGAAATCAAAATTCGTATAAAATATGCTTCATATTTGGCTAATGAAAGATATTACAAGATTATTTTAGAAAGAATATGAACTAGAATAGTGGGAATCTCGTTTAATTTGAACTAAATTTTGTGAATCTTTGTTTGGAGATATCATTGTTGTAGGACAGACATGTCAAACTCAAAATGCCAAATAATTAAGAATAAAAATTTTGTGGGACCCAGGTAAAAACATTTTTAAATTTCATAGTATTTATTGAATCAATATTTTACATATTACTATTTTTGAACTATTGCACTGTTAGGATTATCAATCAATCAACGAGCCGCAGAATTTAGATGAAAAGGACGTAACTTTGACATGTCTGTTGTAGGATGAATACGTTGAATAAATCTCAAATAGAAATACCATAAAACAATGGTTGTTTTATTCGTGTAGACAAGTTTTAAACTGAATTCGCGAAAGCTATATATAACTCTATTAAAATCATAATAGAAAAAAGAAAATTCTTGAATAACAAATCAGATATAGACAACCCAAAGTATAAAAAGTATTTTCGTTTTTCCAATTAATCGAAACCCGAAAAAATCCAGTGAATTTTATTTAAAAACAAGAAAGAAAATTTCCTCTGCAAATATCATTCCGACTTTTCATTTATATAAACAATTCAATTTTTAAAGAATAAATTAAAACCAGATTAGATTAAAATTTTGAGAAAGGATTCTCCCCAGTCATATCTCCTTTTTTTCATTATTAAATTCGCCAAAAAAAAAAAACGTTTCATAATTTTTATAACAAGGACAGACATTTTCTTCACAAAAGTGTTTTGAAATAAATTCCATCAGGATGAAACTAGACTATATATATGTATATACGATAGATGTACAACCCCACGACTCCATTGGACTTATTTCAAGACTTTTTTTCAGCCCGACTGAAAATATATCCAATTTTTAGAGTCTCAATTAGACTTTTTTTTCAGTCCGACTGAAAATATGTCTTCAAATAAATACAATGGAGTCGTGTGGTAAAAATTCTAACAAACCATTTATGTATGGAATAAAAAAGAAGAAAAAAATCAATTTTCCAAGTTAATGACATGACTGAAAAGAGACTAACAAAAATATTAAATATCGGCAAACAAAACACAACACAACATACGTAGAGAGACAACTTTATAGAACTTCTTCCCATGACATCAATCTAAGAAAAGCAAAAAAAAAAAAATGAAAATGCCATGTCAGGAAAAATGTAAAATGTCAAACGAAAAGTCTTATATACTTTTCATATAAGGAAACAAAAAAAAAACAAAGACCCAACATGATGATGATGATGATAGTGATGATGATGCTTTTCTGTTGTGAAGAGATATTGAAGATATGATATATTCGAAGAAAAGAAAATTTATAGGCATATTATTAAAAACCAAGAAGATATCTTGTATCCTATGTTGACGAGCTACAATAATAAGTAAAAGAAAATCAAGTCAAGATGTGTCATTCTAGTCGCGAATCGATTTGTTTATTTCTTAGTTCAAACATGGAAAATAAATTCATAAAATCTGATAGAATCTGATAGTGAAAATACAGTACCTCTCAATCATATTCATACAACTCAAAATTTAAATTAGATTAGACATATGAGCCGTTTATTTTGAAAGTGGGGCAAGTCTAACGATTCCAATACAAATTACACTAGGCAGTTCAAATTTATATCATTTTTTCGGTATTTTTTCTGAAAAAAACTGACTCCACTTTCACTTATATTATGATGTTCCAATAATGAAATTCAATTATTATATTCATAAATGCTACGAAGATTGTAAAATGACGGGAGTATTTTCTATGAGTGTAGAGTGGAGAGCTTTCCCCTACTTTGGTAGCTTTACGGTATCAAAAGCCAATATAAAACCTTTTGGCATATTAAAAAAACACGTGAACCTACTATAGACACAAATCAAAAGTTGAAATTAAGTTCTAGTCTAATGTTTTGAAACAGAATCAAACTTATCTCAACAAATGTTTTAAAAACATTATTCAAAGATGGTGGCAGTGATGAAATCAAGGAGAAAAATTGAAATAAGATAATTTCTAGAGCGTCTTCCAATTCTCAGCCATGTAGTTAATCCTAGTTAAGGCAAATAAATCATGATGTTTAAAAAATTAGAATCAGAGGATATCAAATACAATTTCTCTCACAAAAATATATGATCACAACGGTAGTAAAGGACCCATATTGAGTATGTAAAGGCAATTATGAATCCCAAACAACATTTAGCCGATTGATCCTCTTTCTAACTTTTAAACTTGAATTATTTTAGTATACGAATACGATTAGAAGTGACTGTATGAATAATATTTTAGGTCTTGTATCGTAAATACAATTTCAATATTACAAATAAAACTGATGATGAACTCGCAAAATATATTCATATATTGGAAAAGACAGCTTTTTGTTTGTTATTTCGTCTTTATCTATAAATCTGGAATTTCTTTTGGTAAAGAATGTCTATATTGATTTCTTAACAAATTTTACATTTTCATTTTAAAATTAATATAATTTTCAATCTACTCGTTAGGTATTTCATAAAAGTAAAAAGTTTTAGACAAGAGAACTAGAAAAAAAAAAACAAAACAGCTCTAAGGCATAAATTGATTGAATTCAAGAGCTTTTATGTACGTACGTAAAAGAATGAACTTACTTATGTTACTTTCATATTACTGAGGTAATATAAATCAATAGAAAATCTAATCACTGAAAAAGTTTATAAAAGTTCTTTAAAAAAAAAATGCCTATAGGATAAATATTACAACAACCCATCTCGAGCTTAATAAAATACTGAAAATAACATTCTTGATAGAAAACTTTTCATTTCGTTCGGGGAAAGAAAAGAAATCTCAAATATTCTGAAACAATTTCCCAAATTTCATTTTGATTACTCGAAGTAATTCAATAGAAAACGAATCTAAAACATTCATCCTTTAAAATTTTAAGAAATTGATCAGAAAGAAATTTCAAATTAGAGAAGAAACATAAATTAAACGATCAAACTTTTCGGTAGTTTGAATTCAACCAAACTCTACACAATTAGTATATGTTGTAGATAAGATCCACTTCTATCTATGAAAGCCACCAATAAATTAAATGAAAAATGTTATTACAGTATTTTATAGATTTTACATTATCTTGCACGTCTTATGGCAGCTGACTTCAAAAATTATCCATCAATGTAATTAAAACTTGAATAAAGATTCGCTCCCAAAGAAAAACAAGAAAAAACCAAAACCTCAAAACCCCCAAAAAAGACTTAAAATCTGACATCAATCGTAAAACTGGAAAATGTTCCTGGTCTGGCAAAAAGATGCAAAAACAACATCTATGAAAACGTTCTAAGATGAATAATAACGGTAGTCAATCCAGCTAGTATCTCGAAAAGGAGAATTTAATGATTTCAATAGAGCAGCCCAACCGTAAAGTTTCTATAAAATTAAGAGACGGAATAACCTTTTATTATTTTCAGTCCGTATAAGAAAAACGTCAATCTATATAAAATCATCGTCGTCATCATCATCATAAGTATTCATCGTCGTCTACGTCTACATGGTATATTTTTTGATATATGCTTTCACGGAAATAATCTTAGATGTCATTTTGGTGAGCTGAATTTGAATAGAAATTATTTTCTGCACTTGAGTAATTAGAAAAAAAAAGAAAATGAACAGATGAAAATTTTCCCATTTTTACAGATAGTCTAAGAAGATTGAATCTTTTATATACAACACAGAGAAAATTAAATTAAAATATTCCAAAAGAATTATCTTATATTATAGTTATGATCATTCGCGGGCGGTCCATGATTCAATTTTCGCTGCATTTAAAAGAAAAAAAAAAGTAAATCAAATTCTCATCCGTAGTGACAGTGGAAACACTACAAAATTGTTATAGCCCTCATACAACATATATCTATGATTCGCAAACCTTTTAAAATTCTACCAACAACTTTGTTTTGGAAGATTATATAGAAAGACTAGATGGAACCACCTGAATTCGGGGGTAATACCATTAAATAACCATAGGGATGTAGACATGGTTAATTCTGTTAACTTCTTCAGTATTGAAATAAAGTGTCTGATACCATTTCATTGAAACATGATGTAAAATTGATTGGTATAGAAACCCTAAAAACAGTTAATAAGAAGTATCGTTTCTGACATTGTTGTTAGGATTTCCTAAACGATATTGTGTTATTGTGTCGTTCTCCATTTGCTATCAAATTAATCTGCATCTTATAATGTAAAATCTTTTTTTTTTAATTATTTATTCGAGTCTTAATCTTGTGATATTTCAATTGATTAAAATCGAACCAAATAAACCAATGGGCGCATCCAGCAGTACTACCATTCGCTTGATTCAAGCAACGCATACAGGAGCACAAAAAATTCTAACTGCTTAGATTAAGAATTTTGAAAAAGCGCTTAGTAGTGCTGGATGCAGCCATAATAAATAGCTCTTATGAAACAGTCTGTAAATGTACTATACATATATGTAAATTCAAATGTATGAATAATTTAATATAATACAAATTACATAAACTAATGATGATATAAATTTTATATTAATGATTTTAAAATTTTACTTCCAACAGAGAACACTAATTAGTCAATTTTCATTTCATCAAAACAAATCGGATTTATTTTGGTCGATTTTAAAGGAATATTTTAATTGACGACGTCTGACTAATGAATAGGATAAAATATTTATTATATAACGCTATTATTATCGAGAAAAACATAAAATACAATTTTAACTATGTAACATGTTAATTATTACTTAAAGCGATTATTATTTATTGTGATTTTCATTTCAATTAAATTCTATTATATTAATTTAATATATTAAATACTAATTAAATTTTGGTAATAAAATGAAATTAATTCCTTTAGGCTAAATTTTCAATAATTAATTGCTTAAACAAGTTCATTATATAAGAATAGTTATTTCAATTCGTTTAATTTGAAAGTTACTACTAGTATTTATGAATATTGTATTTCTAGATAAAAATTGGATGAAAATAAAAGGACTATAATATTCTTGGGCACACATATCCTCTAAATTCTGGAATCTAGAATCCAACGAATGCTTTTTAGTTCTTAAATTCGAATATTTATTGGAAGAAGTTGTACATACTATTCCCTTTAATCCGATGAACACCAATTTCTTTGAATATTTTTGAATTTATCCTGGAAGATATTTGCCTAGACCATTCTGGATTATAAGAAATATCACTCTACTAAATACATTATGAAAGAACGATTGAATTACATTGATCAGATCAAAATTAGTTTATTCATTTTGCTTCTTATTATTCTTATTAAACGCGAAGAAGCACATATATAAGGTTTTCCACTAGGACGTCGATTTTTGAGTCGCTTGTGTCAAAGACATATGTCAACCATGTCCCTGTCTCTCAAGTGTTCGCAAAACTATTGCCGAGGATACAGAATTGTAAATGTATAGATTTTGAAAAGACGAAGCTCCAACAGAATATCGGCTACACACCAGCTATAGAGGCACTGAAATTTTCTGAAAAGATTATCTTTCTAAATGGTGGCACCGATTTGCCCACAAGATCATTCGATTTAACACCGTTGTACTACTCTCTCTTTTGGACTATGTAAAAGGGCAGGTCTGCAAATAAAAGTCCCAAAACAATTTCTGTTTTAAAAGCTAAGATAATTTGGATTACTAGAAAGATTGAGCCATAATTATGTCAAAATGTGAGCCAAATTTTTGATATAAGAATTGATATCTGTATACGCAGAAGGCAGCCAGAGACGGTTATATGTCTGATATTGTTTTTTTATATATAATAGCCATTAACAACAAAACACTATATTTTATTTACAATTGGAAAAATCAACCACTTAATGGAAAACCCTATGTTTATCGCGAATTGCAGCCGTATCCGCGTACCCACCCCAATTATTTCAGTTATTCTGAAAGCATATTTTGAAGTCGTTTTATTAAACTTTTCAATTTCTATTTAATTTCCTCGTATTATGCAAATATGATTATGGTTGATCCTCGTTCGAAATATTATTTCAACGACAAAAACTATCCCATTTAATGTAAAACTGATTATTATCATAAAATAAAAATCTACTTTAATGTTTTATTTCTTTTTTTTATAGTATGTTTTGTAACACCTTACAAGAAAAATTATAACGGACCCAATAAACATATGTCACAGTTGAACACGATATTTAATACAACTTCCCGTCTTATTAACATTTTCACTCATTATATACATATATGAAGTATAGTGAATGGCTTAACATCCTTTACTTACAGAGTTCTAATATTAAAATTGACTATAAAAAAAAACAAAAATTTACATATGGAAAGATCAAAACATATGGCTTAACATTAAAAAAAAAAAAAAAGATCATTATTTTGATGATATTCTCACGTTATTTTCTTTTTCTTTTTCTGGTGGATTCATGTTGTTAATATGTCACGATATATTAACGGAATTCCAACTCTGTTTAGAGATGGTTAATTAAGATGATTTTTTTTCCCCGTTTTATGGTTGAACATATTTAATATATGGACACTAATTTTCAAAATATTAAATAGATTGCACATTTATACGGATGCCAAAATAATGGAAGTAGTAAAGTGAGGAAAAACAATTTTACATAATTGGAAATTAAGTCTAAATTTTAGACAAGTATACATAAAGTACCTAGAAAATTGTCAGTAATTCCAAGCTCAAAAGCCTGTCTGTCAAATTAGAAGATAGCCATTTTGCTTACAAGTACATAATTTTGTATGTTATTTGAATTGGTTTTATGAGCATTGTCGAATTTGTATTCTTTATCACAACTCATATTATCATACAACTCACATTAATAGAGTTGAATCCATCCAACGTAAATTTGTACGCTTCGCGCTACGAAAATTACCCTGAAATGACCAACTACAATTACCACCTTACCAGGACAGGTTGATCTTAATTGGCCTGATCATTTCTTTGGAAAAGGGCTGTAAGTTGGCTGATAATTTTTGATCATCAAAATTTTGTCTTGCGGAGTTACCTCTACACGTCCGCTCACGGTCTTTACGTTCTGTTGAACTTTTTAAAATTAATTTTCATCGTATGGTTGTTATGAGCCGGTTTCTCGTATGCTACGTGAAGTTAATGCCAACGCTCCTATTTTTGATTTTTACACTAGCAAAGCTCAATTAAAAAAGGCATTATTTGGTATCAGTTCCACGATTAATTCACCCTAACTCCGATGTGTGCACTATTTCTGCACTAATTGGCTCCTGTGTAACTCTAATATTTGTTCCACGCCGACGTATATTTTTTTCTTGCTTATATTAATCAGTAAGAAAAATAAAATAAAATAAAATTCATATTCACCTTGAAAGCATTTATGATACGATCATTTCTTTGAAATTCTTTACGTCACGTGTGCCCAAACTCATGAAAAAAACGAAAAACTTTTCTCAAAAACAGACTATACCAAAAGTTCCTAACCATTCTTAATGCAGCAAAATATAATGGATCCTAATCATGTAATTCAAATCTAGTAAGTTTCTATCTATTTTAAAATATAGTATATACGACCAGTCCTCAACACTGGAAAAACTCTTGTAAGATTCAAACCTCTGACACTTTAGCCCTTCAAATATACAAAGATATTAATTTCACAGCACACTTTCGCGTAAGCTTGAGGACGTTATTTGTACTTAAAAACTTCAAGAAAATTCTTTTATTACATAATTAACATAATTAATATTCATAATTAAAATATTTGATGTAAAACATTGTGTTTTTTTGTTTTTTTGGTAAGCCCAAAAGTAATTATTCGAATAGAAATGTAATTTAAAAAGGAAAAATATACATTTTTTTTAATTGACTCGATTAATAAATTTAATAGGTTTTAAAGTAGATTAACAAAAAATTTACAATATTAATTTTAATTTATTAAGAAGTATAAAAATATTATTGCCATAAAAATGTTGTTAAATTAATTAAGTAAAAAAATGGTTTAAAAACTTAATTAATTTGTTTGAATTAAAAAACTACATTTTTATTGATTTTTTTTTTTTTTTAGAATACTTTTAATTCAGGAATTCATCATGTTAATTAAATTTTATGTTTTTTTAAATATTAATAAAAGTAAAGAAAACATTTCTCTTCAAAAAAATTTGTTTTTAGGACAAATTATACTAAAAAAATAATCTATTTTTAAATTTCATCGAAAAAATTCACTTTAAAGACGACAGAATTTTGAAAATTTCATATAAAATATGAAAATATGTATTGTTTTTTTAAAAAATAAATAAATTTAAAATCAGAACGTTTCTAAGAAAACATAGAATCAGTTCAAAACAATTAACATTCTAAAATTATTTCAGGACTGCCACTTTTCTAAATTGAGAAAAACGAGAGAAAATCGGTCAGTATACAACTAGTATTAGTTGGAGTTTTATACTCGTAGTAATCATTTGTTTGAACTCATATCCTACGTATACATGGTGAATTGAAAGATCTCATCGAGATAGAGTTGAAAGTTCGAATCGCTTAAACAGTAAGAGTTCAAATCGTATCCAAATACAATCGAGGAAATAAAAGATTGGAATTCTTTTACCATGCAAATGAAAACTAGACTGGAATCGATTCAGCCAGTAAAACACAATCGAGTTCAGTCAATTTAAGTTAAATTCAACCAGAGCTTCAATGCAGTATTGATCTGGCTTGAATTCATCATGTATACGAGATCATAGATCCAAATGTATCCGCTGGACGTATTCAAAACCATAATTATTTTCCAAATTCTCATCTAGCGAATCAATAACCCACATAATGCCTGACTTTATTTGTTTCCACCAAGAAAAAACTTTGAATATTACAATATAAATGTTTTTCTATTATAAACTTTCTAAATCACGAGAAAATTTTTGAGATTTATTTTTAGAAATACAAATTGTATTGATTGTAATTCGTCTGACATTATAATTATACTACTTTATGAGTGTCTTGAGAGTTTCGTTTTTAGAGATTCAATAAAATATGAACATACTATTTTCTCACTGTATATAATATTGTCCTATTTCTTAACATATTAGGGTAAATATACCAAAATACCAGCTGGTACAAATAGTATTATCTAATAGTTCTGATATGTTCTAAATGGTTTTTAAATTTCATTTAATTATCAAGAATTATTTTCCCAATTCATACTGAAATAAACGCAATAAAAATTTTGTAATCATCAAAGATTTTTTTGAGATATAATGCCCGTGATTTGAGTGCCGGCTGAGATTTGATACATTTACTTTATATTATTTTATTTTCAACTTATTTTTATAACTTAAAAGAAATCTTTTAAAATTCCGATAAATCTCATAATTTAAGAGCATTTTCATTGTGTTATGTGTTCATTTCATTATTTTATGGTGAAATTTTTATTTTTGTACTAGCTGACCCGACAGACGTTGTCCTGTCTAAATATCAATAAATTTGTTCGTGATCGTTTGGTGAATTTGTAAAAAGCTATTGAAAATGTGTAAACAAAGTAAAAATGAGAAAAAAAACGTATTTCTGCTACAAAAATCCCATTGAAGAAAAGCACTCTCAGTTTTTCCCGAATTTTTCAATTTTCCGGCCAAATTTTCCATTTTTTCTTTCGGTAAGAACCTTATTCGGACTACTACAAACATTTTGCCAGAAAAATTAGCGAAATCGGTTCAGCCGTTCTCAAGTGATGCGCTTACCAACGAACAGCATTTAATTTTTATTTATATGAGGTCTGTTTTATTTGCCACTTGCTCTGGGGTGGAGCAAATTTTTATATTGAAAACAAAAACAACAAAAGAACAAATCGTACACTACTTTCAGAGCAGGTGTAACGATTACACCCGAATTAGTTCAGTTTTCTACCATAAAAAGTGGATTAGCTAAAAGCTTCTCATTTAATTACAATATGGTTGCTAAGCAGCCGCTACAAACATTCGAATTAAAGCTTTCTCTTACTCCTGCTCGTTTTATTTGCACTTACCCTGCTCCAAGGGTATGGCAAATAAAACAGACCTATAGACAGATATTACATTATTTGTTAACATATGTTAGACTATCTAAAAATATCAGTTATTTAGGAAAAATTAACTAATCGTTTAGCATACTTTTGAAAGGTGTATAGTTATTAAAATAACATGAAGATGGTATTGTTCTCAATCTTTCATCTATTTTCCCCGATAATAATTTATAAAACTGAAATCAATTGAATAAAAACCATAATTTCAATCCATTTTAAATATACGAAATCCGGAAATATAAGAAAATAGATCTGACCGAAATATCTCAGTTTAATTTTTATTTTATTATTATGCCATAGAAAGTTAGAAAATCTGATGAAGAAATTTGTTTACTTCATTCAGTACATAAACACGAGAGACTATACGTACAAAAAGACTTGTGTATGAACTTTATTTAAATGCAATATTATTGAATTAGAAAATATGCACATAGAAAATATACTATAATTCAAACAGCCATCAATGGCAAGTTGATAGCACTTGGAGTCAATAGTAGAGGCCTAGATCTATCGATAGACGGCACCATCGATCAGAACCCAGCAGAAAAGAAAGCTAGTTGTATACCACATCATTGTCTTTTAACATTTCAAAAATTTTAGTCTGTATTAATTATTAAGACATCTTGTGGATTTTAGGGGAAATTTCGAAGTTTTCTCTATTCTATACATTCTCCACTTTACTACTGGGCGGAAAGTACTATCTATAGTTCTCGATCTCTCTAGTTAATTGACTACATGAAAAGTAAACATGTTGTTTTGTATGATATTATGTAGAACATTCGAGAAAAAAAAAACTGAAAAAGTATGGAAAATTATCTCAAAGTTGTGATAGCCTAGAATGATATATGATATGTTCAGTTATGAAAAATATGCTCGAATCTCTATTTTTAAGAGTTAATCCGTTCCAAAATATTACATATACGTACAGCCATATGTAATTGCTTTAATCAGCTTCCTTCTGCTAGAATATTGGAACAAACTTTATGAGATTTAGGATGTCATAATCGAAATCATCATTATATAGAAACAAACAACTTACATAAAGTAAAATTGAAAAGAACTCAAAACATTCAATTAGAAATGTTTGCAATATTGAACACAAACTATCCTCAGAATTGTATACAGGCAAGAAATTGAGGTCGTATTATTCCTCTTCTTTCTACACAACCAAAAATTAAATTATTTCGAATGATAAACCTTCCAAAAAGGTAAAATAAAAATTTAAATTATGAAACAAAAATTCCATTTTAAATGAAAGCTTTTATGAAATTCAAAGTACAAAATTAAATTTCCAATTTAAAACACTTTGACAAATAATAAATGCATCTGTAATTATATTGAATGAATTTTAAAACAGAGATATTTCATAAATTAAATATGATGACACAAACTATTCAATGAATTTTCATATAAAAGAGATCAAAGGACACTGAATTAAATATTACTCATTTATGTGAAAAAGGTTCAGGGTATATAACATATAGTTGACTCATTTTGGATTATAAGGAAAAAAAGTCATCAGAGCAAAGGACTTTCCGAATGATTCATTTTATATGATGAGCACACAATCTCCGAAAATGTTGAATAAAAATAATCAAATTAATTTAATAAAAAATTATAAGAACTTTTTTATTACATAAAAAATACAAATGTTCCAACACGATTTCAAAGTGTTCACAAAAAAGCCTTTCCATTTGATTAATTTATTTAATAAATTATATAATACAGTTTGTTTCAGAAGATTGTTTATTAAAAATATTTCATTCCATACTTTGAACCCGCTTTATAGGATGTAGGCGAAGGTGGCTAGACACAATCATAAAGCTTTTGGCTAGTTCTGACAACTGAATTTCAGTTGTCAGTCACAACTTGTGAGATATGAAAACTTACAACTCACAACTACTAGGCTAGTCAAAAAGTTATCGGCCTCGATAAGATAAAAATACAATTTTATGGTTCGAAATATACTTTATTATTCAATATAGTCTCCCTGAACCTCAATGTACTTGTTCCAACAATTCTCCAATTTAAGGATTCCATCCCTAAAATGAAAATCCGGTAGGCCTCCAAAATACACCTCTACAGCTGCTAGACCTCTTCGTTTGACGAAAAACGCCTTCTACGCATGAATTTTTCAGGTTTGAATATAGATGGAAGTCACTAGGAGCCAAATCTGGCGAATACGGTGGATGTTCTAACAATTTCTTCTTCAAACCAGGTCTTTTCTTACGAATTTTTACATACATCCAGCTGATCTAAAAGGTTACAATAATACTCAGAGTTAATCGTTTTGCCAGTTTGCAAATAATACACTAACAAAACTCCTTTTGGCATCCCAAAAAACTAATCCCATAACGTTCTTCACTGATCTTTTGGCCTTAACCCGTTTTGGAGCCGAATTATCGGTTTCATACCACTCTTTTGATTCTACTTTCGACTCAGGATCATAGTGAAAGATCCAAGTCTCATTCATAGTGATGAATCGACGCACAAAATCCACTTTATCCTTTCGAAAACGTTGTTGAGAAAGTCGCATACGCATTTTGGCCTACTATCAGCGCATTCTGTTATCGAGACCGACAACTTTTTGACTAGCACATAGTAAATTTCAGTTATCGAAACTTAACAACTGAAATTTAGTTATCACAACAAAAATTCAGTTGCCAGAACAAGGCAAAAGCTTTGTGATTTTTCTGCGAGTATACTCTTGTAAAACAGTCTCTCTATAATTTAGAGGCGTCATTTAATACTTTTTCATGTACATAAAACTATACTTACAAAAGGCCTGGTACAATAATTAATTACAATACAAATTGACATGAATATATTTCAATTTCATAATTTTTTTACATAATTTGATTAATAAATATTTTGATCTTTGATCTTTCATGTAAATAATTTATATATGAAATTCGATTTGTTTCTTACGATTACAAGCTATCACGCAAATGAAGACCTCTCAAAGCTAGCTTGTCGTTCTCTAATCAAACATTTTGATCTTATTTTTTCAAATTATACAAATTTCGATCAATTTATAAAGGTACTGCCCATTTTTTCTTTTCTTTCGAAATAATAGGAATTCTTCTTTGTTAACATAAAACAAAAAAATAAAATAAAATAAAATAACAAATTTATAGACATTATTTATCTCAACATGACATTTCACGGTACTACTACCCGCGAGAAAAACAGAAATTTGTTGTGACATTCTATTATAGAGTATGTAAAACAGCAACAAAAATAGGAACAGACAGATCTCTTTTTTGGTGGCTTCACAATATTCCTTTTATATATAAAGTAATTTATCTTGAAGGCTAATGCCATTTAATCATGCAAATAAGATTTTACGTAGTGATCAAAAGACATGAAAAGTTAATTCGAAAAGTAGTACTACTTGAATATACAATACATATTATTGGGGGGCAAAAAGAAAGACAAACTAGGGTCAAAAAATTTCAACATATAGTAATATTACTATAGTCAAATTGTTTGAATATACAAACAAAAAAAGACTAACCAATTTCAATTCATCAGTTTATAAAATATTCAATTCGACTGATGATAAAATGTTTCCATTCAACTGTAAATGCCGCGTTCTTGGGGGAATGATGATAGCTAGGACTTTTGTCCAAGTACTATCAATTCGAAAATAATTTGCATACCCAAAAATTCACAAATACAGACTGTGTATAAAATATTCTAGAAATGAATGATTTGTCAGATGAAAGAAAAACATATATTTTTTTTGGTCTGATTTTGAAAATTATGTTACAACTCAAAGAAAAACATCTTAATCATGTCTGGCATTCACTGCAGTAGGTCGACCAATTGATATTTCACAAGATACTTAGCTCTTATGACATTTTAAATAGAACATATCGAGTAGAACAGATGACTTTTAAAAATATACAATCCCTGAACAAGTTATTACTATTTAAGACTGTCACCACATAGTATACGAGTAGTAGTATAAATGGTATTTGTAATTACAGAAAATCAGCAAGATTCCCTTTTATACAGGACATTTCTCAAAGAAAAAAAGGTGTTACTTTAAATACTCGTCCAGTAAAAACATATTTTCCAGTGATATTGTATCCGACCTCTTTTTTTCATATATTAAAAACCCCATGTAAAATTCAATGAACCCATTAGAGCCCAGGGTTTTAAAAATACTGTATAACATACTCGTAGATCATATTACAAAAATATAAAGGCCTTTAAAGGGTTAAAAAAAAATTCTAAAAAGAAAGTACGGTAATCGCAAACATATCAGAAGTCCGACTGATAAAAAATAACATATTTTGCGGCGTATTGTAAACCACATTGGCAGGAAAACCTCATAAGAAGACTAGTTGCAAAAAAATTAAGTGAAACAGCATGAAAGTGGTTTATATTGCACTGAAGTACAGTTGCGGACTTTAACACGTAGGCCCATTATATCTCCTCCTGTTTAAAACGCTAGGTCCTTTCCCCGCACTGGTTAGTCTTTTTAATGAACGACAGTAGCGTGGGTAGACAAAAATTAACTAACCCTTTCCTTTCTTAGGGTGCACGCACTCAATGTTGTAAGTCTAGTTCTGGAAAATGTCTGGTATTTACACAAGAGTATTACTCTAACAACCATGTCCTTTTAATACGTCCGCAATGGTCCTTTTTTATAGAGTTTTCAGCTCGAATTACAGGAGAATTTTAGTCCTTAAGTAATAAGGGTCAATAAGTAACATGGAAGTGGCTTACTTGGAACAATTTAATTATTGTTGTACTAGAATTTACATTAATTCGAAAAGTTTTTTATTTGAGAACAATGTACAGTGACTGTAAACCGAACTTTTTTTGTTTTATCAAAAAATTATGTAGAAACTTGTAAATTAGAAACATTAACTGTTTTATTATACTTCTATCGAAATTCTTTAAACTAATTTCGTTTTCACTTTTTTACCTGGAGGAGGACAATAATACAGTTCTAGCTATGTTCCCTTATATACGCGAAAGTATTTAAAGCATTTTTAAGAGTGCCTTTATAGTATGGCATGATAATATAAAGAATCCATGGATTTAATTCAAAGGTATTCTTTCATGAAGCCAAGAAGTTATACCAAGAAGTTCAACTCTAGAGAATATAAATTAAGAATAGAAGAATACGGAAGACGAATACCATTTTTGGGTTTTCTTTTTTTTTATGGGTTTCCATACATAATTGACTCATTGTTTTATTTAAGAATTTTTATATTATATCTTTTGGTACTACTTCAACAGAGGTAAAAAAAAATCTTATTCTTAAGACTATGTGCTCTTAAAATAAAAAAACAAGGCATTTTATATGATATTAAAAAAGCCGCGAACTCTTATGGACTTTCTTTTTTCCTTTTTTATATGTCACCATTAAGAAAAGCTAATAAATCAAGGTAAAGGCAGCTGGTTTTATATTTTTCTCTCAAGTTACTAGAGAGACGACTTTAGTGTTTATATATTGCGTTCTTTTTGCCTGCATTTTGTTTACCAGACCCCGGAGGTGACTTTATTATTATTATTAAAATTTAATAACAAAAAATTTTCCTTTTCTTTTTGTTGGATGAACATAATTTTTTTTTAATTTTTAATTATTATGTTTTATGCAAGCATATAAAAAGTCAAAAAATACATGGCTTTGTTTTATTTTACATTATGAATATATAAGCGGCATCACACTCTGATGGTCACCGCGTCATTGATTAAAATGCATCAACGGCCCGAAAAAAACCATAACAAAAAAAAAGAAATTCAATAATAGATTTCGTTTTTTATGCCCTATGGTAGGTACTACCAGAGGGTATATTAGTTTTGTCGCTCCATCGATTTATGCATGCTCGTACGTCTGTCCGTATACAAGATAACTCAAAAACGCGTTATCCGATTTTGATGAAATTTACAATGTGAGTTGCTTATTCTTTAACTTGGTTTAGTATTGTATTTCAGCAAAATCGTCCGAGGCGGAGCGAAGTTGTTAAGGAAAAAGTAAGGTGACCAGAAAGTTTTGTAGTTTTTTTGTTTATGGTTTTTCGGATTTAATTGTAAAACTTGTCAATCAATTTTGTTTAAATTAATTATATAGGTTAACTACATAAATAAACGATACCATTTAAAATTTCAGTCAAATCGGCCCAAGGATAGTGGAGAAAGAAATAATCTTAGGAGAAATTAACCCTTTTTATCAAGTTTTTTTGATGTACTTTAAAAACTGGCACACCAATTTGAATAAAATTTACAGATTAGACTTATGCTATCAGGGTCTAGGTTACTTGCAAATTAGAAGAAATTTTGAAAAGAGGAAACAAAGTTATGACGAAAAAACCTTGAAAAAATGTCAGTTTTTACAGCTTTTCTGTCCCATTTCTACCATAGGGCATCAAAAGATCGGCTATAGGCCGATTTTAAGTTACTATATGTTTTTTTTATGAAATCTTTCATGTACATCATAATTTATTAAAAAAAAATATGAAATTATATGCTTTACCCATTATTGTAATTATGATATTTTTTTTTCTCATATTTTTTTAATATTTATGTTGTTCATGTTTTTTCGAATGACAAACTCTCTGGTTTTTAATTAATTATGACGAGACTGACCCAGATTTTGTTAATCCATGCGATATTTTTAATCTATAGATTTTCATCATCATCGCGCATATATTGTCTTTTGAACATAATCGTTTTTTTTATATATTTTATATATTCGAAAAGAAAAATGCAATATTTCGCAGGTCATGGAACTATACTGAAAAGAATTGCATAAACAACATATTATAAATCATAAAAATTGCAGTTACATACGGGGTCGTGTGGAAAATTCATTTCAACAAAATTTAAGGTAATATAGTTGTATTTTATAATCATGATATGATCAAATTTTTGTGACCATAAGAAAAATACCATATCGAATTTTATGCATTTTTACATAACTATAGTTGTGCAACAAGGATATTTTTGTTTGATGCAACTGCGATAAACACTAACCGTTCTAACCCAAAAAGATGTATTTCAATATTGAACTATGTATGTCCAAATTTAATTCAACTGGAGTGGAAACATGTATATTTCGATTGAGAATAAATCGTATCGAAAAAGCATTGCAATTCCTATACTTTTGCAATACGATCTGGCTCAAATCTAGTTACACGATTCCTGCAAACAGTTGAAGACCGAAGCCGTGATAATTAACCAAAATATGGTTATCGAAAAAATTTAATCATAATAATGGAGAATATGCAAAACAATTCAAGGAGAGGCGGTTTTTTGTCTGATATTGCCTTATATACTTAATTAAAAGTTTAAATTGTAAGTTAAAGAAAGTGGAGGAGAAATTTTTGCACTATTTTATGATATTTATTCATAAAACAAATTGCGATCCTCTCTTATTGAAACATCTTTTATAAAAGAAACTTAACTCTTTTCGAAAAAAAGACACATCTTGACATGCAATAAATATTACTATTATTTTGTCTTCAAACTAGTTAAATAAGTAATTAAAAATATTTATTAATTTAAGATTTCATCGTGTCTTTTTTTTAAATAGAAAAATACCTGTTCAAAAATTCATATATTATAAAAATTAATAAAGATTTATTATTAAATTTTTACGACAGTAAAGGAAATGAAACTGGTTTAATAAATCCATAATAAATGTTGCAAGATTTTCAAGATCAAGAAAATATAAATACTTATTAGGAAAAATATTAAATTGATTTCTAAAAAATGAATAATCGTTTTTTCACTTTATTATACTTAATATACTTTACTGCTCTCTTCCATTGTAATTTTAAGATATTCATGGAATCGACTAGTAAATAGTATACTGATGTTTCTCTATCTGATTTTGATAACTTTTAATTAAGAAAAGGCCAATCTCCAAACAGCCAACATCCTATTCTGACAGAAAAAAGTGAAAAAACTAGAAAGAGAGAATGTTGGCTGTATGGAGATTGGCCTTAAGGAACACGTAAAGTAAGTAAATCTTTCCAAACGCGAAAAAATTATTCCAATCAACGATGAATCGAAAATGGGTGTTTCTTTTTGAGTTAAAATATTTAAAATTTTAGATTTTTCCTAGACATTAGTCATTTCAATAAAATAAGCCTAATTAATTACTGATACAGCATAAAAACAAAAAAACAAAATTGGGTGGTTTTGCCTCACTATATATTTATTTTAGTTCATTTTTAACGAGAAACTGATTTCATTTAGTTAGGGTTTTCATTCTGGGTTACCGATGGCCACGCGTTCCCGGGTTTCTTCAGCCTCTTAATCTTCCCGGGTTCCCATCAATGACCAGAATGCTAGTGGAATGCGTGGAGAACCCAAACAAAAATCAAATAAAACTAATCGCAAAAGAATGATCATTCCTTCAATTTTTTTTTCGAAATTAATTTAAGTTCTCATACATAAGTCCTAATAAAATAATTTGTTACTAAAAAGAAAGTTATTTATATAAAAATTTCACCATGAAATTCCACGTCATTTTTCAAATCATGCAAACTACGTAGTTTTTGTTTGACTGTAATAATTTTTTTTTGTATACAAATTTAGAGAACTTTAAAGAACCACCTTCAGGCGTAGTCTGTCAGTTACATGAAATTTAGGAATTACTAATAATAGTTAAAATGAAATTAAATGAAAGTTTTTATGTTACCTGAAGAATTTTTACTTTCCAAAAATATTCCAACAACAAACTATACGGAACTCATAAAAGTCATGAAATTTTATAGTATATCCTTTTGTGTAGTATTTTTGGGTGGAAATTCTTCAAATTACTTGAAACAAATAAAATTGCTTATTAACAAAAATTTATTATTTTTATGAGAAATTTACACCTTCATTTTTAGCTTGTTTTATGTAAAATGTTATGTTCTTGTCATAAATTTTCATCAGTATGATTAGTTAATAAAAAGAAATGTGTCATCTAAGATATGAATTATCCTTACAGGACGTTTCAATTGTAGGATAAACATTTTTCGAGACATAGCTAGTGAAAAAAGAATTGGTTATAAATATAAATATCCTATTTCTTTTAAAAAAAACTCAAAATTAAGCTTTTTATTTCAACTTTGCTAGGAGTTTTCTGATATCCGACAGGTTGAAGAACTCCTTATATACATAAATTCCACACCCATTACCTAAGGAAGACTGTAAAAATTATACAATAAAACAAAATGGTTGTTATTTCAAAATGAAAAAAAGAAGAATTTTTAATTTCTATTTTAAATTTTTTTCAGAAACACCCAGTTATAAAAGAATTTCCATGAATTTCCATCAAACGAAAATCATAATCCAGAGATATGTGAAGAATATGAAAGATGAGTGTTATTACCACGTACAACAAAATTCAATGTTTTCAATTAAGAGTCAACAATAAGTAAGTTATGTTTATGTTTAAAAAAAAGGTGTTGTATAAAAATCAGATGGTTATTCAAAATTTGTTATTAATTTCCAGTAATATGCAAATTTCTAACACCGAATGGCAATTATAATTATCAGACCTATTCAATACTTTCTTAATTATTAGTCCAAGAACTTGTACAAGAGAGAATATATAATCAATATTTTCATAATTGATGTCCTCGAATTTTGAATTCAAAAGATTTTACTATATATTTATCCTAAAAATTTCTAGTAATTGTTGGACAGAAATTAAGATCTGAGGAGAACATTTTCTATGATTTTGAAATCCTATGAATAAAACATAATCAGAATATATATATTAGATATGCGTTTATGTTTAAAACAACAATTTTAGAACAATAAAGGATAAAAATGTATTTCGACGAGTTTCGAAGAAGGTAATTTGCTAATTCTATAAAAGTTTTCCAATACAAAACTGAAGAATTGAAAATATTGGGTGAAGTAAAAAGTTCGTGGATTTTTTTCACCGAAATTCAAACTCATTTTTATTACATTCTAAATTAATTTTATTAAACCTAATATATGTCGTTTTGATCGACAATCTTTCGCCATTTTTCTGATAAAACTATTATGCCATCACTGTAGAATTTCTAGGATCGATCTTCTTTTTTGTATCCAGCCTTACACAAATGGTTCAAAACTGTTTTTTATCAATCTTTAGGTCCAGAACAATGTCCTAGGATGAGATCTGTCGGTCTTCCTCAATTTTTTGGAGAATTTCATTGACTTTTGCAATGATTGGTCTACCAGTCTACCATTTTTAACATCAAAATTTCCAAAGTGGAAACGAGGAAAATATTTACTTGCTGCTGATTTTGATTGAGCATGTTTCTCCATAAACACTACAAAATATTTCACAAGCCTGCGAAGCTTTATCAACCTGGTCGAAGTGATATTGTAAAATACAGCGAATTTTTTCGGAATTTTGGCTCATTTTCAAAACCCAATTACCGCAATTACTTCTGAATGATTTTTACAATTCTTTAAAATATTCTATGAAATGTTACCTTTCAATCGCACTATAATATAACTTGATAGGGTTAGAACTACTAAAGTTATGCGACTCTAAAGCCACTTATTGGAAAAAAAAATCCGCGAATTTTTTACTTCACCCAATATATTCACTTTTACGAAAAGATAAATACAAAACCAATAATCAAAAATCGTTAGTACGTTAAATAATAACATAAATATCGAAAGCAATTTTGACACTAAATTTAATTTATCACATTACATAAATATATTAATACTAAAAATAGGAATAATTTGAAATATGAATCCATAACTTACAAATAAACATCAATGTAAACAATGGGCACAGACTTTTCTTCCGCGTATATAGCGAAGATTGGAATTATGAACATTTCCAATTTCTTTGAATAACGATTATACTACCTTAAGAGTAACGTCCACTTTTTTTTTTTATTATACTATAGTACAAAACATTGTATATAAATTCTTTTATGAATTCTAACCATAGATTTTCCTAAATATGACCAAAGGTATTTAAGAATTATGCTCTTATTCGATTTAATAATTACTTTCAGTACGATTCAATGTTTATGTTTATGGATTTTACAAAAACTACTTAAATTGTACGTGTAGGTAGTAGATAAGTACCTACTTCTTAAACAACAATGTTGCACTTAATTATAGGTACTTCAGTAAATAACAAAGATATATTTATTGAAATATATTAAAGTAAGAATATAAAATTTAATATATTTTGTCAAATTTAGAAGATTTGAGAACTAATTAAAAATTAAGTACGACATCATGCAAGCGTGAGTTGAGAGGTTAGTAGCGATGTAATTGAAACAGTTTTCGATTATGTAGTGACAGAATAAAATCATATAAATTAGCACAGCTAGAAGTAATTAGTAATAATTGTTATTGTCGACACTAGTTAGACCTGCGACAGATAAAGTTATGACTTTGCAGATCTTTGATAAAACGTTTGTTTGTTTTCATTATTCCGAAATTTGTTTCTAGATAATATGTTTTTCTTGTTGAAAACTAAATGAATTTGGAAATCACTGTAAACATGTAGTATTGTCGGAGTTTTGGTTTTTTTGGCATGTAGTTTCGAATATAATGGGGTCCTACTGATTAAGAACTCTCGTTGCTAGTAGCTGACGAGTTATCTGTTTCGATTCCTGACTTAAAATTGTTCACAATCTATTTTTATATGGTTAGAAGAATACTTTTTAGAATATTAGCTTACTGAAAATCATCATTCTTTAATAGAATTCATTTTAATAAAAAAACTGAAGAACTGAAGCGTAAATTCATCATAATATATAGTAAATCGAGAGTTGTCTGTATAAAACTGCACTTCTGAATAAAGAATTAAGTAAAAAAACAAAAGTATTGGCATATTCCAACGACTGTGCATTCAACTGATTCTTTTTGTACCGTGATATCCCGGTACAATATAGATTCTTCTCTTTCTTTCACATTTAACTTCTTTTCATCCATTCTTCTGTAAGTTCATCTACAATAAAAACACTGAACATCACTCTGCTCATTTGGCTTGGAAATCTAGGTATAATAATAAATCTATGGTATTGGGACTTAAAATCCTTGGAATTTAAAAGATTACATAAACCACACATCTCATTAAATATTTAATAATAATCTTCTTTTTCATTAATTTTTAAATATAGTTGCATTCCACTTAGTCATCTAAGATCAAGAATAGTATCGAATTCAATTATTCAAATTCAATTAAAACATGTACTTAAATTTTCATTGAAAATTTTCATGAAAATTTCATTCAATTTGAAGATTTAAAATGTAATTTCTTCTGAAATAATCAATAATCTTGAACACAAATATATTATGATTGGAAAATTACCTTAGAAAAATCAATACGAGACTAATGAAAAAAAAAAAGGGAAAAAAGAATGATAATAGAAATATAAGAATGTATTCGGATGCAGACGACATCATTCTTGATATTTCTGTATATGAAAATCATCGTTCAAGAAGAAAATTCATCTAATTTCTTTTGTCTTTTCTTTTTGCCAATATCAATAACTATAGAAATCCTAAAGATACACACAGAAAAATTATATAGCCTTTGCAAAACTTGTGACAACTGAATTTTGGTAGTTCCCAAAACTGAGTTTACAGTGTTCACAACTAAAATTCAGTTGTTACAATTGAGTTTTCAATTCTCACAACTAAAATTCAGCAGTGACGTTTCTACAACTGAAATTCGGTTGTCGCAACTGAGTTTACAGTTTTCACAACTAAAATTCAGTTGTTACAATTGAGTTTTCAATTCTCACAACTAAAATTCAGCAGTGACGTATCTACAACTGAAATTTGGTTGTCACAACTGACTTTTCAGTTCTCACAACAACCAAACTTCAGTTGTCAGAAGTAACCAAAACCTTTATGATTTTTCTACGTGTATCATATTCCCATTGATATCGCGTTTCGAAGATGATGACAATATTAAAGAAATGAAGAAAAAAAAGAGTCCATTATATAAGTTAAAAGATTGCTAATTTTGCTGTTGTTTTTATTTTATACTGATTAAAAATGGCATGAATAGAACATAAATCATCAATTTAAAACTTGTTATATTTTTATATTAATTTCTTTTTTTTAATGTTTTTGATTTAACAAACATGATGACTCCTACTAGACGTATTACTACACAACATATTCATTTGTAAAATTGTGCATTTTTACTTGTATACTAAAAAAGAAGGAGTTGTTCAATTGCAACTGCAATGATATTCAAAAGTAATTTGTTCCCATCAATTTGTGCTCGAGAGTAGTTAGTTCTTTTTATTTTCCTTTAAAAAATCCATTTTAAAAAAAGAACATACAACATTTTATGTTTTATGTTTATTTAATTTGCCCTTCACTCATATTTTTCTCGTTCATATAACAATAAAAGCATGATTATTTATATTTTATGTACCTGTGAAAAATTCTACAGTGTGTTTTAAAAATGACCAATTCCATTGTCATATGTATCAGAAGGAAAAATGGCGATTGTACAGTTGTTAAAGCTATTCCATATGGAATTTATTAAAACAGAGTAGAAAAATATAGTATAACACCCGCCGTATACTTGAGCTAAGCGAGCTTAACTACGTAAGTTAAGTTCTCGCTAAAAGTAAAAAATTCAGCATTTGCATTGGTTGTCGCACATTTCAGCGAAGCTTTGAAACTACGTGGCATGGTGATGAGCGACACGAACTAAGCTCTTTCACGTAGTTCAGACCTCAACTACGCGAACAATCTTCGCTGGCATCGCTGAAAATAATTTATACGTACTTTCGGTATTATACAGTGTAGAATCGATGCTTGCAAAAGTGTAGTTGTGTCTTCTTTATTTTGTGGTAGTATCTTGTCGGCATAAATGTGTAAGCGTCAGGTGGAAAAGGTCTAGTAATAATACTGTACTTTCTTTCACGGCTCAAATAGAACTGATGACATGAATTTACCAAAAATATCGCCGCGAAGCTTAGTTGAAGTGTGCAACGGGGTTAGCGAGCCCAGTTAAGCTATGTAACTAAACCGGCGGGCCTAATGATGAAGTCATTTGATTAAATTAATCTCGACTACTGATCCCAACTACCAATAAACCGACTTATTGTAAGTATACAATAGTTTAAATCCGTGAATTGTCCTTTACTCAACCCGGATCTTTAGCATAATCGATTTTAAGATCAATTTTGTTTTCACTATGATACTGGACTATAACAGAATATTGAAAGCATGCTATATTAGCCAAATCAGCATTTCTCTAAAATTAAGTTCTATGACCTTATTGCAGAAACAATTACAAGAATTTAGATAGCAGTTTTAAATATTTAATAGCCAGAACAACCATGAAATTTCATATTTAGATCCAAAATTTGATCAAACTTAGAAAAAGAATTCGTAAAATTTAGTTCTGTAAAAATAGATATAGATAGATCTAATCCCGAAATGTATTTTTTGAGTGGGTTCATTACTTGTTTTCTCTATCAAATAAATATTCTGAATCAATCAACATATTCAAGCACATTTTTAAAACACACTGTATCATCATCGTTTAGATACGTTTTATTCTCAATTTTTAAATGATCTTTTATGGAATTTCTTTTGCTAATCAACAACCTGAAACGTATTTTTATGTTGTCATATTTGTTATTATATATTTAATAGACTCTCCAAGCTCTGACTACATAGTTTTTCAATAAATGACCAAAAACAAATTTAGAATTTTATTTTTCATAAAATATGTTACTAAAAGACTTTTATGATTTATTTAATCACGAATTTTGTACATACTCTAACTCTTTTAAATGGGAATTACTATATATATATATATTTTAAGAGCAAACATAGAAATATTTTTAAGCATAAAACTTGGACTTAAGAAAATCGTGAGATAACTGTCAAGTATGAAAATTAATCAACATAAAATTACATAAATGAAAAATCGTGGTTTTTCACAGAAAATAAGAAAAAATTTTAATTTATTTTCGTTGAGTTTATATTTCAAGTTTTTAATAGGAAAAATTTAATAAAATTATCGCGTCTATTTTAAATTATTTATTTTATAAAATTAATTGAAGAAAGGTAAAAATATTTAGCGTGATTTAAAAATTATGGTTTTTACTTCTTTTTTTTACTTAAAATTTAAATAGCTACGTAATTAATGTTGAAATATATTAACGTTAATACATGTTCAGTAATACTAGTGTAATTTGTTATAATAAAAGCTTAGACGATTTAAACGGATTACATATAAATTCTTAAATATCTTAATTAAAAAATTTCATTTATAGTAATTAATTGATTTCGTATTTTTCTGAATTATGAATTTATTTATAATGACAAGTCTAGCAAAAACTTGGCAAAAAATACAATAAACTAAATCACAAGGAAAGTTCATGGGATCTATCTCGAGTTTTTTGATGGGCTTTGTAGTGAAGAGGCTCGATACAATTCCATAGTTTAGCACGCAGATCTTGCTCCCTCATCGTATCTTGTTCTAAATAGATTTGAGAGTCTAGGTCCCTTCCCCGAATCTCATGAAAGACAATACCCGCGAATCAACGTCAGTAGACACTATAATAAGGTTGAAAGCTACTTAAACTGCCTAAATCAAAGAAAATGTTTAATGTAATATACTCCAGACTCATATTTCTCTTTTAAAGTCGGTACAAATGGTCAAATTTACCATACGTTTTTGGAATGATAAACTAAATTGAACGAAAAGTTTGTTATAATTTCTACGTACGCACAATCAAACTTGTCATTCCAAAAATGGATTGTAAATTTGGCAATGTGTACCGACTTTAAATTTTACATTATTTTTGGTTAAGTCATCTTACAAATTACCAAAATCGATGCCATTTTAGAACTCAATCAATAATAACAGATCAAAAATTATGTCAATTTAATGAAAATAACTTTGGATCACTGTAAAAACTTTGCAATTTTATTATGTTTACTTAAAAATTTATTGAATAAACAACATGATTTTTTAAATCATCACCAATTTTTTGATTGGTAGTACATGAATGACATAAAAATATGCAGGGCTTTTTTTTCCATATTAAAGCATATATCCCAAACCACAGGATTAAGTTTGAAATTGTTTAAATAAAGCTTATCGATTTTCATGGGAATAATAAATATGCTTTTTAGATCAATAAAAATTTCAATTTGAAAAGAAAATTTGTTTCATTTTACTTGAGTTAGTAGATATAAAATCATAAATCCATTAATCTTTCAAAAAGTTGGGTGTTTACATATATAAAATTTTATGTCAAGGATCAGAATTTTTAGAATAAGTTTGTATATTCAAAATATATCATTTTATGATGAATTTATTAAGGGTACAAAAGGAAAGGAGGAGTAGACAAAAAAAGGACATTTTTTTTCTAACGGCTAATGGCCGTACAATGCTCATAAAATGATTTTTCATAGTAAATTATGTATAATTACATAGATTCCATAGGAAGAGGTAATAATACCATAAAATTAATTATATTTAAACAAACTCTGCAAATGAGTTTACTCATAAATCATAATATTTTTTTTTTGAGCCCACAAAATCCCAAATTCTCATAAAATTTCGATGGCAAATTTTGGATATAAATTCAAATAAATTTGGTATTGTCATTTTTAATACCTGATGGCTGTCTCTTTCCCCTGTTCACATATTACCAATAATAAAATTTCCATTTTAATCAATTTATAATTTCATAATTTTAAATTTATCCTATTTTATTATAACAAAATCATATAAAATTGGTCTGGATGTAATGATTTTAGGAGTACTCTAATAATATTGTATTATCTCTACTTTCATATAAACTAATAAAATGATTTTCGAGTAATCTAAAGAAAAAACACCCCAAATATCTAAATCCACACAATTTCAATCAAATCAATCAAATCAATTCAAGCTATTTTGAGTTTTAAGGTGTATAGAAATTCCAAGATGACTACTAATTGCCTTTAAAATTATCGTCCAATTCATGATTTTCCAAATAATTTGTGATCAAAAGTGAAATGCTTTTCTCTATTACCAAAGAGAGTAGTATAAGCTGTTGGGTTGACTAAGTTACTAATCACAATAATTCACCCCATTTCCTCTGTGTCTGGAAAAATAGTCTTGAATTGTCAATCAATCAAATCCAGATGATATCATCATCAAATCCAATTTTCAGTAAAATGTAACGATTTTAATTTGTTTTTCCCAATTGAAAACTGTTTTGAATGAGAAATAATTGAAAAAGTAAAAATTGATTACAACCACGATTTATCCGAGAGAGATATTTTCTTTTTCCACCCCCCTCGTTTACGTTTTAATAATAATTATTATACTGTGATCTAGAAAGTTCGTTTTTATTTCCAATTAAATATCCTAGATATACGTCGATTTAACTACCATTTTTTATGTGATATTAAATCGTTAAGTTTAAATTATATCTAAAAATGGAATAATATGTAACATACTATATACAGGGTGTATCTAGTAAATGTCTAATGGTCAAAATGAACTCGTCTCAGATCTTTGAAGGAGGAATAAATAACATTTTTCACTTGATTGACAATATCAGAATCAAGGGTACAATAGATCTTAAGGTCGCAGTACAAGAATATCCTAATATACAATATCAGAAGCAAACAATCAAATGCTTTGTATAATCCTCATTTAGTGCCACGAAAGTCAAAAGTGAGGAAGGCGTGTGGTTGCATAGTTAATGGTTAGTATTTAATGGTTAGTTATTAATAATTTAAGGTTAATAGGGAACAGTTACACTAAAGCACCATGTTGAATTGACAAAATAAAAAAACTTTACACTTTTATCGACTAAAGTACGGTCCAAACGCTCAGTCTTTTTGCACAGTCTTAGTTTGCGCAGTTTTTCTGTGGGAAAACCTGCGCAAATTTTGTGTCCACACGATACCGTCTTTTCCATATTTTTACACAGTTTTCTTTGGAACTTCTTAATGTCAAGATATTGTGCTTAGAACTTTTAATAATGAATAGTTAAGCTTAAACTCCTCTAAAAAGTCTCTTGAAGACATTTTCGTGTCTTTCGCCTATCGCAATTGCATGAAAACTGTGTAAAATAATGAGTTTTCGTCCACACGCTACGATTTGCATGCACGTACCACAGTTATTTTTCAGACACGATCTGAAGTCGCACAAGCCGCACTTTTGCCTGCGCAAACGAACTGTGACTTGTCCAGACGATCAGTTTTGCATGCGCAAATCTGGAATGGAATTTTGTATTTCGATCCAACTGAATTTTCGATTCGATTTAATATTCGATCTGAATTCTTTTTGGCATCCTGTAAAATCATCGTATCGTAAATTAGTGTGGCCTTTGAGAATTCCACGCAAATGGTATAAATTTTCAAATTGCCCGATGAAATGTAATGAAATTTTGACAGCTGGTAGTTTTTTTTTTGAAAACAATAATTTAAAATGTTTGTGTTTTAGATTTGTTTTTAGTTTTGAATTATTTTTAAATAATTATTTAATAATTAATATTAAAATTGTTGGTCTCAGTGAAACAAAATATCTTTAAGTGTCTTCGGTCCTAAATTTGGTGTCGTTTTTTTTATTTTGTTATACTTATAATTTTCACTTCGCTCTTAGGGCCATCTTATTTGGTTGTAATTTCATGAAAATCTTGATAATTTTTTTAAATTCAATACTTTCAAGTTAACTTTTGCAAGCTTGGGATTTTTTTGCTTGAACTCAATTTGCATGAACTCAAGTGAAAAAAAAAATTTTTTAAAAATATTTTTTTTTTTTTTTTTTTGTGAAAACTACAATAATTTATTACAAATTTAAGGAAATAATTGTCAAATTTCTTGTACTTGGGTTTTTTTCATTAAAGAAATTAAAAATATGACAATAAACATAAAAAAAACATGTTTTCGACAACTCAACACTGATCGAATGAATTTTATACGATCACAGTATAAAATATTTTCGATCCAATTTTAGCCGATACCAAATTGGTTGGTCGAAGTCGTATATACGATCCAATTGGGTCAAATCGAAATACAAAATTCCATTCCTGATTTGCGCAGGCAAAACTGAGTAAAAAACTGTGCGTTTGGACGCCTCTTTAAAAACTAAAACTTGCGAATGCTTTACAATCCAACCAACTAATTTAAAGTTTTTATCAGAAGAGCACTAATAAAACAGCAAATATAAAAAGGTGGAATTGCCGATATTTATTATAATTGAATCAATTTGATTCCTTTCCTTCTCAAAAAAAGTAAAACTACAATTCACCCTGTTGAAACAAAAAAAAAAATTCCGCATGATTGAAATCTATTTGTATGTCATTTTGATACATCAAAAGGATGGATACTGGATATTGATGAGGATTACTATGACGATAGTATATATAGTAGAGAAACAAGATGGCTTTTAGATACTAGATAAAGTATAAACCAACCCAGGACTAAATATGTATCTTATCCTATCTCATATCCCAAAGTATAAATACATATATATTTGTGATCGGTCATTGGATTCATTCTTTTTCATCCTATATCATATCATTTGATATAGAAAAAAACATCTCTTGTTTTCCTGTTTTCTTTTTTTAATAGAAAGAAGAGTATCACGTGTAAAATCGATTAATTTAATAGCAAATCTGTATATAGGAAAAAGGATATAACGTATAATTCTGGTAAAATACAGGATAAAAGGATAAAATTAAACTCTAGAAATAGATTCTGTATCCAGATTTTTACCTTCAGCACTGTTCCAAATCGTTCTACAATCGTTAGTAATATATATATATATATAGTTTTTTTTTATGGAAGTATTAAAAAACATGTGACTTTTAATTAATAGCTGTCATTGAAACAAACTGAATTGATGATACGAATTATCTTTGGTTGTGTAGTTTTTTTCTTTTTTAAGCGGATTTATATTATATAACGAATTCTTGTTAATTAATTAAAATGATTTAAATAATTGCATAACATTTTTTCTTTCTTCAAATTCAATTTAATTGATTTATGCTGGAAATTTTTTTTTTCTTTCTATAAATTCTCGTTACAAGTAAAAATTTGTTATATAATTAAAACAAATTGAGATTATTGACGTTATAATCAATGTTAATGAAAAAGGGAATCCATTCTTGCTCTTTATTTACGTTGCCCCCGATAAAGCTTTGAGAGCAGACTCCATTCGGTTCTGTTTTGTTCTAGCATCCATTCATATAGTCGATATGCCAGAAAAAATCAATATACTTGCACCTTTCACCTGTATAAGAGAAGCTTTCAGGCAAAACAGAAAATTGACACTGATATATGAAAACATAGAACAGACGGCACAACCTCGTCTTTTAGTGTTCGAGTTTAACCATATTCAGATCAGATTGATTTAGATATAAGTAGCTAAATCATTAAACTAACTGTAATGCCTTTAAAAGAAAATATCGAGCTTTCAGAGCCTAAAAACAAATACAATAAAATGAAAAATAATTGTTAGCCTCAACATAAAGTATTATATAACTTACAATTTGTAAATTTGTTGGTTGGTTTGAGAGTTTACTTATGCTTGTAAAATCTATCCATGACTAAATGCCCTTTATGGAATAATTATTATTTTGTCAAAAACTTTAGCTTAATTCAAATCCATGAAAATTTCATATATACAAGAAAGTAGCTACGATATATGTTCGATGACCGAATTAACAGTATATACTGGGTCCAGCAATTGAAGTTTGTATTTAAAAAAGCTGTAATTTTTTTGTTTATTAGTCGGTTTTATTAAAATTTATAGAGTTTGTAATACATAGTTAATTATAAAATTTTTCGATTGTTATGTAACTGCCTTTTTTCTTAACCACCAGCTTCCATCTCTTCTAAACGATGAACACGTTGCTCACACGATGTTTTGGCTTAAACCACCCGCGAGTCAAATCTTTTTCTAAACCGGCAAAAGTTGTGTATTTTTTTGCTGCTTGAAAAGTTCCCCAAGAGAAATAATTCAACGGATTCAGAACTGGCGAATACGGTAATTTTCGATGTTTGACTTTCCAATTAAATGAAACACAACAATTGAATTTCGTTTAAGGCCAATTGTACAAAAAAATAAGGACGCGTCTTTTCACCAACAAATAATTTTTACTACTGACAAACAATATAACAATAAACATTCATATCAAATTTTAGGACAGCGATTTGAATTATACGAACACTTCAATTGCCGGACATGGTATATCTGTATTAGAAATTAACAAATATTGTTTATAATGGGATGAAATCTACGATTAAGATTTTTTTCTTAAATTTTCTATAAATTCTATCAAAACTTTGCTTTCAAATAATAATTTCGTTACTTTAATAAATCCCTATACAGAACAGTTTCACTCAGGTATAGTTAAAATTAATTGATAACTTTAAAATCGAATTATAACCAATTTGTTAATACAAAAATATTCATACAATTATAACGAATTAGTACAAAATACTAAATAAATAACATTTTCATAGAATCTTTTATTTTCATTGAAATAAAATAACATTGACGGAATCAAATTTGTATATGGAAATTTGTATTTCTTTGGCACATAAAATTAATAGAATTAAAATTAATTAATTTCACTCAATTGATGTTAAATCTAGAGATTAGTTAAAAATTCAAAGACAAATTCAATTGATTGGAATTTGAAGAAAAATGTCTAGAACTTTAGACGACGACGACGACGAAAGGATTTCCATTTGCAATTGTATAGAAAGAAATGGAAACAGAGAGTGTTTTTTTGGCGATATAAACTAATTTTGTAGATTTTATGCACGTGTTTCTTGTTCTTTTGATAATTTCACTTTTTTATGTTATTTAATTACATACTTTCTGTACGTACATTAAACCATCATGTTTTGTTGGTTCTTTATAAAAAAAAAAAGCATACAAATAAAAACCAACATGAAAAGAATTTGTGCCAGAAAAGTAGTAGTCGCGACACAAGTGCCAAAAACACAAAAAAAGACGAAACAAGAGAAAAATATAATTAAAAGAAGTCGCGACAATTTATTACTAATGTGAATTTTGTCTCGCGCGCTAAAACATAATTAAAAGCTCATAAAACATAAAAACAACAAAACAAAAAATAAAATAATGAAATAAGTTACTATATACTCTCGCTTATTCGATTCATGTTGTGTTGAAATTATATAATAACCTGGACCCGTCGTTTAATTTATAACGACTAACAAAACCGCTAACGGGTTAAATTCGAGTTTATTTTCAAAATAGGTAAAATAATTAAAACCGTTTTTTTATTTATATGCGTGTTTTCTGTTTTGTATAATTTATAATAACTGAGTTTTGTGTCTCAACAAATTGATAATTTAATATAATACAACGAAGTCCTTAAATTACGGTTTAACCACTTATAAAATGAAGGAAAGGAAATGAGTAATGTCATGACTTATTTTGGGTAATTGAAATTTTCGAGTATAATTAACATATAGAAGAACGTGTATAGTACACTCTAACAGCAAGGTGTTATCATCTTGTTCATTAGTAATAAAATGGTTAAAATTACGATGGAAAATATAAAGTAATTGGTTTTCTTCACCCGTTTTATAAACAATTGTAATGTTCGATTTCCGTATTAGAAAAGCAGTGCAATTCATTTTGGATAATGGATAATGACAAAAAGTTACTACAGTGAAATTCATTTCTAACCACAACCGAATCTGATGAATATTCCCGGATCCAATCACAAAATTATTGTCATATATTTGCAACTATAGTCAGTATAAATTCTTAAGTGGTACTAGCGAGAGGAGCGAGCATACATTAAGTCACTACTAATAACACTTTTCAAGACTTATTTTCAATCGGACTGAAAAAAAAGTCTTGTGGAAAAATTGGACTTTTTTTCAGTCCAATTGAAAATAAGTCTAATGGAGTCGTGAGGTTACATCAGCAGTTAAGAGCATTTGCAGAAACTGCTGTCTTTGACAGCATCACGTTTTATACAAAATAAAGTGACATAATACGAGAATCGACTGTACTATATATCCTAGAGACATAAGAAAATCATTTCACCTTGCAGAAAAAATACGTATTTTCTAATTTTTTTTTTAGTATATCATAAATTTTGATGACTTTCTTAAAATCGTTGTTAGAAAATCATTTAGAATATTTTTTTGATGTGTGACATTTCGAGGTGACTTCAATAATTCATTATTTTTAGAATGTAAAACGATGCTACATAATAAATTGCAATTTTTCGAATGTATAAGAATTAAAGTTTCTGAAATTAGTATACAATTTGAATTAGTTAGATTTGGGTCAGTCTTAAAATCTAATTTTATAATATAAGATAAATTTCTTATAGTAATTAATTATAACAATATCTAGTTATAAGTAAGAATACCTTGTTGACAAAAATCTAATATATTGAACCAATTAATATAGTCATGTGATGTGGCTTTAATAAGGCATATAATTATATATGTCGATACACGTTTAGATCTATATTTCAGGAAACTCCAAGAAAATCTCGAATCATTGAAGACTGAGCATGAACAAGAGTACCATACTCTTGCTATCGAGATAACTGAAGCGATATCACTGTTATTTGGTAACTCATGACTTTAAAAAAAAACCATATATAAGTTTTTGAGGAGTCCATACTTGATGAATTCGAACAATTCCTTCTATTCTTCATAATATTAAACTTAAGGACATATAATACAGATAACAACGAAAAATCATTATCGACGACAATGATAACACATAAATAAGATTGTTTCTAATATTTTATTTTTGTTTTCCACATCAAATCATTTGATAAAGGGTTCATCAGATATATAGTCTCTAAAAACAACCCTTTTCTTTTTTTAAATTTTATTCTGATTAAATTTCTATTTACAAATAAAATTACTCAAGAAAATCCATTAATTTTTTTTTTATTCATATTTAAAGTAGTTTAAGTAATCGTTAAACAACAAACAAAAAAACGGAATTCGTAATTTTAAAGATAAATAAACTTTTTCTTTAAGTAAAACAATATCAAGATTCGAAAGCTATCAACAACTTTTCTTTTTGAGAAAAAAAAAGGGAAATACTATTAAGAAATATTCAAAAATTTCTTCTTAAAATACGAATGTTTTATTTTTATTTATATCTACCTTCAATTTGATTTTTTTGAGGGATATAAACTTCTTATCTTCTTTTGCGATAAAAAAAAGGAATCTCCCAAAGAAACTGTGTTTACCCCTGAAGCCATATGGCATATCAAAAATCCTCTAAAAAGTTTTGATTTGAAATATTCAAAAACCAAACAAATTTCCATAGTAAAATTGGAATAAGAAACGATATCAATAAATGGTGATAGGGGAAGAATCGATCAAAATATTGGTTCTTGTTTATTTTGTTTTTTTAAAGGAATTTTTAAGCTACTTTCAGAGTAAATTCGAACAAAGCATCCAGTGTATTATCGATGATGTGACTAAAACATTCCAAAAAAAAAAAAAAAATACCAATACCATGCCTTAAGACTCCTTACTCCTTCTATTCCAAATCTTATAACATATATAGATAATTCTTTTTTGGATATACAAAATATATAGGAAAACACTTCAAAAACTATATAAGACTGAGAGCAAAAAAAAGATAACACTGGAAAATGAATCACGTCCTTCGCATTTGCTTCCACAATTCAAAATGATATAAAAGATACCATATTTCTTCAACTAGAGTACATACATCAAATAACATTCTGGATACAAAACTACATAACTACAATCCAATAAAATAAAAAAATTGATACCATTTTAGTATTAGATAGGTGGTGGTACTTTTGTTGCAGCGGGTGGATATGTTGATTGGATTGTTGAAGAGTAACAAAACGAAAGAAATACTTGTAAATATATTGCTATGCGTATCTACCTATACTTGTATATACCTATCTAGTTTTATTGGCTACAAATCGAGCATTTTCCGACGTTTATTGTAGAATATTACTTGGAAATAGACTCCTCGTATAAACAATAGAATTCCAGAGACGGGATAGAACTTATATAAATAGCTATATACATTCAGATGTAACAAAGGTATATAAGAATCTATAGAAATGGTGATGATTATGGTATAAAAAGGAAATTCTATCTGATTGCCGATCAATATTAGGGTGTATTACATTGCATATGGTATGTAGAAGATGAATCTTTGCTATTACTATTAGTTTTCATATATTGTAGTAAAATATTAAAACTTAAGACATATCCAGACTATGACTATGTTAAGAAGAAAAATGATTGACAGTAACAAATATGGATTATAAATACGTTCGCGGACAGTAAAAAGTTCATCTCATTTGGTATCACACAGTGAAAAATGAATGCTATAGCGCATTCACGTCCGCGAACGTGTTAAAATTAATCATGGTTGAAGTCAGTTGAGCCGTTTTTTTCAAGAACAAATTCAAAATTTCAGGAACACATAAACGAGTCATTGATTAAAAATTTTAATGCATCTAATTTGTATATAAACAAAAACTATAAAACACACAATTTTTCTAGTTACTCCTCTAAATCTTAAATCTAGATATTCCTATTATCTCGAATAGTGTAGACGTAGTTTAGTCTCATATTTCGATTCTAGTAAAAACCAATGAGTTATTCAGAATGTTGAAAATTTATGATGCCCGATGTTTCAATAATGAACTTATTTATTGGGGAAAAGTTTGTGAATTTTGTACGCGCTCCCCGTGGTGCAGCCGTTACTTTTATACAAAATAAGTATGTGTATATTTTGCAACATTTCTTTTTATAAAAAAAATGAAATATTCCCAAAGTCTAGTTATATACAATTGATATCATTTCTTTTAAATCGAAATATTATGTAGAAAAGGAAACACAACCAAAAACTCTAATAAACAAATGATATCATCTGAAACTGGAAATATTATTCATATAATTTTTCTGGAATAATATATATAATATGATTTGATCATAAATTATATTCTAGACTGATTTTATTTTACTCTTTTTTTTATAAAGCGGCTAGAACAGAAATATTCTATTGATTTCTTAAGTTTCAAGGAATTCTATATTTTTAGATTTCTTTTCTATAGAATTACAAATGAATATGATTATTGACAATATACAGTACACCCTCATCATAATACTGATAAAAATCGGGGGTTTTAAAAAAAACAAATTCCTAGAATTTTATTAACCATTACAATTCGTTCTAAGAATTTGTCTAAAAAGTTTGTCTAAATATGAAAAAGGCATACTACAAAATTCTCGATAAATATTTAAAACTAGGTAAATAAGAAATTTTTTTTGAATTGAATATGTATTTTCACTTACCTGAGAATTAAAATCAAAAAAATACTCTGGCCTAAGTGGACATGGAAGACCACATTTACAAGTGCCCGGTGATAATAAATAATCCTTTATTTGTCCATGCGTTCTTAAAGATGCTCCAGTAGGACTGAAAATAAAAAAAAAAATAATAATAATGAAAACAAATTATTTTTTAATAAATTTTTAAAAATATAAATCTTTTTAAAATCCCTAAAAGCCTTAAAAATTTCCTATATTCAGACACATTTTCTTTTCTTTTTTTTTTTGTGTTATATTATATTTTCTCTGTCTGGGAAAAACCACCAAACCACCCTCAACATTAATTTATACAACAAAATATATACTATATGTATATTTTTTTGAAGGCAAAGAAAATTAAGACTTCAGTTATATATAAATATTCCAGAAAGATATCGATCAAGGTTTTTTTTCCCCTGTCTTATGCTTTTAATTTATGGAACCGTGAAGATTTTTTGAATGGGTTAAATAGCTTCTTGCATTTTAAATTAAGGGTTTTTCTTTTTTGCAACACGTTCTTTTTTATTTATCTTATGACTAGACAGTAATAAAAGATACCTACTAAAAAGTACTTAAAAGATAATTATTTATTTCAAGTAGATGGGGTAATAGGACAACCGACTATTACAGAAAAACAACCTAAACAACTTCAACAACAACGAACAAAATAAGATGAAATACATTGTGTTAGATACAAAGAAACAAAATTACATGCAATTATTTAAAAAAAAAGTACAAATTAATTATGATGGATTTCTTACATATAAAAATAAAAACTTCTTCCAGACTATATACTGTATAGGGTGTCCAATAATTTCTCAGCCTCGACAAGAAAAACACTGTTTTTGTAAATGAAATATATTTTATTATTCAGTAGATTTCTCCAATTTAAGAATTCCTTCTATGAAATTAAAATCCGGTAGGCCTCTACACGTATGTCTCTACAGCTGCTATCACCTCTTTTAGCTTCTTGTTTCGATTCAGGATCATGGTGATGGACGTAAGTCTCATTCATAGTGATGAATCGACGTACGAAATTCATCTTATCCTTCTTAAAACGGTCCAAATGTTATTGAGAAAGTCGCATTCGAAGATGTTTTTTTTTTCATTGTTAGCGAATGCGGCACCCATTTTGCACAAAACTTTTAGAAACCTAAAATTTCAGCTAACATGTAATGTACTGATCTATGTGAGATGCCTATGGTATAAGCTATCTCATCTACCAGTCACTCTCCTGTAGTTTTTGTATATTTTCTGTTGTTCATACACTTTTTGAACGACTTTCGAGTGGATCATCTTCGAGGCTTGTACGACCAGATTTCACAGTGGAAAGTGAAGGCGATGCATCCTTATATACTTCTAACAATTTTGGATGAATTTTTGTAGGTGGTAAACCATCCGAATAGCTTCTAAACAAAGATTGAATTGACTTATCGACGTGAAACTTGACGCGTATTCATATCAAGGTTGTGCCAACATAAGATAAAAAAATTTACCTGTTAGCAACGCGTTCTCTTGACGAGACTGAGAAATTATTGGACACCCTAGTAAAATACTTTTTTCACTTTCAATTTTATTCATATTTTTTTAAAAGATAAACTTAAAAGAACATCATTTTAGTATCTTGTCTAGAACTTTAAGAAAAAAAAATACAAAATAATGTAAAATATTTATGCATGTAAGAACTAAAATATAATAATTAAAACGAAAAATTAACATTATAACTGATGGATAATAAAAAAATCACTGAATATTCTCCTTTTTTAAATTGAAAAAAAAAATGTTCGCGTGTTAAGAAAAACGCATGAATTATATTTATGCGTGCTAATTTCTTAGAAATACTATTAAAAATGTGTAAGACAGTAGGTGAACAATTGCAACAATTTAATTAATTTTTAATAACCTTGGAAACTTTGTACATCATATCCAATTATGAAAAAGATCTAACAATTTCTTTTTATATCTCTTAAAATAGTGTTGAGCTTGTTCAAGAGAGTGTTAACGAGTAGTCAACACAACATTAACTTGGAAACCATTAATTCAGAAATACGAATTAGATCAAACGAAGACAAACTATATCTGTGAGTTCCCTTGACTTAACAATACCAACGTTTATTCTTTGGCGGTAGGTATATTAGCAGGTGTATGTTAATAAATATAGCGTATCGGTTGTGAAAATTGTTTTGTTTTTTTGTATTGAAAAATATCGAATTCTACAACGATGCACGAAGTTTAACAACGACAAGGAAATATCCATAATATGTTTAGAATAAAATTGCAAAAGTCCTGAAGTTTTTAATATAATAATGCTTTGGTCAAGGGAAAAGGACTCTCGTAAAGAATCCCGTGCTGGACACGATTAAACATTTCATAAGTTATTAATCTTTGAATCATCATATTCTAGATTAGATCATTTCTTAGTTGTTTATAACAACCAAAAAATGAGTAGAATACTGATAATGGATTCTAATCAATACAATATTGTTGTTTGGTGGGCACGTATTGGCGAACAGAGCTCAGTTGCGGCGCGTTCTGTACGCAATTTTGCACGTGTCTCGTCACCACCGAAAATCTTTGTCGCGTACAGTTCGCAGCTACCTTACGCACATGAACGTTTGGTGGGTGAACGGGTAAAGTTTCTGCTTCATTATTATTATGTTAATGACAGAAATACTTTATTATTTAAAATAAAAGATTTTAAATTTTCATGAAATTAATTAATATTATCGTACCGAAAAATATGTAGAAAAACTATAAAATTTTTATTTTGGGAATATTGTTTACGTGAAATATCGGTTTTCAAAATTATTCTAAAAAACGAAAATCAAAACATCTGAAAAAAATAAACATGACGACTTTCCCTTTCGATAATTTCCATATGAACACCATTATAAATAGGTGCCAGTTGCAATTAGTAAAAAACCCAATCCAATTATAATAAGAAATTGTAAAATATTTTGTCTGGAACATTTTTTTGTAAGTACTATTTTATTGCAATGCAATAAATTGCAACCAAATTACATACAAAGAAAAAAAAATATTTAAGCATCTAGAAAATATTTCACAAATACTAGGAAAAACCTGTAATAAAATTTATTTCAATACTTTCCTGATTAAAACCGAAACAATTTTAGGTAATTAGCCTTCCGAAAATAGAAAGATTTGCCAGAATTGGAAAAAAAAATAATTGTTTTATTACTCTAAAGCTATTAAGAAAAATTACAAATTAACTTGAAAATATGATCCTTAGTTTCAAATTTGCGGAAATTCCAATGATCCTTAATTTAGTATATGAATTCATAGAAATTCGAATCATAAATTTTGAATATTTGAAATCTACAAATTTAGAATTAATTAATTATGAACATTTTAAATTCTAATCCAAAAAATAGGCATTATATCTAAGATCATGATCATGTGCAAAAAAATTCATTATTTCTAAGAAAAAAGAGATTTGAAAACACGAAATTATACTAAAAAATTCAAAAAATTAAGACATCTTATTTTCAATACCGAATCCGAATATACTATTTGTATAATTATGGATGCATACGCCTTTCTATGCAGATACAATAATTCGATGGATAAAAATAATCTTTCCTCTTCAGATTAAGTTTTGAGCAACTTGTTCAGATAACAGAGTTCCTGATAGTTGGAGAATAAAGACAAAAATATTTGATATGAAGCTTCAAAATTATTCGATATAAACATTAGAACCCTGAATTTTAAGGAAATCCTGGAAATTTAACTACAAACAGAAGCAATGTAAATTTAATGTTTGATAAATTATGCATTCGGTTCTCATGGTCCTATAGTTGTTAATCACTGACGTAAATCACAAACTTCTTACATTATTTTGTTTTATTATGATCATTTTTATGCCATATGGTAGGTAATACCAGAGGGTATATAAGTTTTGTCACTCCATTTGTAACACATCGTAATAATCATCGTAGAAAGGTTTCAAGGGTATGGTTATGTCTGTATATAAGATAACTCAATTATCTGATTTTGATGAAATTTAGAATGTGAGTTGCCTCTTCCTTAACTTGGTTTGGTATTGCGTTACAGCAAAATCGATCCCGGGGAAACAAAGTTATAAATTGAAAACCAAGGTGACCAGCAAGTTTTGTCGTTTTTTTATATGGTTTTTCAGATTTAATTCGAAAGGTTGTGAAGCAATTTTGTTTAAATTAGTTGACTATATAACTAGACGGTAGCATGATAAATTTCAGTAAAATCGGTCCAAAGATAGTGGAGAAAGAAATAATCCTAGGAGAAAATAAACCTGTTCATAAAGTTTTTTTGATGTACTTTAGAAACTAATACACCGATTTGATTAAAATTTGCAGATTAGATTTATCCTACTAGGCTTTAGGTCACCTGTAAGTTAGAGGAAATTTTGAAAGGAGTAAACAAAGTTATGAAGAAAAAACCTTAACAGCTTTTCTGAACCATTTTTACCATAGGGCATCAAAAACTCGGCCATAGGCCGATTTTCAGTTACGTATGCTTTAACTTTTACATAAAATATTGACACATTAAAGTGTAGTTAAAATGTTTTGTTATTTATTAAAAAACTTTGTTTAGTGGGTCAAAATTCTTTTAAGTAACTTTTATAATTCACCTGAAGTATTCGAAATGACATTGAATTGTACAAAAGCCATTTATTATTATTATTATTATTAATAAAAATAACAAAAATGATATTAGTCAATTTCAATTTAAATATTTATGATCATGAATTCTTATTTCTATTGTTTCTTTTTAATTAAATAACAAATAATAATTATTATATAAATCTGAAGTGAATAATTATCATTTTAGCGGTATTTTCCTTATAACAAAAAGAAAACCTTGGATTTATATTAATTTTCAATTAAATATGAAATGAAATTAATCATATTTTAATACTTATTTATTTAAAAAAAAAATTGTATTATTAAAAACGTATTGAAATCCGATAATTAAGTTTTGAAAGTTATTAATTTCAAACAATTTCAATTATTTTAACTTCTGTTTTTTTTTTGAATTTCATAAAAATATTTCCTTTAATTAAATTCAATTAAAATCATTATATTTGATGAACTTTGTTTTGAAAATTTGCCCTAGTACTACTTTTTAAAAGTTGTCTTATTAAGCATTCAGGTATTACTTGGCACTCGGCCAACATCTAGTCTTCTTAATAGATTCTAGTTTCTTAATTAGGATACGAAAACTCCATGAAAAGAAAAAATTACACGTCTTTTTAATACTCGAGTATTAAAATATAGAATTAATCGATTTGATTTTGATTCCCAAAATCCATCGCATGAAAATAATCCATGAATTTTTTAGGCATAGACAAAAACTGAGGATTTATATTTGCAATAATTAAAAGAAAAGCTCAAAACTAGATTTGTAATTATAAGAAATGAAGATGACTTAAATATTTAATATCTAAATACAAACCAGTAGTTATTTCTGGCAAAGCCCTTTTTCAAGTACCCATCTAAAATGGCGTGCTCTCTATAGAATTCGGCGCGAAAAAATCAAAAATATGTTTTACTCATTTCCATATTAACAAATTTCCAATCGCAAAAATAATTTATTTTCATATTTCTGGGAATTTAATTTAATTTGTAAGACAAAATAAAGACGAATTGCATCCTTTTGAAATGTTTTTAGTTAGAATATTTAATTTTATTATTATATATGTACCTGAATTGCATTTTACAACAATAAACATAACAATTAAGGATCGCAATAAAAATATTGCCTGTTTCTTCTGAAAAATACTCCTTCCCCAACCCTATTTTAACAAAATATCCTTAATCCCTACCTATTTTTTCGACATTTTATTTCTAGACCTCAAGCTTTAAATAGTCCTGTATTTTTAAAGTTAGTAACAGTTTTTAACTGAAATTTGAATAGTTAATATTAAAACCTAGCAATTTGTGTTAGAAAATAATTTTCTAAATAAAATTGTGTTAAAAGTATTTTTCTGCGACATATAAAAATAGATTTTGAATAAAAATATAAACCAAAAATCTAATATTATATAAAATAATAAAGAATTTGTTTATAATATAAAATGGGTCTGGAATCTGCTCCAAACTATAAAGAATGTCAAGATGACAAAAACAACAATAATAATAAGATCGTTGAAAGATCATCAAGATCACATAGAAGTCGAACACATAAAAGTAAAGAAATACGATCTCATCAAAATAATCAAAGGACAAATTCGATCGATTTGAAAACAGTAAAAGGACATCACAAAACTGATGAAAAAGAAAATCATAGAAGTTCAAGAAGTGATAGTAAAGATCAGAAACGAAAGACTTTTAATCATCCAACTGATTATGTTAAAAATGATTTAACAAATGGAACCGGCACCAAAGTTAAAGACAACAAGCGAAAAAGAGAATCGTCTGGATCCAGATCACTGGTAAAAAGTAAAATAACTAAAACTGAAATCGATAGCTCGGCAATAAGTTTTGAAGATGCCCCGGGAAATTTAAAAGTTTCTTCTAAAGGGATACTAAAATCGAATTCGATTGAAGTTAAACCTAAAACGGTATGTATTTTTTTTTTTAAATTATCCATTATACCATATTATTTATTATTTTTCTATTTTCAGGCGTTTTTGTTAACCCCATTACTAACATCCATAGTAAAATTAGACTCACTTGGATTAGAATATCCAGCGATTGCAGCCAATTATAAACCCGATCTACATGCAAAAGATCGGTTCTCATCGACTAAATCTCAACATGTGACTAGAAATGGATCAGTTTATTCGAGTGTGTTTGATTTCTTATATCAACATTTAGAAAATAATTTCGATGGTAAGTTTTATTTTATTAAATCTTATTTCTATGAGTTTTCAAATTTTAGATTACTAATTTTTCTTTTTTTCCTCTCAGCTCTTGAATATACCGGCGGAGTTCCATATGAAGTTCTGAAACCAGTGCTTGAACGTGTTACATCCCAGCAATTATTAAAATTTGAAGAATTTAATTCATATATTATTGAAGACACTGATATTCTTTGGAAAGATCATTGTATCACACAGTATCCTGGCAAACAACGAAAAGAAATTGAATCATGGCGAGAAATGTTTGCGAGATGTAAAAAAGAACAGAACCATCGTCCTTTAGCAGAGAATATTAAACAATCTATACACCCTAAAAAGGCTCCAGTTATGCAAAAGTCATTAATGAAATCGAAATATCGGCGATAAGAAAATTGTTTCTTATTTTTTATGTTATAATTAATTAGATTTCTATATGTAAAAATGTAAAATAAATGTATTTTATATAATTATTTCGGTTTTCTTAGGATTAAGAAATGATTTAATATAAGAAAAAATATTATATATTTTAAAACAAAAAAAAAATATAATTTGTATCTAAAAATCATGATAAAATAAATCTATTTTAAAATTATAATTCATGTTTTCAATTATAAATTACTAACTGCGATATTCAAAGCATTTTGTTTGTTAAAAGGAGTTTTATAGTATCTTATTTTGCACAAAATTAAAAGAACAATTTCTTAAGGAGAAGCAAGACATATTCAGAAAAATGTTAAAATCTTAATATGAAATTAGAAATTCTACATTAAAACTTGCCTAATGGTTTCAATTACCACTAATTCTTAAAACAAACTTGATCAAATAATGAATTTAATTACGATTAATTAATTTATGATTCGTTCGAAAAATTGGATTGGTTGCCTATATCGACATCTAGTTCTCTCAGTAGCTTCTAGCTTCTTAACTAAAATACGAAATCACCAGGAAATGGAAACGTTAGAGGCCTTTTTAATACTCGCGTATTAAAAAATAAAATTACTCCATTATTTAGTTCGTAAAAAAGTCGATTATTCGGATTCTAATCCGGCTTATAAATTCGGATCCAACAACAAAGTATAATACCATATATTTTTCAGTACAAATTTTCAAGCAAATCTTAAATAGTATGCACACTTCTTCCTCTTCAACAAATTTAAAATATAGGGTGTCCCAATAAAAGAGTCAGATTTCATTTGCGTATATCTTGGGTATTCTGCATTCTATAGATAGGACCCATATCTCATTCGATGATCAATTTAATAAGGAATTAAATGCTATTCGACATTTTCAAAAATATTCCTTTCTAGGACAGGAAATACAAAAATTCTCTAGTACGAAGGTGTACGAATATCTCAGGTATTCTGGGTCCTACAGGTATGATCCGTATCTCATTCGACGGGGAATGAAATAATTAATGTAATAAAGAATGCTCCGAAAGAAACGCACGATTTGAATTTTGTGGAATTGTCTGTTTGACTACAGTAGGTGCTCGAAACTTGACAAACTGTCAATATTAATGTCATTCCTTCGTGCAGTGTTTCATGACTATTAATAGCAACAATGGCAGATGGCAAATATCAAGATTTTAGTACTGTCAACTTAATGAAATGAAAATAACGCGAAATTTAAATCTGCCCCTATTATAGAGACACCTAGTATGTAATGTTTGGTATTGTTTGATTTTTAGATTCCTAAAATCATTAAAGCATTAAAATAATCGATGAATTTTTTAGGCATAGTCAAAAACTGAGGATTTACATTTGCAATAATTAAAAGAAAAGCTTAAAACTAGATTTGTAATTATAAGAAGAATTATATGAAGATGACTTAAATATTTAATATCTAAATACAAACCAGTAGTTATTTCTGGCAAAGCCCTTTTCAAATACCCATCCTTTTAAAATCGCGTCTTCTCTATAGAATTAGGCCCGAAAAAATCAAAAATATGTTTGACTCATTTCCATATTAACAAATTTCCAATCGCAAAAACAATTTATTTCATATTTCTGGGAATTTAATCTAATTTGTAAGACAAAATAAAGACTAATGGCATCCTTTTGAAATGTTTTTAGTTATATTTAATTACACTATTATATATGTACCTGAATTTCATTTAACAACAATAAACATAACAATTAAGGATCGCAATAAAAATACTACCTGTCTCTTTTGCAAAATACCTCCCCCCACCCCATTTTAACAAAATATCCTTAATCCCTACCTATTTTTTCGCCATTTTATTTCTAGGCCTCAAGCTTTAAATAGTCCTGGATTTTCAAAGTTAGTAACAGTTAGTTGACTGAAATTTGAATAGTTGATATTAAAACCTAGCAATTTGTGTTAGAAAATAATTTACTAAATAAATTTGTGTTAAAAGTGTTTTTCTGCGACATATTAAAATCTATTTTAACTAAAAATCTAATATTATATAAAATAATAAATAATTTCATAAAAGAGTGTATTTATAATATAAAATGGGTTCGTCTATTTGGGAAGTGATTGGACATTATAAAAATAGCATTGAAAACTCTTTAAATGACGAGCCTCGGGTAAATATTTAATTTAATTTTTTTTTGTTATGCTTAAAAAAAGTGAAATATGATTGAATTACGATAGAAATACTATTCCTGAAATTTTGGAGTTATTTAATTCTCCTGAAATTTCTCGTGATAACTTTTAACGATTTAATCATATTTTTTTTTTTCGTGCTTCAAATATTCTGAATAATTTATCTAATTTGTTACTTTTTCTTGCAGCTTCTTCATTGTATTAATAAATTAGATAATCTACCAATTAAAGTAGAACATCTGCAGAAAACTCGTATTGCTAGAGCAGTTCAATACCTGCAAAAATATGAATCTGATGTTGGTGTAGCCGCAAAATCATTGTTTGCGAAATGGGAAGCTGTTGAACAAAAAATAAATTCGATCGATTTAAAAGCAGTAAAAGTACATCACAAAAGCGATGAAAAAAATGTTCATAAAAGTCATAATAGTACCAGAAAAGAAAACGTTGAATCTAATCATAAAAGTTCAAGAAGTGATAGTAAAGATAAGAAAGGAAAGACTTCTAATCATCCAAGTGATTATGCTAAAAATGATTTAACAAATGGAACCGCCAGCAAAACTGGAGATAAACGAAAAAGGGAATCGTCTAGATCCAGCTCACCGGTTAAAAGTAAAATTCCTAAACTAGAACTTGTTCATGAAATCGACAGTTCGATGGGAATAAGTTTTGAAGATGCCTTGGGTTCATTCCCAAAGTCGGGAAAATCAAAAAGTTCTTTTAAAAGAATATCAAAAGTGAATTTGATTGCAGCCAAACCTAAAACGGTATGTATTTTTTTTTTAAATTATCGATTATACCATTTTATTTATTATTTTTCTATTTTCAGGCTTTAATGTTAGCTCCATTGTTGGCATCCAAAGGACAATTAGAACTACTCGATCCTAGTCTTGCATCAGATCGGTTATCATCGACTAAATGTCAACCTCAACAAATGACTGATGAAGAAGCTTTTCGAGCAGCCACTACATCGAAAACAATGCGGTAAGTTAATTTACTTTTGAATACAATTCAGTAAAATAATTTTGTTTCTCTTTTTATTATCTTTATAGAACTAAAGTTTATTCTGGAGTAAGAAATAAAGCAGTTTATCCTAATTCCTTCGATGTACATATTCAAGATTTATACAAGAATTTCGATGGTAAGTTTTATTTTATTAAGTCTTTTTTCTATGAGTTTTTAAATTTTTGATTACTAATTTTTCTTTTTTTCCTCTCAGATATTGAATATACCGGCGGAGTTCCATATGAAATTCTGAAACCTGTGCTTGAACGTGTTACGCCATTGCAATTATTAAATTTTGAAGAATATAATACGTACATTATTGAAGACACTGATATTCTTTGGAAACAACATTGTTCCAGACATTATCCTGACAAACAACGAGAAGAAACTGAATCATGGCGAGAAATGTTTGCCCGATGTAAAGAAGAGCAAAATCATCGTCTGAGTACTATAACCGAGAATATTAAACAATCTCAAAATCTACCAAAACGAAAAACGCTACTTGTGATTGATAGTGCTGTGAAACCAACAAGGAATGCCAGACAACAGCAAAATGGTACTCAAAATGTTCCAATCACACCACTTGGTGTAAAACAAGCAATAGTAAAAACATCACAGGCAAATCGGTTTATACACCCTAAAAAGGCTCCACTTATGCAAAAGTCACTAAATCAATTATTAATGAAAGCTAAATTTCGGCGATAAAAAAATTGTTTCTTATTTTTTTTTTGTAATTATGTAGATTTCTATATGTAAAAATGTAAAATAAATGTATTTTAAAGTTATTTCATTTTTTCACTTATTTGTTAAATGGTATTTTATAGCAACTTTCTTTGACCAAAATTAAAGATTGTTTCTGTCAGATAATATGAATTTCTAAATTAAAACTTCCAAAGCCTTTTTGCGGCAAACAAGATCATGCAGCTTGCCAAACTGCAAAAAAAGCAAGTATCCAACCATTGCTTAAATATTTTGCAAATTTAATCCATTTTTAACTTTTCCCAATTTTTTTGGAATTTCTAAAAAAAAAAAAGTTTCTACCTCAGGTGAGACAATATTTTACAGACAACGGAATTTTTGAGTTGGATTTGCCGGAAACAGCCCGGATCTCAATCCAATAGAAAACGCTTGGCAACGGATTAAGGTTAGAATTGTAAAAGCACGACCTTCCCCTAAAGAAGAAATGAAGGAGGTAGTTAGAAAAGTATGGGAAACTGAAATTTTCGCTGATTATTTGAATCAGTGCCAGAAGGATTGAAAGCAGTAATAAGAGCAAAAGGAGGGCACATAAATTGTGTTTTTAGTTAATTTTTTTTAAATCAATGAAGAAATGCTTTTTTTTTTTTTAAAAAAAAATCCTTGTTTGAATTGTTTTTTCTCATTATATCATAAGGTAAGAATTCAAAAAATACACAAGAAATCGACCAGTTTCCGTTTATCAGGTAAAAAGTACCCCGTTACAATTTTTTATTTACTCGAGAATGATTCCAGAATAACAAATCTATCATATTTTACGGTAAAGCTCAAAAAACACAGGCTAAAGTTAAAAAAATATCCAAAAATTGCTTGTTTCGATTCAATTGGCCAGGAGTGTATATTAATAAAAATTAAATGCTGTCCGTTGGTAAGCGCATCACTTGAACCAATTTCATTCGCTCATCGTACGGAAAGAAGAACGGGAAAATTTTCCCGGAAAATTCGGGAAAAACTGAAAGTGCTTCTCTTCAATGGTAGTAGAAATACGATTTTTTCTCAAACTTTATTTTATTTACACATTTTCAATAGCTTTTTACAAATCCACAAAACGATCAAAAACAAATTTATTGAAATTTGGACAGGACAACGTCTGTCGGGTCAATATAAAGATTTTAACTAAGATTAATTAATTATGTAATTATTTTGCATGAAATCGTAAAGAAAATGGTAGTCGAGAAGAATTTATTGGATATTAAAATTGAGATCTTTTCTCTCTAAAAATATTAGAATTATTGAAATAATTTAGGGATACGAGAAAGAAAAGATTGTGGATTGTTGTGATACTAAAAATTTGGCATCTTTTATTTTCTTAAAAATAAATAAATAAACATAATAAACATATAAAAAACTGGTTTGAAATCAAAAAATTTGCTATAAAATTTAATTTCCAAATTTGAAGATCGAACTTAGCGAGATATAATTTTAAAATACACTTTTTTACTTACATATTTGTTTTACAAATACATACATTAATTCGAGGAACAATTTCCTTATCGTCGACACTTACTCTTAGCTTTCATTAATTGTAATGACTTTTGCATAAGTGGAGCCTTTTTACGGGGTTTGCTAGCTGTTATTCGTTTTACATCAAGTGATGTGATTGGAACATTTTGGGTACCATTTTGCTGTTGTTTTTTTATAACATTCCTTGGTGGTTTCACATCACTGTCAATTACAAGTAACGTTTTTCGTATTGGTAGATTTAATTGTTTTTGAGATTGTTTAATATTCTCGGTTATAGTACTGAGACGATGGTTCTGCTCTTGTTTACATCTAGCAAACATTTCTCGCCATGTTTCAATTTCTTGTCGTTGTTTGCCAGGATATTGTCTGGAACAATGTTGTTTCCAAAGAATATCAGTCTCTTTAATAATGTATGAATTAAATTCTTCAAATTTTAATAATTGCTGGGATGTAACACGTTCAAGCACTGGTTTCAGAATTTCATATGGAACTCCGCCGGTATATTCAAGAGCTGAGAGGAAAAAAAGAAAGATTAGTAATCAAAAATTTAAAAACTTATATAAAAAAGACTTAATAAAATAAAACTTACCATCGAAATTCCTGTATAAATCTTGAATATATAAATCGAAGACACCAGGATAAACTGCTCCATTTCTTACTCCAGAATAAACTTTGGTTCTATAAAGATAATAAAAAGAGAAACAAAATTATTTTACTGAATTGTATTCAAAAGTAAATAAACTTACCGCATTGTTTTCGATGTAGTGGCTGCTCGAAAAGCTTCTTCATCAGTCATTTGTTGAGGTTGACATTTAGTCGGTGCAAGACTAGGATCGAGTAGCTCTAATTGATGTTTGGATGCCAACAATGGAGCTAACAATAAAGCCTGAAAATAGAAAAATAAAAATAAAATGGTATAATGAATAATTTAAAAAAAAAAAAATACATACCGTTTTAGGTTTGGCTTCATCCAAATTAAATTTGGATATTCTTTTAGAAGAATTTCTTAAATTTCCCAGTTTTGGGTATGAACCCAAGACATCTTCAAACCTTATTCCCATCGAACTATCGATTTCATTAACAAGTTCTAGTTTAGGAATTTTTGTTTTCACCGGTGATCTGGATCTAGATGATCCCCTTTTTCGTTTATCTCCAGTTTTGCTGTCGGTTCCATTTGTTAAATCGTTTTTAGCATAATCTCTTGGATGATTAGAAGTCTTTCGTTTCTTATCTTTACTATCACTTCTTGAACTTTTATGATTAGGATCAACGTTTTCTTTTCCGGTACTATAATGACTTTTATGAACATCTTTTTCATCAGTTTTGTGATGTTCTTTTAATGTTTTCAAATCTATCGAATTTGTCTCTTGGTCAGTTTGATAAAAACGAATTTCCTTACTTTCATATGTTTGAGTTTGAGTATTGTGACTTGAACTTTTCGATGATTTTAAATAGCTCTCATCTTGTGAAGTTAATGAAGAAAAATGCTTTGTATGATGTGCTATTTCGCTGCTCTTTGATATCGTTTCATTAAATTTTCCAGGATTTTCAATATTTCTTAACTTGAGAGCTTGACGAAGAAACAGTTTTTGTATAATGCGATGTTTCGTTGGACTTATACTAGTCTTTGTAGAATGTGATGTTTCGATACTGTTTGATCTTGTTACAGGACTTTTTCCAGGATTTTGAATATTTCTTATCTTGATAGCTTGGCGAAGAAACAGTTTTTGTATGATGCGATGTTTCGTTGGACTTATTTGATTGTTGTTCTTGTGTTCTCGATAATCTTCAACAGATGTTGAATTTCCAATTACTTTCAAATAAGACGAACTCATTTTAATATTATAAACAACCTCTTTTATGAAATTATTTTTATATAATAGTAGATTTTTAATTAATATTTTTAATCGAATTAGATTTTAATATGTCGCAGAAAAACACTTCAACACAATTTTACTTAAAAAATTATTTTCTAACACAAATTGTTAGGTTTCAATATCAACTAGCCAAATGTCAGTTAATAACTGTTACTAACTTCAAAAATACAGGACTATTTAAAGGAATTAAGGATATTTTGCTAAAAAAAAAAAAAAAAAAAAAAGGCTGGGAGGGGGGCAAGGAGTATTTTTCAGAAAAATCAGGTATTGGAAATTTGTTAATTTACAAAAAGAGTAAAATATATTTTTAATATTTTTTTTGAAAAACTAAACAACCGGACCCGAATTCAAATACTCGACTTTTTTTGTACGAACTAAATAATCGAGTAATTTTATTTTTTAATACCCGGTTATTAAAAAGATGTCGAACGTTTCAATTTTCTTGTGATTTAGATCCGTAGTTAAGAAGGTAGACAAACAATGTCTGGATGACCGATTCTCCTACGGTATTTTCAGTTTCAGCTTCATAAAACAACCTTTCAAAAGTCTCTATTGTAAATGTTTTGATTTCAGTTTTGAAAATGAACGCCATTTCCTATGTTCTAAAATAACTTTGATTCAAATGCACCGAAATCAAATTAAGACTCTTTTGAAAATTTATAAGGTTCCATGTGTAATTATGTTTCGAGATATTCTAGTTTAAGTAAAAGGTGAAAAGATTACTCTATTACTATTTATTATGACCAAAATAATTTTATGATCTTTAACTAAAAATCATAAAATTGACAATTTAGGTACTTTCAATATTAGATACAACAATTTATATAATTACCTTTTTACCTGAGAGTATTTCTAAAAGGATATACAAATGTAATTATTTAACTATATCAAGTACAGTCTCGGAAGCCTTTATATTCTTAATTAGTTTATTGATCTCATAAAACATATAAACAAAAATTCAAATTCTTTAGAATTTCTGATTCGCCCCAAATCCTTGAAAATATTTACGCCTACCCATATTTTCAAAATTCGTGGAAATTGAATTTCAAAATCTAATTACATTTCACTTTCTCAAAACACAAACCGTAATAAAAAAAAAGGGAAAACCCTCAGTTCTTTTTTCAGCCACACTTTTGTCAGCTTAGCTTCTGTTTTGGCACGGGCGCATTTTTGTTCGGCAAACAATAAATCTCGTTATTAGTATTTGTAAAAAAGAAAAGTCACTGTGATTTTGAAATACCTGTATTTATTACACACACTTATTTCTTTTTTACAAACTTTATTTATGAGATTTATTTCTTTGGAGAGACTGAGAAACAAATTTACAAAAGTTACGCTGTATTAATTTTTAAATTTTTTCCGAAAGATTTTATTTTTTTGTTTTTCTTATATTTCATAAAGAATTTATTAATCTACAAAAAAACCTATTTCTTAAGAGTGAAAATGAAAAGAACGTGTTTATTAACCATGAAAATCTAAAGCACCAAAATAAGGTCACCATGAAATATCTGTTCACACTTCTGGGGTTTATTATAAAAACAAAAGTGTGTACTTCTTAAGTTCTGGTTTAAGATATTTTTGTTTTTAATACGATTTATAGTAGGTGAACTTTGTATTTTATTAAAACTAAAATTTCCCATTAAAAAAGCTTGAACGAGAAAATGTTGTTGTGTGTTAAATGTTTTTCTAAATTGTTTATTTTACGGATATTTAGAAGTAATTTCTTATTTTGAGATTTTCAATAAATTCTTCGTTTCTTCAGGTCCAGAATGAACAAGAAATGATCATCGTACTTAAAACATTACTGTATTTACAGTAAGTATATAATTACATACTAGGAAAGGTGTTCAACAAATAATTAGCCAAATTTAAAAAACAAAAATTATTACTTTTTTTTGTACAAAATACAATTAATAATGTCTCCTGGACAAGCTTTTTTATGACCTATGGTAGGAACTACCAGAGGGTATATTAGTTTTGTCACTCCATTTAAAACACATCGAAATAATCGTCGTAGAAAGGTTTTAAGGAGTATGGCTGTGTAGGGAATCAAAAGTTATATCGATTTATGTAATGTCCGTCCGTATACAAGATAACTCAAAAACGCGTTATCTGATTTAGATAAAATTTACAATGTGAGTTGCTTATTCCTTAACTTGGTTTGGTATTGTATTTCAGCAAAATCGTCCGAGGCAGAGCGAAGTTATTAAGGAAAAACCAAGGTGACCAGAAAGTTTTGTCGTTTTTTTGTTTATGGTTTTTAGGATTTAATTGGAAAATTTGTGAATCAATTTTGTTTAAATTAATTATACAGGTTAACTACACAAATAGACGATACCATGACAAAATTTCAGTCAAATCGGTCCAAGGATAGTGGAGAAAGAAATAATCCTAGGAGAAAATAACCTCCTTCATTTAGTTTTTTTGATATAGTTTAAAAACTAATACACCGATTTGAATAGAATTTGGAGATTAGATTTATGCTATTAGGGTCTAGGATACCTACAAATTAGAGGAAATTTTGAAAAGAAGAAACAAAGTTATGAAGAAAAAGCTTTGAAATAATGTTAGTTTTGATGACAGTTTTTCTGTCCCATTTCTACCATAGGGCATCAAAAAAACGGATATAGGCCGATTTTTAGTTTAAGTTTTTAAATAAGTTGTTTATTCTTTCAAAAATAAAAAAAAATTTCAACTTCAAATTTACTAATTTTTCCTTTGTGCGCTCTAAACATTACCAAATAAGTAATTTCATCGATCAATGGCCTTTTAGTTAATAAATTAATTATTTAAACTTGTCTCAATAGGAAAAATAACAACACTTTGAGTGACGCATTTAAAATTGACATATGTCTAATAGTATACTTTTAAAAAGTATTATGAATCTTAGATATTATTGTCCACACAACACCACAATCATTTTTCCTCTTTTTTTGGGCGTCCATCACAAGTCATTGAAGGTTAAATTAACAAAAATAATAATAATAATAACAAATAATGTTTTTGTTAGCGCGCAATTACAGCGAACCCACGAAAATCGTGATTATTGTCTGATTTAATGGTGATTGTTGCCTCATATTTTGGGTACAAATTTATAATCAAAAATTATTTTTAAAATTTTATACAATAGCTTAAAATGTTGTCTTTTTTTTGGTAATTAAACTTGCATGGTTCATAATTTTTTTTTTTCGACAAATTCAATTGTTGACGCTAAGTATTTTATTAAATTATGATCATTATTCTTATTATTAAGTTTTGTGTTTATTAGACGAAGCAAAATATTAAGGAATTTAAATACAGGGTGGCGAAAAATGAATATTACTTATTTCAGGACTTTTTTCAGCAGGCTTGGGGAATTTGAAATGGAAGAATATACAATCGAATAAAATTATTGAATTTTATTTCCGACAGAAAACAGAAGAAAATCCAGACTTTATTCACAATTTGATAATGAGCGATGAAGCCCACTTCCAATTAAATTGCTTCGAAAAAAAACAGAACTGCAGAATGTGGGCTACGGAGAATCCAAGAGCAGTTCATCACAGACAATTACATCCACTTTAGTGTACTGCTTGGTACGGTGTATCGTTTGGGAGGATAACTGGCACATATTTCTTCGAAAATGAAGACGATGTTGCAGTTTCCATAAATAGTGCTCAATATCGGACGATGTTGGAAAAATTTTGACGGCCAGCTGTGGAAAACCTTCCAACCCACCCTTTGGTTCCAACAAGATGGAGTCATAGCGCATATTGCAAGGGACTCAATGGCTCCTTTAAGGAATGCCACAACATTCTGTAGAATGAAATGAAGACAAAATTGGTAATAATATTACGAGAGAGAAAGTTCAAAAGTACGTACTACATGGTAACTATAATATATTTGAGGAAGTATCAGGCTTTTTGCTGCCTCCCATATATCCAGTGAAAAAAAAAATTGAAACAAAATCGTATAACTTTTCCCCAGCCTTAAAGATTTGAAGGAACATGCATATCAGTGCTTTCTGAGTTCTCAACCACAGGACCACATGCAAAATACTCATCGAGAAACAAGCTAGAGCGACAAAAAACTGAAACCTTAATAATTTTTCCGACGCCTTGTATAGACTTAATACAGTTTCCCACACTTTCATTAAAATACAAATATTATAATAGTTATCTTTTTTCAAAAAAATATTCTTCTAGTTTTAATTGAATTTCAACAAAAGAAATAATGCAGAAATGCACCCTGTTGATAAGATGCAACTGCAATAATGTAAAAGAAACGATAATGTGGACTACATGAGGTCTACAAATTAATACATATACTCGTTACAGCATCAATACTAGAAATTCATAAGAAAATTCTTTGTTCAGAGTTTTCTAAAATATAAAGATTGAAATTTTAATTTCGTTCAATTGATTTCATTAAAAATGCCCTCATATTTTAATCTAATTGTTAGCCCTTGTTCTCACTCAAATATATATAATGATATAAAATGATTAAAACAACTCTAGGGAAAACAATGGTTTCTCAAAAAATGCAGAAAAAAACAACATATTTACAAGAAGATTATAAAATTAAAGATAATAAGTAAGGGTAGACAAAAATGGTAAACTGAAGCCCTTCAAAATGTATATGCCAAGCCTACTCTTGTATCTAAATATACTGCATGTACTTTTAGTCTACATAGTAAGTCTATTTCTATTTACAAATATTAACTTCAGATTTTCCTAAATTACTATCAAATTTCCACCAAGTTTATTAATTATTAACTGAGTTTATTAGTTATTAACTTATTAGTTTGTGTAAATACATATTTCTATTTCAACCATTCGCTTCCCTTTGCGTTAGAAAATGAAAGTTGTTGTACAATTTCCAAGGAATTCCCATCGTTTAATCTTATCTTATAGATTCTGAGAAAAAAGGTGTATTAACCTGAGAAAATATGAAATGAACATAATAATTAATAAAGGGATAGTCAACTCTAATAAAAGAAAATATATATATAGGTATTTTCAATTTAATTCTAACTATGTTTATTCACGGAATACTCAGTGATAGCGAACCATTTTTCATTATATGGTCAAAGGGAAAATATCAGTCGCTGGGACTCTTAAATATCAACTGATCATAAACTCGTGTGTAATTCATACGTAAAAAATTGGTTTCTTCATGTCTTTTACGATGTTTAACACTGGTACGTATATAATAGGTTCCCAACTAACTCAAAATTATGAATACGTATTTATATTTCTAGAAATCTAAAAAAAAAAAATAAATTCTCGGAAAAGTTAATAATCAAACTAGGTATATTTTGGAAATATGACGTGTGTGTACTCACTCACATTATAATCGATATTTTTGATTTACAAAAGAAAACATGAAATTGAATTAAATATTGAAAAAAGTCACTAAAAATAACACAACATGTAAATAATTTGTTCCAACACAGTCATAGTAAATAATTCGATTAAAAAAAAAAATTTTTAAATTTAACGAGTATAAGTCATAAGAACTAAACTTTTTTTGCAGCAACTGAAATTTGAGCTGTTAGGAACTTGCCTCAAATATATGACGGGCGCCAAAATTCTTAAATAAGTTCATAGGACACTATAAAGCTTGAAAGTACAGAGCAATTCGGTCTAAACAGACAATCTACTTAGTGTAATACTTTTAGATAATTAATAATAGCAATAGGTTGAGAAAGAGAACGATACGATCCTAATCCAAAATAACATTAAAAAACTGTGCTGTGCTCTTTCAATCAGTGGCTTCGCTGTTAACATGATGAAATCGCATTAGGCCGTGTCTGCATTTGACATTTATTCTCTGACTTTTTATCTGATAATGAGGTGTAAACCCTGTTGCGATTTCTACATGTATGGAGTTACTTTTAAGCATTAATGCTACAACAAATTAATAGTTAGTAAGATGTAATAGTACTTTTAACTCCCTACGGTCGAATGTCGCTATACAAGCTTACCAAATCGAATGACGCCGCTATATTTTTTTACATGTCCATACTTTACTTAATATCTTATAATTTAACTTTTCACGATGTATACAAAAAATATATTTGAGTAGTATCCAGTAGTATAGTTGAAAAAGTTCTCGGACCATAAAGGATGATTGCTAGTTTTGATAACAATTTCTAGTTTTATAAGTACATTAACCAATTGGTAATTACAACTAATCGTGGTTATATAATATATATACTAAATTTTATAAAAATCAGTCTACGCATTTTTAAATTTATTGAACTAATAAAAATACTTAATTAAAGCCACAATAAAAATCATTATTAGAAATATAATAGTCATCTTAAATTCTCATTTCTGGTTGAAATATTTACTTCAATAAATTATGTATAAGAAAGTCAAAGAAAAACAGAAACTATTTTCGAAAATATACAAAAATTTACGTGTCAAATTTACCAATGTCAACAGATATATATATATTTTCGAATGTAGGAACTAAATATAGTTAAATATTTACTAGAAAGAAAACAAAAAATAACTATAATTTTATTTACTTTTTGATCCCCAACAAAAATCAACGCCATTGGATTTTAGGTCAACCTTTAAAATGTTTATTCAAGAGTCGTACCCAAAAATATACTATTAAAGGGTGTCCTAAAATTCATGCAAGAAGTAATTTTGATAGAAAACACAGGTTTACTAATTAAAAATTGAATATTTTTTATTAGTATAAGGTTATGTATGGAATAGCATATCGGATAATTGGCCTCTACAGCTTTGCTGCTGGTACTATACGCACTATTTTGTTGAAATTTTCCATGACCGTTTTGCATAATTGCCTAAATGTTACTAAATTTCGTTGATATAGTGCTCAATTTCTACCTTTAAGGCATGGGCAATCTTGAGCTTGTTTGCAGAAACCTTAGACTTCAAAAGGCGCCACCAAAGAAAAAGTCGAATAGCGTTAAATCGCATGATCTGAACGGGTCAATTCTATATGTTGACAACACTTTACCACAAAAAATGGCGAAAAATTTAAAACTTCCATGAATTTTGGGACACCTTTTACATATAAACTATCCAAGGCTGTGGTTTTTTGATGATTGTTTGCTGTTTTCTTGATAATTTTATTTGGATGCTTTCAAATTGGTAGTAGTTCATAACTAAATATACAATAATTATTTCTTGTTTGATTTCATGTATATGTTTACCTTGAAGGTAGAAAAAAAAATATATATATAAAAATAAACATATTTTTTTCTGGTATTTGGATACAATTTACTTTTGGGAATATATAGATTCCATTGACTCTAAAAATTGCATGTTTACTTTATTTTTAGTTTACTTAAAAATTATGATAAAATTTTATATTTTATAACAAAAAAAAAAAAACTCATTCACGGAAGAAAATGTGCTATTATTGAAACTCATTAAAAAAAAACTTAATATACTTGTACCAATTTTTAAGACAATTAGTGAGTAAATTGCTATCTGATTATGTATATTAGGTAAATCATTTCAAAACTTTTGTATGGAATGTGTTTCTAAAAACAAAGAAAAAAAAAGATTTTACCAAAATTGGTCATAACTAATTTGATAAACGATATAAATAACGTTCGATTTAGCAACGAATTGTAATTGGTATTTGAAAAACTATGTTTAATAAATTTTGTGATATCTACAGTATAAAACTGGTGAAATAGTTGTACATTCGAAAATTCACAGTTAAGTAATTCTTACAAATATTTACTGGAAAATGACTAAAACAAATTGCCCTCTTAACTAGCTGTCTACATACGGCATAAATTCAGTCAGAACAGGTGTTATATCTGCTGTTCTGTCCTGTGGAGATGAAATGTTATGACAAACTCGACCCACTAATGTTCCCAATTGACGTTTACTAACATAATATCTGACTGAATTTATGTCGTGTGGAAATGAGGTGTAAAATCTATGAAGAAAGATAACATTACACTTTTATATATCAAGAAATTACCAAATTCTACTAGAAATTCAAAATTTCAAAAACTTTCAGATCTTTTAATTATTAGGAGATACAATATGACTTAAAGAATTTCTAAGATATACTGCTATTCATAAATCATGATATCAACATCGACTGCAAAGTCGAATAACCATGAAAAACGGTATTTGGTGGGACCAAAAGGATGTGGTCTAGCATGAACTTTTGAAAATAGATGAAACAGTTTCTGGTGATTGTTACAGACAACAACTAATCGAATTGAATCGTGCTTTTAAGGAAAAGCAACCATAGAATAGGTTCGTAAACACAGTAAAGTGATTTTGCAACATGATAACGCTTGGTGACATGTTGCTAAATTTGTTCAGGAAACGTTGGAAGCGCTTGGCTGGGAAATCCTACCAGATCCAGTAAATTAAATTGTTACTGTTGTGAATATGAGTAATTTCTTTAGTATAATATTGTATAAAACAATTTTCCTAGCGATAAAGAGTGTACATTTCATGATTTGCACGTTTCTGCTTTAACAAGTACTTTGTACCGATAACGTTTTGGAAACATTTAGACATCATTGTCTACCACAGCTAATAAATTCTTCAATTATTATTATTTTTTCTAATTTTACAAGGAAAAATAGTCTCGAGTTTATCCAATTTAAAAATAATTAAATTCAAGTGAAAAGTAATAATAAAATATGTTTTCGAAAACTTATTTAAATGTCAGAAACAAGTAAATTTTGAAAAGTTATATTTTTTTTTTAAATGGCATTTAACATAAAAGATACTAACACACTACACAAAACATAATAAAAACTGAATTAATATACAATATTGCAATACTTCTATGTATAAAAGAAAATTGAATTAAGTACAGAGAATAAAAGTTGAAAATTCTCATTTTTGTTGTTGACATAATCACAAGAAAAAAGAAAACATCCAAGTTTTCCACTACAAAATTTTATACATTATTTCCATTTCCAACTAATATACAACATAATACCTAAAACTAGTATACTTGTATAGAATAGAAACTCGTAGAAAATTTTCATTATCCCGAAAATGGTATTTTCTTCCTTTTCCAGAACAGAATTTGTATACAATTTATGAACTGCATATTCCATATATCCAAAACTATGTGCATTGTGTCTAGTTTTGTATTTTGTAGAAGTGCTGATTGAAGAAAATACATTTTTTAAATTGGATATAATGAAATAAAGTCCTTACAAAAACAGTATACACAATATATAATATCATCTTTAAACATATAGTAGTATACCATACATCGTTCCTCCAGTTAATACCAAAACCAACAGTTTTATAAAGTTTAATATAAAATAAAATAAAAAGAATTTGATAGTTTAGTCCTTACTAAAAGACCCGAAAAGTATAGTGTTTTGTAAAGAATATTTTATGTACATAGAAAGATCCTATGATTGAGATCATAAACATTTTATATGCAAGAAAAATAGTCAGTTTTTTAAAAATGGTTCTTAAAATGAAAATAGTTATGTGTTGTTTTTATATTCATTTATATAAATCTGTATATATAATTTTTTATTCATCACTTTGTATTTAGATTTATTATAGTATTTTATAGAAGAAAAAAAATTAACCTATTTTCACCATTGTGTAATACAAGAGAATTTCGAAGATTACTTATCCAACAAACAAAAGCATTCTTACTTAACTTGAAACTGGATTAACTACTTTCTAAGAATTCAAAATATTCCATTGTCCCAAGCTCGAAAGAAAATGAAAATTCTTTTTAATTAATCTTGTAATTTATGTATTAAGTCTGTCAACACCTATTTTTCTTAATTAATTCTTTCATTTTCTCATTAAAACTTTATCATGTCCTTATTCTAGAAATACAATTTTTTTTTTATATAACAGCTTTCTAATGATTTCATTATTTCCATAATTAACAATGCGAAACCACACAACAAATCATTACAGTTTTGTATTAATTATTGATAATATAGAGTTCTAGAAAGAACCTTGCCCTAATTAGAATGTAAAACATATCCTTTTAGAAAATATTGAGAAGCATAATTAATTAGAAACTATTGATTTTTCAACAAAATTCTATTTGGAATGATTTATTATAGTAAAACGCCAAAAAATCGATGTAAATACTTGTATTTTACAATATACTCAAGAATCCAATCCAATCAATATTTTGACAGAACTACAGTTTATATGAATGCTCTTCCTTAGTTTGGTAAGATCTTTCATAGTTTTAGAGACTACTAAATATCTCTACCCAAATTATTATAAATGCTTTCAATTTTATAAATACTAGAACCTAATTCTAGTAGCGACAACTAGTCAATTTCCAAGGGTTTTCTCTGTCAGACTAAAAAAACAAAATTACATACTAACTATGATGTAAAAAAAAATTACTATAGTTTAAACTGATTCAAACGACTAAAATATGTATTCACAAAATTCTGAATATGTAAATAAAATCATATATTAAGAACACTATTCTCATATAGAGAGAGACAAAGCCTTAGGGATTTTACAATGAGGTTTTCTTTCTCGTATAATTTCATATGATTATTATAATATGGTCACTAGAGATTTACCATTATTAGAATTAATATACTCAGGGACGTACTACATTAACAGAGAATGTAGGACTATTTAGCTTGAAGGAAAAAGAAAAATAAATATGAAAATTTAATCTGTATGTAGAGTAGTTTGTGTAGAAAAAAAAACCCAAGATAAACATTACTAGAGATAAACATTTTAATCTTAATAGGATAGAACACTCTTTATAAATAGTTTGTACTTTTCATATGGGATATCATTATACAAAATCAAGTCTATTAGCTACTATGGTTTTCTTTTTTTATTGGGATCCATTGATGGAAACAAATTAAATTACAGATAATTTTCAAGAAAGTTAAATAGCTTTTTTTTTGGAAATATAAAATAGTATTAAATAGAGAGAGATACGTGCCCAAAGGACATACTATACCTACAACCTACAATAGATTAAAATTACTTAAAATTGTAAAAAATTACGTTTAAACCTTTTATAATAATTACTTTTCGGGGAGTGATTTTTATGTTGATTTATAGATGTTAGTTGGATTTCGTATTAAAATAGATTAAAATAAAAAGGTATTTTTGTGAAAGGACTAACTACTCCTCGACAATCTATTATCTTATTTTAACCTTTACAACAAGAAGATTTCTCATGTCGGATAAATCCTTAAATCATTATATCGTTTAACTCTGTTTACCATAATTAAATTACTTTTGTTATATGTATTTCATAAAGGATTGAATTAGTAAATAATTGATTATACTATTGTTAGTTGGTTCTTATTTTATCATACATTGTGAATGAAAAATTGTCTTCAAATACTCAAAAACTGTTCTGATAGTAGTTTTATGTATTTAATAATTAGTTAAATAATAGTAATTACATTCGTTATAATAAGAAATAGAAACAACTATCGTTCATAGTACAACCACCCCAACTATTATTAGTAGTTTCGAAATCTCGAGTTCAACTCCTGGCTGAAGTTCCAACGATTTTAAACATTTCGTCTGTTTTCTATACAGTTCCTTTCTTGACCAGAGATCAAAAGCAGTTTATGGATTTGGTTTCTTATTCTTTATTTAACATGAAGAACCATATTTATACGTAGTTATATTTGTTGTACATCCAACATAGGCATATTTTACCACCCGAATTGGTGCTTCACTATGTATCTTTAGAATCAAATATAATATTAGAGGGAATTAGATAATTGCTGTGTTTTTTTCATCGGGGTCAGGGTCTATCATTACGATATATTCGAATCCCATGTCGTTTTATGAACGCAAACCCTGAAGAAAAATCGTCTCAGGACACATAGAGAAAAAGATAATTGGACTGCATACATATATGGATGATCAACTTCAGGGTAAGACCAATTGAAATTGATAAACCAAAATCGTTAAAAATAATAGAAAATTTTACAAAGACAACAAAAGAAGAAGAATATATCATATAACACCTTCGAAGAAAAATTATCACGAAACCAAAAGAGATAATAATAATAAGTAAACATCTAACAACTAATCAATCAATTTGAATACACGATTTTAATTAATATTAATTTTTCCTCTCAATCAGTTTTAATGAAAGAAAGTATGTTATTAAAATATTATAGCTTTCCAATTCTAATTTTCCTTACCAATGAACATATAAATTGTGATGAAATGAAAATATGTGCCACGACTTTTTAATACTTATATTATTAGCTCTAAGCTTTCAGGTATGTTTCGTTAATCAACATAATTTATTATAATTGGTTAGAAATGTTATAAAAAAGTATTACTGTGTTACAGATTACATTTTTTTGATGTTTTTTTTAATGAAATTGTATAAAGTTTTTTACTTTTTAATAAAAAAATTTTATATTGAAAAATGTTTTTACAAGTATTTGATTTTCATTTTGTAAAAGTAAAACGGTTATTAAAAGAAAATTACAAAAAAAAAAAAGAGTTTCGCTTTGAACATAATTTTATTTTTTATTACTTAATTAATCGAGTTTCATATAAAAATTATTTAATTACCGGAAATTGCACAATTTTTGTAATTTTTGTTTTTAAAAATAATAGCTTTTTTTGTATATTTTTATGAAATTAGAAAAGCTATGCCATATTAATTTAATTATGTACTTTTTATTTAATGTTGTTGTTGTTTAAATATGGACTTGATGGACTTGAAAGTCGCAAAAAACACATCAACAGAAATTAGTAATTTTATTAGAAAATTTTTTTGAAGGTAAATAAAATTAACAAATTTGAAATTTTATGAAAGTTTCATAAATTAATATTTTTTATGTTAAAATATTAAATTGAATTTAAAAAAAAAAAGAATATTTCTGATTGATTTTTGATTGTGTGATGGACATATCAAAAAAATCATAACAATACTTTTTTTTTACATTGAATAAATAATAAATAAATTTCAACGCAATACAATTATCTAACTAACTAAATAACTAATTAATCCAGCTTCGATTTGAAGGATATCAAAGTTTTCTTGAGTTACAGAAATCGACTTTTGCTAATTGATCTCAATTTTTTATAGTATTGAAAAGTTATAGTATTTTATGAGCACGGCATTTCGCTCCATTTTCGTTTCATTAAGTTGACAGTACTAAAATCATGACATCTGCAATTGTTACGATTAATAGTCATGGAACTCTGTGCACGAAGGAATGACATTTTTATTGACGGTTGTCAAGTTTCGAGCGCGCGCCTACTGTGGACAAAAAGACAATCCCACAAGGTTCAAATCGTACATTTTTAGTAGAGCACTCTTTTTTTTAATTCGTAATTAAATTGTCCGTCTAATAAACTATAAATCATATCTGTAAGACCCAGAATACCCGAGAAATACATATACTTCTAATTACGCAAATTAAATCCTTGGATCTCATCGGTATACCCTATATTAAAAAATATTTTTTAAAAAAATAACAACATCTGAACCTTCCCGATGTGTCTCATAAGCTTGAGAGAAGCACAGGTGGATTTTAGATCACTGGCTTAAAAATAAAGAAATGAATGGCTTTTACTTTCTAGATCGATCTTCAGCAAAATTTCTCCTCATTCATTTTATATTCCCAATATTTTATAATTGTTCACAGTCACAATTTGTGTACAGATATGCTTCTTAAAGTGTTCTTTTCATAAAATAAAAGATCATCATTGTAGACTTTTTATTCTCTTATAAAAATCAAACTTGATTAAAATCCAATTATAATTCTTAATCATAGCCACAAATGAATTAAATCCTCAACATTTAATTACTTAATTACAATCATTGGAATAGTATTGTTTCTATTTATGTCGATTATAGATATAAAATAAAATAATAGAAAATTACCACAAAAATGTCTAAGGTATTTTGAAAATCAATTTGAAAGATAAATTTATCATATTTATATATGATCACAGACACACACACATTAGAATTCCAATTAATTTATCCAATTTATCAAAAACCAAACGATAATAAATTCAAAAGGCTGTCATTAATCTATAACAATTAAAGTTAATCACATTTAATAATAGTCTATTGATGATTCCTATTCAAAAATAGATTATAAATAATTGATATACTAAAAATTTTGTATATTAAGACTAAATTTATTTAAAGGTAATTTGAAAAAGATACAAAATCCGAACATCAAAATCCTAATTTAATCAGAATAATAATAAGAATTTAATTACCTACTTTATTTTTAATCTAAATAAGAAAATGTTTTTCCTCGCGTCCCAAGAAAAAGAAAAGAAATTCTTAATTTTAAAGACGTATTTTTTGTTCTTTAAGAAAACCTTTTTTAACGGAAATTTAATTATGAAAATTTGTTCGTTTTATGATAAACACTTTTCTAAATTTGTCCAAGTAGACGTATAGTTAATTAGTAATAATATTACGATTAATTTCTTTTTTTTCTTCTAAGGTTGTTAAACTTATGAGCATAAAAACCATTGTTAAATCGACCTTTGACATGGCATGCGTCCTAACTATTTAGAACGTCGATAGGTGCTTAAGTTAAGTTCTTTAGAAAAATAAAATAACATTTCAATTAACCATAAATATTCATGTCTGCAGAAAAACAACGAAACGAAAAAAAAACGCATAAAACCAATTAACTAACTTCCCCATGTACTACGGTACTCATGCATAATGCTACTTTTTATTTATATATATGTACTTCAAAAACTCAAAGAGTACTTAAATTTCCAGAAATGCGTAAAATAATTCATTTTATGTTGCAATAAGATTTGATTAGCATGCCATGATAAAACTAATTCGATACATAAAATCCCCAAACACACCAACCAAGAATTTATCGTTATAACGTCATTTATGGAAAATTTAAGGAAATTAATACTTTTCCTCGTCTATATAAGTACATAGAAAAAAAAGAAAACAGACGATATCGTGTTTAAATTAATAATATATAAGAAAATCTTAAAAACTACCCACTACCAACAATCTTAGATCTAGAAATCTCCGACACGCGGCCACGAAATCATCAAACTCAAACTTATGGTATAAGACGGTTTCTTGTATATAAGATAAATAGTCTTAAAACAAAACTTCTCGTGGTGAATATTTTACTAACGCAAAAAATTCTTTTCTTAGCAGAGCCAATTATTTTTAGCGCTTTTTTTTACCCTTTCTTTTTCCTCCAGCTTTCTACACTTTTCTTAAGGGTTGATTCCTGTTTCTACATTTTTTTTCTTTTTGTTGTGTATCCAAAAATGTGCTCACATTATTATTGATTACCTGTCGTCTTGTTTTTGTTGGATAGAACTTTTAAAATTGAATGTTCGCCACTATAAACAAGTACCGACGACGACTGTGTACAAAATATATATATATATAAATATTTTCTTCCCTATTATATAAATGAAATTTTATCCGCATCTAACCCCATTCTATTTGACATTTGCATAGCAAATGGTGGTTCCAGTACTTCCTAGGGTATTTTTTTTTTCTTATTTACTTTAGTAGCACACAAGCTATATGAAGTTTCCTTCATCTTTTTTATCGTGAAAATGCGAATGGAATTTTCTTTTTATTATATATTTTTATGAATAGGAAGAAGGAAAAAAGAATTTAGAACTCCTTAAAAGACGCGGATTTAAAACTTAAAACTCAACAATTTTATTTTCTTAAAAAAAAAAAAAAAAAAATTAGGATACAGAAGATTGTGGGTGGTTGATTGTTTATACTTTCTGCTGCAACATAGAACTAGACTATGAAAACTCTTTAGAATTTTCGGATTATAAAAAGAATTTCATTGCACTTAGAAAAATCATATTATTTAATAATGATTATACAAAAGAAAATGAAAGAAAATGCATTTGAAAATGATTTTCTTCAGTGGCGTGCAAAATTTTTAATTGGGAAAATTCTTTGATAATTTTTTACGATACACGTCGTACTTTACTTTGTTGCATGTAAAACCATCTTGTACATGATTTATATTATATATTTAAGAATTATATGATTCATTTGAATTCAAATTTGCATAACTGAGTAATTCATAGAGAAATTTCGTCTGTTTCATATGGGTATATATGCAAAAATATGAATAAAATATCGATTTATTATATTATAGTATTAAGACGCCACCCGCCATCCAATTCATACGTATACTTCTTTTTTTTCTCTTCAAAATAGAAAATTTATTGAACAAAATCATATTCAAATGAATAAAATTATTGTAATGGCAAGACAAATTGTTTATAAATGTCTTGATTAGTTGACCGCACCCATATTTTGTGGATAAAATTTTACAATATAAAAAATTTCGATATAATAATTTTAGATTTTAAATCCTCGAAAAGGAACTCTAGAAGAAGTTAAGAGATCTTAAACACTATTAAAAATGATGGAAATAATCAGATTTAATTGGATATAAATCTGTATAATAAAAAACAAACGTCAAATAGACTTATTACGGATATTAGGTATCTTTTGAACTATAGGGTGAGCCAAAATTCAGTGTTAAGAGGTTCCCGAAATATTGCCCAAAAAATTGGTTTGGATTTGCTAAACGAGTTTTCAAAAGAATGTTTGGCCCTCTTGGGGTCTATACTGTAAACAGATTATATCATTATATACAGAAGTGTTTTGTTAAAATTAAAAAAAATTTATTACTAAATTAAGTTCATAAAATTCTATTGGTTTATCTTGATTTTAATCAATAACAGATAATACAAAATTAAATGAGTCTTTATTATTTTTTTTGTCATTAAATATTTGTCACCGACACACCAAATCCAATACGAAAGCCAAAAATTTTATTAAAAACGTTGAAGTTTTGTTCAGAAGTTAATAAAAATGGAAGTTCATTATGACAAGTTGTAGTTTGCCACTTGATTTTGTGTCTCATAAAAATTGTATTTAATTGTTTTTCATGATAACTTTTTAACATGTTTAATTAAAAATATACATGATTTTAAGATTTCGTTATTAGAAGACTTACAACTAACAGATTGGATTATAGACGATTTTTTCACACTTATTTTTAATCAAAAAGGAAAACAGATGACAGATCAGACTAATCAATTCAATATTAGTTACAAGTATTAAACATGATAGATAATACGATTACTTCTTTTTAGCAATCCTAAAACTTTGCTGCAATAAAAACAGTTCTATAAACGCTCTATCAAACTCTACGATTTCTATACCATAGGGCACAAAACCTAAGCTTTAGTAGTTATTTATGAGCTTATTTATTGATAAAATGATATGTATATCTAAAAAAACGAGGAAGAAAAAGATAATATCCTCTCATAAGTATATTTAAGGTCTTATCATAAAAGTTTTATCTTATCTTAAAATTAAATAAAATAAATAAAAATTAAAAAAAAAAATGGTATAAATTATTAACAAAATTAGGAATATTAGTAATAAAAATAAGTAAATATATGTAAAAAAAAATATACTTTTTTAAACTGAAATGTAATAATTGTAGTCATGAAATCTTCTTAGTACACTTTTCATAGTAGTCTGTACTAGATTAATATTCCAAAATTATGTTTTAATAATCTAGAAAATAACACAAATCATAAATATGAATATTAAAACCGATTAGATTAATATATAGGGTGTAAGTTAAAAAAGAAAAATTAAGTAAAAAACTTTAGCAACATTTTCGATATTATATAAATCTGTGAATCAGTTCAAACCTAAGACCTACTTGCCTAGCAATCCAAAAAAATGTATATTATTTTCCATTTCACTGTCCAAGTTCTAGGAGGCCTAATCTCGAACTTAATCGAGTTAAGTAGTATTTGAATCGATTCCTATCTTTCTTATACCTATCTGTTTAATATGTACTGAAACTCTTGGTACGAGAATATGTACCAAGAGTTTCAGTATACGAAAAAGGTAAATATAAAATCATGAAACTAGAATATTTTACTATAAAGTTTTCCATTAGTCGTTTGTTAAATCCTTGAAGTTCTAAGATTGAGTTCGAAAATAGATACTCTGTGAACTCTACACACTTCGACTTTGGACACATAAACCATAATTATATGATGAGACTAGATCTAAATGGAGTTTATAAGAATCGTTTGTGTACATAATTCAATTTGTGAAAAATTATCGACTATCAAAATATATAAAAGCCACCACAAAATCCTTTCTTAATTATTTTTGACATTCCGCCAAATTTTTGTTTTTACTTTTAATAGAATTTTTAGTAGTTTAAGAAAAAGACTGAGTTTTTAACTATACGAAAATCTGTTCAATTGATAAAGAAATACGAGAAATATTGGCTTGAATTAATCCAATAAAATATATGTCAGGTCATTAAGTAACAGTCTGTAATTTAAATACATATAATAAAAAAAATAGATAACATGACAAGTTGTGTTATTAAAGGAAATTAACTAATAACTGATAAAAAAAATTTTATTGACATTATTCCTCCATAATTTGTTTCAAAATTTCAATTAAGTCAGTTTTTAATCATAAATTATTGTTGATTAATGAAATTTTAAAATTTTCACAAAATTAGAACACCACGATTACGAAGTAAAAATGAATTGGAATTAATAAAAAGTTAGTAAATTTTCGTAATTCGAATACAATTTATAAATCGAAATTTGAATCAAATCAAATCACAAAATTTTCGTTTCATAAATATTCAGAAATTAAGGTAATTTTTAGGCAATTTTAAAAACACTTAAGGGGTTAGGGGTAGTCAGAATTTTCAAAAAATCAATTTCTGGTTTTTTGCATTTTCGTTAAGTATAATATCTTAAAATTATTCTCTGAAAATTTCAAGTTGATCCGATCATTAGTTTTTGAGTTATTCGACAAATAACAAAGAGAGCTCTGGCACTTCAAAGCGCTCGGTGTAAGTAATTTAATAATTCGTATTTCTGTACGTAAATCTAGTGTGAAACTTTAAACGCGTTTTTCTCAAAACTATGTTTTTTAAACTGGTGACAACTGTAACTCGAAAACCGCTCAATAGATTTTAATGAAATTTATACAGCTTTTAGAATACATAATAAACTCGGGCCTGGGCCGAAGGATTTTTTTTTTTTTCAAAAATTTCGATTTTTTTAGACCAATTTACTGTTGATTTTTTCCTAAAAATCTAGACAAAAATTTCCTGAGGCCGCCATTTTGTTAATTTTTGAAAAAAACAAAAATCCTTCGGCCCAGGCCCAGGATTATCTACTTATAAAACTAATTTCTTTTATCCGATTGATTTTAGATGAATCTCCAAGGACTTATGATTGTCACCGCAAAGACCTTTTTTTGAAACTGGGTCAACACAGACAGCTATAACTTTGGAAATAAAATTTTTTTTTTTTTGAATTTTTCGTGACTTCAAGTCAAAACATTGTATAATAATGCCATATTACTACTTTTGTAAAATAACACGATTTAATAGCAAAAAAAAAGTACTGAAAATTCTCATTTTTTCGTGCCTCTGACTACCCCTAACCCCTTAAAAGACAGGATTTATGCCAGATTTGATTGAAAATATCCTATGTTTTCATATAACATAGTCTGACATTTCCAGATTTTACTTGTATTATTTTTATATTTTGTATAAAAAACCTTGGTAATATTTTCCTAGACACTTTCGAAACTTGATAAGCTGGAAAAAGCCCTCAGAATCTAATAAGTTCATATTTCAATGGAATTTTTCAACTAAAAATCTCGTGTTAACTTTACCATAGCTAAATTTTATTGAATCAGACTTATTTTACGGTCAAAATGAACTTAATTTAAATCAAATGTGGTAGTGACTTCAAAAAAAACTCATTTAAAAATGATGTAATTGTTAATTTCTAGGAAAAAAAAAGTAGTATCTATAGTATACGCTTTACTTGTTTAATTATAATAAAAGCCATACAAATTTTAACCTAGCTTACACAAAACCTTTAAATTACTCTAATGAACTCACTTTTCTGTTTGGTTTTTAAAAGATTACATAAACTAATGATTATCTTTCAACAGCATTAATTATTTTTTTCTTCCAGACACAATTGAGATTACTAAATATTGTTAAAGTACAAAAACAAAAAAAAAATCGATTTCTTTATCAAAAAATTAATTATTTTGAACTTTAAATTTTTAATTATCGAACTTTAATTTCGTTTTAATATCATGTAAAAAGAAAATTTTATATATTTTTATTATTCAAATCATTAAAATTCTTTAAAAAAAAAGAAAAATTAATAAAATCAAAAATTAATCAATTAAAATTTTTATTTCATTCGATAAAAAAATAATTGATATTATATGTCATGAGGCAAACTATACATAACTTTCTTATACACGACATTTCAAATTGAATTTCCAAACAAACCATAAGAAAAATTGTGAATCAAAAATTATTTAATACGTTTTATTGGATTAATGACGTAAATATATTCTATTTGAATCTAAAATCACCCACTATCAACATCCAAAATCTAATTAGATTATTTGCTTAGGACAATATCTTTGTACCCGATTTTATCAAATTAGCTCAAACGTCATAGATTTATTATGCCCATAGAAAGCACAACACAACATCATTCAGCATCATTCCCAATGGAGTAGAATCTCGAATAAAAAATTTCACTATAACGAAGGAAAAAGGAAAAAAAAAACACTTTTTTAAAAATGTCAGATGAAAATCTCCTCAATAAGATAATAACGTAACTTTCTTTATTTTTACTGAATTTTAACTCTCTGAAATTCTTTTTCCATTAAAAGGGATTCTTTCCAATTCTACTGGTTTAGGATTTGAATGCAGTTAGTTCACTTGTTATTGTTTAACCATATCAGAAAGATTTTAATCCATAAAGTTTTACATATTGTTGTTAAATTGATTGGAATTTATTAACAGAACTTTGAAAGAATACGTAAGAACAAACATTTCGAATTCTTTACACCACGATTCCATTGGACTTATTTCAAGACATATATTCAGTTGTACTGACAAAAAAGTCCAAATTTTAGAGCCTCCACAAGACTTTTTTTCAGTCCGATTGAAAATAAGTCTTGAAATAAGACGTGTGGAGTCGTGTGGTTAGAACTCAAAATTAAGATTGGTTGAAAATCTTTAGTAAAATACAGTTAGGGTATTCATGATCTTTCGTATACTTTATTTCTGCGTATCTTCTATTTTAATATTACGAGACATCATGAACGCACCCATTTAAATTTTTCGTAAGTTGTTCATATGTTAGTCAATTTGACGTTTGTCAAATTTGTCAAACTTGAAATTTTGTTCTAAACATTCCTTTTTTTTCTAATTTATTTTCCTAAAATTAAACACTAATTTAACATATTTAATTAAAATTTAAAAAGAAAATAACATAACACATTTTTATTTCCATATTTCTTCACTTGTCAAAATCAAATGTCAAAAAATTACGAGACTGAAAAAACATGCTTCAAAGTCGCGTATCTCGCATCGAAGTCGTATTTAAATTTTCCATACAAAAATTTTACAAAACTTTACGAGACTTATCGGAATACGAAGTTTACGCTGTTTACGAGTAATACGAGGGTTTTACGAAAGATCATGAATACCCTAAGTAACTTCTTGAGTTACGACCACCTCGACTTACGATCGTCGTAAGTCTGGCGAGTAACTGGTATAAGAAAGTAAAAATTTGTCGGATTTTATTAAAATTAAAAAATATTTCATCAAATTTTAATTTTTATACGAAATAAATTGATTAAAATTACTGGCAAACTGAAATTCTTATAAACGAATCTAATTAAAAAATAATTTTGAAAGTATTTTATTCATCAACACACCATCCATCCCAAGAGAGTTCATTACTAAAATATAATACTTGAATACTAAAAAACACAGCATTTGCTGAAAATAGTCCGACTGACTAACAAACCTGAATTCAATACAATTAAATTCACAATCATGTTGTATTTCCACACAAAAGTTTTATAGCTATATTAAATGGAAAATTTCTTTTAAACTATTTAAATTACTTAATTAGATTTTCCTGAAATTGCCACGATAATTACGATTCATTTGCAAAGAAATTTATCACGTCTGAATTTGTTTTGGAACAGAAGAAGAAAAAAGGAAATACAATAAATTTGTTTTGGGGTATCTTTAAATCCGTCCAAAATAGAGATTCATTAATTTTGTTAAATATGTAACAAATATGTAATTAATTTCCAAAATAATGCAATTACGGGCAATCCTATTTTGAATAGCGTGTAGGAATGAGAATCAAAAATATTCTCCTCTATTTAAATCTTGTTAAATGAAAACTACAAATATAAGATATGGGAAAAACATTTTCTTCAACTGTCTCATGCCAAATTTCATTGAAATCGGTCCATAAATAACGTTACAATACTTTTTAATTGAAAAACACAACAAAACCGAACTTTTGTTAGGCAGCTACCCGAAGTTTTAGTCCAATCGAACCCAACTTAGGATAGAATGGTTCTCATGAGGAAAAAACCGTTCTTACCAATTTTCATGGAAGTTGCTTCAAAAATACGGTCGCAATCTTGTACACGACAGACAGACAGACATTGGACAAAAATGATTGCAAACGATTTAGAATCTTATAAAACGTGGATCATGATTCCAGTAACTTATATACTTCGTATAGAAGTTAAAAATATGATAAATATTTTTGTATTCTTCACTTAATTAGGAAAATGGGTTGGATGGATATAGGCTAAATATAGAGATGTAGTTTAGACTCACACAGATTAGAATTAAATCCAACAAGTTTTATGAAAGCAAATGACTTGAGAAAGTGTCATTTTGAAATGTTCCTATTTTAGCATCTAAGAATAGACGTATAATTACTATTAATAGGGAACAACAATCAATAAAATTGATGAACTTCTACTGAAAATCTAATAAATTAATGATGATCGAGATAACGACCTCCCAACTGACAAACTAATTATCGTAAAAAGGAGGTTATGATCAAAGGTCTACGTCATAGTATCTCATCTTTATAATGTACGATTGTAATACATATTTGCAAACATATTTAAATATGTAATGAGGAGCTTCACATTACCATATTCGTATTGCTTTCAATTACCACGAAGTACAACAAGTTTCTCAATTACTATAAGCACTTCAAATTCAATTATTTTATTCACGTCTTTGCCATTCGAAATTAAATCTAACAACTACAGTAAAATCTATTATAGAATTTGAATTCAGACCAGTTCTCATCCATCTCAACAAATATTTGATATCATTTTATTGAATTTAATAATTTCATATTTTCAAAATTTTTGGCTTTAAATGACTTAAAATTATTCAATTTAAAAGCAATTTGAAATGTTTTTGGTTTTCATCATAAAATTCGTCACTTTATTTTTTATCTTGGATTTTTTTATAGAACCAAAATAAAAACCAAGAAAAGATGATATAAAAACTTCTTTTAAAAAGAAAAATATTTTATTTTAAAAGAAATTTTACTTCGTTCGGTTTTTTTTCTTTTGAGCTACTACAAAAATTTGGAAAATATAAAAACATGGTTTTGGTAAAATTAAAAACAAAAAAAAAACACTACCAGAAAATTTTAAGTGTTCTGTCAGAAACTCAGAGCCAACATTTCTCTTGGAATTTTTTTTTTTTGGTTGGATTTTAACCATTAAGAATGACCCTTGAGATGATTACGAAGAACATGAAAAAAATACAATATAAATTAAGGAACTATTCTTAACAGGGTGTAACCACTTCTGGTTAAGAACATTTGAAATGAAGAGAATATGAATTTCTGAATTCTATATTTTGGGACTAAAATTGATGAATTACTTTAAAGATTCTGGACAAGTAGATACTATAAAAATTCTCAAAAACTTCTAATTTTATTCCCATTTATACTATACAAATATTGTATCTTTCATTTAGTGTAGCATACTTGTACTTATATATATGATCGTGAGATAAAACATCCTATCGCTTACAAGTTCTCATATCCACCTTCTTATTTAGACTACTAACTACTATCAGTGGATAGAATTGTGTAACTCAATTTATACCAAATCGTATTTCGAAAATCAATCGAATTGCAGAGGTGATAGTACGTAACTTGTTTCACATGTTGTGTTTCGACCAAACTATCCAAAACACAAGCAAACTTAATGTGATTGAAATGCTATTTTTATGAAAAGTCGAAACACAAGCTGTGAAAAACAAGTACGTACTAATCCAGCAGGATAACTAGTTACTACGATAGAGTAGAACATCAAGTAAATAATAACTTAACAAACGTTGTTTTACACAATTAAGACTGAATCGAAAATATTATATTCTAGCTGTGTTTTTTGGGAAAAATAAGCACGATTAACAATACATCTTGTACAGGCTTATTTAAGGAACTTATAATACCGAACTTTAATTCAACGACAGTTATTTAATACTTTATTCCATAGAATAGGTGGCGCAAATCAAAACTTTTGTTTTTTAATTGCAATTTTCAAATTAACAGAAAATTGGTTTGAATTTTGAATTTGACCTGATTTTGGTTCGTTTTTTTTTTCTATTATTTTTATTGATTCTTGTTTTATTTAGTTAAAACAATACTTCAAATAGACGTATATGTATATGTTTTTTGATACAATGTAAAACTTATCAAATTACACGATAAAGATCGACTTGCAGTCAATATTCATATTAAACAAATATTCAATAAAATGTTGGTATTTTAATGAAAATATTGAAAACAATTTTTTTTAGAAATGCATACTTAAAAGAAAATACTCTAGAGCTAGGTTGTCCAACCCGCGGCAAGTATCAATGCGGTCCGAAAATATTTACAGTTACTGAAGCATGTCCACTTTTCTGAGGAATGATTTGTGTGTTTGCAACAACACAAACAGGACCAGAAGAGAAATCTTTTTCGTTATGTAGTAAATTCTCTTTCTGTTTGCGTTGTTCGCTCAGCTACACTGTTCTGTTGTTTGTCAGCTGGTGGCTTAAGTGAAGAATGAAACATACAAAATGTAAAATTAAAACCAACATGTTGGATGAACACCTTGAGAACTGCCTGGGAAATGCAACCACGTCAATCAATCCAGATATTGACGGTTTAGTTTCTCAACTTCAATGCCAAGTATCACATTCATTTTATGATATGGATTTATAGATAGTAATATACTTGTGGCCCAAAACACCATGTCCTCTTCCAATGCGGCCCAGGGAAACAAAAGGGTTGGACACACCCTTGGTCTAGAATCTACTAAATCAAAACCCTAGAAGAAATGTTCACAATCATATAGAGTAGAAATTATTATTTTAATTATTATTATTTATTATTATTATTATTGTATCGTAAAATTGTATCTTTTGCATCTTGCGCAGTAAACATTTTCCAGACTTTAGCAGACTTTACTACGATGCAAAACCACATACGAGTACAACGAAACATAAATACCAATTATATATTCCATTATAATTGCTAAAAGTGAAGCGATACCCTGTATTTTTTATCATAATCATATGAATTAAAAAAACAACAAAATATAACATACTGAAGTAGACAGTCGGAAAATTATTTGAGTGAAAGTTTTTCTAGTTTATATATTTTTTTTTTTGCTGTAAAAAGAAATCTTTGCAGTTGTTTTTCCACCAACAACAACAAAAATCAAGTACCAAACGACCAAAAAGAAAGCTTTTCTCTTTTACCAAAAAATAAAAAATATAAAACATTTAAGTCTTTTGGGAGTCATATATGTAAAAAAAAAAAAAAAAAAAAATGTTATGTTCTTGTACATATTTTTAAAAGGAAAACAAAAAAAAAATTACATACGCCTTAGACTTTGTTAAAGGGAAAATGAAAAAAAGAAAAGAATTTTCCTTATTTGAAAATGTAATTGCAATAAAGAACAGAAAAATATCTCGTTACAAAGAGATTTCATGTTTTTGTTCTTTACTTTTATGTTATATACATTTTTGAAATTGTTGTGTAGGCGGGTAAGTAGTTGGGTGGATGGGTGGGTGGTGAAAATAATGTATATGATTTGTTTTTTGTTTTTTTTTTTTTCTCATTTTCAAGTACAAATTTCAAATAAACATAACAATTGTAGAAAGCTACAAAAACATGTACAAGAAGAAGTGTTTTCATCAACAAAAAAAAAATGGGAAAAACACAAAAAAAAAACGTTATTGCAGACAAAAGGACTTGAAGGAAAAATTATAGAAAATGTACAAAGTTCTATAGTATAATTTATATTTGTTTTTAATTTTTTGTTTTATGAAAACATTGTATAACAAATTGTTTGTAGAAGAAAATGCAGTGAAAATGAAGACTTTTTGAGATTTTTATTAGCTTTAATTGATAATTAGTTAAGTTTGGAAAAATAAACTCTTTCTTATGAAATCTTTTTTTCACTTGTCTCAATGGAGTTTTAAATTCAAATACACAGAGTGTTTGAACACAGTCTCATCAGGAAACTATAAGCAAAGAAAACCAATAAAGAAAAAAAAAACGTGAGGATAAAGAAAAGAAAATCGTTTTATTGTTAGGAAAATGTATATAACCAGAATTCCATAGTCTGAGATGTTTAAGAGAATCAACAACAATAACATCATCATTCAATCTTACGACTAATTCTATAATAAGAATAAACTTAATCGTTTCAAATCAATTGGGTTAATGATTTTCCTTTTATATTTCGAAGAAATCATAATAACCATATCATATGTCCTAGATTTCTCTATTTTTGATGGAAGAATACCATTTTTTATATTCTTTTTATAATAAAATAAGTGAAAATAATTGATTTTATTTTTAGTACACATTGTGTTTAAGAAAATTGGGGGAAATCTAAATACAAAAAAAAAAAAACTCTAAATAGATAGTTTTCTTTATTTATATTTTTTTTCGATTATATTTTTATCACCCACAATTGATTCACAATAAAAGAAAAATGTTCAATTAACGTTTAGAAGAAGTTTCAAATGATTGTTGAATTTATTAAATAATTTTAAGCCATATTCTTCTACAGATGGATATTGATTTAAACCACAAAATAAAGAACCAATCGTGAATGTTAATCCATCTTTTAACTCATTTATACTTAATCGCATATCATTTTTCTTATTACAATTACTTTGTCAGTGAGATTGATGATAAATACCATACCGACACATCACTTATCAGTATCCTAACTAAATACTGGTCTCTTCATCATCCACAAAGTCTCGAAGACAAGATTTGAAATATTAAAACTTTGTGGGAAATATGAATCCCAATGTTGAAAATGCTTTCCAGTTACCTAACGATAATTTTTGGATAATACTGTCAGCACTTAATATGTCAAAAAAAAGCTTTTCATCATAATATGAGAGACACACATACAGTATTCATACTACGGTATCGAGACTATAGTATAGCTGGTACCACTTTAATATTATATTCTTGAAATGGTATGAAATGACATACATGTGGATACTTCTTGGTATCTATACCAAATGTGTGTCTCTAGTATTAGAGATTATTACTATTTACGAAGAAATTGACCATATTATTTGCGGACGATTTATAGTAACACAAAATACATCACGTTGTTATGTTGGTCTGATTTTTTGTTTGTTATTTTGAGATGAAAGTAAATAGGTAAAAATACCAAAAGATAAGGACCAGAACAGGATTATTTATTCTTCACAAATTTTTATGATCATGACAAATAAAAAGATAGTTTTCTACACACTAATGAACCTAATGACCTAGCTCCTTCTTAGCTTCGTTACTACATAAATACAATCTCTTTTTTTCTTTTCTTTTTATTAGAGAAAGTTTAACAACAATCAATTTTATTTCATATCTAGAAAGTTACTAATTTTTAGAACTGATTGGAATAATTCAGTTAGTTACTGGATCTTCGTATGAAACTCTTGACGTTTCATTTGAATTTCCGGTATAGCCCTTCACCTTTAGAAATTTAATCTCATTTTAATCTATAATCTTTTAACACATGTAACAAAAAAAACCTAACATTAAAAAGTATAATTTCTATTTGAGATAAGTAAAAGAAAAAAAAACTTGATTAGAAACTGTTTTCACAGTAGGGAAGGAGGCTGGCTTTGAATTCCATTTCCTATAGATACTTTTTCTTAACATCATTTTGTATGACGTTTGAATAACGGCTTGTCACTATATTGGCTCTATTGTTGATGAATTTTTTTTTTTAAATATGATTAAATTATTAAACATTTCTTTTCAACTGACTGTGAAGAAATTTTTCAATGAATAATATAACACTTTCTTATATTTAAGATATTGTATTGAACTGAAAAAAACTGGCCAACTAAAAACATATGAAGTTTACCTTACCGGGTTTGAGCTAAGGAATACATAATATTCAGTGAGTTCTCCTACACTTTTAACTGGACCATGACAGATAGAACCAAACACTGAGAAATACAACCAGGACTAAGGCAGGCCTTTATCAATACCAGCAAGAGTATTGACAGGAATATTAACAGGACACTGCAGACTTAAAACACATCTTTAAAAGATAGGACTTGAGTGAGATAGCACCTGCAATTTTGCGAGGGAGATGAAGAGACCCCAATACATATACTCTCTGATTGTGAGGCACTACTCCGTAGGAGAAGAAAATATCTAGAAATGGGCTTGGAGGAGGTGGTGTAGAAAATGAAATTAACCTAACTACTGCAATAAAGAAATGAGGGTGGTACAATAGATCTTTAAGGTCGCAGTACAAGAACACCCTAAAACTTAATCTAATCTAATCTAACTGGACCATTGGTTTCAACTTTAGTTTGAAATATTTATGAAAATTCGAAATACGAAGTGTGAAGCATTTTACCTGTTGGCACCCAAACATTTTTGAAGCATTTTGGAATGAAGCCTGCCTGTCTGTCGTAACTTCTTGAATAAATTAAAAACACAACGAACTGATTTTACTAAAATTTACTATACACTGTATTCTAGTGAAGCAAATAACCTAATTCGTTTCTCAGAAAAATTCGAAAATTTAAACTTTTCGACTATAGATAGTTTCTTTTCAGTTTTTCAAGCAACCACAAAACTCATACAGAGCTTTTGCTGTAAAATTAAATTCTGAATATAATTTTTTACATCTTCCATAGTTTACCAAAAAAAAAACTTGAAATATTCTATATAAGAAAGTTTTATTTTAATTTAAAAAAAAAATACTTCATTATTCTTGCAATCCAAAACTTTAATTTAAGCTTTCCAATGTTCCATTTTTAAATGATTTAAATTGAATTAATTGAATGGAAAAGAAATAATGAAGTAGTTTTTATATTAAAAAAAAGAAAATTTTGAAATTGATTTTAAAATAAAAGTATTCAGACTAATTGATGTAACACAAAAAAAAACAGATTAAATAATTATAGAAATTGTTTCCTTGAATCATTTTTCTTCAATCATATTTCTTATGAAAGTCACCTCACTTGTCGATCAAAGTGACTGTCAGATAAACTATAAAATTTACATTATTTGATACCATTACATGTTATAAAGTGTAATGGTATCAAATAATGTAATGACTGTGAAAAGAATACCCAATTAAAATGTGATATGAAGTTTCAATTTTCGAAAAATTTTATTTAAGATTACTCAGAATATTAGGGCGATACTTTCAGAGTCACCTCATTTGTCAAATAGATCCGTTTAACCATAGATTAGTATACCTAGATTTCCAAGCCAAATGAGCAGCTGTTGTTGTTGTAGGTGAACTTATAGGAGAATGGATAAAAAGAAGTTTAATGTGAAAGAAAGAGAAGAATCTACATTGTACCAGAATATCACTGTACAAAAAGAATCAGTGGAATGCACAGTCGTTGGAAATCTATACTATTAATCTACAGTTTAGCACATTTTTATTTAAAAAAAATATTCTAAAAGTTGTATTTTTTAGTGAATTTTTATCGGCCAAGTTTCCAAGTTTCTCAACAAAAAAAAAACGATTTTTTAAATCTATATTCTTATAGCTTTTAATTTCAGAAGTTGGTATGACTGAAATTATTTGATGGAACACGCAGCAACTTCAGTCATCTATTTCGAAGTTACAAAAAATTAAAAATTCTTTTTTTTTTAGACAAATATTAAAATTAAAACAAACAATATTTTGCGAGACGGCCATTTGAAGTATTGTTTTAATCAAGTAATTAAAAAATCAATAAAAATAATTGAAAAAATGACCAAAATCAGGTAGAATTCAAAATTCAAACCAATTTTCTGGTTAATTTCAAAACTGCAATAAAAAAACAAAAGTTTTGATTTGTGCCATCTATTATCTGGAATATAGTATTAAATAATTGTCGTTAAATTAGACCACGATATTATATAAGCTCGTATAAAATGTAATCGTATTTATTTTTCTGAAAACAACACAGCTAAGATTTCATTTACATTTAAATAATTTTATTTAATAGTTAATTTATTAAAGTAAATTAATTTCAATTTTATATTTGCTAATTACTTAACCTTTGATTTTCTAAAAGGTGGAAAAATACCATATTACCATATTAAAATTGTCTTTTAATTAGTGCGTTTATTTGTTGTAAACAACATTTAACTTTTTTTTAAAGTGAATATAATTAAGAGACATTTAAAATTTACATAAATATATTTTTTTTTTTAGTTGAATTTATTTCAACAAGAATTACGAAACAAATAAGACTTAATTAAAAATAATAATATATTTATTTAATGAAATTCGATTTTAATTGCTTAATTACTATTGTATTTAATTAAATAAAGAACAATAAAAAAAACAAACGAAATTAGAACTACATCTGTGTACCAACAAACTGATAGTACACTGTAAATCAATCGAATAAAAAATTCAAAACGTTTATCGAGACTGTTCTAGTCTAATCTAGATATTAGAAAAAATATTTCTTCATATGTATTCACTATCAGGTGCAATCTATTGGAAGTTAGTATCATACTAAATACATAAACAAATTCGTAACTGTTTCAAATCTTTAGGCAAATGATTACTAATTTAGGAGTTGACTAATTTTGGACACGTCCAATATTGACATTTATGGCATATGTCTAAAAATCAAGAAGAAGAAGAATGCGTAAGTATATTATTGAGTTTGAACAGTCAACAATAATTTCATCACAAAAACATTCCAGAATTTATTAGATATGTTTCCAAAAAAAAAGATGAAAATTGCATTAGAGTTCTGAAAGAGCCATCCGATTCGGAGCAAATCGTGTTTTCTTCTTGCAACTAAAGTTTTAACATACATATTTGAAACTTAATTCCTTAATCCCTTTTTGTACTAAGTTTTTAAAACCAGGTAAAACAAACACTTATATTGCTTAATCATTGGAAAATTCTTATTCCAAAAATCCGTGAATTTTAAAACAATATTTTGATTTTATGTTACAAGGTGGCTAAATACTATTACTAGTTTATCTGGACGTGTTATCTATTCACAAAAATATTCCTTATCTTAAATTTCACTGTTTGAACTCTTTTTCACAATATTGAAATAAATCTTTCTATAATTGGATTTGATATGACTAAGTAAAGTTCCTGTAAGTAAGTTTTGTCAAAAATATCCACTCAGATAGAATGGTAGCATAAGGAACACCACACACATGGGTACAAAGGATATAATGACAAAATTTCTCCATTTTTTAACATTAAAAATATGTTTATAGACATTTTCTTATAGAAGATGAAAAATTTGTAGAAATTGAATTTGAAAATTTTGGTGTTTTTCTTTTTCTTTAAAAATATAAAAATAATTTTCTTGAATAAAAAACGACACATCTCTCGAAAAAGTTTACCAAACTCTGTAAAATTGATGTCAAATTGAATAAAAATTCTTTTCTTGAATTCTGAAAATGGTTATTTCTCTTCAACAACTTTTCCAGTTTTTAAAGTTTTTTTTTTTTTTTTTTCTTATACGCTTTTCAAAATCTCGATTTTCAGTAGTTAAGAAGTTTTTTTCGAGAGACTTTTTTTTTATATCGAAGCAAATCACATACAAAACTGAAAAATAAAAACTTGAATATATAAAATTGTTTTTTGAATTTAAACAAAACAAAAAAAAAAGCCAAAAAAATCTCAGATGTTGTGTTGTTTATGAAAAGAACATTTTTTTTTTTATTAAAGAAACAGAAAAATGGGAGATATAAAATAACAAGACTCCGAAAAGATTCAATCCTGATCTTCAAAAATGAAAAGAAAAAAAAAATTTATAATAAAATTAAAAGAAAAACATATAGCGGGAAAACTAAAATCGGAGAATAGTCAAAATTGGTCAGTGAAATACTAAAATCTAAAAAAAATAAATTGCTCAAGAACAAAAACAATGACCACTCAACACCTCTCACATTTTCGAACCTCCTCGCCGCTGCTGCAAACACATTTTAAATCCAAAATACCTGACTCAATAAACTCCTGGATACCAAGTTTCATCTGAATCAGTTGAATTGTTTGGACGTTATACAAAAACGTTGCAAATATGAGCTAATCTTTTGAACTTGACGGGACTATGTAGGACATAAAAAGTAAAAATATACATACGTTTCCATGTTCCATCATCTCTGTGCATTTTTATCGCTTGGAGGCATTAAAATGTGATTAAGAAAGATGTCCACTAGAACTTATTCTGTGGGAATCTCTAGTATGATTATAACATTGGCACTACTTGAATCAAATTCAATACTACTAGAAATCTTTGATAAACGTTCCAAATTTTTGAAGGTTTTTTTAATTATTTTAACTTCAATTCACACCCTTCCCAGATTTTTCTGAAATTCGAACTTCCTTATAGAATATAGTAATCAAATCAGTTCGTAAAAAAACCATTAAGTATCTCAAAAACTGGGATGTAACTCGATTTGAACCAAATCTTATCTAAAAAGCATAGGAATAGCAATGTACCATAGATACTCTCGATATGATGTACTTTCAATCACATTAAGTTGGATTAAAACTTTGGTATTCTATACCATAGAGAAGAATATAAAAACAAGTTAAAAACCAACCAGTTTCTTTAAGAAAAACAAAAAAAAAAGAAGTTTTTAATACTGAATGCAATTCAAATGTGTTAAATCGAATTGAAAAATTATTAAGTTGTGTGTTTTCATTGCGTTTTTCTTGTGTATATATAATATTTTTATGCGCGCGCATCTCATCTTCATTTTCTGGTTCGTCTTTCTTTTTTTTTTGTTAAACAAATTTTTACCACCGATTTTTCTTTATTTCATCATCATATTAAAGATCATCATTTTACAGAAAATCTACCAAGAAAGCTAAGAAAACGAAGGAACAGAAAGAAGAGTATCTTTGGTTCATTGTAGGCCTTCGCTTTTTTCTCTTGTTTTACGAACGAAACACGCATAATGTGCGTACAAATTCTTCTTGATTTTGTTGATGGTCGCTTTTTTTCCCATTTTATTAAAAAAAATTCATGGATAATTTTCAAATCTTTAAGCTCAATCGAAAGAAATATCTGGTTTTGACGTTTACAACCTTGAGTGACCGAACAAACAGCAAAGATTATCAATGGGAACGTCTTTAATATATTATATAAAACTGGTATCCATGATCAAGTTGTGATCAAGATTTTTTAATTTTTATTCAGTTTTTATTAAAATTATTATAAAAATATTTTTGATGGGCTGGAAAAAACTTCAAATTTTGAAGTTAAATGGATAAATCTACTTTAAGATCTTCACGGATGCTGTTCGATTTCTTTGAATTCATAGCAAATTAATCAAAATATGTACTTTAATAACATATATACAAATTGGGTTTATTACTCATCGGTTTGATATTGCAATTTGGCTTTTAATGGCAAAACGTTGCATTCCATAATGAGTCCAAAGAATCTATATGGTCTACCACCCCTTTTCCACACAAAAAAACTCAGAAGAATATCTTTAAATCATTAATTGAAATCTGAATTCTTTCTCTATTCTTTGACCGCCTCAAACTCCATTCGAGGCTATTACAGCCCTTCTGTATCGTTCCTGTGCCACCGGGGAGCGGTATCGCCCACTTTCGGAAACTCTGGATTAGACCAAATCAATGAAAACTGTTTATTAAACCCTTATTGAAATAGGTTAAGCTAAGAGATCAGCACAGTATACTGGACACACACTTCTCTTATTCATAAAAAGACACACTGTTACAATTTCAAAAATTTACTTTTTCTAAAAATAGTTTAAATTTTTAAAATTAATTTACAAAAGATCACATTTTAAAATTTCAAATAGTTTTCGAGTTTTAGGCATTTGAATCGAAGAAAGGAATGTGCATTCAGGTAGCAGCTAGCTTCCTTCAAATTTCAAGTTGTCTTTTTGGAAACACGATTTCTCATGATGTAATGGATCAATTGATCTGAAATTTAAAACACATGTTCAAAGAAATAGTAGTTTCAGTATGACTGAACGATTTTGTTGACAAGCTCTTAGTTTTTTCAAATAAATGACTCTTCTAGTATAAATAAATAAACAAAATTGGGAAAAATTTCAAAATTTACCAATTTGAATAGCCTATCATGTTGCTATCATAAAACTTCACATATCTTCTATAAAAGGAACTTATTCTCCTTTTATAAGTACAACAAAAATGCGGGATGATATTTTCTAATTTTATTTAATAGCAAAAAAATACTATTCTAGATATAAGTTTCATGTCTTCCAGAATCATTTAAAAATTTTTTATGACAACGAAATAAATTTTCCAGATGTTCTTCATTCATATCAACACCTTTTTTTGTTTTTTTCTAAAAATTATATCCTTTCTTTTTATCCAGCTAAGCTGAAAAGTTGGTTGAAAATTTCTTAACTTTTTTTTTTATAAGCAAACAAAATGTTTACATAAAAATTTGTTCATCTTGTAAAACTCTTAAAACTTACGTCGTCAAGTTTTGAGTTTTTTTTTTTTTAAACACTTCTTTATCTCTTTTAGTCCTATATTTAAATTTAAAGCCTCCCACAATAGGGGTCTCTTGATCCTTGCAATGACGCAACTTTTGTATATAAAGAAAATCTTTACGTCATACTGATTATATATTTTTCTTTACAATGTTGTGTCTTATGCAAGAGTATATTATAAGAATAATGACAAAAAGGTCATAAATCACAATGGGACCCCACTGTCAATACCAGCGCAAAAGATTACGAGCAAACAGAAAAAAGAAACACCGAAAAGGTTCTTTATCCATAAGAAATTTTGTAAGTAACCAAAAAATGTTAAGAAGTCGAAAAAAACCTCATACCTTAGCTCTCTCATATCAGAGACCATATCCTGAAGGCAAACCATTTTTTTTTTTTTTGTTTTGTATTTTTAGGTGTGGTCTTCCTTATTCAGTTTAGTATATGTATTTTGTTTTTTTTTTTAATCTTATGCTCTGATTCTAAGACCCGAGTAACTATCTATTAAAGGAAAAAAGAAAGTACAAAGTTATTTCGAAGTTGTGTAAATCATTTTTATGGTACTTGGGTGTACGTCGGTTTTTGGTTTGGACAAAACAACACAGTCTTCCTGTGTTGTAATTTACAAGTTCTCTAAAAGAAAAATCTTAAGATTCTTTTAAAACAGGTTAAATAAGTTCATTTTTTGTTTTTCAAGCCAAAAAAAAAGAAGGAATTTTGAATGTATTAAAATTAATTTTTCGAAGGATTCTCTTTTTTTTATCACCTCGAGAACACTATCATCACATGGTCGGTGTTTATTATAAATAAAATTAGAAAAAAGGCATATGATTCCGTTGATGGTGTATAATAGGATAGAAAACGCGTACGGGAAGCAATTAGTTCCACCCTTTTGTATACATATTAAAGGCGAACTTTAGAAGAATTTTTAAATGCGGCAAAATTCTTTAACTTTTCAAAACACTAACAAAAGAAGAAAAAAAATACTTGAAATTCTTTTCAGTTTGTTAAACTAAATAAGGTACTACACTATGGAACAATTGCCATCCTATTTCCAGATATGGAATTCTGCGACTTTGAAATTCATATTTCGTTTAGAAATTTCATTATCGATTTGGTTAACATGAATAATTGCACGTACTTTGGGAAATTTTCTGGGTTTTCTATTTTTTTTAGTAGTACGTGAGAAATGAGTAAAACGTTTTTGTTTTCCTATTTTAAATATGGTTTTTAAGTGCACGTTGAAAATAAAGAATAAACTTGATTATATCGTTTTCATTAATGAATTATAATTTCAACACATCCTATGAAAATGGTACAAAAAAAAAATAATTATCTTAATTAGTTTAATTCCATGAAGAAAAAGAAGAAAATTGAATTTATATACACAAAAAGAAAACTGTTTCAAATTGAAAACAAAAATTTGGATCATGAAAATTTATTGATGGAAAATTCAATTAAAATGTTTTAATTTTAGACCTTTAGGGTCTCTTCTTTTACATTAAGAAGGATATTGATGATAAAATACTGTTTTTTTATGAAAAACGAAGTACAAATACATTTGAATATGATTTAATTATATCTTTAGGTGTTATATTTCATCCCTAGAAGAGTCTATATTTACACAATTAGGCCTAATATTCAATTCAGTCACAAATAAGTTATCTTCAATAATCATCAGAAAATTGATTATACAATACGTTACAAAATACAGACCTGATAAGACCAACTCAATCAACATCCCAGAAGAAATGAATAGCAATACATGGTTTAAAAGGTCACAACGAAAGGAATTTGTATAGAAACTCTATTTGAACCTTTTCAATTTCCTTTCTACATTGACTAAATTTCATTAAAATCGATCTAAGGATAATTCCAATTGAGATGATTCTAAAGACGAAAATTTGTATTAATATAGTTTTATTGTTTTTCTATTTACATTTTTAATTCAAAAATAAATCAATCAATTTGAATGAAATTTTCAGAATAATAATAATATATTATTAAGCTTAAGGTTACTATTAAATATGATCAAAATCTAATAGTTAAGGTTAAACGAATTGATGCTGAAACTATAGAAGTTGTGACATAGGAGTTGTAAACATCATACAAAAGAAAAAAAAGCACTGAATGGTTTTCAAAAAACAATTGTAGTATTTGTATAAATGATGAATTTATAGATAGGCCAATAAATAGGTTATCGTGGTAATCGTGTTTGAATGGTCGAATGCAAGTTCGAATCCTGCAATGAAATTCTAGAAGATATAACAAGCGATTGTCGCTTTCATGCTTTAGGTAAGGCAATTTATCACTTGAAGGTGATAAATTTAAGGCGTCCACTAACTATAGAGTGTGGAAAGAAGAAAGGGTTCCCATTCGCCTTCTCTATCATTGTCCTTCTATGGAGTATATAAAACGTTTGCAATCTTATTGTTTGTGTTAAACACATCTTATAATTTCATACCATAAGTCTACTAGCCTTATTTTAAAGGCAACGCTTTGGAAAATCACTAAGGTATCTTTTCTACCAAAGGTTATCTACAAAAAAAAATTGTCTATAAACCGATTTTTAGCATATTTTCTTATGAATTTTGAAAGTTGTTACGCGTCGGAAATCAACATTTTTATGTTGAATAATTAATTACCGCCTTAAGTACATGCCTATAAGAGTTTCAAAATGAAATATGTGGTTTTCCCTATTTTTCTTTCCAAAAATTTCATAATTTATTACAAAAATTTTATGTTTTTCTCGCTGTGCCATGAAATTAACCTAAAAACGAAGTCAAATTCATTTAAAAATAATTAATTATTCATAATGACATAAAATTTGTTTTAAAACAAAAAATTAATTTAAAAATCAATTTTATTAATAATTAAATTATAAAAATTAGTTTTTTTGATCAAGAAAATTAACACAACGATGAAAATCAAAAATATAAATTCATATGAAGGGAAGAGAGAGGATTATAAAAAAAAATCCGGTTAATGAAATTGAAAGGAAAATTCATTTTAATTTTCACTTGTTTGGTCTTGGTTTTTTTTTTGGAGGCTTCAAAACCTTTAAAATCTTGTTTCTTTTTGTCTGTCTTATATTGTCTTGTTTTTTACCTTAATTATGGCGCGATGAGAACCGAAAATTATCCTTGAACATAAAAACATAAATTATAAATTTTTCATATATTTAAAAATCGCATAAAAATTCGATATCAAAAAAGATAAATTGTATTTCTGTTCAAATATTAAATTATGTTCGTTTGTTGCGTTTCTGTTTTATTTATTTTTTTATGTCATTATTGTTGTTTTGATCGACGTTAACCAAGTAAATAAGATCAAGTTTCGATTTGAACGATAATCTTTAGGAAAAAAAACAAAAAAAAACTTACATATTTATGTTGTAGAGGAGACTGAAGCTAGTTGGCGTACAGGTAAGAAAGTGCATTTATTATTAATCAAGTTCAATTACAATTTTAATTGATCTTTATATGTAATCAATTGGCATACCGCTTTTAGAGTTTTAACCATATTATAGTACTATTGAGTTAGTAAGATTTGTTCAAAATGTCTTAATTTTCATGTAAAACAAGCCGATAGTTTGTCAACCTTTTATATATCTACTTGACACTTTTATATCCGCTATGGTACAATCAATTTTATCATACACTTATTCCAAAGTCATGTCAAAACGGACAGTTAATACAGTAGTAAAATAATTGAAAGTTTTAGTTCATATCTAAACTATTTAGAATCATGTTGATGAAAGAAATTATTGCAAAGGAAAACACTAAGTACATGAGTATTTCCTTTACTTTTGAAATTATGTAAACAACACTCCAATATTGAAAGTGTATTGATCAGTTTTGTAGATATGATTTTAGTTTGAATATTTTCGATGCCGTAGAGATCTTAAAAGATAAGATAACTACATTAAAAAATTGTATCTTTCTAAAATGATCAAAAGTTGCTCTTTTAATAAGACTGAAATATGAAAATGTGCCAACTAAACACAGTCCCGTCTGGGTTCCTTATTCAATATCAAATCAAATTAAACTACGAAATTTGTGTTTCACCAGCTTCAAATTTTAGTCAGATTAAAGGAAAGAACAACAAATGTGCACCTATTCTTAGTTTGAATTTGTGATTTCAATTCCCGTCAATATTTCAGAGAGAACATATGCTAAACTCTTCAGTCACGCTGGGTTAGTCAGTACTTGATTAATTGATTTTCTAGTGAATAATTGAATAATTGATGGTCTTTACCAATTATTTCGGTTCCTATTACAATAGCTAGAAGTCAAAACTTTAAAGCAAAAATTACTGCTTACAAAGAGAAGTAAATAATTATATGAAGGAAAAAGTTAAAAAGCGTAATAAAAACAAAAGAGGAAATATCTCTCTTCAAATTTTATAAGAGTGTCATGAGTTATATAGATTTAGAAAACTACCCGTATACTCTTTTGCAATGTGTTTTTTTTTGTACCTATTCCTGTTTTCTTGGTAGCTTTCCACACTTTTCCATTATAGGATTTCTCTTAACAAATTTATTTTGTTTTGTTTCTCTTAAATGAAACAATTAATCAGTTTTCGTTAGAATAATCAAAAAATTGAAATAATTCTGTTTAGTTAATTAATCAATTATTCAAATTATGACCTAGTTAGTATGTAAATAGTCACAAAAATGAAAAAAGATACAATGGATAGCAAGCCCTAAGATTAAAATTAAGTTTTAGGGTGTTCTTGTACTGCGATCTTTAAGATCTATTGGCTTTGAATTTCTTGGGGTTGTATTCCCCGGGGAGATATTTGGACTACCTTAGTCCTGGTTGTATTTCCCAGTGTCTGGTTCTTTCTGACACCTCTTCTCTCGTTAAAATTTCTCTGATTATGTGTGATCTGATTCGACAGAAGGATTCTGAACCTATGAAAGACATTCCCGCCCCTTATCTGGCCAGTTTGTCGGCTTCTTCGTTACCGTCGATATCAGTGTGTCCAGGTATCCAGTAAAAGGTAACTTTTTTATATATGCCTAATTTGTTTAAATTGGTCACACGTTCTTCTACCATCTTGGAGCAAACTGTAACAAGTTCTAACTATACATGGTCTTTTCGACTCTACCCAACTAAAGTCTCCTCTATAAATATCAAAATTTAATGTTTTTCTTCGTTGTTATTTAAAAAGGCGTACGTACGAGAATAAAAACATCGAAATTGATCATGAATTTTCGATATTAATGTTTTTTAAAAAAAAACTTTTTTAATCATTTCAGGCAATAACAAACCTGACATCGTAAATAATGAATTATTCAGATCATTGTTTTGATTTAACAAAAATTTTATCAACGATTTATATTGGCGTGAACAAATACTATAATGAAAAACTTGTGAGTAAGTAATTTCTCAAAGAGCCAAAACAAAAAAGGACATTTTTATTATAAATTTAATACATTTTTTTCTGGTTTATTATACAGAAAAGATATGGTCTGTTAATGACGGTTCAACAATTTTTACTTTACACTATATAAATTGATAGACACACAGACACAAAAAAATGGAACATGAATAATGAATTACATTTTAAATGTGTGAACCAGTTCGAATACAAATCGCCTTAACAACTGTTTTTGAGTCCATTCTAAAGGACGATGTTTCAATTTACGATGATTTTTATAATTACATATACAGTCTGTGACAGAAGAACATTATTTACAATAACTGTTCTTCGATGGATTCTACTAGTTTTTCTTTTGGTCAGTTTTGAACATATTTTCCCATTTGATTGGAATTTGGCCGTTGCACATAGGAACGCTGGGGGATAATTATGCAAAAATAGAATTCAAATTTAGAACAGTTTTGTTAGAAATATGTATAAATTGATCGTGAAGGACGATTACACCATTAGTACAGGATTTATATATGTAAATACAAATCTCTTCTGAAATGTCATTCAGCAAACAGGGTTTCCATATAAGACAGTAAAAAAATTACGACAGCCTTCTATACAGCACGACTGAATAACCCTCAGGATAACACAAATTTTTCCATCCCATAGTTTCGGTTGAAATTACAATTACATGAATATATAGAACCGTCATCTTTCCTCTTGCTACCGTGTGTCCCAAATAATATTATACATAGAAAAGGAAAGGGTTTAGAGAAGAATGTTTTAAACAAAAGTGTATAAAATGTGACATAAGATGACAATAGGTCTGTTTTATTTGCCACTTGCTCTGGGGTAGAGCAAATTTTTACATTGAAAACAAAAACAACAAAAGAGCAAATCCTACACTACTTTCAGAACAGATGTAAACTATTGCACCCGAATTAGTTCAGTTTTCTACCATAAAAAGTGTATTAGCTAAAAGTTTCTCATTTAATTACAATATGGTTGCTAAGCAGCGCTACAAACATTTGTATTAAAGCTTTCTTCTACTCCTGCTCGTTTTATTTGTCACTTACCCTGCTCCGGGGTAGGGTATGGCAAATAAAACAGACCTAATATTTTTTTGGAACTCAGGCGGCCTTATCTTTGAATACAACCCATACTTATGATATTCTTCACGGTATTTTATGGTATTTTACCTTGAAAAGAACCAATTTTTATTTGAACAATTTTTTAAACTGATCTCTACTTTTTCAAGATACAGTCAGATGATGAAGTTCACACTCCGTTTATTAATATTAATGCTCTTGACACTTTCATTTGCAATATATCTTCTCAATCTGCTGGTTCTGTATACACATGTGTAATCGATAATCGATTCTAATTCAATTTAACTCAATCTAAAGATTTTCCTTACTTGTGAAATATGAAAATTATTCAACAGAGGACATGATTTGCTGAAAAATTTGATATTATGTGATATATGGGACCACTTCATTCGAAGATGACAAAATATATAAACAACCGTGTTTGCCAATTATTATTGATTGACTCCCGAAACATAAGCATTAGGACCACACATTCAAGCGAAATGATAAAATCCAAATGCAATCAAAAAAAATGTCAAAGTTGCTTTTAAAAAATTAACAAAGAATAATAAAAAATCATTTGTTTTTTTATTTTTCAATGAAAGATATTTTTAAAATTGACATTTAAATAAAAGAACAAGAAATTAACAAGAAAAATTAGCAAACCAAAAAAAATCATTGAAAAAGATTTTAAATAAATTTGTTTTTAAATCTTGACTTCTGACTATTCTCGCGACTTTTCGCGGTTTTGTGACTCAATTTTATTTATATAAAAAAAAAAAAAAACACAATTAAAAATTAATGAAAAACATATAATTTTAATATTTAATTTAAAAAAGCATAAAAAAAATTCATCATAAATCAAAAACTGTTACTAATTTCTCATCGAATTTCTTTATTTAATGAGAATTTTTTATTGGATTAACCTAAAATAACCTAAAAGTTATGGTTTCTAAGAAATTTAGAAAACATTCTAGAATTTATGTAAATTGTTTTGAAACATTTCTAGAAGTCTACCATAGGGTAAAACTCCTACAAACGGATAACACACCAAATAGTTGGACAATTATAAGCTATATAGTTAAATAAGTCAACAACCAACTCAATCTCCGTCTTGAAGATAAATATCAAGTATTTCACGTTATTATTACTAGATGAGAAATAGAATAGTTCTTAAGCTCTTCCCTTAAGTGTCCGGAGACTGGTGCGTCCACTCTATAAAACTATAAATCTATAATTCTGTCAAAGAATTTAATTCCAATAAAAGAAATGAACAAGTTTTTATTAGGTTCGACTAAAGAAACAAGCGATTATCTTCCACAATGTATTAGATTGGAAATGTGATCTTTATAGCAAAACTAAATTGTTGTACGTTATTATTCATCACGTTTGTAAAATACCGAGCTAATGTTAATGACACGGAAATTTTTGTTGTACAATGAAATTCAAAGGTAAAATTTTCAGAAATTCAGTAGTAGAAGAACACAAGTTTATGGTTGTACCTATTATGATTGTTGTAACAATCAATTAGAACATTTGATCTAAAATCGATTGGCCATGATTTAACAGCGTCAAGCGAATGATTGCATACATTATTTAATCATGTAAAGAGTCGAAACTAGATTGGAATTTCAATTTTTTGTGTTCTCGACTCAATCGTTTGACTATCTATGTATACGTAATATTTTCTAAGACGCAGCTTTCTAGAGTAGGATTTTAGAAATATTTCCACAACATTTATGACTTTTATTATTAAGAGATGTGTCCATCTCTCTCGGGTGTAAAAAAAAATAAATTGAAAAAATATGATTGTAAATACTTAATCTTGAAGACAATACCGAAGAAATTTATAGGCCATACAAATTTTGGTAGATCTCTGAAATAGTCTGAAGTAAATAGGCGGAAATCCAGGCAATATAATGTTCATTTATACAACGAAATCATAGAATAAGAAAAGGGATTCATATGGTAGATTTTAGAAGGATATACACATTTAAAAAAGATTATAATTGAAAGAGTTTATGAAAAGGTTAAAAGCCGTTAAAGAAACAACAAGCTCTTAATCATTTCTTATGAATAGAAAATAACGTTGTATACCAAAGATATGATTATTAAACGTAACGTTGAGTTTGTATACTAACTAGATTTATTATCAAGGATCAATAATATCGAAAGATTTAAAACCAGTTGAACGAAAACTTAGTTACACTAAGAAAACTCTAAATATCTAAAGTCAGTAGAACTTTCTCATACACAAATTTGTTCTTCTCATAAAATAATATTGAAGAAATACACCATAAATTTGAATGAAGTTAACAATGAAAATCAACAACTTTTGAGTTACTTTAAGTTGACTAAACATTAACCAAAACATCCTTTTATTATAACAGATTTGTGTATACCAAATTTTATCAAGAATGTCCATAAGAAAATTGATTATATACAATCATATATTAGCCTATTACGAAAATAGTATATGGGTATTCCCTTATCGTTGTAAATCCTGATCTATCACTGGTATAAATTTGTATAGAAAAATATGGAATTATACAATAATACACTACGATTTACAACGAAAAGTGAATACCTATAGAGTATAAACTGGCAGTTAATTTGCCTAGAACTCTAAAATATATACAAATATGAGTAGAAATATGTATAAGAAAGTAAAAAGCATCTGTTTTCTTTAAAAAATCAAAGAAAATTATAAACTAAAATTTAAGAAATTAACTTTTTGAATTAATATTTGTTCAAAAAAGCGTACATAATAATAAAATTTTCTTTTATACGTATTAACATCTGTCGAAGTGCGTAATTTTAGTGGACCACACTATTTCAAAAGAGGAAAGGGAAATTTAAATAGCATATTTAAAGAAAAAAACTAGATCTATGTTAAATTCTTGTCTGTATAAAAAACGTTCGGAATTCTTTCACCCCTATTTATAGAATATGTTATAAAAATTACATCACTTTTTAAAACCGATTCACACAATGGAATAATCTGTGTACGTGGTGCTACAGTTCCATAAACCAATTGTTGTATATATACGGAAAATACGCAATTTTTAACCCTTTCAAAATTTTTGGTCGAATTGAAATGAATAACAAACGAATTTTGAATAGAAATAAGAAAAGAAAAAAAAAACTAATTTTCTTTCACATTGGAAAAGAAACTGAACTGAAGATTTCTCATTAATTCAATGTAATTCACTGACCTCTCAACAAAATGATTGCGCTACTGAATTCCCCCCAATCTTTTCTTCTTATCGATATTTAACAAATATAGAAAATTATATATACTTTCACTTACCTAACATATATGATTTCGTTATTAGAAATCAATCTTCGCCATCCAGGTGCCAAATTGGCAACATTTATTGTTGACGATTGATTACGATTTAACATTGCGTTTGTTTGTGCAACTATTCCTGATGCACAACCGCCAGTAATAATCGTTGTATCACTGATATTATTATTATTTCCAGAGCCACCACCAACATTGATACTATTATTATTAACAACAACACCACCACCACCACCACCAGTACCTAGTTTTGTTAATGTTGGTGTACCACTAGCAACTACAATGTTTCTTGAAATTCGACCAACAACACCACTACTCAATTGAGTTCCACTACCGACCCGCGGCATAAATGGAATTCGTTGTTGTTGTTGTTGATGTTGTTGCTGTTGCTGTGGTGGCGGATTTAAATTATTTAATGTTTGATGATGAAATTGTAATTGTTGTGATATTGGTACAGTTCCAACAGTTGAAGAATTCAATTGTTGTACTGTTTGGGATGGCAATTGAATTGATTGATTTTGTTGCTGTTGTTGAAATTGTAATTGTTGTTGCTGATGATGATGAAGATGATGATGATGATGTTGACCAATGGTATTTGCCGTTGATACAGGTTGTACTGAACCTGTTACGGCAGTTACCGATTGTAATGTTCCAGCGCTAGCCGCGGCCATTTGATGATTTGCTTAAAAGCGTTTTTGTTGTCTTCTGAAATATAAAAACAAAGATTTACATGATAATCTGGTTGTTATTTAAGTCTGTTTAACAAATTAATTAGTAATATAGTTTAATGTCGATAATCTGAAATAATGTTTAGATTAATTAGACTAATCCAATTTGGAATGAAATAAGTGATTAACTACATATAGTAATTCGACTTAATTGTAAAACAAACTGAAAAACTTGTCGGATATAAAGTAGGAATATGTTTCCTTATAGAATTTTTGAATACAGCATATTGCATTTTTGTTTCAGAAGGGTGGCAATCTAGAATAAGGTTTATATCACAAAAATTCATTATCAAGACCAAAAGTTTTTTGAATTTTTTCCTATAAAACCAAGATCTTCAACATTAAGAACGGAAACAATACAATAGGGAACATTCTTAAGATTAAATTTATTCATGATTTTATAGCTTTTCCAAGTAAAACTACTATTTATTAAGAAAATCAAGTAGCCTCATGTATGTATGTAAATTTAGCTTAAAAATTCAGTTAGACATAATTTATTTATCAGTTAATTAGTTTCTATTATAGAATTTGGTGTTAAATGAAAGCTTTTAATTGCGTAAATGTGCAAATCTAATTCCTTAATAAAAATACTTGTATAATATTATTATTATAGGAGTGTTTGTCACGCAACAACCAACTTGTACTTTGAGGCACAAAGTTTTTTTTTATGTTTTGCTCGTTTTAAGCACCCTGGTATCCTCCCTTAGCTAGGCTTGATCCCAAAATGTTCTCCCCATTATTTTCTTTTGCTTAATTTAATAAGAATGACACAGCTAGGTATAAATGGAAAAACATAGTTAATCGATTAACAAGTTGTTTTTACTAAGAGCTTGATCGGATCGATTTAAATTAATCTCAATCGATTCACATAATTCCAACTCCTGTTCTAATTGGTGTTAGGCAAACGTATCTATTCTGTACTGTCAACAATTACATATATTTGTATCGTTTCTCCTGGGATATGGTCAACACATGTAAGTCGTTTTACATTTTTGTGGTTTCAAGTTTTAGAAAATATGGCAACAACAGTAGTAAGTAGTAGTTTTGAACCATATTAAAAGGGAAACTACATTTGAAATGATTTGGTCAAATCAAAAATGTGAAACAATTTAAGTGCTGCCATCCAAATTTTCTTAACAGATTAGCAAAGACACTTGATTTAAATTGTTTGATATTTTCTACATCGTTTTTCTACATTTTATTCGATTGGTAAATTTGATTTAAAACACTTTAAGGAGTTTGTCATTGAATCCCATCGTTGTTACCGAGGAGGAATGAAGATAAATTAAGTATAAACCAATATGACCATAATTTTTCAGGTTTAATTGATAAATTTACGAAGGAATTTTGTTTTAATTATTTACGTATACGTTGACTACATAAATAGAGCAGGATACCATGTTAAATTTCTGTAAAATCGGTCCAAGAATAGTGGGGAAAGAAATAATCCTAAGAGAAAATATAGTAAATCTGTTCATAAAGTTTTTTTGATGTACTTTTAAAAACTAATGTACAAAATTTGAATAAAATTTGCAGAATAGTTTCATGCTATTAGGGTCTAGGATACCCATAAATGACACGGTTAAAAATGGAACGTTTTTGGTTCGTTATTATTTGGGTAGTTAATGATTTTCAAATACACAAAAAATGATCCTCGAAGTTAATGTTTTTAGGTCACTAAGAGTAAGTTCGCGCTGGCATACATTGAAAGTCATTAAAATTGGTGTCTTTTGAAAAGAGGAAACAAAGTTATGAAGAAAAAACCAATTTCTTGCTCCAATTTCTACCACAAGGAATCAAAAAATCGACTATAAGCCGATTTTCAGTTACTATATGTCTTTCTGTTCCATTTATGTCATAGAACATCAAAAAAAATCAGCTATAAACCAATTTTTTTATAACAGAAACAGTGAATAAACCTATTACAATTGTATGTGATTACAGATTACAGATCTTTTAATACTGCTCATGTTTTGTTTCTACGTAATCTCCTTTAGATACAAATTCACGCATGATTCTTAAAAAGAAACTTATTTTTAAAATATATATCTTCCAGAAAAGAAAAAAAGTTATATATAAAATTCTTGCGCATTTCAAATACAAGAATGAAAAATTGAGAAATTTTAAATTTTTGAAGCCAACATTAATTAAATCAATTAAACTTGTATTAATTCATTTGCAAAAACTTTACTTAAAATTGTTTGTATTTTTCTAAATTTATTCAAATCAAAGATTTGAGTTGCGGGTGGTGAGTGCTATAGGGTAGGTCATCATTTATCATCAAAATGACATCATTCATAATACAAAGTACAGAGCATGATCATAAAAACAAAAGTTCATGTCGTTTCGGGAAATTGTTTTAAACAAAATATGTAATTGAAAGTATTTTATTTCCAAGGTGTTTTAGGGTTTTATAAAATACAAAAAAAAAGAAAGAAAAAAAGATTACGTATATACAAGAAGATTGTTTTTAAGAAGAGATTCTTTTGGTTTTAATTGGGATTTTATTTTCAAGTTCCCTAAAGGCCTATCATAATAGTGGCCTTCTCCTTGTAGACTACTATACTAAAAATAAGAAAGTATATTTTCTTGTCTTTTTTTTTTGTCTTCCCTGTTATTCAAGTTGATGACAAGGGTTTATACAACTAAGTACTTAAGAAATTAATTTTATAAGTATTTTTCTTTTTCATGGTTATTTTTTTTTGCCGGAAGGCAGTTTTTTTGCAGTTCATTTTAAAAAAAAAAAAAATACTTACAAAAAGTTATACAAAAAAAAATCAATTATAACATTTAAACAGCTGATTTTCTTTACGTTTTCGGCGGAAATATTCATGGAAATTTATTAGAAAATTGTTAAATTGTGATGTAAAGTCTTGTTTATATTTGACATTTATCCATCGAATAAAATTCTCTGACACTAGAGAGAAAAATTCTACTTTCAAAGTAGGTGTATTTGAATTAAAATTTTGATAAGTTTTGAAATGGTATTCTTTAAAAAGACATCGAATGAAACAAGTGATAGCTCAGAGAGCTCAATATCTGATGAATATTGGGTTAGATAAAACATCCCAATCTCAGTACCTCCAAACGTATCCTTCAGATTCACTATATATGACCGTGCGTTGTCATATGTTTGAAAATCGCCTTATCATATCTTTTTCTTGCAACTTTGGGTTTAAATTTTTGTTACGGATCCATGTTAACCAGTAATACTTCCAATTCTTCATTGTCCAATTTTTTTTCATCGTACTAGGAATTTTTTTTATCTTTCAGATCAAAATCCATTATCTTTGAATTGTCTAAATCAATTTCTACAGGTGTTTTTCAGATAGTACAAGTTCACCATAAGAAACGATAATTTTCAGCGACACTTTCTTTATTTTAGATTGAAACAAAAAATTAAGGCCGTGGACATGATGGAAATAATATGACTATATTGTCACTTATTCGACAATACGCAAAAGTAATTCAAATACTTAATTATAAGAAAAAGAAATCGACAAAAATAGCCAGAAATTTAGTGAATTAATAACAGATGTAAACATATAAAAAGAAGAAGGCCTAAGACACGTTGTTGGTTGATGAAGAACTTTGATAGAATCATATGTGTGGAATCAGAAGGAGGAATTGCCTGGTTCTAACCTAGGACTGAACCAAAGTTGAATAGAACACTTTAGAGCCGCAGCCAGAAGGTAAACAAAGCCTAAAACACATCCAAAAAGTTCGACTTTATCACATTTGTTGAAATTATCTTAAGTTAACCTCATTTTCGTTTACGAAAAGGTAATTTTATTATATTTGTTTTACAATCCCGGGCCCAGGTTATCGCTACTTGTTAGAATTTTTACTGTTACCGGAAATTATAAGATCCCTGATCCCTTAATGTGTTAATTATTTTATTACTCGAAAGAAAAAGAAAAATTATTTTTAAAATGAATGAAATTTTTTTTTTCCCTATTCAAGTATTTTTCGGGGATTTTTATGATTTCGAGTTTTTCAAAAATATTTTTATTACAACCAAAGGTTGCCATAAATTTTTATTGATTTATAAATAGTTTACCAAAAATTTTTCGTCAATTATTCTTTTTTTGGTTTAGGTAAAAATTAGGCTTATTTTCACACGTAAAATAATTATTACCAGGTTTTTGTGTTTGTGTGGTTTTTAGTTGGAAATTCTGAATTAAATTTTTATGACTTTAGAGTAAGTTTTAGAGGAAAATTCTTGTTTTAATTTTGTATTTGTTTTAAAGGGATTTTTGCAATGGAATTATATAAGTGTGAAAGTGATTATCACTTTGGTTAAACTACTTGAAAAAAGGGTTATTAGTATATCGCGTAAATATTAATTTTCTGATTGAAATTAAATCACTTTCGAGCAACCAATTGCCTTACATAAACGTATGAAAACGACTATCACAGAATTCTATTGGTGTTTATTTCACAAATTGATTCAATAAATTCTTTTAGGAATTTTCAGCTAGGCAAGAAATAATAGGCCAGAGCCAGATTAATCAGTAACCATATAGTGACTGAAAATCAGCCTATTTCTTATTTTTTTGATGCCATATGGCAGAAATGGAATAGAAAAACACCCAAAACTAGGAATATTTAAAACTTTTTTCTACATAACTTTGTTTCTACTTTTTCAAATTTTCTCAAATTCACATTTAACCTAGACCCTAATAACACAAATCTATTCTTAAAATTTCAATCAAATCGATATATTAGATTTTAAAGTACATCAAAAAAAACTTTATGAACAGTCTTGCTTTCTCCTAAGATTATTTCTTTCTTCAGTACCCTTAGACCGATTTTACTGAAATTTATTATGGTATCGTCTATTTACGTATTTAATCAACATAATTAATTTAAACAAAATTGGTTCACAAAAATTCCAATTAAATCCTAAAAACTACAAACAAAAAACGACAAAACTTTCTGGTCACCCAGGTTTTTGGTTAATAACTTCGCTCCCGGTCAATTGATTTTTCTAAAATTTAATATGAAATCGAGTTAAGGATCAATCAAATCAGATTGCAAATTTTATCAAAATTGTTTAATAATAATACTAAAAAAATTCAATTGAAAAAAAAAAGTATACAAAAAAAATTTTACCTGAAAATTGTTGAATTTATAAAACGACGACATAATATCCTAAAAATTTTAATGAAAAACTTAAGAAAATTGAAAATCTTTTGATTACGTGAATATTTAACATCACTTTGGCCGAAAGAAAAAATGAGACACAAAAATAAACACAAAATTAAAGAATATTTTTATACTAAAATTATTTTTTTAAAAATTATTACTTTTGATTAAAAATTTACACCATATTTTCTTTTACTTTTTTTCTTCTTTTTTTTTTAGCATAAAAATTTAAAGAAAAACACTTTCACTTGAAGAAAACTACAACAACAAGAAGAAAAAAAAACACTACTATTTTTCTTTTAACCAAAAAAAAAACAATAATAATTAATTAAATTTACACATGAAATACTTTTATTATTATTTATTTATTAATTAATTATTTTTAAATTAATATTTCCCTTTTTTTTTGTGTGAAAGAAAGATTTGCGCAATCACATTTTTGACAGAAAATCGCACAGTGGCACAGTTTTGGTGGTTTCTTCTCTTTTCTTTCTCTTCGCGGATTTGGGAGAATTAAGAAAAAAAAAAAATTAAGATGATGTTAAAAACACACCAAAAAACAACAACAACAATACGAGTTGAAGAAAACGATGAAAATTGTTTCAAGACGAAGAATTTTCCATTTCGATTTTTCCAGATTTTGAAAGGAAAAAATTTGGAAAGAAAAATCTTTTATAGAAAAAAATAGACGAAAGAAAAAATACACAACAAAAAAAACACACTTTTTTGAAGTTTGTGTTTTTTTTTCTGCCTTCACTTTTTTGACACAACACCTGCTCTCTTTTTTCGCGTTTTTATTTTCTTTTTTTTTTCTTTTCTTATTGAATTATTTTTTTAATTTTCTAAATTAATGAATTTCTTTTCATTTAAATAAACACCAAACAAAAAAAACACGTTTGGAATACGAAAAAATATCACGAATTAAAAAACACACAAAAAAAACATTACACAAAATATTTTTAATTTTAAATTTTTATTTTTTGGGCAAAAGATCGAAGAAAAAAATGCACACGCACACACAATCGTCGTTTTTACAAAACACCACGACTTTTTTTTTTGATCGATTTATGATTTTATTACGCGTTTTTTTAGGAATTAAAAAAGTAAAAACAAAATAAAAAAACGAAACGAAAACCAAATAGATTTAAAAATGTTATTTTATTATATACGACACGAATAAGAATTTTGGAAATTCTTATTAAATTTAAATAAATTGAGCCAATTTCTTTTTATTATGTTGTAGAAAAACAAAATAAAAAAATGATTAAACTAATTGCTCTCCGTTTCAGCTCTTTTTCGAACAGCAGCGGCTGAATTTCTATTTGATTTTTCTGAGTTGTTTTTCTACCATGATTACAATATTCACAATTGGATTTTTAAAAATAGTATTCACAATGATTTCGCTATATTTACCTTAAAAAAAAAAAAAAGAAAACAAAAACAAAAAAAAGGGAACAAAAATTTTATATAACCGCGCAATATTTTGAATATATTTATTTTTGTGCTTTTAGTTTATATTTAAAATAGAAATATAATTTTATGAGAAAAGTATTTAATAAGAAAAATATCGAATAAGAAAACAAATAATTATACAAAAGAACCATTCTCATGTTGAGGGTAATTTTTTTTTTTTGGTAGTGCCATATTTGAAAGAAAAATTGTACTCCAAACGGGTTTGAAATTTTAAATATTCTTCTATACAATATTTACTTGATTGGAATTAAAAATTTTTTTTAGAAATTTTAGAAATTTGTTGCAAAATTCTTAATTCATAAAGTCTCGATTAAAACAGTAATAATTTTCAAAAAAGAAAAGAATAATTTTTTTTGAAGAAACACCAAAAATTGTTGCCAACTTCATAATCAACCGGTGTTGTTTAACAAATGTCAAAAAACAAGGTTCAAAAAAGCGCGTAACGGCAACTGTGAAACTGAATAACATCATCGTTTAAAATACGAATTTCTTAAGTTTTATTAAAACTGAAAAACGAAAATGTAATTAAAATTTAATTAAACATATAAATCTAAAAACTAATTGAATTTCTATTTACAGAAATTACAAAAAATTTAACCTAGAAAAAAGACGAAAAAAATATGTCTCCGATTGTAGAATTAGAATGTAAAAAGTTTTGTGTCCGGAGATGTCTTGAAGCCCTAACACTAAGCATTGGAATGCAATATCTTCTATTAACAGTTTTTCTATTATTTGTGAATTTCAGTATATTACATCCAATTCAATGGATAACACAAACATTTCTTTTAATATTTTCATTTTACACTTGGCTCTGGATAACACCGTTAATCGCAGCAATAATTTTCTATGGAATATTTTTAGGAAATTCATATTTATCAATTAAGAAATATTATCCATCAAGATTTTCATGGTTATACGGGACAATATTACGAAAAATGTTATCATTACTATTTCATGGTATTATTGGATTTTTAACAGCATGGCTTTATTCAAGATTTCTTCATGAAAATTATCGCAATATATTTAAACAATGTTTTGATGGATATTGTTTAAATAATTCTTATATATTTTTAGTATTTAATGGAATTTATACAGGAATATATTTTTTTATTAAAGAAAAATTAATCAAAGAAACAGAAATAACTTTTCCAATAATACAAGAATCGATATATATTAAAATGCGTTCAAAAATTTATGAAATTCTATATAAATCATTGTTCCAATCATTTCTACCGACAATAATTTATACTATTCTATTTTGGATATTCAGTACATTTATTACAAATCATATATCAAATCTATTTGGTATTGAAAATGATGAAAATTTAACTACCATATATTCAATTCTATTCAATTTCAATTTAATATTTTATGTTTGGATATTATCATCACAGATTTTAAGTAATATGTATATAATGGATGCATTTTTTATTATTCTATTAACAAAACAGAAAAAATTTGCTATTGAAATATCACAAATAAATGATTCATGTGAAATAACAATTGTTGAAGCATTATCATTAAATAGAGTACCGATTGCACAACATTTAGCAAGTTTAGATTTATTTAATCTTATGAATTCAAATAATACAACACGTCGTCAAGAAATTTTTACATTATCAATACCCGGTGGTCATCCATATAATTGGAATCAATTGTCTGGACAATGTTTATGTATGATAAATTCATTTACTGAAGAATTATCATTAGCATTAAAAACGATCTCAACTATACGTAATACTACAGATTCAACAACATCATTAAATCGTATAAAACCGATGGCAACTGATGCAGCTGAGAAAATTCTATTACGACAATATAATGAAAGATTTGGTATACGAAATATGAATTCAATATATTCAAATCAATCGCAATTAATGAATTCATATCAACAACAACAACAAGAAATTGAGAGAAAACCAAATCCTTGTAAGAAACTTAATGATAATATTGAAAATATTGGAAATTCTATTAATAATGCATGTCGTACGGCTTTCTATAATATACCAGGATTATTTTATTTATTTGGTGAACCGGAAGGTGGAAAAATATTACATTTAATATCAAATTCACAAGATATTATTTGGATAACACAAGCTATTTCTGGTATATGTGCGATATCATTAATCGAAGATAAATATGGTGTTGTACAAAATGAAATACCAATTATTATTAAATCATTTTTAAAATTAAAATTAGAATTGGATAAAATCTGTAGTATTAATTTGAATGGAAAACGTTTCGAGAAAAATTGTATACCAATTAAAAATGCTGTTAAACGTAGTTTATATCGGATTTGTACAGTTTTTGCGGATTATATGCGAGATTTAATTGAAGATCCAGAAGAATTACGAAATATACAATATTTTGTTAATTATTTAGAAATTTAATATATATATTTTTTTGTATTAGTTATTTATTAAAATTAATGAAATCAGTTTTTGCTTTTTTTTTTAAATAAAAAGATTCATTTTGTAATTTTTTTTAGAAACGAAATTGTTTTATTATTACAAAACATAGATTAAAAACTTATTTCAAGTATAAAAATAAGACAGACTCTGAATTAGCCCGATACGTAATTTTCAGATGAATATTGTTCCAAATATAAACCAGAAGGCAATCAACTTAAGTCAAGTTACCAGGCTCAATGGACTAAGTTTTCCGATAAAACTTCTCTTTACATACAAATTTCAACTGATTGTAAACTTTGCAACATATCCAAAACCGTGCATAAACTGTAAATCGTATTTTTCTATAGAACATTATACAATGACACACTACAGCTTACAAAATATAAGGGAATATCCCTAATTGTTGACAATCCTGCTCAATTCAACTACACTTACCCCTGGATTATGTCTTATAGAAGCTTTTGCAAATTTAAATAAGAAAAAATCAAGGGAACGAAGAAACGAAGGGAACAAAGCGGACGCCATTAATTAATTAAAATATTTATATGAAAAGTTAGGAAATAATACAGATTCTGCGAGGGTGAGGAAGAGACTCCAATGCACATTCTCTCTGAATGCGAAGCATTATTCCGCAAAAGAAGGAAATACTTCGGGGCATACTACCTCCCCCCAAATGAGATACAATCTCTTGATCCACTCCGGATAATAAAATTCCTAAGAAAAATAGGTCTGAAGGAGGTGCTTTAGAATGAGAGTCAAACCAAACGACTGCACCAAAGAAAAGGGGGTACAATAGATCTTAGGGTCGCAGTACAAGAATACTAATAATCTAATCTAGGAAATAATTGGAAATTCAATTCTGAATGAAATTTTTAAGATGTTGAAAATGTCATGAATTTCAGGATTTCCAACGTTTAAAAATAAACTTTAACCTAAATAAAAGGGTTTTAATAAAACGTTAGAAATCCTGAAATTCATCACATTTTCAACACTTAATATACTGGTTCATTCTCTATCTAAGTGTTTATTTCTTTCGATTATCATAGGACATAGCTCGGCAATCGGTGTACCTCAAAATAATATTATATGAACCAATTTTTAATGGTCTCCAACAAGAGAAAATCTAAACATATCGATTTTTTTTGTATATTTTAACTTATGGTGTACCAAGGAAATCTGATAATAGCTTTGATCAAGCTTAAAATGTTACAGAACTATGTCATAGGACATCAATAAATAAAACAATTCCTTTAAAGCTTCAATTACTAACTATTTTCGCTTTACAAAAAATAAATACATTTAGTTTCTTCTTTAAAATACAGCTAAACTGCTGGGATCCGGAATGATTTCGAAATAATAAATGTGATTTTTAATAGGAAAACTATTTTATTTCAAAATTACAAATAAATTAAATATAAAAAAATTCATTTTTTAAACTTTCATAACTTGACAAGCAACATAATTTGCTAAATTTGTTTCTTCTTTTGGTGGATGAACAAGTAAACGTGCAAATGTTCCACCTTTTTTATCAGTTAATCTTCCAGGATTTATGACTAAACTGCTATGAATATCCTTTAAGAAAAAAGAAAAAAAGAAAAAATTACTAATTTGTATGCCATTTTATATTAATATTATAAAAACTTACACGAATAAAACATTTCTGATTGCTTGGTAATATCATAACATTTGGTATTTTCTCTAATTTAGCAAATTTACTTGCTAAATCACTATCAAGAAACATATCAAGTGGTGGCGGTTCAAGAGGATAAAATGATCCTTGATGAAATAAATAATTAACAATCCTTTTAATTTTGTCACCGACATTTCTATAGCAAAAAGAAAATTTGTTTTCCAAAACAATTTCGTGAATATTAATCCTTTGGAGATTTTTGCAAAGCGTTTATCAAAGAACATAATTTTCCAGGCGTTTATCAGAGAATAGAGTTTAAATAATTTACAGATATAGAAAAATCTCATCCGAATTGGGCACGATTCGGAATAATCTGTAAAGAAAATTCTTCCACCTCACATCAGTTTCAAACCCGGGACCTGAATATATCGCACCAATAAAGAATAGAAGCGCCTAGTGATCATATTTCAAAATGGTAGTTATTAAAAAAAAAAGATTAAAAAAACGCAAATCCATTTTTGACCACACTGTAGAAGTGAAACAGAACCTTGTTTTTTTAATACAGCGCTAAAGTGATGGGAGATAGAACTATTGGGTCTTCGACGGGAATAATCCCCATAAAAACCGCTACAACTTTGCCGAACATTGTAATCGTCTAGGACGTCTATATAATAAGATATTTTGTAATGTAACGTTTCGGCGTAGAAAATCGTGACATAATTTTTGCTAATCGCCCGCATAGAAGTATTTCACTTCAAAAATAAATACTTAGCCCCAGTAGAATTCGATTTCGGATTCGTTTAAGTCGAACGGTCTATTCTAATGGAACTATTTAGGAATTAAGACAAATATGATTTATCTTTAGTTGTGTTATATTACACATATAGAAGACGTATGTTGTCCCATCTCTAGAAATATGTACAGATATGACTTACTTTGAAAACATCGATACTACAAAGCTTTTAGCGTTCAATAATTGAATATCATCTTGGAAATGTCCGAGTCTTCAAAGATCTCACTGCTAATGCAGTTATTCTTGTAACAAAAACGTCTTGTCCGACTTCATCGATCAAACATTGAAATTGCATTTACGGAGGGTGCTCATATGTGAATTTAGACCGTCCGCGAACGTGTTTATATTTGTAAAACATATCGATCCCGTTTTTTCTTTTAAAGAAATCATAATCGTATTATACTGAAACAAGAAAATTCGAAATTTATCTCAAAATATTTAACTTACACTACTAGCTCTTCATTCAATAAATGTTCAACAATATCAGTCGATGTAATTCCTAATGTTAAACCATTTATATCAATTATACAAGGATCAGGTAGCATATGAACATTTGGGAATGATTTTCGAAGAACATTTGGATGAGTCGGATAAACTGGATTACTAATAACATCCTTTTGTGATGACACCAAACAAATTGTTATATCATTTCTATAAAAACAACAAAAATATTTATATATATCAAATTCTTAATAATCAATTATTACCCAATCGCTTCAACAATTCCGGATATAATTTTATCAAAAAATGTTTCAAAAGATTCTGCTAAAATTGAACCACTTATTAAACTATGATCAGCTTCCATAAATGGTCCAGTCATTATCAAAACATCTGGTGTATGATCTTTACAATACTGCACAAGATCATGTAAAGGATCATAAACTAAATCATCATGATTTGTATATGGTCCAGATGCAATTACAATATTTATAGATTCTTCCAATTTCGGTGGTATTGGTAGATGTAAATTTCTTTCACCATTTATTTTATAAACAAATATTGTATCACCTTTTAAATTTGTACCATTTACCATAACAGTTTGTCCAGGGAATATATTAAATGATTTTGTTGTACTAAAATTTAAACGACATGTACGTAATTTCATTTCATCAGTACCAATTAATATTGTTGATGTTAAATCTAATTTACCATCAAAATCACAACAAATCCGACCAATTGTATTTATTAGATTTTGATTTGGTATATCAACATTTGTTAAATCATAATCGATTGGATGAATATCATTATCAAAAAATTTCATACATATTTCTTTACCGATCGAATATAAACGATCACCTAATATTAAACTTTTCTCCATTAAATTATCATACATGAATTTTGTTTTAATGTTAATTTCTTCATTATTCTCATCATCATGTAGAATTTGTTTAATTGCTAATTTTGGATGAGTTTTTGTTGTCCATTTTGCTTGTTTTATTAAATTCGGATTACCAAATGTATAAACGACTTTACCAAAATTTTCAGATTGTCCTCGTGGTGTACCAATATTAGATCTGCAATAAAATGAAATAAATTAATTTATTAATGTATTTCTTATCGATATTTGTTTAAAACTTCTTCCAAAATTAATTCTAAAACCTTTAAATTTAATACAAAAATATAATATTTGAATTTTAAAAATGTCTACTGGTACTGGGAATGAAAATCATTTGAAAGAGTTAATTATTTGTCCAAACAAAGTAAAATTCATTCTAAGTTACGCGTGTGAGGATCATTACGAATTCTCTTCAAGAAATATGCTAAATTATTCATTTTTCATTTCCTGCAATTAATTCGGGCAAAAAAACTTCTGTGAAATTCTTGTAAAGTTCACAAGTTCAACTTAAAAACATATAGTAACTGAAAATCGGACTATAGCCGATTTTTTGATGCCCTATGATAGAAATGGGACAGAAAAACTTGCAAAACTAACATTATTTCAAAGTTTTTTCTTCATAACTTTTTTTCTTCTTTTCAAAATGTCCTCTAATTTGCAAGTAACCCAGACCCTAAGAACATAAATCTAATCTGAAAATTTTATTCAAATTAGTGTATTAGTTTTTAAAGTACATCAAAAAAACTTTATGAAGAGGGTTATTTTCTTCTAGGATTATTTCTTTCTCTACTATCCTTGAACCGATCTGATTGAAATTTAACATGGAATCGTGTATTTATGTAGTTAACCTATATAATTAATTTAAACAAAATTGATTCACAAATTTTCCAATTAATTCCAAAAAGCCATAAACAAAAAAACGACAAAACTTTCTGGTCACCCGGGTTTTTCCTATATAACTTTGCTCCTCCTAGATCGATTTTGCTGAAATCCAATATCAAACCAAGTTAAGGAATAAGCAACTCACATTGTAAATTTCATCAAAATCGGATTACGCATTTTTGAGTTATCTTGCTTAAGGAATTTTAAATCATCTTTTTGTCTATTTAGTTAATAAATATACTTGTAATGTTGCCCTATAAAAGGGTTAAGTGTTATAGAACAGTTAAAAATTTCATAACACCTTAAAATCAAGTTAAATTAATTTCGAAAACTATAAAACGAAAAAAGATTTCTAATTCTTAGAAAAAAGTACTACTGTTTTATAAGACATTTTCTTATTTCAATTACGTATGCTCATAGATATCAGGTTTATATATTAATATTTATTATATATGATCTTAAACAGGGTTATAAGTACGTAAGTAGTTTGACACTTTTCATTTAACTAAACAATAAACTCGTTTCAAGTTTAGTTTGGCTTTTCATACGACTGAAACAAAGTGTTGCTAATATTTTCGAAAACTTGAAACACAGACATCAGTGCCCTGAAACCTTATGATCACTTTTAGGCTCTTTCTAGATTTCCGTGGAACACAACAAGTAACAATATAAATTCATCATATTCAGATGTTCACCATAAAAAATCTGTGAATTTCCTACTTTTAGAGGTATTAAACCGTAGCAGATCAGATCCGTTGGTACTCTGCGTATATATTGTTAAGACTCTTTTATTCAGAAAAATTATATTTCTTTTAGAGCATCGTAAGCAATAGGTTCTAGAATTGAATTCTTACTAATAGAGAAAAAAACCTAACTTGAGTTTAAATTGAATAAGAAATGCGTCCAAGAAGTTAACTTGTTCTCTTGAAATCTTGAACTCTTGAACTAGCCCAGATACTTGATTTACATTTGTATCAGTTATTCTTCCAAAAAACTTTACTTTACTATTCATTATCCGACAATATAATTTGCTACCTCAAATTTCTGGAATGAAAATAAAAATAGGGATCTCTTGGTCACCCTATAGTTAAGGAATTCGTAGAAATATAAAGTAGACAATGAAAACTTCTGTGGTTTCTTTTATTTTATATAATCTTACAGGTTTTTTCCTTAGAATAAATAAAAGCAGAGAATAAAAATTCCTGTGAAGTTGTGCATTCATACATCTTGTTCTATTTTTATAGTTCCAGTAATTTTTTTTACCTTTATTAAAACAATTTTCTTAATAAAAAAAAAAACAAACCAGAAACAGGCGCCAACTTTAAGTAAAACAAATAATAAATTGCATTACTTTAAAAGTAAATATTGAAAAAAGAATATGTGGATGTACATAATTACCCATTAATAGATGTGTAATTTTCTTGAAACAATTATTAGTTATCCAATTTTTAATTGGAAATCTTACTCTTCTCGAAAGTCTAAAAATCCTAGAAAAAACCAAAAGCCAAAGACTTGTTTCTGTATGAAATTATAATATAGTGATTCTTTTGACTTTATAAACGTATCAGTAATTATTGATGTCGACAAAATAACGACATTGAACAAATCCAATCGGTGTTTATTAACACAAGAGATCCCAGAAAATCTGAACATATTGAAATCGAACATTAAAAAACCATAAAAAAAAAATCGATAGAAGTCATCCAGAATTCATGACTCGTCAAAAATTAAGAAATCTTGGCTCAGAACTCTTAACATTGGGGACTTGTATCATCCAGACTACAATTTGTTTAGGTTATCTACAAAACACTTCTTTAATAGTGTAAATTTGAGTTCAAAAGAAGCCTATGAAAATGATTTCTCTCGGTTTTTTGAAAAGTAGGTTAGATTAGGTTAGGTAGAGTAGGGGTAACACCAGGACCTTCAAAAATAATTGATAATGACGAAAATTTTATTCAGACAATATAGGATTAAACTACATGTCTCTGCCAATATACAATAAAATATTTGAAAAAATGTATCTTGCAACATGTATCTTACAACATGACTGCACTTTCACTTCATAGTTAGAATAGAAACGGTTATTATTGGATAGTTGGGTTAGGTTAAGTAGAATAGGGGTACTGCGTACAACATTCTACGAGACCAAGAGTTACCCGTTTGGGGTAACTATTCCTCTTCGAAAGCATTTGATTTTCCTACAAAATTTCATTAAACTACCCACGTCAGTCGTTTAAAGCATCCCTAGATTTTCGAAGAAATTTCGACCAGTAAAAACCCAGAAATTCTACAGTGGCAGGAAAATGTCCCCGGCAGAAAAAAAAGTTCCAATATATTCGATATGAATAAAGTTTTTTTTGTTTTTCATGAAAAATTCCGCGAATAATATCAATCATTTTTTAATGTAATTCAAAACAAAAAGGTAACTAATAGTTTTAATTGAAAATATTTAATTATATAAGAAAATAAAAGAAATTTATATTATAAAAAAAATTATGTAAGAAATTTCTAACAATCTACAATCGAAAAAAAACGCTCAAGTAACTCGTGGAATAATTAGAAATTGTGTTAACTATTTTATTACCAGTTGGTACAGATTAAATTTACATTTTAAAACTTTTATTATTAATAAATTATGTTAAATAACTAAATTTATTACGTTCTTTTTTTTTGTTAATTACAAAATTATTACATAATTTATTCTTGAATCATTAGCATGGGAAGAAAATGAAGCTGCAAAGGCTTACAGCCTTTTCAGATTGTAGGAAAAACAAACGAAATTATATTTCTTCTGATATCACCAATGGCACTCTAATAAATGCGTTCATCCCAACAGAGTCATTAATCCCACGACTCCATTGGACTTATTTCAAGACATATTTTCAGTCGGACTGCCAAACAAATCCAAATTTTAGAATCTCTACAAGACTTTTTTTCAGTCCGACTGAAAATGAGTCAATAATCATTGTGAACATACAAATCAAGAATGCTGGCGGTTAATGCCAATATGACGCAATGTTGATCATGATGATCAGAGAAAATTTTCCGATCATTTTGAAAGGCGAGACCAAACAAGAAAGAGGTTAGTTTCCACTTATTCCGCAACTTTCTTCAGGCTAATGAAAAACTGTTGCCTTACAGAAAGTGAATTTTTCGAAAACTGGACACCATCAGCAATTTCTTCGAAGATGCAACTACCTTTTCTGAGAGAATTTGGTTTCGCAATTGTATTTGCATCTTACATTTCCTTATTGCGCTCTTTCTTTCGTTGCCGGTCGATTTGTACCAAACCAAAAGATCAACTTTGAGTTGGGTTAAATCAATAGATTTTACAGAGTTTGATTTATAAAATATATAGAAAAAAAAGGAAAAAACACACGTCTTAAATTCCTACCCAAAATTAATACTTACAAAGGTGAATAAGAAGCTGGACTAAAAAGTACATCATTTTGTCGTTTTGGTGTTTTTGGATCAAATTTTCTCTTCGGTGTCTGAAAGTAGAAGAATATAGAAAAAAAAAAAAATGGATTTAAAAAAAATTACATATCATGATTAATTCTCTTGGATTTAGAATGCTTTTTTGGATACAAATTTTGTCTTGGACAATACTAATTCTAATTTTTTATATCATGCACCGAAAAAATTTATACACATGAACAGAGTTAGGATTTTTTGTAACAGAAAACTTTATGTGGGTTATAAAGTGTAACACATCACTCAATAAGACTCCGGGTCTAACTAGAAATTCGACTTTATTCATCAACATACTCTGCCTTCAAGAATGATACATTTAGTCCAGGGCTTTTTTGAATATTTTCACACCTTTAGTATATTTCTGAAGGCCTGCAAAATACGCTTCAGTTTCGCATTCAACATCTTCATCTGATTGAAATCTCTTCCCCTTTTCAAGTTTGGAAATAGATAATAGTCGCTGGGGGCCATATCTAGAGAATACGGTGGTGGGTGGAGAAACAATTCCCAAAGTAATTTCAACACTTACAAGTTTTGTTTTGAAGTGACCACACTTTGACGTTCTTGATCATTTGTTACCGAACGCGGCACCCATCTTGCGAATAGATTTTTTATCTATAAATGTTCATATAAGATGTTCCAAAAAAATTTATATGAGATGGTCATTATATCAGTTATCAGTTAATGGACTTTCATTTTCCGAAGTCCTAATCCGACAATTTCTTCAGTGGTCACTTCAACGGGCCGAGTTAGACGTTCGTCTTCGTAAACGTTCGTCCTCATAAACGTTTGAAATTAGTAAACCAATAAATTATGATTGATTTCGATGGAGGATATTCTCAGTAACATTTATCAAGCCATTGTTTTGTTTGGACGATGTTTTTTCCCCATCAAAAAACAACGTTTAATCAACACATGAAATTCTTTTTAATCCATTGTTTTGGGTACAATAGATCTTAAAGGTCGCAGTACAGGAACACCCTAAAATTTAACAATTGTTTTCAAAATAACAGAACTGGGGTCATTAAAACTACTGTAACCTGTGGACAAATTGTCAGAATGTCATGAAATTTTGATACGTATCGTTTGAAGGTTGATACTATCCAGAAATCGTCTGGGTCTGTCAACGGGGTCGCCACATATATATATGTCAGAGCGGAGACTTATTGAGTGATGTTTTATACACATGATCAAGTAAAATGTACGTACGTACATCTTGGCTAAAGATGCCTCTACCTACACTAACGATTAATGATATATGATGTTTCGAAATCGTGCTTTAACCAAGAAATACTTTTGGCTTGATACTCCTAGTCTATAGTTCGATTGAGAATAGTTTTTTGCTATTTATTTTAACCTACTAAAAACTTGTCCTTTTTTTATCTACCCACTAATTTTTAGTTCAAACATTAAAAATCCTCATATAACATGTTAGATTGATTCTAATCATAGTATTATACGAAAATTCCAAAATATTGCATGGATGATGTGCATAAAAACTGTGTTTATATGAAGGAAACCACTATGATCTATTACGTTATAGTGAAACTGTGTAATAAAAGTACCATGTTAAAAAGAAAAAACAACATACAAATGGAAAGTATAATTTTTCATTTGATATAATCAACTTTTTCCAATTTAAGGCCCTCACTTTTCCATACACGAAAATAAAATATAAGACACTCAGCACCTTTCCCCGAAAAAAAAGAAAGAAATTTATGATTCGGTTATAATCGAAAAAAACTATATACAACCAATTTTACCGTAATTTGATTTTTTTTTTATTTTGTTTCTTACTTCAAGAAAGTACAAAGACATTGGTAGTACGTACCCAAAGATTCAAAACTCCATCACAAAGATTTATATTTAATGTTAATACATAAGGAAATGTTTTCGATTCAATTTTAAGAAAGTATAAAACGAATTAAAAGAAGAAAAAGATTTCCTATATTCTTCATGAAGCTAAACCAAAAAAAAAAGAAAGACCCAAAGCAAAATAAGTGATGTTTTTTCTGATAATAATGATCATGGCATAAAAAGGTTTTACATTTACCAAGCATATACAAGGTTTGACTAAAAAGTTTTATAGCAAAGATCGTATAGCATCTTTGGTTTTAGTTTAGAAAAGAACAATCTTAAAGTTTCGACAGAATGAAATATCCTAGAGTCCTGTCACAAACCTTTAATTTAATATAATTACTGGAAAAGAACATAAATCATTAGACCAACAATAAATTGTGTAATGTTAAAAGAAACAAAAAGATTATAATCGTATCTAAGTGACCCACCAGATCATGTTCGGCCCGAGTGGGTACTTGATCGGATCAAACTTCACTTACGCCTTACATTTAACTCATCAAACTCATTTAATAGTTTCTCCAAATCAAGTTTGTCGGTAATTTCAGAATAAACATGTACTATAGCAATTATTATTGAGCCGATCTTCGAACATTGTTGATTTTAAATATGTTTTGATTCGACAGAGAACAGGAGTGGATTCATAGTAAATCGAAAATATACTTTGTAATTCCTATGCTTTTTCGATATGATTTGATCGAAAACAAGTTACACGATTCCACTCCAGAAAAACTTCATTCGTTCGAACAAGATGATCCTGAAATCATGATCAGCAGATGAACAAAGCACACGAATTCTGGAATGACTTCCCTCTCTAGCCTAGTATTTTTACCAAAAATTTACAACTTCTATCAAGTTTTTCGTCTGTTTATTTTATCTTTTTAAAAGTTGTGCAAAACATGTACCTATCGTTAAGCAATAGCTTTCCTTGTCCAATTTTTACAGTAATATCGACATTTGCGACACTCTGATGTATCCTTAAATGCCAATCTCTAATCTTCACACAGCCGATATCCTACTTCTGATGCAAGTATGCAATAACACTATACAAAGATTGGTTACACAGAAAGGGAGAAAACAATTTTCCTATAAATTTTGTCGACTTCTGCATTTCTGATTTCCCCCAACTAATTTTCTATCTGCAAATGATTCCCCTCAAAAACAGATGAACATGTTTATCTGTGATTTATATGGCACTTCATCTGCAAGTGTATACTCACACAATAATCACACACGATACCATCGCACACTACCAATTTTTCTAAATTGTGTGGGGAGACGACTCTGATGATGTTTTTATTCCATCAATTCTAGCGAAAATTTCAAAAGTCCATCTCTTTCTAGTTTTCTGATTTTTCCTGTCGGAATTATAGGATGTCGGCTGTGTGGAGATTGAGCCTTAAGTTGTCAAATGACAGATATGATCTTTGTTCAACAAATTTTTAGTGAGGGCCATTGGTGGTTCCTATATTTTAAACAAAATGCAACTAAATTTTAACATTCATTCGTTAAGATCCGTCGATTTGTTTAAAAATCAGATAGACTACGAGAAGAATGAACCAGTTTCTCGAATGTTGCGAGTTATAATTTTTAATTTACCAAAAAGACTTCAATTCAAAGACTCCAATTACATTGACACAGAAGCTTCTAGTTTTTAGTTTATTATATAGTAGAGAAACTACCAAGAAACTAGAAGTAATTGCGATTATATATTTCTTAGTTAGGTTTGGGTTTGATGCTACATTTTCATGAAGATTTTCCTTTGTTAGTTTGATTATTTTTTACCTTTTATTTAAGTGTAGAAAAGTTATAAACAAAATAAAAAAAAATTATATTTAATAGTTCAAGTTTTCTTATTCTTCCACGTCTTTTCTACGTCTTTTAGAGTTTCAACAATTTTCTTTATACTAAAAAAAAAAACATTGTATTAAAAATATTACCTTTTCGATGGTTGGTGGCTTGTAGTTTTTCTCTAGTTTTTTTCAAGTTTTTTAGTTATTATAAAATAGAATTAAATATATATTCATTTTCCTTTTACTCTTAATATGATGCTTGTTTTTTGACCCAACTTAATAGACGAGCATGAAATCTAGTCACGAACTTGATTATGAATTTTTGAAACCGTGCACTAGATCCATGTTCGCCGACAAAATCGAGTCCAGGAAGTTTAAAAAAAAAGATATATAGTTTTCTTTTAAGATACATTTAAAAAAAAAAAAAATACACAGTAATATTACAATTTTATCTTATTTCACGGATAATTATGTTAAAACTTAATCTAATTTTTTTCCAACTTTTAAACGTAGATAACTGATGAAAATATAATACACCTATACCTCGCTTTACGGCCTAGATACGTTCCAGAAAAGTTGGCCGTAAACCGAAAAGCCGTATAACGAATCAATGTTTTGTACCAGCGCTGAGAAACTGAATACTTTCAGTTTCAGAAGCTCCATAACAGTATGTACAGCATTTTATTTTGGCCGTATAACGAAGCATTGGAGGCTGTAAATCGAAAAAGTGCCATAATTAAAAACGATCGTAATAGCGAAATCCCGTATAAAGAGCGGCCGAGGTATGCGAGGTATGGGTGTATTAGATAAATCTTGATTATTTTAATAAAAAACTATAAAACAGTGTTAATGATATATAATTTACTTTCAAATCTAAATCGATCTTTATGGGCTTGGTTTATATATTATAAAAAAAAAACAAGCTTGTAGCTTGAAAATGCATAATTTATTAATCAAGAAAACATAATAATACGATAAGAATCGGTTTCATATATGAACACTTTGGAGTGGACATTTTTTTTGCAATAATAAGTTTGTTTTTTCACATTGTTCTGCTCCAGATCAAAGCAGCTAATGCAAATAACAATAAAGAAAAGCACAAGTTATCAAATATTCAAACCAAAACTGACATTTTATCATATCATGATTGCGTTTACTAGGGCATGATTTGAACAATCAATTACTTGAGGAAACAAAATTAGTCCAATATTTTAAGTATTCAACGCCAAAATAATTAATTATTTCATTTAAGAGAAACAAAGCAGAATAAATTTGGAAAGAGGATTTTAGACGCGATCTTCCCAATACCTTCTATGAAAATGGTACAGAAACAATAGGGTGTAGTCGATTATTGTCATTTTTATTTCGTCAGTTTGATTTTGAATTCAAAATAGGAGAATATCAATCAAGTATGGGACAAAGAAAACAGATAACTGTGCAATCTGTTGAAACAGAAATGAAAGAATTTCTTGCTCCAAATAAAACTTGGTGTAAGAATTGTTTTTGTATTCAATGTAAAATTTTGTTTTGCTCTATAATTTATCATCCAAGATCCAACTAGGTTCTTTTCTCATTAATCCATATCTCATCGTGTGTCACTGGAAAGACTCCAATAGTATAATGTTGCTTTTCCTACTACTTCAAAAAGTTGCAGGATAAAGGAAAATTATATACAGAAGAAATTAAAATCCATCTCTTTCAGGAGGATTATGTGATATTCAGATATGTGTGTGATCAGATATGATTAAAATGTAAGAATACAACTGATTTGGTTTAACAATTGAGTGGTTTAAAAGAAACAGTTGTAATTCTTTGAGAATATTAGAGAAACGGCAAATGAACAGACTAGTAAGAACAGTGTAGAATGGTCTAGTTGGTTAAGACTCTCACCTCTAGACACTGATGAGACACAGGTTCAAATCCAAGTCTCGGCTCTTCACGATTTTACTTTTCTCTTTGCCTTACAAAAGAATAAGCAATAAATTTCCTAATGATTTTTGTATATTCCTCAGAATGTGGACGAAAACTATAACAAGAACAAGATTGTGTAAACCCTAAACCCTATATGTATCTTCTTATCACAGGCTATAATGGTATAATGGAGGAGAGAAAAAAACAGCTAAAGAAATAATAATAATGCCATTAACAACTTGATTTGCAACCGGAAAAAATGAAACTTTTTGAAGAACAAGCAGATTGAGACTTTGTTGTACTTGACAAATTTGTTTGTTAATGAAAGTGACATATTGTCAAATATACTTTTTCGAAGACGGAGCGGACCGAAACGAAATGGAAAATTCTGTTTAGATTTTAAAGATATGTAAGATTAGAAAAACCAAACAGAACAAATTCCTAACTAAAAGAAAAATGTAACACAACGCAATTTCGCAAATCGACCATCCGGATTTTGGATGCTGAACAAGGAGAAATGAATCTAAAACGAACCGAAAACGAATCGAAAACGACGATTGAAGAAAATTTGAACATGTGAACTCGACTTAAAACAAAGCACAAAAAAACGTGATTTATATTAATTTTAATTTTTTTTTGGAAAAAGATTTCTTCAACAAAAATAACGCGACAAGCGAAAAACGCAGTCAATGTACTTTGTTTTAACAAAAAATAATTGCGATAATTTCCATTTTTTTTTTTTGAATGATTTCTTTTCTTTGTTGTTTTCTTGTTGTTCTAATTTCAGTGTTTTTTTTTTGTTTTTCATGCTTTTTTATATAAAAGAAAAAAGCACAATTTTCTTGATAAGAGCAATCAACCTTGAAAATTAGAATTCAGTGCAAACACAGTGGATTTTTTTTTGTTTAAATTATGGAGGAATGTTATAGCAACCCAAAAAAAAAAACAGTACAGGAAAAACTAGAATCACTAAGATCCAAAAACCAGATGCTGTGGAAACCATAAAAAAGATTAGAAATCCATGAATCATTGCGATTTCATACTGAAATTAGTTGATTTCGTTTGGATTTTTTTTATTCAAATCTAGGCGCTTAAATACTTGAGGTCAATGGATTTCATATATTTTTAGTATTTTTGAAATCCATGAATTAAATCAAAATTAACATAACATGTTGTTTTGTTGTAAGTAACACAATTGTTCAAGAACGTACACACCAAAATGCCCTGACTGATTGATAATGTTGGGAGTAATGCCTATATTGGCACTCCCGGCACTTAGACCACGAATTGGTTCCATTGTGCTGCAAAATGAGCCCTTAGATTAGCCTCCAGGAACCTACAATAAAGCTGGATATCTGACTGGCGTAGATCACATTGATAGCATTTGGTTCGATAAACCGGTCGCCGAAAGTTTTGAGTCTACAATTTTGAAAAGCTTGACAGTGATAGAGCAAGTGTTCTACTGTCTCTTCCTCTGCATCGCAGGAAGAGTCATATATCAGAATCATGGACGATAAGTGATAATTAAGTCGAGAGTGCGCGATTAGGACGAATCGATTGTCGATTTAATACATTATTACGCAAGAGGATTTCTCACTTAAATGTGATAAATTTAAGACAATCAAATCCGAAAAACCATAAACAAAAAAACGACAAAACTTTCTGGTCACCCTAGTTTTTCCTTTATAACTTTGCTCCCCCTAGATCGATTTTGCTCAAATGCAATACCAAACCAAGTTAAGGAATAAGCAACTCACATTCTAAATTTCATCAAAATCAGATAACGCATTTTTGAGTTATCTTGTATACGGACGGACGGACATGCATAAATCGATATAACTTTTGATTCCCGACACAACCATACCTTCTTAAAACCTTTCTACGAGGATTATTTTAGATGTGTTACAAATAGAGTGACAAAACTAATATACCCTCCGGTAGTACCTACCATAGGGCATAAAAATACTTTAATGAAGCTTATCCCTTTAAAAAAAATGTTACTGAAACTTTCTGTATATAAATTCTTTAGGTGTAAAATTTTGTCGCACACGTACACCTCTTGTTAATTTCTCATTCACAATGACAATGAGAGGACACCAAAAAAGAAAATTACACGAATTTTGCGTGTCCATTTTAAATACGCATCAGTGATCAAGAGCTTAGTGAAATACGTTTCCTATTAAATTCAATTATTATTGTATGAATCTGATCTCTCACGGTTTAAACTTTGAGAACCCAAAAAAAAATACAGGTATTATGTGTAGATATTAAGCTGCGTTTCTATCAAACGTGCAAAAAGTTTTTGTTCGCGTGAGTAAAGGAGAAAGAAATGTTCAATCACGAATAATAAAAAGAGAGAAACCAGATTTCATGTTTGTCTCATTTTAATACTCTGGTTTAAGAGTTATATCTATTTTACCCTGCGCGAGCAAAAACATTTTGCGCGTTTGGTGGAAACGCAGCTTCAAGAATTAAAGAATCTAAGATTACGCGTGACGTATTAAGAGCCCTGCTACCCAATCATGTTTTATGGTTCTCATAATCTCAGTGATGACTTATATAAGCAGAAAAAAACTAATTCGAAACATAGAAAACTTTATTTGAATTTTAAGGACAACAACCGGCAAATGGCACATAATATTTTACAAGTAAAATATTACCTAGAAATACTATATATCCATTTATTTGAAATGTTCAAAGGATAACAATAACCTTACCAAATAACGAAATCAGATACAAAATTAATCTATCGGAAAAACTACACTGGTAACTACTCTTAGAAAATTGTTCAAGTCGCTACAAGCAGATATTATATCAAATATTTTTAACTTGTTACTTGTAAGTACTTTCATAAGTGTGCAAATAAAAAGCGATTATAGAGAAAAAGCTTAGAAAGAAGGAGAATGCATTCATGATTCCTAGATTCTAGGATTGTTTTAGTTTTGGTGTTCTTGCATCTCAAAGGACTATTTTATATCTTTTCATAATTAAAAACGGTTTTAAAATATACAGGATGTATATCTACGTTATAAGACTTTCAAAAAATACCATGTTTTTCTGGAGTTCGAAAATCATATTGAAATTGCCATAATTAAAAAAAAGAGAAAACATATAGTAACTGAAAATCAGCCTATAGCCGATTTTTTGATGCCTTATGGTAGAAGTGGGAGAGAAAAACTGTCAAAACTAACATTATTTCAAGCTTTTTGTCTTCATAACTTTGTTTCCTCTTTTCAAAATTTCTTCTAATTTGAAGATAACCCAAACCCTGATAGCATAAGTCTAATCTGAAAATTTTATACAAACCGGTGTATTAGATTTTAAAGTACATGAAAAAAACTATATGAAGAGGGTAATTTTCTCCTAGGATTATTTCTTTCTTCACTATCCTTAGGCCGAATTGACTGAAATTTAACATGGTATCGTCTATTTGTTTAGTTAACATATGTAATTAATTTAAACAAAATTGGTTCACAAATTTTCCAATTAAATCCGAAAAACTCATAAACAAAAAACGACAAATCTTTCTAGTCACTCTGGTTTTTCCTTTATAACTTTGCTTCCCCTAGATCGATTTTGCTGAAATGCAATACCAAACTAAGTCAAGGGATAAGCAACTCACATTGTATCAAAATCGGATAACGCGTTTTTGAGTTAGTTATCTCGTATACGGACGGACGGACGGGCGAATGGACAAATATGCATAAATTGATATAACTTTTGATTCCCTACACAACCATACCCTCTTAAAACCTTTCTAGGACGATTATTTCGATGTGTTACAAAAGGAGTGACAAAATTAGTGACCTGGTAGTAGGGCATAAAAATTTAAATAAATAATTAAGTAATTCAATAATTGATATGTCAACAATGTGTTAAATATCGAAATGTTTTGTCTACTAATTAATTATTTATTTTTGCGCTAATTATGGAAAGATTTTGAAATAATTTTTTATATTTTTTTGATAATAATAATTTCTATTCGAATGAATCATTTTTTTTTTTTTTACAAAACGCTAAATCAATGAATTTTTAAAATATGGGAAATTTGAACCACAAATTCCTTGACATTTTTTTACTTTATGCAATAATTTTGTGTTATTTCTCATTAAAAATTGATTACATTTGAAAATTAATATAATTTTAATCACAACAAAAACGTCATAAGAAATTGGAATTTCTTGTTATTAAATAAATGATAGGAATTGTAGAAATTGATAAATGCAAATAGAAATGAAATGAAATACGAGGGAAGTGTTAAAAGTTCATATATCTATGTACTTAGAATGAGTAACGTACCAGGTAGGATGAAAAATTCAGAGCAAATATGGTAATCAGATTTTTAACATTTACATAAGATGCGTTTTTTTTTCAGCTTGCTCTGCTTCGGATCAAAACAAGATGTGAAAAAAAACGAGAAAGGACCAAGAGCGCAACAAAAAACTTAAATATTGATAGTATATATTCAAACTATATGGTAATTAAACGTCGAACGGGCGAAAAAAAATCACAATTTGCAAATAAATGGTGTAAAAAATAGTTGAAGGTACAAAAAAAACAATTTAAGATAATACAAATTTAACGATTGAAAGGCTTTTCAATATATCCATTTCATATGTTCAAATACTAACTGTCATAATCACCAGTAGGACAACATTCAAGTATCAAAAAAACACAAAAAAAGAAGCCATCTATTGACAAAAAAGAAATGGATCACAAAGTTTCTGGTCCAAGTAAAAGAGGGTGTATATTGTTCTGTATTCAATCGAAAATTTTACTCTGATCTGGAGCAATTTGTGAAAAAAAACACACCTACAACAGTGTCCTAATTCCTAGGTCTTTCTAATTCTGAGACTTCTCATATTTTTATAGTATACGTAAAAAAAACGAAAATTTCTGGTTAAAATTGGCAATTATTTAAATCAAAGATGTTGCTTAAAGTTAAGTGTCATTTATTCTTCAAACTATGACTATTTCTGACTTCTATTTTTGCGTTCCTAACCGACTAGCTCTAGGCAAAGAGATACATCGGATTAGTATTACTAATAGTATTGAAGAATATGTTAGAAATGAAATAAATTAAAGTTGACTGTAAAAACAGTTACTAATCATAAATAATCCATGAAATTAACTTGTAATATTACTTCTAATTAAAACACCTGTTCAAAAGGATTGCACAAACAAATTGATCATTCGTCATCATAGTTCATAGACCAGACAGACACCTGTTTCCCAATTTAACCCTTTGCGGTTTATAATTTTGTTTAAACATTATTCACTCAAGAGGAGGAAGTAAAAGTTTCCTTCTGTATTAGGAACACTAAATAGAATATCTAATATCTACTTAATGGAAATACACACAACACATCTAGACATGAATTTGTATCAAAGAAATCAACAAAATCGTTGACATGACTCAGAATATTTTCGAATAGATTAATAATGTCACGCCAAGCGTGACTACAAAAGGTTTAAAAAGAAGGATATTCAAAGAAGAGATTTTTAAAAATGATAACTCATTCTAGTTAATAGGTTGAACTTGTATAAGGGTTTAAAACCGACAAAAAATTTCCACCTGCCCATACATCATACCTATTCTAATAACTTTTAACACATCCCTTGTACTTTTAAGAAAACGCGATCGATAAATCAGTAGACGATCTTATAGCGCAATTTATTGTGTATACCGAACCGATACAATTGGGTCTAACAAAAATCCATTCGAAATAAAAATCAAACTGATCTTTATTTTTTGATACCAACCAAATGAATCCGAATACAAATTTTAGTACGCGCATAAACACGTTGTTAAATACGATCGTTTTTTCTTTTTGAAAATTCCTTCTTCTTTGAATAAGAAAAGGAAGTAAGAAAAATTGTGTTTTAGAAAAAGAAAGACAGAGAAAAATATACATTGATCTTTTCTTCTATTTTTTTTTTTTTTAAACAGGTAATTTTTGTTACCTTCTATACTCTCCTTTTGACGATCGTGTCGAAGTAAAGTCAAAAGAGTAACCATAAAAAAAACATCGTTTTTTTTCCTCAATTCTTGTAATTTTTTCTTCTTCTACCTTTTAGTTTTATTCTTCCCTTCCTGAACAGGTCCCTAACCGTTTTTCTTTTTCTTTTCTTTCTCTATCCTCTTCTTTTTTTCCATAACCTGTGATCCGAAAAGATGATCTTGTACTATAGATCGGTGAGTTAATTCTTGTACAGATCGTCGGCGAATAAATCTTGTACAATTTTCTTTTTTTTAAGAGGACATACCTAGATAGGCTGGCTGGCAGTTTTGCTTGCTTCGCTGTTTTTTTTTATATATATATATATATAAAACCAAGATCGATCCAGATTTAATTTATTATATATTTTATTGATTATTGATTATGGATTGTGGTATATTTTCTTTTACTTCTTTTACTTCTTTTATCGTTTTTAATGAGTGTGGATCTAGTCACAATTTTTTAAAATATCAATGTGAAAACTATTTCCTCACTCACTGAAAACAATAAAAATTCATTTGCGGTAAAAGATATAATAAAAAATCGATACTGTATCTTTTTTCCGTTGGGGAAAAACGGAAAAAACTGAAAAAATACGGTGCATCTCAACAACTACTTTTGATCAAAGCTTAAATTATTTTAATTATTTTAATACAAAAATCAATATTTAAAATTTAAGAAAAAAAAAAAATAATTATACTGGTCCAATGCACATGGGAATGGACCATAATCACACAAAGCCATCACAAAAAAACAACCACCACCATCATCATCATCATCATTCTTGTCTTCCTTTCCTTCATTTCTGGTTCTGTGGCATGTTGCCATTTAGCGAATTGCCGATTCTACTATAGTATACCTCTTTAAAACTCCTAGTTTTTTGTTCACATACAATAAAATCCAGCAACAAAAAATAGCCAGATAACCGAACAAAAAAAAAATTATATATACATATATGAATTCGAGTCGAGAGAGATCAAACAAAAAAGCGCGAAGGCGGTAAAATAAAAACTGCGCGCGCACAAGTTTTTGTTTCTTCCGATTTACAAAAAACATTTTGTTGACCCGCAACTATTCTAGCGTTTTTTTTTTCTGGACAATATTTGTAGAGGTAATTCCAATACAAAATAAAAATATATATATAAAGTAACACTGTATATCCAAAAAAAAAAAAAAAAACACTACATATAAAGAAAAACTGGATATTCGCAATTATATACACACAGATTTTATATTATATACAACAAATTTTTCCATCTCTTTCTTGTCTTTTATTGCTATTACTTTCTATTTCAAATGTACGATCGGCACGATCACTAAACGTTTTATTATTATGGCAAAAAAAAAGAGTTTATGTAATTACCATTTTGTAATCGAAAACTGATCACAACTAAAAAAAAAAAAAAAATCTTAACTGATCGTAAGTGATCATCACCAAAAAGTCATAAAGAAAAAACTCAAGTTCTAGTAAACCACAATATGAAAATTGTCAATTTTAAGAATCAACAAGTATCCGAATAGTAAAAAGTCTTTCGATCTATATACTGATCTTAATTATATTCAAAAACTATATTAAAATCATGATCAGTATAAGAAAACTACCCCGAATAAGACGACACAGAGAGAGAGAGAGATAGAGTACCACTCCACCCCAGCAATTCTATCAAACTGAAACAAATTCACGAAGAAACTCTCTACGAAACCAGAAAACATGAATTATTGAACTGAAAAGATCATGGAAGAGAGGGGTCCGTCCGTCCCTCCCAGAGGAAAATATCATTTGCTAGAATAAAGATTAGACAAGCAGAAAAAAAAAAAGAAACGAAAAGAAAAAGAAAAATGAAGTTAAGAAAAAGAAGTTAGGGAAAAAAAACGTATTGTAATATCTGGATTTTTAGTATAAAAGATTTGAGAAACAAACAAACGAACAAAAAATAAAATAAATGTGAAAGGGGCAAACGCACAGTAAAAAATAAAAGCACGATGCGACTTTTAAAATTTAAAGTTGCTATTATGTTTTGCAGCGGGATATAATATAATATAATATCAGGCCAAAATAATAACCACCGGGCGGGCCATTAAACTGTGCGAGATCAAAAACATAAACTAGTAAAACATATTTCTTCAATCAAAAGTAAAAAAAAAAATAAAAGTATCTACGTTAAATAATCACGATCAAAGGTTCTCTATTCCTATTAGTTGTTTTCTTTAACAGTGTTGCCAATTTTATTTCTATATAATAATAATTTTAACACTTCAGATATCCTTATATACAAGCAATACATACAATATCGTTTATAATGTAACGAATAAACGAAACGTCAAACGTCAAATGTTATTATCCATAAACCTGCATATCCATCAAACGAGCAAAATGTTTTGCACGCGTGGGATGCAAAATGTTTTTGCACGCGTGGGATGCAAAATGTTTTTGCACGCGTAAGGAAAAACGACAACAAATTAAGATACTAAAAAAGTATAAAATTATGTTATAGAAAGAAAATATTTGATATAAAAATATTTAAATTGACAAAACTGAAGAGAAGCGAGCTTGTGGCGCAGCTACTAATGAAAATATAAGTTTGACAGCAACACACCATCTCGCCATCTATTTTACAAGCATTAGAAACAAAATCACACAAATTCATAAAATTGAACGAACAATTTTACCTTTGAATAAATTTCAGTCAAAAAAAATTTGCAAAGCATTGCAAAAAACAGGGAAATCTTCATTTAACATAACGCTGACGCCATTTTGAATTTTATGCTTGTAAATTTAACGGAAATAAACGTTTTGGGGTCGTTGGAATCCTAATTCCAAAAAATATGCCCAAATTGTCTGCCTGTGTGCTGTGCTGGATTGGAATCGTATAATTCGATTGATAGTAAATCGTATCGAAAATACATTACAATTCCTCTGCTTTTTCGATACGTTTTGATCGAAATTAAGTTACCCGATTCCATCACCCCTGATAAACCGAGAGAAAGAGACCCAACAGGAACAAATAAACTGTATTTAAATAATTCTGCACTCAAATCACGAATGTTAATACTGTTCAATTTAGTTTGTCAAATTAATTTGCTAGTTTTTAGCATCTTATATCCATTTTCTAATCGAATAATTTTGATTAACAATCATACTCATTCTTTACCAGCTTATTTTATGGACAATTTCTAGCCCTATAAGTAGATACACTACTATTCAAATGGAAACTTTGTATACACCAATTTTATTGAAATTATTTCCATACGTTGACTACATAAACAGGCGATATTGTGCTAATTTTCAATAAAATTGGTCGAAGGCTAATGGAGAATGAAAAAGTTGTAGAAGAAAATAAGCCTGTTCATAGTTTTTTTTTGGATGTATTTTAAAAACTAATACACCGATTTGAATAAAATTTTCAGAATAGATTTATACTATTACGTACTAGGCTTCCTGCAAATTAAAACAAATTTGACAAATAAGAAACAAAGTTATTCCGAAAATGTCTTGAAATATTATTAGTTTTGGTTGTTTTTCTGTCCCATGTCTATCACAGGGCATCAAAAAATTGGCTATAAGCCGATTTTCAGTTACTATATATTTTTTAATAGTTATTTTTCTAGACTTTTCCGTATTTCTTTATGTCTTATGGTTTCCGAACTTCCGGAGTTGTACAAAACTTTGTTTGAAATCGATTAACCAAATATTTCTGGGTTCATAAAGTTTTATTATTTTTGCTGGTCTTTTTACACATCTTTTTCTTATCTTCACATCATCTGAAAATAATATCAAACTTGTAGTTTTTCCCAATCATGTTTATATTATAAATATTCCATCCAGCGAAAAAGCGTCAACTAAAAGTTTATCATCAATAATAATACTCAACGTTTGACCATTTTTAATTAACAATCCAATATTATTATTTATTTGTTTAAATAAAATTTGTTTTGATAAATTTGAAATTTAATACATCATCGGGGCAAATGGAATTATTTGGTTGAAACTTGAAACTTCAGTTTTGTTGATACAACCCGAGTTCACCCAAATAATCCATTAAACTTATTCAACTTATTAACTAGGGTACTTCATACAAAAATGGATCCCGCAGCAGAACGTTGTGTAGAAATTTCATATCAATCAGTAGTGTACACTTGGACATTTTTTTTGCCTCTACTCTATACATTTCTGGGTTTTTAGAGCACCAGAACGTTGTGTAGTAATTTCATATTATTAAAGTCTTCTATTCGCTAGTTTTTGCAAACCGAACAAACCAACTTTGTTTCTCGAATATAGATGTACCTCAGTAGATCACCATCAATAGCGCAACACCCCAGGATAGGGTCAACTAATTATATTTAGTTATTCCTTCTAGAATATTGGAATCACCTTTAACCATAAGATATATTTTGGTGCACTATTTTTCTAAGATCTACAAAATAAATAAGAATATACAATTTATATAAGGCCTAAGTTATAGCACGATCATTATAATAACTGATCGTTTTTTTCTGATTTTGCATGAAAGCCGATTATACGAATGTCAGTGAAATTTAATACTAACTCTCTACTTTGAGGTTGAACGAAAAATGTTCAATGACAGCAACAAATAGACAGTTCTTCATTGGAACGAATGGAAATTGAAACATTGTTATTAAACCAACTGATCGAGGAAAATATTTTTTATCATTGAAATTATAAAAACAATTATAAAAATTTGAAATCGATTTATTACACTATTTTCCATGTTTTGTATTTTTCAAAAAATGTAAAAATATTTCCTTCATTCTAATGATCATGCTATAACTTAGGCCAATTTAAGATGAAATAAAGCTTAATTTGAATAAAAAAAAACGGAAGTGTGCTTTTGACCACACTGTAGAAGTGAAACAGAAGCTCTTTTTTTAATACAGCACCGAAATGGTGAGAGATAGAACTATTGGGTCTTCGACAGGAATAATCCCCATAAAAACTTCCTCAACTTTGATGAATATTTTAATCGTGTATGACCTCTATATAAAAAGTTCAACAAATTTTGTATCAACTACAGCGCCAATACGGTGGCAGATAGAACTATTTGGTCTTCGACGGAAATAATCCTCATTATAACCTCCACAATATTGCTGAACATTGTAATCGTCTAGGACGTTCATATAATGAGAATTTTTGTAATGTCACAGAAAATCGTGACATAATTTTTGCTAGTCGTCGCCCCATAGAAGTGTTTCACCACTTCAATAATAATAATAAATAATTTGGCAACACTGATTTTGATCATGTTTTGAACCATTGTTATCGAGATATGTATTTAAATCAGATTTTTTTTTTGCTTTAATACTCTTTTATTCTTTTTCGTCTTCTTGTAAGTATGTAACAAAAGTAATTTATAATTGTGTGGTTTGTTGTTTAAGAGAGTAATCACGATAAAATTCTATATTTCTTGGCTACAAACTAAAGTGTGAACGCGCACGCAAAAAAAACTCACTCCATTTTACCTGTTTAAGGTGTTCACATAGGCGCATTCAAAATTTACACACAAACAACAACATCTAAGAATAAACATCATTCAAGCTTTTAAAAATTATTAAAATTGTAATTAACAGAAGAAAACCGAAATATAATTAGAGAGAGAGAGAGAGAGAGAGAGAGAGAGAGAGAAAAAAATTAAAAATCTGCTTAGTTAACATAAAAGTTCTAAAAAAAAAATGCTGAAATTTTTAATTGTTTGGCATTGAAATGGAAAAAGCTAAAACAATCATGATTTTAAAATTCTTAAAGTTATCCCATCAAACCCACAGAACCACGCGAACATATTGTTCACACAAAGAAATTAGAACGCGCAGAACCACATTGCTCTGCACCGAATCAAAGCAGCAGATAAAAAGAAACGACAAAGGAACAAGAACTATTAAACCTCGAGCGCAAGAAAATGACTTTTTAAGTTCAAGGAAGAATTACTATTCCAACATAAAAATCTGAAGCAGAATTGTCAATCGTATAATTCGATTAGAGACTAAATCGTATCGAAAAAGTATTGATATTCCTATGCTTTTTCGGATACGATTTGATTTAAATCGAGTTAAGGCCAATCTCGACACAGCCGAGTTCCTACTTCTTATGCAAGTATGCGATACACTATGCAAAGATTGGTTAAACAGAAATGGAGAAAACAATCATCCTACAAATTTTGACGGCTTCTGCATTTCTGATTTCCCCAACTGATTTTCGATCTGCAGATGATTCCCCTCAAAAACAGATGAACATGTTTATCTGATTTATATGTCACTGCATCTGCGGATGCACATACTCTCACAATAATCACACACGATACCATCGCACACTACAAATTTTTCTAAATTGTGTGGGGAGACTCTGATGATGTTTTTATTCGATCAATCCTAGCGAAAATTTCAAAAATATTTGGAGGTATACGAGAAAGTGAGGACTGGCGACGAAGATACAACAGTGAGTTGTACGAATTATACAACAATATTGATGTCGTCACCATTGTAAAATTAGCAAGGCTTCCGCGGGCAGGACACGTTATCAGGTCTAATAACAATAACCCTTGTAAATGAGTTATAAATATCGTCCCAGAAGGAAGAAGACGAGCCGGCAGACCAAAATTGCAATGGATTAATGGTGTTAATCGAGATGCTGTCAAAATCGGAGTAACAAACTGAAGGAAAACTGCGAGAAACAGAGATTCTTCGCGAAGCAGACTTGAGAAGGCCAAGACTGGTACAAGATTGTAGCGCCACTGATGATGATCAAGCTGTCCATATAGTTTTGAACTTTTTAGATATACTAGTCTATTGTTTAAAACAATTTTTATTTATCATGAAAAATTTATCTTTCATTTAAACAAAACCAACTTTTTGGTTCATGCAATATTATCATACAAAAAAAAAGAAAAAATGAATTAGAAACTAAAACAAAGACGTAATAAACTTGGGACTTGGGGACTTGGGACAAACACCTACAGCAGAAAATCCTTCTCGATATCTCTAAGAAAAATAATTTAACGCATTAAAAAAAAAGAAGTTTTAATATTGTTCCAACACAAAAAAAAACAACATGAAATCAAGAAAACAAAATATCTTTTCAGAAAAAGACCTAAGAAATACGAGATCTCCAAAAAACAAAAAAATGTTCGTGTTCAGGTGAAAAACCCCAAAAGGTAAAAAAGAGATCTTGTTTTTTGTTGTTGTTGTTATATTGTTAATGTCGGGAATTATTCAAAAATTTGTATATTCATCGCGATTTTTGTTCTTTTTTTTTTTTTTAATGGTTGTGAATATTAAGAAAAAAAAAACAACGAAGTTAACCAATGATGACGATGGACGCCATTAGAAACATTTTGTAATGAACATTTTCTATTCATTCAAATTGGTACTTAGAAGCAAAAAAAGAAACCAACAAAAAAAAAAACAAATTCAATGGATCCATGATCCCACCACAAATGGACTTATAAGAAGCCACAATTTCTTTGAATTCTTGTAATTTTTATATAATTAATGTACAGATCCAATTTTTCCCGCCAAAACTTAATCAAAAAAAAATCAATAAAATGCAAATATCCACAAAGAAAAAAAAATATATAGCTATTCCAAAACTTATTCCATTGAGCTTCACAAATCTTATGATCTGAATTTATGGAGAATAATGCATTCCCCCAAATTGACCCGACTGAACTTGAATCTATTGTAATTGGTTATTTATAAAAAAAAAAAGTTTTGAAGATAGTATTGTAAATAAGAAGCGACTCTCTGATCTTCTGGTGTACAGCACGAGTAGCCCGTAATTTGAGTTTAAGGAAAATATACAACGACAAATTTATATCTTTTAGTAAATCTATATTAAATTAGAGAAGATTCAACATTTAAATCTTCGAAATCTTAACATTCTTATTCTAAGCGCAGTCATAACGATCATAACATGACGTCACTGTCATTACTTTTTTTTCAAGACTTAAGGCCAATCTTCACACAGCCGACATTATATTTCTGATGCAAGTATGGGATAACACCATGCAAAGATTGGTTAAACAGAAATGGAGAAAACAATCATCCTACAAATTTTGTCGGCTTCTAGATTTCTGATTTCCCCAACTGATTTTCGATCTGCAAACGATTCCCCTCAAAAACAGATGAACATGTTTATTTGTGATTTATATGGCACTTCATCTGCGGATGCATACTCAGAATAATCACACACGATACCGTCGCACACTACCAATTTTTCTAAATTGTGTGGGGAGACTCTGATAATGTTTTTATTCGATGAATCCTATTTCTAGTTTTCTGATTTTTCCGCCCGTCAGAATAGGATGTCGGCTGTGTGGAGACTGGCCTTAATTCGTATTCTGACGCGCTCAAAACCTGAATCAATCTAGAAGCGAGGTACACTGATTTCGTCAGATTAATTTCGTCAGACTAATTTACCCAGACTATTAAGTATATAGAAAAATGTTCTCCTTCTACAATAGCTCTAATTTGATTAATCCTTCTTTCGATCATAACTAAATTAAACAAAATAAAACATATAGTAACTGAAAATCGGCCTATAGCAAGTTTGTTGATGTTTTCTGCTAGAAATGGAACTCGTAGTTAACAAAATCTATACCTCAATGAATTAATTCTAAGATAAAAACAACCAATTTCGTTCTCTCTTCTTCGAATTTGCCTCAATTTATAACATAACCTGAATCCTAAATAGTATAAATTCATTCTGCAAATTTTATTTTTCTAATCTGCAAGACTACACTTTATGGGATGTTGATTTCCATAGGTTGTCTTCATTACTTAGCGATTGTTTTCGATTGCAATCGACTGGTTTTTCCTTAATATTTGTGTCGTTTTAAGCTGCTTTTCGTTAACCGTATTTGAATTCTATAAATTGAATATAGAAATGGGACTCTCGTAGTTAGCGAAGTGTAAATCAATTTTTCTAGTAACCATGCCAATTTTTGTCTATGACAATTTCTTTTTGCACTATTCTTAGATCTCGATTTAACAGAAATTTAGTATCAGTATTATCTATTTATGTACTCAACCCAATTTAAACGAAATTGGTGCACAAATTTTCCAATTAAATGAGAAAAAACCTAGTACCTATCCATAAAGAATAAAAACATAAATATCCGCGATCATCAATTACAAATCCATCTCTGTAAAAATGCTTACAAATACTTTCAAAAATTTGAATAAAAATATATAAATTGAATTTACAAAAAGATTCATTGTTAGATCTTTAGAAGGAAAGCAACAACGAAGGAATAAAAATGCCCAAGAGCAAAATCTAAAGACAAGATATTTTTCTTAATGGAAAAAAAAAAAATCAACGATCGGTAAACAATCCATGTATATTTCATATTTTCCTATTCATTTTAGAAGTTGGACAAAAACAACCTATCATTTTTTAGTAGCCTAAAATTCTACATAATTCATGATATTTTGTGCGATCACTAAACGATCGGCTATCATTGTTTTTAGTACCGATTTCTAATTTCTAATAAATTTAATTATTCTTCTTCTACTTTCAATATGTATAAACTAAGTTAAAGACATTAATTGAAGATCACTTGTGATCACTAGCCTGAGATCCCTTCAAGATCAAAACGAAAAAAGAGTGTTTATCTTTATGGAGAATATAAGAAAAATTAATAACACTCTTACCTTTGATGTTTCACCAATATATGAGCCCATAAAATCATCAACATCCATTCCATTATTATCATTATCCAGATCGTTTCGTCCATTTTCTGTTTGTCCATAAATTTTCAAATATTTTGAATCATTTAATGTCGTTGCTGTTCTTTTATGTGAACTTGAAGATGTTGTTGTATCATTTTTATGTGCTAATTCTTTTCTTTCCATATCTAAAAGATACTGGACAGTCGGTTCAGAACCATGTAAATTGTTTAAACTAAATGCGATCCATTGTTCAACAAATTCAACTGGATCTTGAATGTTGTATGTTAAACATAAATCGACACCTAGAAAAAAAAAAAAAAAACATATTTGATGTACTTGTAAAGAACTATATTTGGAGCTCTAACTAAATATAGTCAAGTCATTAGATGTTCTTTAGGCTTAAGCGAAGTATGAGTAACTCATAGTAACTCAAATATGAGTTACTCATAATTCGGCTTGAGTCATCTTTGGAGTAAAGGCGTGTCCAGACTAAAGAAGAAGCATGTAAGAACAAAACACATTTCCTACTGGTGTGGACACCTTACTGAGAGCGCGAACAAGCATTCTTTTATTCGTTCTCGTTCACCGGTCATCCATAACGAATCGAAACATCTACCTGCTCTTGGTCGCTCGTTTGATTTGGACGTGTTTTCATAAGCACAAGTTCCGCAATGAAAAATATATGACACTAGGAGTCTCTGTAGCAGCTCTACCGGGAAGAGTTAAAAAAAAAGACCTTTCATAAAAAAATGTTTAGCCATAGCCGGATTCGATCCAGAATTATTTCTAGTCAATTGTTTCCAGTAAATTAACTATTTTTAAGTTTTCTAAAAAAAACACGTTGACGTTGTGTATTATAATATAAGATTTTTGTGAACCAAATTTCATGAAACGTTTCAAGACTGACTGGCCATGGAAATTTTCGTTTTTTTAGATACAGACCGGATGTTGGGATCAAAACAAAGCTAAATAGAGATTTTTGTGTTAATTCATCATACGAAGAATGTTCTGGCTGATTTACGTTGAGAAGTACACTCGTACAAGACTCTCTTTTAAGATACATTGAACATTTTTTTAAGTCATTCGAAATTTCTAAAGCATATCGAAATATGAATTGATCTCCAAATGACATGGGCATTATTGATGAGAAGCTTCAAAACAATATCCCTCTCCTTTATTCTTCAATTTTGAATTTAAAAAAAATCAATTGAAGTTTAGTTTAAAAATAAATATAGTAACTGAAAAATCAGCTTAAAACCGAGTTTTTTATGTCTTATGTTAGAAATGGGACTCGTAGTTAACAAATCTATAGTTTAATGAATTAACTTTGAGGAAAAAGAAACAAAACTATAAATAATTCATAGTTTTTTCTTCATAACTTTGTCTTGACTTCTTCAAATTTACTCCAATTCATAGGCCGGCTTCGCCCTAATAGCATATACATATACCTTCTCCAAATCTTATTTAAATCGGTATATTATTTTTTCTAAATTCGTCGAAAAAACTTTCTGAACAGCCTTATGTTTTCCTATAACTATTTATTTCTCCACTATCATTGGAGCAATTTGATTGAAATTTAACATATTATCGCCTATTTATGTAGTCAACCAATGTAAATAATTTGAACAAAATTGCGCTATAACTTTTCAAATTAAATCCCGAAAAACGATTTTAAAAAAAACGACAAAACTTTCTGGTCACCCTGGTTTTTGCTTTATAATTTCGTTCCCCATTTGCCCAATTTTTCTGAAATACAATACCAAATCAAGTTGAGGAAGCACCAACTCATACTATAAATTTCATCAAAATCGGATAACGCATTTTTGAGTTATCTTGTATACGGATGGAAAGACAGACATGCAGAATTGCATAATGAATTAATTAATACAAATCCTTTTAATTATTAGTGAATTTAATTGGTAATCGACAAAACGACTTTTTCCTCGTAGAGCGACACATCGTACATGTATGAAAGGATTACAAGCTTAAATTAACTTTTCTTGTAGTTGGATCAATTCGCATTTCTATTTATCAAAAGGGATATCACCCAATTCATTCAGTTTGGATAATTTTCTACACATTTATTCTATCCAGTGAATATAAAGTCATAAAATATAAGTCATATATAACATAATTCTTATAAAATTTGTGTTTTTCGAAGCCTTAAAAACTGTATTAGAAGTATTCCATGACCGTTGTCTAAGACCATGGTGTATCATTGTAGGTAGAGTAGGGGTACTGCGTACAACATCAGACATCTTATGGGCACATTGTGATCCCTACGAGAGTTACTCTATTGGGAAACCTATTCCTCTTCAAAGCATTTTCCTACAAAACTTCATTAGACTGCTCATGTCAGTCGCCTGAAACATCCCTAAATTCCCGAAGAAATGATTGCCCAAAAAGTTGTTTCAAGCTCGAGAGAGTATCATAGTATAATTGCCCAAATTTTATATGGAAAACTACTGAATTGTATAACAATATACTACGATCGAAAATGGAAAGGTAATTTTTATCTAAAATTCCGAAATTTAAGTCGAATTTACATTAATAACAAGAAAATAAAATATAAATTTTTAATTGTTTCGTAGTACAATAGTTCTTCTAAAGTTCGAAATAGAAATAAAACAATCTTTTGTAGTTTTAACAACATCTAAATTGTTTGAACTAGAATAATATTTCCACGAATTTGATGATCAAATGCATCCATTGAAAACAACTAGATATAGATTACATAATGTTCGAAGGAAAAAACCGTTACAAAATTCAATTTAAATTTGAATATCTAATATCCAATTCCAACTGTGTCTATTAGGGATGTAACAATTCCTTCTTTGATGAGAAAGAATTATAACAATATATTCATCTTGACTTGGATACAAATAATCTTTACTTTGAAAACAGGATAATTTCAAGAAAACAATCTATCAAAGAAATGTTTCCGAAGATATTTCTTAAATCCGGTTCTTATAAGAATTTTTAATTAGATGTTTATAAATGGACAGGGAAGAGTTGATAAAAGGTTATAAATGCTTCCAATTTCAACCTCCTACACACCATACGATTTGGTTGCACAACTGACCGACCGACCAAATTGGGTGTTGCATCCACACCATGCCCATCTATCGGGTTGACAAGGATACACATCATACGATTTGGTCGGTTGGTTGTTTAACCAAATCGTATGATGTGTAGGGAGTTTGTCTTGTATTTTTATGGAATTTGATTAGTATTTATGGTAGCTACAGCCACATATCGGCCAAGGCTCATTTTATAATAATACACCTGGTAAATAGATCGTGTGTCGTTAGATTGAAAAGCCTGTTTTGTCTACACTTTTATTATTCCGTTTGGAAAATTTAATAAAATAATTGATTTTTTGTAATTTTCTAAACCGTTTTTACGGTATTCTTCGGTGCCAAAAAATATTCCAAGAGATTTACTTTTTAAAAAAAGCGGTTTTAAATAGGAACAGGTCCCAGTCTCTTCCTTAATTTTTTAACAGCTATTTTAATTATTCTCAATTTTTGGATCCTAAAAATATTTAAATCAACATTTCAAAAGACACAAATCACTTCTACACTTTTACTGCCAATTAATTTCATTTTCCTTTTATAATTGAGAAAATATTTTCTTGATAATTTTCTTAATAAAAAACATTCTTAATAAAAAAAAAAAACTTACATTTATCAACAACATCGTCAGGATGGCTAATTCCGAACTCTTCAAATTGTTCTGAAATTTCTTCTTTTGTTATCATTTTAAATATCTCTCAAACACTAATTATTATTCACTTATTTAGAAATATTTTAATAATAATAATTTTATTAACTTAAAAAACCCCAAAAAAATAGAAAGAAACACAAACAACCACTTTTAAACAATATTTTGTCAAATTTAATATAAAAAGCGCGGGAGTTTCTATAGTATTGCCTGATATTATTTATTTTTCATATTTCGGATTTAATTCGAGTATCGAAATATATTAGAAAAACAAAATGGTGGGAAAAAATATCGCATCATTGAATTCAAAAAAATATTTAAAATAACTGACTTTTCTTGTTAAAAAAAATAGGAAATATTAAAAAAAAACAATTTAATTTTCTTCTTTTTTATTTTTAAAATATACCAAAAAATATAAAAAAGTAATTTTCATTTTATTATGAACACATAATTTTTTGCTTGAATTTTCACTTAAAATTATTTTCGGGAAAACGTTAATTTGAAAAATACTTTTGATTATCATCCCAAATCTCTTCTAGAATATCATCAATATCAGTTTTTGGGAAACGATCGACCCATGATTGTATAAAACCGTTATGAGTTGATTCATAAGTTTTCAAATCGACATTTGTCTCATTTAACACCGTATTTGCTTGAACTAAAATGATTCTTGGTTTTTTGTGTAATAGAATAATATCTCTCCATTTTGCCCATGGATATTTTGGATCTTCATCAGTTACAGATGAAAAATGTTCATACATTTTATTAGCATTTTCAAAATCTGCTGTTGATTTGTAAACTTGTAATTTTAATAAGAATTCTTTTATTGCTTTTCGTCCGATCGTTGAAATTTTACTACGATCAATTGTAAGGCGTAAATTTTTATCTTTTTCAATTTCTTCGATTTTTATAAAATCTTCACCAGCTTCAACTAGAACACGCATTATAACAAAACGTGCACGACTATGTGCTTGCATCCATTGTTTCGATTGTGAATTATACATTTCCATTGCAACACCTAAACCAGTCCATATTAAATTCATCCAATTTATATAAATTATATCAGAGATTTCTTTTTCTTCAACGTAACCGAATATTTCTAAAATATCTTTATTTAAACTTAAATATAAACCGACTGCTTCGGCACGACATTCTTCATATGATGAACTTAACGCTGAGAATTTTGAATCATACGTTTCACCTGGTAGATACCAAGTTTTTATTGCATCACCTGTTAATGGATTTTTAACAGTATCACGATCAAAATTTAATATTCCATTTTCATCAATACGAAATAGTTTTCCACTACCATGACCAAGTAATTCATGAAGTCCAACTTGAACCTATAAAAAAAAAAACATAATTGAAATGGAAGATAAGTTTCTGTTCTGTTCTTTCCAGCATGTTTGGGGAAGACATAAGAAAAGTTTTAAGTAGAGAGCTCTGTTCCGCAAAAACCGCGTCGCATTTCTATGCCTCCACGAGGAGAAAATCCATAGAATTGATATGAATATGAATGAAAAACATGTTGACTTTTATATATTTGTACTTATGGTGTGTCCGACAGAAGGCCTGAGGATTCTAGGGCAGTTCGACTGGGCACAATTCGACTAGGGAACAATTCACCTCGGCCCAATTCGACTATGGAACAATTTAACTCGTCCCAATTCGACTATGGAACAATTTAACTCGTCCCAATTCGACTAGGGTCACAATTCAACTCGGCCCAATTCGACTAGGAAACAATTAAATTCAATGTACATTGAATTACAATAAATTATTCATTAGTAATTATTGATCTTATTTGATACCCGACATAAATATCCGGAAAGATCTTTGTATTTCTTTTTTTGTGAGACACATATTTCTCTTTGATTCCACACCTGATAACTTTGAAATTCTACTTCACCTTGTTTTTTTTTTGTTTCCGAGTGGAATTATCTGAGTCAGATTGTGCCCAATTCAGTTAAATTGTGCCTAGTCGAATTACTGCCACAGTCGAATCATCGCCTGATCACCACTGAGAAGTGTCTAGGTGTGCCGTTAAAGGTAAAAAAAAGTTAAGAACAATTTTTGTTACGAATTACAAAAGAAAGTTCTCCACAGTTTCATTTCTATTCAAATAAATCTGGACTACAAAATAGGTAAAGACAATATATAGAACTAAGTACGAGAAGGATCCAGCTTTTTCTTACGAAATTTTTAACTACTTTAAACTATAGGTTTAGCATTTCTTTTCTATCTTTATCAAGCCTTAAAATGAACTACAAACTAAGTTCAAAGAGAGATCTTAGAATCTTTTCATTCATTCAATTCCAATAATAAATTCTTTAAAATTACCTCAAAAGATTTAACTTTATATTCCTTTAGAAGTTCTTGATCTTCTTCTGATAAAAATGGTATTGCTTCTTTACGATTAATATTCGCTAAAACATTTCCTAATGAAACATTTTTAAAACCTTCATTTTGACGAATTTCATCATCTAGAAAGACAAAAATTAGAAAATTATGATTTTATAAAAACCAAAGAAAAAACAACTTACAATTCGGAATATTAATACCCGCTGGTACACCACTTCCAGCAAATGTAAGTACATCTAATGATGTAAAATCTGGTTTTAAATATGAATCTTTTTCATAATCTGATCCCCATGGCAACAATGTTAATAGTTTTTCAGCTTTTTGTACAAGCGATGTGAATTTCGCTGATGATTCTTTATTAACCATCGCTACGAAACCTTCAAATTCAGCACGCATACCAGCCGGATCACGATATGTTTCAATAAAACCAATATATGTTTCAATAACTGGTCCTTTATCTTTAATCCACCAACGTGAACCTTCTTTATGATCATTTAAGCTACCCTCTTGAAAACTTTCAATATAATGTTTAATCATATTTTTTTGATTATCATTTGCTGAATATTTTTGAGCTTCACGTAAATTCGTATTAACACGTTCTAGGATTTTTGAATAATCACCACGTGTAACACGAAAATTATAACCTTTATATGTTTCGACAGGTAATGTTATATCAGTTTTTGATGTCGTTTCGACGGAACCAAATTTAATATCATAAATTTCTTTATCATTCTCTTGAATTTTAAATGTTCGACAAATATATGCTTCAATACGTTTATGGGTGAGCCAATCATTAACACGTTCTGAATCTTCTTTTGTACAATTTGCTGACCAATATGTTGTAATACCATTCGGTGGAAAACCAAATACTTCATTTTTATTTGTTAATTTATAAATTGGAATAATTGTTTTTTGAAGAAGTTCTTTAATTTTATCATCATTTTTATAGGCTTTTGATGATTTTATAATATTTTCAAATTTTTTTTGATTTAAATTCGGTATTATTTTACTATCTCCCATTCCTTTATAATTGCCAGCATTTGCAAATACTCCACATGCATAAACAAGAAATGCTGTAAATTCATCTTCAGTTATTTGCTCTTTTAAAACTTTCTCTTTAAGATTCTCTAAAGATTCACCAAGAAAAACGCGATGAAGTAATGAAAATATTAATGGTGATTCCGGACTTGATTGTATCAAAGCAATTAGACCACCTTCCCAGGATGCCTAAAACAAGAGAAGGAATTCATTAATTTCAAATAAGATGTTCGTAAAAGAAATGAAATCAAAATTTCTTGCTTGAAATCTAAGTCAGTCGCTTGTTCTTCCTTTTATTTTGTGGGGATATAAAGTTTTTTTCAGATGCAAACAAGGCTTAGGCCCGCCCGCCACACACTTGAACTAAACTATGCGGGCGAGCCTCGCTGTAGTTACATAGCTTAGTTGTTCTCGCTAACCTCGTTGCACACTTGAACTAAGCTAGGCGGTGATATTTTTGATAAATTCATTCCATCAGTTCTATTTGAGCCGTCAGAGAGATATAATGTGCGAGTACAGTATCGATCTATTATTGCTGGTCCTAGATTCCGAATCATGTTTGTTTGAAGAGGAATTTGAATAAAACATTTTATTGAGTTTTGTTAAAGGGAAAGGAAAAAGAAGCGTTTGGTGTTCATCATTTGCGATGAAACGTGGCGAATTTCATACTCTTTTGCTCGATTTAACCGATCCAGAGTTCTTTAAATACTTGCGGTTAAGAAGGGAGAAATTTGAGAAAGTTCATGACTTAATAAAAAAAAGATATAGAAAGTCGAAACACTGTATAATACCAAAAGTACGCATAAATTATTGTTAGAGATGCCAGCGAAGCTCGTTCGCGTAGTTGCGGTCTGAGCTACGTGAAAGAGCTTAGTTCGTGTCGCTCATGAACAGGCGACGTAGCTTCAAAGCTTCGCTGAAGTGTGCAACAACCAATGCAAATGCTGAATTTTTTCCCCGAGAAACTTACCTTACGTAGTTTAGCTCGCTTAGCTCAAATATACGGCGGGCGTTACTCTCAGAACTTAGTTATGCTTATTCGTATTTGATATAATGACCGTTTTCGTGTAGCCTTTTTGATACATTATTTATGAAAAGAACAATGCTATTTCTCTTCAAAAATTACAAAGAATCATAAATCTGAGATTCTCCAAATCGACTCGTTGCCACAACCTTTTAATTAGACATAACTTTCTCAGCAGAGATGGTGCGCGTTTATGAAATTTGTTGACATCCTCTTTAAAATGAGAACTTTCAAGTTTGTCCAAGAAGCTTCAGATTTTTATTGTCACAGCAGCATGAATTGACTGTAAATATTAATTTAATGAACTACAATATGAAATTAGTACATTTTTGTAGTACAACTTTTTACTCTTCTGTAATTTTGCTATCATAGAAGACTTTGCCTTAAAATCTTAAGATATAAAATGCTAGGAGTCCTACTTCTCCTCCTCCGTGTTTTATGTAATTCTTTAAAAACTACTGTCATTTGAATAAGGAGTACGACTTCCAATACTATCAAAAATCTCAAAGTTTGTAGAAGGAAGATGGGGTTTTTTGTAACCGATTCTTTTACCTCTCTTCGAGGTTTTTACTACTATTTTTTTTAAATAACAAATTCCTTACCTTACTAAAATAATGTGCATATAATTTCTCTTTTTCTGTTAAATTTGTAAATGCTTCTTTACAATCTAAATCAGCGATTGGTTGAGAATTTGGTAAAACAAATTGACTTTTATCATCGGACGACATTTTCAGTAGTAATTTTTCTTTTAAATTTGGTTGTGAAAAACTGAAAGAAACAAAAAAAAAGAAAATCAACAAAATAAATTTACAAAAAAAAAAAAAAATGAAATTAAATATTTTTAAACAGGTTGCCCAGGACCAAAAAAAACATACCTGAAACGTTTAAGAATTCTGTTCGATTTTATTATTGTCTTGGAAAATTCTTGATAATGAAAAATTTGTGAATAAAAACTTGAATTTTTCAATTTCAAATAACGTAATCCTAAAGAAACAGAATTCATATTATTCTGTAAACAGAAAAGAAAAACATATAGTAACTGAAAATAGGCCTATAGCCGGTGATTTTTGAAGCCCTATGATAGAAATGGGACAGAAAAATTGTCAATACTAACATTATTTCAAAGTTTTTTCTTCATAACTTTGTTTCTTCTAATTTGCAGGTAACCTTTCCCCTAATAGCAGAAGTCTAATCTGCAAATTTTATTCAAATCGGTGTATTAGTTTTTAAAGTACATCAAAAAAGCTACATGAAGAGGATTACTTTCTCCTAGGATTATTTCTTTCTCTCTTGGACCGATTTGACTGAAATTTAACATGGTATCGTTTATTTGTGTAGTTAATCTATATAATTAATTTAAACAAAATTGATTCATAAATTTTCCAATTAAATCTGAAAAACCATAAACAAAAAAACGACAAAACTTTCTGGTCACTCTGGTTTTTCCCTTATAACTTTGTTCCCCCTGGATCGATCTTGTTGAAATGCAATACCAAACCAAGTTAAGGAATAAGCAACTCACATTGTAAATTTCATCAAAATCGGATAAAGCGTTTTTGAGTTATCTTGTATACGGTCGGATGAACGGACATGCATAAATCGATATAACTTTTGATTCCCTACACAACCATACTCCTTTAAACCTTTCTACGACGATTATTTCGATGTGTTACAAATGGAGTGACAAAACTAATATACCCTCTGGTAGTACCTCTACCATAGGACATAAAAACGAGAGAATTTTCTGTGCTTTTTAAAACAGGTTTTCCTTGCTCTTTACCGGCAAAAAGTATATCAAATTACAAATAACAAATTTTTTTTATTATCTTTTGGATAAAAACTAATCTAGAATTATTATTATGTAACAAAATTCGATTCAGAACTTATTTTTATAAGAAAAAAACATGAATTCGTTTTAAAATGTAGTAAAAAAAAAGGCCCAACTCTTTGTCTTAAGACTTTATTTTCGTGTGAGAAGTCTGATTTTTCATAATCAAGTCTTTAAGAAGAGTATTTTAGACGTTTTATGTCACGTATTTACTTGTATTTTAAGGTTTTTTTCAAACTTCATCTTAAGCCTGGGAAAGATTTCTTAAATTCTTTGCTTTCAACAATAAGAGAAAAGTATAGTATTTCTTCAACAATTGGAAAATAGTTCTGGGTATTCTTAAGCTTGTGTTAGGATTATTCCAGTCTAGTTTTCAATTTCAAGTTATCACACAAATGATTTGCCGGACAATGGAATCAATCCCAAAAATCCCAGACAGAGCCTCTGATATTTCAGAGATTCGATTTACAAACGTTTACTAATTTTAAAGAATACTACAAGATAAAGATTTGCGAATAGTCTTCGAAAATCCTAAAAAAAAACCAACTTATTAAAACTAGAAATTTAAACAAAAAGAATATCACAAAGAAATATTTCTTCCACAAAAATTCAAAAATCTTCCATTTTTTTTTTCGTCTATACTTTTTTTTCGCTCTCCAATCATTCACAAAATAACACAATTAATTTAATTCATAAAATATATTTTCAAATATTTTTTTTACCTTTTAAAAATTAAATCCAAATAAAATTTTTTAAATAAAATAATTGAAATTAAAAAAAAATATATCAATATATTTTCCTTCGTCTTATTTCCAACCCGGCAAAGCGAAGAGACGAATTAAGTTTTTGTGATTTGTCATGTTCAAAAATAGTGTTGTCATATTAAAAAAAAATATAACTTATTTCAATTTTTTCGTTGGCGGGAAAAATTTGAAAATAATTATTATTTTGTTCAACAATTTCTTTTTTATTAATTAATTAATTAATTCTGTACAAAATTCATTTCAAATTGAACTTTTAAAAACAAAACAGCAAAATCAATTCTATTTGTCTTAAATACCACTATTTTTTTTTTGTTCTTATAAAGAAAATAAGTTATAAAATAAAGAAGCAAAATTTACAATAATAAATCTAAAAAAAAAAAAGTATTTTCTTTTATGAATACTTTAAATATATTAAAGCTTTCGTGACGAATCCGTTTTCTCGACGTTCGTCTTGGTTTGAGTTTCTATAAAAAATTTCATTTTCAATCATATTCAATGATTTAAATAATAATCCAAGCTCTGGATCGTAATTACCAGAGAATTTTTTAATAGAATTTTTAAGTTTATCAGTTTTTTCTTTATCATCATTATCATCGTCATCATCTTCATTTTTATCTTTTGACCATTTCGGAAGTATCCAACGACGTGATTCTTGAAATTTTTTTATTAAATATATATTTAAAATAAAGAAATAATTTCTATTTACCTAATTCAGCTATTATTCTAGACATTTCTCGTAATTTTGCATCATGCTTTTCAATTCGTAACGCCATTTCTGTTAATGCATTCTGAAGGGAACGTTTCTCTTCAAGAACAGCTTCGTCCTTTTTTTGTTCTTTTTTACTTTGCCTAAAATTATGTGATTATTATTTTGATTTTGTCAGTTTTTCTTGTTCTTTTATGGTTTTTCAAACAAATTAGAAGAATTTTTAATACAATTAATTATTATTTTCACGATTTTTTACTCACATTTATTCTGTATTCTTGTATTTAAAACAAAAGCAAAAAAAATTTAACTAGAAAAAATTATTTTTAATCTCAAAAAATTCATAACAAAAATCGGGGTTTTTTTCTTTTCATATTTTTCGCGGATTTTCATACAATATTTACCTCATATATTCAACTATTAAAACTCCTGCACCAATTGCAAATATAATAAATTCACCTAAAAGATTTGCTCCCAATTCGATTGCCATACCTTCAGTTAATTTCGGAATATTTGCTGGCTTCCCTAAATTTAATGCCCACATTTTTGTTTTAACTTCAACCCAATTATAAACTGTAATAATATTATTATTAAATATGATTATTAATGAAATTATGCAATATTTATTAGAATTTTCATGTTTCGAAAATAACCAAAAAAAAAAAACTTACTTTGGGCTGGCGGCATACAAACAGCCTTTCTAAAAAATGGATTTTGTTTTGCTTTATCCTTAATAATATTCGCGATAGGTTTACTAATTTGTTTTAGGGCTAATACACCCAATTTAGCAATTGGAAATGCACCAACAACCATTTTCGGTCACTGAAAAGAAAATCTTTTTGAAAAGAAAAACTAGTAAAATTTTCTTTTTGACAGCTGGTACAAAACATACGAGTTTTTGACAGTTCTATTTTTGAAGTATGTCATTTTATTCAGTCATTCATAAAAAAAAACTTGTTTGGTTTGAATATTAGAAAAATTTTGGTTTTAAGATAAACTTTAATTTTATTATTTCTTATGAAGTTTTATTTTTCATATTAAAATAAAAAGAAAATACATTTTATTTGTATTTAAATAAATTAAATATAAAATTTTTCTTTTATAAAATTACTTAGTAATATATTCTTTATTATTTCCCCTCAAAAAGAAGTTTCTAGTAATTTCCATTTAGATAGTAATTTTACATTTTCATTTTCTTTTCCGGTGGCGGTTTCATTTCACTTGGTAATTCAGTTTTAATATCTTGCGGATTATTACTAGTTGGACTTGCTTCAGATGTATTAGCATTACTTGTTGTTGGATTAGTTTCATTTGCCTCTTGTTTAATTGTCATCTGTTGTTGATCTTGTGCAGTTTCTGTTTTAACTGTTTGAGCAGCTTGTGTTGCAACTGGATTTTGTACAACAGTTTGTTGTTGCATTTGTGGTGGCATCGGTGGCGGGTATTTACGTAATAATGCACCAAGTAACATATCAACACGTTGACGTTGAAATAGTGAACCGGGCTCTTCTTTTGTTTGTGTTGTATCCTTTTTACTAGCTGCTTTTGATTTATCTGATACTAATAAGAACAAAACAAGTTTAATAAATTTAATATCAAAGAAATTCTTAAAATTTAAAATCTTTTTACAGGCTTTATTTGATGAGAAATCCCATGTATAACCTTTATTTGGATGATAACGTGAATATGAACTGGCTTCTTCAAATGCCGATTGTAAATGTGTTACAGCTGATAACTAAAACAAAAACTTCCATCATTTAAAATCAATATTTCAAGGAATTTTCAAATTTACCATTCTAGAATTGAAAACATTCGCCACATCTGGTGCCTGATAAACAACACCAGCTATTATATAATAATCAGCTAGAGGTGTCGCTTCCGTTGGACTATGACGATGCTGTTTCCGGACTACATATAAAATTGGTTCAGCTACATGTAAAAGAATGTATTCAACACCAATCATATTACTAAAAGAAAATAAATGAAATGTTTGTGCAAATATATGAAATATTTAGTTACTTTAATTGTTCCAGACTCATCCTTTGCATCCGGACATTTTCATTATTACATGTTCGATCATAAAAAGGATTTGATTTTTGTGAGAAATAATCCATTACGTTTGTTAGATTTAAGAGTGGAATCCAATTTGTATCGTGCCATGATAACCAAAGTTTATTTTCTTGAGAAATTGGTACACCTAAACGACTGCCGGGTAACATTGTTAATTGATTAAATGTTTTCGAGTTTTATTTTAATTTAATTAATTTTAATAATTAAATATTTTTAAAAAGTCACAATCAAAACAACAAACACCCGACAAGAACTTTGACAATCAACGAAGTAACTTACATAAAATTTGAATGGATTGAGCATGTCATTTTGCGGTTTTACCCCTACTTTTTTTGATTGTTTTGTTTATACCGTTTTTGACAGTTCTGAGTAAACCATAACAATTTTTTAAGAAGACTTGTTTTTATTTAAAATACTTGTTGAATATTTTTTTCTAGTAACTGTAATTTTTTTTTTATTTTATTTATACTTCGTATTAAAAGTAACACCTTCATGCCGAGTTTTATTAAAATTGAGTAAGTAGTTTTTGAATTATCGTGTACCTACAAAAAAAACCCTATCCACAAAATGTTCCTTCCGGTTTAGTATTTTCCGTTAAAGAAAACTTAATCAATTATTCCCGTAACATAATCGTCGGCCTTTTGTACTAATTGTTATCTAATTAGATTAGCTTTTAGGACACCGTAATATTTTTTTTTATAAGCCAAAATGAACTAATTACTTTCGGGTAGTGAATTCCCTTCGAAAATTTTAGTGAAGTTCCTTTTTTTTAGTTCTTTGAGTCATTCTTAATTTATAGGACACGAAAAATCTGAAGAAAAAGAATAGTCTTGTTTTGCTAGAAAGGACCAATTTTGTTTTAACGTTTTCCTCAAAAATCATACTCAATTCTGTACTGATTTTCATTAAAATTGAATAAGTCCGACTCGAGGATTGTGGCTGAATAGGTAACGCGTTTCCACTTCTGTGATCACCGTCACGAATTTCAATCAGGTTGAATATAAGAAAAAGTGTTTTCACTAGGAACCAAAACGTATCGAAAAATCATAAGGATTGCAATGCTTTCATGGATACGATTTAGTAGTCTACTCAATCGAAATATTCCACTCCTGTCCTTAGTTTGAATTTGTTATTTTAGTCCGTTCATTCATGTTTTCAAAAACCACTTTAAGCAATCGATCTCACTAGTTAGTGAGTAACTACCAAAAAGATGAAGAGAGCGCCGAAAAATCGGCCGCAATACCTAAATGCATGGTCTTCTCCACCACCATCTACCTCAATCAATATTATCAAGTCCTTATCGAGGACAGACAAGGTGTGGGAACGCCCTTCATAGGTCCAGAATCCTTCTGTGGAATTGAACCAAACATAATCCAAGAAATTTTAACGAGAGAAGAGGCGGCAAATAGAACCAAACACTACGAAATACAACCAGGACTAAGGTAAGCCAAAGATCTCCTCGGGGAATACAACCTCAAGAGATTCAAAGCCTTTATAAATACCAGCAAGGAGAATATAAGAGTACTGACAGGAATATTAACAGGACAATGCAGACTCAAAGCACATCTTAAAATGATAGGACTTGAGTAAGATAACACCTGCAGATTTGCAATGGAGACGAAGTGACCCCAATGCATATTCTCTCCAATTGTGAGGCACTACTACGTAGGAGTAAAAAATATCTAGGGGCATACTGCTTCACCCCAAGAATCTTAAAACAAATATCTTATTTCCATTGAAAATTGGAATTCAAATTTCTAGACGATTCCAATACTTTAGTTTAATGTTTAATGCTGGAAACAGAATGACGGATCTACGACGTATTCACGGTTTTCATTTTTCAGATTGTATTAAGAATAGTCCGTCATGGATCCGTCATGAATTCGTTGTGGATTCGTTATTCTGTTTGGACCTTAAAAAAGTCAATATAATTTAAAAGTTAAAAAGTATTATAAATATCAATAATATATCTCAAAATCCTTTTTAGATAGTATATTAAAAATGATTTAATAATCAAATTCAAAGAAATAATATTATATAATCGAAAGATTAGATTTCAGAAGAGAGATAAAACGTGCCTCGTACATGATATTCGTTTTTATTTGATCAGAAGTTTTTGTTAATATAATTTTATCAGTTTCTAGATACTTAATACTATATTATTTATTGTATTGTAGAGAATTTATCATTTTCGAAAGCCCACCAAGATCAATAAATATTAGAATTATAATTTTTTTCTCAATGAAAATAACATTTTTGAAAATTCTGATATTTCATTTTAATACAATAAATGCCAATTAAAATCGCGTCTGTTGAATTATTACATCTTAATATTGTTTTATCCAGATTTTAAAAATATTGAATTGATAACCAGACTACTAATCCAACATTGGCATTGTCGCCATTAAGTTCCCAGCTTCACAGAATTATATAAACTAAAGTAGCTAATTACATGCTGGCGAACGTTCTTTCTAAGTTAGGTAGTTGGGCAGATTCCCATCAAAGAAAATTGTCTGTCCATCATTTTTTTAAAACTGTTTTGCAAACAATTAAAAAATAAAGTTCCAGAAGAAAACGTAATGGATTGATAAGCATTTAATGAAAATGCTATAATATAAAAAAATCAAATGATTTTAACTTTGGACAAGATTGTGGGACGAGAAGAAGTTGGTAGAAAATGTTAGAAAACGATTAAAAAACGATTAAAAGACGAAAATTTAAAAAACAGTTATTAAGAAAATCACTGCAAAACAGTGTAAAACTTTCTTACAACCAAAAAACTCAAGAAAATCAAGAATTGCATACTTTCAGGGGCATATTTAAATCGGTTTTAATGGTGGCAGACAGACACTAAGATATTATTTACATAATTGTTTAATTATTCGTCGTTGAAGTATATTGTTTTGTTTTACTTTTAAACGCAATTATTGGTGGTCTTTCTCCTTAGTATAAAAACTTTTAAAAAAAACATTTCTTATTGCAACCTTTTTGATTGGCATCCTCATTAGGATTGCAGTTAATTTATTTATATAAAAATGAAAAGCCTGTTAGTCTGAAGGCAATTAAAATCCATTTCTTTTGGCAAGTTTTTTTTAGAAAAATAAACATCTTATAAGATACATGCTACTTTTCCAAGACTCGAAGTATTTTAATTCTCGTTCTCAGGCGACATTAACAAACAATTGTTTGTTTTAAATATTTCTTAAACAACAGTTAAATAAATACACAAGGCATATTTGAGAAACGAATCAATATTTGTGATAGCAAAATAATGATAACGCGAAAAAAAACCTACGAAAGAAAAATGTTCATGATTATAAAATAACTCCACTACATCCCTCTTTATGGCACCTGGTTAATTTCAATTAGATTTCTTTTCAATTATAATTTAATTATAACTTTTTGTCGATTCGTTTCAATTTACTAATTAAAAAACTTGTATTTAAGCATTTATTATAACAGAAAAATGTCACATAAACAAAATATTGAGACATATTACAAAAATAAAATTAAAATCGGTCAAAAATCCAATTTTTGGAATACATATGTGGACTAGAAGTGTAATTAGAAGTATTTATAAAAGGGAATTTCATTAAAACTGGGCTTAAACCTAAATACTCTTCCAGTCTCAGTGATCTTAAGTAATGGAACTATGGCTGGCCAAGAAATATTTCTATTATTTTTAAATTTCCTATAAACGAATACTATTGATGTTGTCTAATTTAATAGCGTTGTTGAATTGAGACACTATAAATGTTTTCCAATAGAGACGGGGAACCACGCAATATTTTTTTTTGTTCTTTTGTCCTTTATGCACGTGAATAGTTGCCATTTCATCATGGAGCAGTACACACTTGAACAACATTTACAAATTATTAAAATTTATTACCGAAATTCTGAGTCGATCGCTGCAACTTTAAGAGCATTACGACCAATTTATGGACAACATCACCGACCTGCCTGTTCGACAAAATATGCGTTATTGGGCAGTCCGCAACCCACACATTCTTCAAGAGACTCTATTGTATCGACAAAAAATAACTGTGGTGTCGATTATATGCTGGAGGTGTCATTGGGACATATTTTTTCGTTGATGCTTAAAACCGCCACGTTACAGTTAATGGAAATCGCTATGGAACCATGCTGCTAACTGATTATTTTTGGAACAAATGGTATACAAAATAACTCAAAAACGTGTTATCTGATTTTGATGAAATGTACAATGTGAGTTAGTTTTTCCTTAACTTTGTTTGGTTATGCATTTCAGCAAAATCGATCCAGGGAGAGCAAAGTTATAAAGGAAAAACCAGGGTGATCAGAAAGTTTTGTCGTTTGTTTTTGTTTATGGTTTTTCGGATTTAATTTGAAAATTTGTTAAGAAATTTTATTTAAATTAATTATATAGGTTAACTACACAAATGGACGATACCATGTTAAATTTTAGTCAAATTCGTCCGTGGAGAAAGAAATAACCGTAACCTGTTCATATAGTTTTTCCGATGTATTTTAAGAACTAATATATCGATTTCAATAAAATTTGCAAAAGATATTAATGCTATTAGACCCCAGCTGACTTGCCAACTAGAACGTAGTAGTTTTGGTGCTTCTTTCTCAAAGTTAATTCATTAAACTATAGATTTTTTTTAACTCATTTCTACCGTAGGGTATCAAAAAATCGGTTGTAGGCCGATTTTATGTTACTATATGTTTTTATTATGGGGAATTCCCTAAGTATATGGCTCTAAATCAATTTAGTTTTGTTTTTTTTTTGTTTTACGAATCAATAATTTACTTAATATTAAATTTTCAGCACTAATCCAGTTTTATCCAGGCTAAAAAAAAAAGAGAAGAGAAAACATAAGCAAATTTATTTATTTATCTTCATTTTTTCATTTATTGGATTTTAATAATGGTGATTAATGAAAATGTGGCGACTCAATTTAGTAGTGAAGAATCTGAGCTTGAAGAAGAAAGGTTATTTGAATATATTCCATAAATACATAAAAAATTTAGTTTTATCTTTATCTTTTTTTATCATCAATAGTTCTATTATCAATTCAGAAGAAAGCCCACTTATTACAGACCGGATAGAATCTAGCCAAGAAATGGAAACAACTATTGAAAAACGAAATTATTTTGTTTGTATTTTAACAATATTTTTTGGTATCGGATCATGGGTTGGTGTTTATTCAACATTTCTTCAATTACCATTATTAGTACAAACAGCACCGGAAAAATGGAAATTACCATCATATATTGAAGTTATCAATCAAATGGGAAATTCTGGTGCAATAATATATACATTAATACAAAGATTTTCACCAAGAAAATTACGTGATGATTATATGATTTATGGTGTCTTAAAAATGGGTGTTATTGTATCATTATTAATTAGTTTTATGTATAAACAAATAACAATAATTAATGGTAAAGAACATAGTTTATCATTGTTTATATTATTTTATTGTTTTGCATTAATCGGTTGTACTAGTTCGGTATTATTTATGCCATATATGGGACGTTTTAAAGAAATGTATCTGATAACATATTTTATTGGTGAAGGTTTAAGTGGTTTTATTGTTAGTTTAGTTGGTTTAATACAAGGTGTTGGTGAAACAGCTGGTTGTATATTAACGAATTCAACAACAAATGGACCAGAATTAATACCAAATATATTACCAGCACGTTTTGATTCATTCATATTTTTCTTGTTTGTATTTATTTTATTATTATGTAGTTTTTTAGCATTTATATTATTAAATAATTTAAAAATTTGTAAAAATGAATATGCAACAAATGTACAAATTAATCAAGGTAATAATTATTATTATCAAGGATCAAATCGTAATTTACAACAAATCACAGAACGTAATCATAAGATTTTATTGATTTTAATGGCATGTATTGCATTTTTTGAAAATGGTATACTTGCTAGTGTACAATCATTCTCTTGTTTACCATATGGTAATACAGCATATCATTTAACTGTAACATTAACATTAATAGCTAATCCGATAGCATCAATGTTAGCATTATTTTTAAAACGTTTATCTGTAATGAAAATTTTAACATTCTCCTGCATGAATATGTTTATTGGATTATATATACTTGCGACAGCATTACTTAGTCCGACACCACCATTAGTTGGTACAAAATTTGGTGAAGTTACAATTGTAAGAATGCACGTTTTTCGTTTGTTCTTTTTACACATTTTAAATTCTTATTTTTTTTTATAGGTAATATGTTGGACAATATTTATGGGATTTTTTAATTATATTAAAGTTAATATATCAACAATAATGCGTGCACGTGGTGGAAAATCATTAGTTTGGACTGGTGCTATTGCACAAACTGGATCATCAGTTGGTGCAATTGTTATGTTTTGTATAGTTAATTTTACTGGAATATTTATTGCTAAAGATCCATGTTCATAATACTTTGGATATAGAGAATTGAAATAGTAAGTGTTAAACCCCCTACATACCATACGATTTGGTTGCACAACCGACAGATCGACTAGATTGGATGTTGTTGCATCCACACATCCATTTATCGGGTCGACAAGTATACACACCATACAATTTGGTCGGTCGGTCGGTTGTACAACCAAATCGTATGATGTGTAGGGGGTTTTAAAGGGTAGGTCTCACATTGATCAGTCATGATTTTCAGTCAGTCGTGTTTGATAGAAAGTTGATTTTTGGAATAATTATTAAGTTTGACTGATAAATCATCAGTTTTTTTTACATTCAAACTGATCAGTTTTCTTTCAGTTGCTCCAAAAGAATATAGATTACGCTTTCCCATATTTCAAATTGGTTTTTTCACCGCAACTACGTCACACGAGACATGAAATACATTGTTATACATTGTATGAAAAATAACGATTATTTATTTGAAAGGATATCACACGTGACTGCAATTTACGGGACAGTTTCCGTAGCATGTCTTCATTACTTCTTGATAGTTTTCGACTGCATTCGAATAGTATTTACATCTTGATGTCCTTTTGAGTATCTTTTTAAGATGCTTTTCGTTAACCGCACTTAAATCCTGGGACTCTCGTGGTTGGTGAAGTATAAAAATACCATAAAAGCATGAAAATAAAAATTTAAAATGGCCGACATGTGCAATACGGCAATCCTTTTATGGTTTCATTCCACGCTCAAAAAAACTGATGGAAAACTGATCAATGTTGAGTTCTACTTTATTCGTATTTGTATAAAAAAATGCTATTCAAATTTTATCTTTATAGATTCTATTTTTATTGATAATTTTTTGGTGCTCAACGCGATTAAAATTCATTGTTGTTTTTTTTCGGGATCTAATATTATTATATTATATTTAAAATTTTTTTTTATTTGATTTTTATAACAGTTAAGAATTAGCAAAGATTTAAAATACTAAATGACGTGAAAAAGTAAAATAAAAAAATATATTTTAGTTGTGTGCCTCCAATTCGACACTGTGCTTTAGAAAATATTGCCTATTTTCAGTCGTCTATGAAAATGGGACAGATGTTCAGACAAAAAAAAAAAAAAATTATTTTGTTTAATATAAAACTGTTATAAAAACTTAGATTTTAATATTAGTAAATAACAAATCATGGCAGTTAATATCTCGCGATTAATACTTTTTAAAAGAAAAGTCGATTCCTTGGGTAAGTTTTAGCAGATTGAACTAAGGAATCCTCGTCCACGATAGTCAACCGGACAATGAAATGTCTAAAGGGTATGATGAAATATTTTATATTAGATATTTACTCTCATGATTTTCTTGCCTGAAAATATAGTATTAACAATAATTACTTAAGTATTCGATTTTATAACGAATAGTAAAATCTTTTGTACAATAATAATAATAAAAAAAAAGAAAATTTTTCAGAAAAAAAGAATGCATTTTTTATGAATTTTAATACTATATGTTGGCCTGAATCAGAAGAAGTCGATTCTCATAATAGACTGGAACAGAAATCATCTACGCACAATCATTGGGATATTAGCGGCACAAATTCTGTTAAGATGTTTTATGTGAATGCTTAGCTCTCTCTCGAGCTCGTAATAACTTTTTGGGCAGCCATTTCTTCGAAAATCTAGGAATGCTTCAAGCGACTGACATGGATAGTCTAATGAAATTTTGTAGGAAAATCAAATGCTTCGAAGAGGAAGAGTTACCCCAAACGGGTAACTCTTGGTCTCTTAGGGATCACAATGCATAGTGTTGTACGCAGTACCCCTACTCTACCTAACCTAACCTAATATGTTGTCCAATTGTTTAGTTAAATTCAAGTGAGTTGACTATAAGGCAAATGAAAATGATGTTCTTGGTAGCTTTTAAATAGTTTAGAGACTGTCCAACATTAAGAAATCTCTGGTTCGATTCTAAATATAATTTGTTATTTGTTTTCATAATTAAACTAGAATTTAAAGCATACGCACACGCACCTAATCCACCTTCACATTAACCTTCTCGTCTTGATGTCAGATCCATAATCTCTGACTAAATCCCTGGAAATTTTTAGGTTGCACTCCTTAGTTCGGGGGCTAATATCAAACAATGGTCAAAAAAGTTCTCTGATTCAAATGTAACGAAAGTCCTGTATGTAAATTTCGTAAAACCGTTGATGAAATATACTAGACAGGAGTATGGTTAGTTAGCCTATAATTATACCTCATTGGATGGTGAATTTAATTAAGATTCAAAAGCAAAATTGGGAAAATCACGGTTGGCCTATAGTGGTTATAGTACCACAGAGTACACATTAATATACTAAAATCCGTTCAACGTTAGATTTCTTCGGTGCCCCTTTAGGAATCCATCCTAGAGTGATCCTTTCGTTGCTGCCTCCTTTATAACAACAAGCTAGAACTTATTGAGTTAGATTTCTGGGAAAAGGCACCATGAACTCGTTGACGTAGTTTTTGTCCACTAATTATGCTTGATTGATTCTGAACATGTATTTTTAATGTTGTTTGGCATGACTTATATAACTTTATGCATTAACTTACTTAGTACTGTTATACACTTACTCAATTTTAATTTATTGCTGTCTTTTCCTTGTTTTAAGCATATCTTAATATTATACCGAGTTTCATCCGGATCGGTCGAATCGTTTGAATATAACATCAAAAACGTTGCATATTTGAACTTATCTTTTACTATATTAATAAAAGAAGAGAATTTTAAAATTTTTTTTTACATTATTTCTTAGTTTCAAATTTGATTTTAAATAATTAAAAATATGAATGGGAATTCTTTTAATGTTGATTTAAAATATTTTTCGGAGTTTTTATTAAGAAAAATTTTAATCAACCGTTAAATTTTTCCGGTAATTTCGTGACCGGTTAATTTTTGAATAATATCCAATATGTGGCAACCCTAATATTATTTAAAAACTTTACTCTACAAAAAAAGAAATTATATACAAAAATATGTATTTAAAAGAAAATCACGCAATTAAATAATATAAATACAAAATCGAATTGATTAAAATATATAAAATGTTATTCTTGAAAAGTGTTTTCAATGTTTCTGGGTCAATGTTTTTTTTTTAAAACCGTTTTTTTTTTGTGTGAAACTTTCGTGATTTTCTTCTATTCAAAAATAGTTTCGTATAGGAAAATAATTGTTTTTTTATTTATATATTTTGTCGACTTTTATTTGTGTTTAAATTTAAATTCTTTACTTTTTCCGTGAGTTTTTCTATTTTTCTTTCGATATTTAGACGACTTTTCACTCACACACACACTTGTTGTTATAACTAAAATTTATTTGTGTACAAAATTTTTGATATAAATTTCTAATAAAATTCATTAAAATAATCAAAATTTTATATTTAAAAACTTAAAAACATTTAAAAAAATTCCAACTTGTAGCTTTTTTTTTGACAATCAACGAATGAATTTTAATATCAATTCAAATGGACGAAGCTTATTTTCCCCTCCGAATTTATTTTGTTTACAAAATGAAAAAAAAAAATTTTTTTTTGACATTTGACACTTTCAAATAATAACAAAAATTACATAAAATTTTTTGACTTTTTTTTTTGTTTTTCGTTTTATTTTCTAAGTTTTAAAAATAAAAAAATTAAATAAAATATTAAAAATAATGATGAATGAATAAAAATTTTTGGTTTGAAAATGTTTTCATCTTGTTTTAAACCAAAACAAGTGCCGGTATAACTAAATTTTTGTATTTTGTTTTTTCTTTTTTTTTTCTAAACAAAAACAGGCAAACAAAAAAAAAACATTTTTAAAATTAGATAAATTTTTATTTTTAAATCATTTTCTTCACACACGTCATCACACTGACGAAAAAAAAAAAAACGAAAAAGAATTTTATGAAAATGAAAACTCATAAAAAAAAAAAAGTTTTTTCTTTAGTTTTAATTTAATCGTCGACGAGTACGGTTTGGGATTTTTTATAATTTTCTTTTAATTTTTTATTTTATTTTTTTTTATGTGTAAAAAACAGAAAGAAGGAAGTTTTCGAAATATAATATATCGAAAAGACTTCGACTGTATAAAAATAAATTAAAGAAAAATACTACTAGTTCCCAAGGTGGTCGCGATTTACTGTGCTGTGCACCTGAAAGAAAAGAAAAAAAAAATATATATTTTTTTTTTATCTCAAAAATACTTAAAAATAAAATTTTAAACAAAAAAAACACAAATGGTATGATTGGAATTTTATTTTAGTTTTTATATATTTAAAAAACTCAAAAAAAAAATAATACTTTGTTGTCGTTGTGAAGCGCTGTACATAAAAAAAAAAAAATACATAACATATTTTTATTAATGTTAAAAATTGCTTAAAAAAATATAAATGTGAAGAAAACTTCGTTATAAATGTTTTAAAATCTATTTGTTTTCACTAACCACACGACTCCACACGATTTATATCAAAAAAAGTCTTGTGGAGACTCTAAAAATTGGACTTTTTTGTCAGTCCGACTGAAAATAAGTCTTGAAATAAGTCCAATGGAGTCGTGGGGTAAGATTACTGAACTGAACACGGAAGAGTAAAAGTTACCAACAGCTAGAATAGATTTGAAGCAATACAGCCAAGGATAACGAAGGCATTCAGTTATTGTCTAGCTAGAGATGTCTTCCAGAGACAGAGAATAACAGAAATCATATGAAAGACAGTTTTACAATATAAAAGGCATTAAGAACAAACAATGTAGTCCATCACATTAAAACAACACTCCTTTTGTAGTTAAAATATGTCAGATTCGAAAATTATTAGCAATTACCAGAGATGATGTACTATAATTAGAAAAGAACTATGTATGGAGTGACTCCAAATCAGATCTAAACTCGGGTTAAAAATCATGTATCGAGTCCAATGTGGGTTGATTGAATTTACAGAATTTTAGTGGTTGGTATCACGATTATCATTTAGTCTCTATGTTTCTATGTTCTCGACTACATTTAGGACTTGGATATTTCAATCTTCTGTAACCCTATACAAAAGTTAAAATCTCAATCCAATTTCGATTCTTCAAACTTTCAACTCTTCATGTATAGGGTAGTAAAATATTGAGGACTAAGATTTCAACACAGGTTGAGAACTCTTGATAGTACGCATCAGTGATATTTATCCAGCAAAACAAAATTGAGCATTCTAAAATGTATCTTTCATACGTTCTTTGGAATAATTGAATCTGTGGTGGAAAGTTTCAAATCTTTTTTACACATTAACTTCTTCAATTTACTGCTGGATGGATCATAGTTTCTATCAATAGTTTTTAATTTCTACGTTTTACGCATTACTAGATTTCCAAGGACATCTAGATTTAATTTATCCTTCTTATATACTAATATCCCTACATATTATAGAGTCTTCCGTTTCTTTTAAAGCCTACACGCACAGTAAAATTTAGCATCCGTTTTTGAAATGTTTGATCGTGTGTACGCAGAAATATCATTCAATCTAGTTTATGATTCCAAAGATGGATGCTAAATTTGACCGTGTGTATATAGGCTTTTACATTCAAGTTCTTTCGGTGTATTCGTCAACAAATTTTTACCTCCAAGAACAATACTGGAAGATCACCCTGACCTAATTTGCAATGCTTTACGATATAGACCGTAATTTCTTAACTGCGGAACATCAACTACCCTTCTGTACATAAATCATTTTCAAAAAATTCAAATAATATTTTTGCATAATTATTCTTTTAAAAGCATGGAGAAGGCGTTCAGAGCCGCAAGTCGCGGAGAACAAGAATAGAAAATTGTCTTTTACTCAATCAGTACTAGATGCATTTTTGAAAGACATGGATTCGTTTATCGTATTCTAAGAATAACGACGCAAAGCCGAGTTTACCAGATAGATAGGAATCAAAGCATTCGATCATTTTTAATAAAGAACACTCAGAAATTAAAATTATAGTTGCTAACTTGAAATTAGTTTGTTTTTAGAGTCGAAAAAAAACTAGGGAACTCTTCTGATTAAGAAAAGAAACTAATCTCATGAAACTTTTTAACTTTAAATCCTAATTTATGGACACCAATCTTAATATATGTTTTTGTTCATTAGGCCATAAAGATTTTCCATTATGTAATTATATTCTAATTCATTCCTGTTTATAAATATTCCATATTTTTGTATAAAAAAAATGATGTGTTTTTTTTGTTGAATTGTTTCTAATTTATTTGTTCGTTTTTTCTCTTGTTTCCAAGAAACAAACATCTTTATATTTTTGCACCATATTTTGTTGTGTTTGTGTGTCCTTCCCAAACCAAAAAAATAAAATATTAATCTTAAAGAAATTTCTAATTTTCTTCTTTCTTTTTTCTCTCTCAAAATTGTAGAAATTTCTTACGAAACGATCTTAAATCGTCGTCCACAAGCACAAAGTGTAAAACAAATTTATAAATGAAAGTTTTGAACAACTATGAAATTTCGACTACGTCGTGAAGACTATTATGAGGTATTTTGAAAAAGCACAAAAAAACAAAAAAAGAACTGCGAAAATTGTATATATAGATATTGTATTTTTGGATGTTTGAAAATCGCCTACAAAACCAATATAGATATCGTCTGGAATTCTTATTTTTTCTTATTTTCTAGCACATTTAAAAAATCGTAAACGTTTTCATATATTTTTCATGTTTTTGAATTTATTTTCCAGCTAAAAATATAAAATGCAATAATATTTAGCTTTAATTTGGGCTTAATTGGAATATAATTAGTTTGTAAGCAGCTTTAAATGTTTTTATTTAAAACGATACCAACAGAAATGGAATCGTGAAATTCGGTTTCGAATCAAATCAAATCGAAAAATCATAAAAATAGTAATGTATTTTCGATACGACTTAATCGTAATCGAATTACACGATTCCACTACGAGATTTCTTCGATCTTAAAGAAGAGACTTATTCGGTTGCGATTTTAATTCAATACAAAACGAACAATCGCCTAAAAACGCGGATACATATATGACCACACGACTCCACACGACTTATTTCAAGACTTGTTTTCAGTCGGGGTGAAAAAAAGTCTTGTGGAGACTCTAAAATTTGGACTTTTTTGTCAGTCCGACTAAAAATATGTCTTGAAATAAGTCCAATGGAGTCGTGGGGTTACAAATCTCTTTGGTAATCGATAGCCTATACAAATATTGATTGTCTTCTCAAGTACTACATAAGAATCTTCGTTTATAATGTTTGTACTTAATACTCTGCAGTAGAATTCTGTAAAGCGACAGTGATTATCATTTTATGTTAATACGTGCTTTCTATTTGTATCTTTCAAAAGTACTAGTAAGTACTTGAATATTCAAGTTTTTGTAGTTGGGCGAATGGAAAGGCCTGACACGTGTTACACTTCACGTAATTGAAGGGTGCAAATTGTAGGCGCCTTATATTTATAGGAGACCAAAGCTCGTCGATTACGCGCTGTGACGCCATAGAAAGAAGAAGAGGAAATTTTATAGGTGATTATGGGTGAAACAAACTTCCAAAATGATTGGAATTCAAAAGAAAAAAGCTTCAGGGAATGTAAAATCAATTAAATTATTTCTCGTAATTGTACGCCATTGGATACATTCTTCCAGATAGAGTTTTCACTCAAATAAAGAAGAAAATAAAATCCAAAAGTCCATTCATACTTTTCTATTTTTAAAAAGATTTTATTCCATGAGATATGATTATCAAAACGAGTCTATTTCAATTTAAATATTATAATTCTTTTACACACTATTACGGGATTATAGTCTGGAAGATTTCCTAATGAAACGTTTTTTTATCTGGAAATCATTTAGAATAGAATAGACTAACGTGGGAATCTATTTAGGCATGTCCGTCCGTCCGTCCGTACACAAGATAACTAAAAAACGCGTTATCCGATTTTGATGAAATTGACAAAGTGAGTTACTTATTCCTTAACTTAGTTTGGTATTGCATTTCAGCAAAATCAATCCAGGGGAGCAAAGTTATAAAGGAAAAACCAGTGTGACCAGAAAATTTTGTCGTTTTTTTTGTTTATGGTTTTTCGATTTATTTGGAAAATTTGTGAATCAATTTTGTTTAAATTAATTATATAGGTTAACTACACAAATAGATGATACCATGTTAAATTTCAGTCAAATTGGTCCAAGGATAGTGGAAAAAGAAATAATTGTAGGAGAAAATAACCCTCTTTATAAAGTTTTTTTGATGTACTTTAAAAACTAATACACTGATTTGAATAAAATTTGCAGATTAGACTTATGCTATCAGGTTCTGGATTATCTGCAAATTAGAAGAAATTTTTAAAAGAAGAAACAAAGTTATGAAGAAAAAAACTTGAAATAATGTTAGTTTTGACAGTTTTTCTTTTCCATAGTCGGCTATAGGCCGATTTTCAGTTACTATATGTTTCGATCGATTGTCACCTGTCGACTTACAGAACTCTCTACTCTTGTATTTCATTAGTAATAAAAGGATAAAAAGGTATCGTTTTAAGATAAATACGATTCGAAATTATAGCCAAAAATGATATTAAAAAATTTGCTAAATAATTGTTATTTTAATTATCTAGAAATTATTATTACGCGACATTATTTTTTTAAAGATAAGATAAGAATACTTTATTTTTCTAATTTTTTTTTTTTATTTTTAGGGTCTTCCATCATATAATGTATCTGGTAGTCCATTTAATGCTGTACCAATACATCATTATCCAGAGTTGATAAATGAATGTTGTAAATTAATAAATTCCGAATGGCCACGTAGTGAAGCAGCACGTATACGTTCATTGGAAGCATCCTGTGATACATTACCATGTAGTCTTGTTCTAACAACAGATAATATACAAAAAGTTGTTTCACATTGTAAATTAAGTTCGATACCAGGCAAAAAGAAATGTTGTTTTATTGAATCGGTTGTTGTCGATAAGAAGTATCGTGGACAAGGTTTAGGTAAGCTAATGATGAAATGTACTGAAGATTATTGTCGAGCTGTATTACAATTGAAAACAATATATTTATCGACAATCGATCAAGAAGGTTTCTATGAGAAAATCGGTTATGAATATTGTGCACCAGTCTCAATGTATGGACCACGAAATTGTGAGTTACCAAGTTTGGATCGTTCCAAAAAGAAGTACATGAAAAAATTACTTTAAAAACAAAAAAATTCCAATAATATTAAAAAGAAATAGAAATAATTTTTAAATTATTAATTTTGATGAAGGAAAAAATGAAACAAAAATATGTAATTCTTAAAAATTTATGCTATTTTCAGTTAAAAGTTGGAAAGTTTCTTCCGTCGAAAAAATGTTCAGTAAATTAAATTATTCACTAAATACTAAACATTCCAAGGAAGAGTATTTAGGATGCTACCAAAATTGAAAATGTTGCCTAAATGGGTATATTAAAATCCTTCTGGTTTATATAAGTCTATCAGAAATAGAAAACCATATAACTTCTAAAGCCATTCTGCTTTTAATTTGTCAGTAAATGACTGTGTTAGATCCTAATAAGTCATTGTAGAAGCTCTATTTTAATAGAATTTGTCCAAGAACTCGTATTTCTTTTGAAATGTTTGAAGTAATTTTCCAGTAATTGTTATTTATTGCAAATAAACCCTTCTATAACATGGTAGATAGTTTCCTACGAAGAAGGAAACCGGGAACAAGGGTTTTAGCTATTTTCAATATCGAGGATAACCATTTACTAAAGGAACTACAAAAGATATATTTACTTCTAGAGGTGCGTCTAAAGTAAACGACCGATCAAGATGAAAACATGTTCTCCACTTGTACCACAAAGAAAACAAGAAGAAAGAAAATTCTTTTTATATACATTTTTGGTACCATTGCAGCACTGCAAAGGACGCCTCCTTTTCAAAAAAGACCCTGTGTAATATACAAATGCATGTAGTCTTTTTAAACAAACACTATCAATGAGATGGCGTGTGCAGACGTCTCCAAATGAGAATCCAAGTTGAAAACTCTTTATTGTATGCTTTTTGATTGTACTAAGCGCTATCAAGCATGCTTTTGTTGTGACGAGTGGGAAAACAGCAACGAATGCTTGTTTATTCACTTGGTTTGGATATGCTTAAAGGCATTTAAATTCTTGTATTTTAGGAAATGATTATTAGTCTAACCAAATGTGAGACGATTTCATGATGGTTTAAATAAACCAATTAATCCATATAAACTTGAAATTAGTTAATCATCATTTCAAAAATGCAATCAATTTTAAATTAAAAGCAAGGCGGGGAATGGATTTGTATTCATTTTGAGAATTGTGTTTCTAAGAATGGTTCTAATGTGAACCCAATTCGTGATCTTAAGTCCCAGTGGATGTGCCTCCTGTAATCTAAACTCATTCAAGATCTTAAATACAGGCATCCCGCGTATAACACGATTAGTTAGTACCGTGTTATTGAAATTCATGTTATTCGATACTAAATAATTCATACAATTTTGAAAATATCGTTCCGTGCTATTCGAAATCGTGGTGCAATTCAAAAGTCGATATCCATACAAATTTGTACATGTAATTTAAATCCCGTGTTATTCAAAGATTGTCGTAATTTTGACCGTGTTATTCGCGACTTCGTGCTATTCAAGTATCCTCCTATTCGAAGGATGCCTGTTTTAAATCATTTCTTTTTTGTTGGTTCTCAAACTTTTTTAGCTTATTTCGAACGGAAAGAAGCAACGGAAACAACTGAAATTTTTTGGGATGAATGTTGAAACTTTCCAATTGATCTTCTATTGATTTTGTTTATTATTTTCAATATTTTTTTTTTTTGTGCAAGCATTGTCATATTTTAGATATAAATTAAATTTATTATAATTTAAACAGAGATTTATTTACTATTATTATTATTATTATTTTTGTTATATTTCTTTTTTTAAGCTCTTTTTATTTCAAATAAAATATATTCGGTTTTCAATTTGAATTCTAATTATTTGAAAAGATTTTAGGAATTAAAAAAAAAAAATTATTAATATTAGTTAAAATAAAAAATGCGAAAAATGAAAATTCGACAAAAAAAAACAGTATTAAATCGCGTCAATTTGATTGCATATCATTGCATTTTGTTATTAACAGGTGTGTAAATTATTGATCGAATTGAACCGTTGCGTTGCTCCAAGAACGACGAGGAATGGTATTGTATAACTCGATTCGAACCAAATCGTATCGAGGAAGCATAAGAATGGTAATTCTTTTTCGACACGATTTACTCTCGATCGAATTACATCGCTTCAGAATATCAAAAGAGACAACACAAAGTGTTGTTTCCTTCATGACAATGGATCATCACACAAGGCAAACCCGGTCCAGGAAACGATAGAAGCGCTTAACTGGGAAGTTTTACTGCATGCGACTTATTCACCAGACTTGGCTCCTTCTGATTACCATTTGTTTTCATGTATGGGACACGCACTTACCTCACGACTCCATTGGACTTATTTCAAGACATATTTTCAGCCGGACTGACAAAAACGTCCAAATTCTAGAGTCTCCATAAGACTTTTTTTCAGTCCGATTGAAAATATGTCTTGAAATAAGTCCAAAGGAGTCGTGTGGTTAAAGAGCCAGCACTTCAAAACATTTGAAGAACCGGAAAATTAAATCTATGAATGGTTTTCATCAAAAGAAGAAGAATTTTTTTTGGAGTGGTATCCAGAAATTGCCTGAAAGATGGTTAAAATGTGTAGAAAACGATGGAGACTATTTTGAATATAATATTTTTGGTTTTTCTATATAAAAACTAATGTTATTTTTAATTAAAAAAAAACCGGAAACTAATTCACACACCTGTTAATTAAAAAAACATAAAAGAAAATGCATTAATTTCCATTAAAAATATCATTAATTCTTCTAATTTTTTGAAGTTAATATCAAAAAATATTTGTTTCTTTTTTTTTAGAATAAGAAAATATTTTAATTTTGATATTAATTTTAAAACAAAACAATAAAACAAATTGCTTGTGTTATTAATTAATTAAAAATTAGAAAATAAAAAAGATACTAATTTTAGATAAATATTAAGAAATTTTGTTGTGGCTTGTTTTTAACAGAAAAAAAAACAAAAGGAAATTAATTTTTAAGATTTATATTTTTAAAAGCAATAATTTATAATTTTTTTTGCTGTAAAAATTAATTAAAATAAAACCAAGATCAAGTTCAACTAATTCTTTTCTTTCCTTTTTTTTTTGCATTTATGTGCCAACATTTTGAAATTGTTTACGCGCCAAATGAAAATCAAACAGCAAAGAATTTTCACATTTTCATGAAAAACAAACAAAAAAAAAGGATAAAGATTTTGATCTTCAATCTCTGATGGCGGAAGATCCAACAAAAGAAGAACAATTAATTATCTTAGAATTTTGTTGGCAATCGTAAAAATCATTAATAAAAAAAGTACTAAAAATAAATTACAGTTTTCTTTGCTTGAAATAAAATAGTATAATTTGCGTAATTAATAAATTAGTTTTAGTCTGTATACTTTTGCTTTGGCATTGGGGAGTTTAAGACTATATAATTATTCGACCAAATATCAAAGGAATCGGATGGCCAGCAGATTCGACTGGGTCAATACGACTTAGGCACAATTTAACACGGCACAATTCGACTCGGAAACAAAAGAACAAGGTGAAATAGAATTTCGAAGGGATCAGGCGCCGGAATCAAAGAGAAATATTGGCCCTGGATATTTATGTCGGGTAGCAATTATGATTAATAATTACTAATAAATAAATTCAATGTACATATTTAACACGGCACTATTCGACTATGGAACAATTTTAATTCAATGTATTTAACTCGTACTTAGTCGAATTGTGCTAAGTTAAATTGTGACTAGCTGAATTGTTACATTCGGAATGTCCCACTCGAATTGTGCCTAGTCGAATTGCCCTAGAATCAAGAAATCGTCGTATCAAAGATGCTATAGTTATGCAATATATACGACCTTTCGTCGTATCTTTTCTGGTAAACACTGCTGTGTGTAAGATTTACAAATCATTCATTCTTCTTCTTTTCTTTTCTTAGTCCATATAAACCGTCAATGAATTTCCAACAAATATGGGTTAATTTCTTTCCAGACTGATTTATTTAACACTACATCTTCAAATCATTCTAGAATCTTTAAATATTATTTGAAATATAAGTCTGTTATAGAAGATACTTTACTTAAAGGAGGAATAGTTACCCCAAACGGGTAACTCTTCGTCTCGTAGGGATCACAATGGGCTCATAAGATGCCTCTTGTTGTAAGCAGTACCCGTACTCTACCTAACTTAATCTAAAGGAGGAAACTAAAGGATCTTGGTTTAGTTTTCAACAATACTTTTCATTAAAAAATATTACCTTCTTTGGACAGACTCAACTACAAGCTGTATAAGCTATACTAATTAATAAATATGTAGTCGATTGATTCAGTTTTCTTTTATTATTCTCTTCTCTAGATAAATTGTGGTGTATCGTTGTATTAGGTGTATTTCTATATACACTTGATACATCTCTGAGTTTTTAAAACAGATCCAAAAACAAAAAGAGAACCTTTACTATTACAATTACCCTATTACTGACTATTCTTAAATCAATTTTACCAAAACTCGATACGGTTGTTGTCTATTTAGAGATTTGTATTCAAACAGTAGTGGAAACATGTAATTCGATTGAGAGTTAATCGTATCGAAAAAATCATTGGGATTCTTATGGAGTTTCGATTGTATATGATTTCACTCCTGATTTATAAATACCAAAAATACACGAAGTTTGAATTGAATTGAACTGGGGACCTATTATGGAATATGATCGTAATCGTATCGTTAACGTAGAGCGTGTTGTTGTTAGTGGAAAACAATAACAACATCAGGCCTTACGTTAACGTTACTGATCGGATCTTTTAAAAAAGAATATCAAGAATAAACTTGCTCCAAAAATATCGTCGTCGTAATCTTCTCGTTGGAAAGTTATCCGAAGTTTCAACGTTTTAGAATTAATAATGTATTCTTTTTCAGATTTTGTAATAAACAAAAAATAAAATGAAAAGAAAGCTTAGCTGGTCTCACAGATGAATGAAGGAGTGTTGTATATTTTCTAAAAAAACATATACAAAGTGAGTTGCTAGCATTGTAATTATTGTTTTATTTATTCCGTAGAATGTGTATAGAATTACGTTTACTACACTTTATCGATGTTACTTAGCCCTACATTAATTACTAAATTAAATACCATATTTAAATTAACTAACTAGCTCTATCGCATCTCACAAACGATCAAGAATCAAACCGTACTCCGTCAAACTATTAGTTTATGGCCATCAGGGCCTCTCGAATCGATTGATCGGATCGACAAAAGTCTTTGTCTAGAGAATAGCAAGAAATAGAAGAAAGACTTTTGTCGACCCGATCAATCGAATCACGAAACCAAATATGAGCCCAGAACTAGCTGCCACCGCTCATTTTAGAGACAGAGAACATTCATGCGATCCTTGATTGGATTTTTATTGATGAAGTATAATCAAATATCTGCTTATATAGAATTTTGCCGTTCTACAAATAAAAAACTATTCTAGGACTCTCTTGAAACAAGGTAAACGTATAAAAATCCATTAAAGATGAAGCAAAAAAAAGAGGAAAAATACTTTAGAAGATATTCGAAATTTTTAATCATTTAAAACTTTGTTTTTTTGAACATTTAACATACAACATTATATATATACTTTCTCAATATGTAACTAACATCCTAAAAGCCTCCAAAATATATATTTATATTTATTAGAGAAAATTGAAATTTATTGTCGTTGTGCAATACCACATATACGACCATAATGTTGTGGTGATTCTAATGAATCAATAATAAATTTTCCCAAATCATATTTTGATATAACACGTCCTGGTGGTGAACCATCATAGACAACATCAAAATCACCGGCCGGGTCACTGGAAATATGTGGGGGTAGAATAGCAATATAATCTAAACCGGATGATTTTAATAATTCCAACATTTCACGATGTTCATTATTAATATTCAGAAATTGTGGTGGAATTTTTGAATCTTCCCAAAATAAAAATGATGACATTACAGCTGATACGATTTTTAGATTTTTCTCTTTCATTGTATCCAAAACATTTTTCGTACCAATCGATAATTGTGATGTACGATTCAAATCATTACGTGTACCCAAAATGATACAAACACCATCAACATCAGTTAATAGATTTTTTACATCATCACGATTTGTTGCATCACCTTTAATCAAATCAATTTGATGTTTATGTTGATAGAAATTTTCCGGAATTGTTGCTTCATTTCGATAAAGTAGTTTTACATGTAAACCTGTTGTGTAATTTTTAGAATTAATAACAAAAATAATGGATAAAAATGTATGAAAAATTTCTAACCTTTTTTTACGGCATGTTCAACAGCACACTGTCCAGTCATTCCAGTACCACCAAGAATAGCAATTTTTTGCATGCTGTTTCTTTTTTTTTTTTTGCTCGAAGAAGGAGAAACTTTTTTCTAAACACTTTCACTATCCAAATATGAATGAAATACTGAAGAAATTTATTTTTGTTTTACATAAAAATAAACTCAAGTATTTTTTATTTTTATTAATTAATCAAATAGAATATTGTTGATTCAAATTTATTTGAATTACTTTTAATCTTTTTGACTTCAAAAAAAAAAAACTTCAACTTTTCACTCTTTGCCGGGTTGTTTGTTGTTGTTATTTTATAGTTGCTAATTTTTTTCTCAAGGTTTTTTTTTTTTTATTTTTGTTATTCAATTGAAGGAACGAGCAGCATTACCAGAATCAATGAAATATTAGTTTTTATTAGAAAAATATTGAATATTAAATAGCGGGAAATTTAAAAAAAAATATACATGTTATCTTAAAAAGAACAATAAAATATTAAAAAAAAAAAAAAAATGTTATCTCTTTTTTGATAATTTAAATTCCAAACAAAAACAAATATAAAGTAAATAAAAATCGGCCTATAGCCGATCTTTTGATACCCTATGGTAGAAATGGGACTAAATAAAAACCAAAATTAATAATATTTCGAGGTTTTTTCTCCATAACTTTGTTTCCTCTTTTCAAAATTTCTTCTAATTTGAAGGTAACCCAGACCCTGAAAGCACACGTCTAATCTGCAAATTTGATTCAAATCAGTGTATTAGTTTTTAAAGTACATAAAAAAAAACTATATAAAAAGGGTTATTTTCTCCTAGGATTATTTCTTTCTTCAATATCCTTGGACCGATTTGACTGAAATTCAACATGGTATCATCTATTTGTGTAGTTAACCTATATAATTAATTTAAACAAAATTGATTCACAAATTTTCCAATTAAATCCGAAAAACCATAAACAAAAAAATTTTCTGGTCACACTGGTTTTTCCTTTATGCTCCCCTGGATCGATTTTGCTGAAATGTAATACCAAACCAAGTTAAGGAATAAGCAAGTCACATTGTAAATTTCATCAAAATCGGATAACACGTTTTTGAATTAACTTGTATGCGGACAGATGGACATGCATAAATCGATGTAAGTTTTGATTCCTGACACGACCATACCCTTAAAACCTTTCTACGACATTTATTTCGATATGTTACAAATGGAGTGACAAAACTAATATACATTCTGGTAGTACCTACTATAGGGCATAAAAATCGGCCTATACCCGATCATTTGATACCCTATGGTAGAAATTGGACTAAACAAAAGACAAAACTAATAATATATCGAGTTTTTTTTCTCAATAACTTAGTTTTATCTTCTTCCAATTCACTCTAATTCACAGGTAGGCTGGAACCTAATAGTATATAAATCTATTCTGCAAAATTTTATTCAAATCGGTGTATTCGTTTTTATAGTACATCAAAAAAACTTTTCATATAAACGGGCTTCTTTTTTTATTTCTTTCTCTACTATCATTGGACCGATTTTACTGAAATTTAATACATTATCGGTTATTTATGTAGTTAACCCATGTAAATAATTTAAACAAAATTGCTTGACAAATTTTCTAATTACCTCCTAAAAACCATAAACAAAAAAAACGACAAAACTTTTTGGTCATCCTGGTTTTTGCTTTATATCTTTGCTTCCTCATATTCGATTTTGTTGAAATGCAATACCAAACTAAGTTAAAGATGAACCCACTCACATTCTAAATTTCATTCAAATCGAATAAGACGTTTTTGAGTTATCTTATGCACGGACAGATGGACATGCATAAATCGATGTAAGTTTTGATTGAAACCATTCTCAGATGGTTATTTCTATGGATTACCAAAACTAATATACCGTTTAGCAGGGTTAGCTAATTTGGATCTAACTACGTTGTTGACCTTAATTAGAACTAGGACTAACCAGTTTGAGGATGAGTCCTAGACTCTCAATCAAATGGATTACTGGCTAAGGCTTCCAACTATTCGAGCAGTTGGTTATGTGTTTGTCCGTTTTATAACGGTTTTTGTAAGATATAAAAACTAATAGAAGAAATGTAATATTTTTGAATAAATAAAATTGAAATATTTAGGACAAAATTATTTTTAAATTAAATCTCCAACAAAAAACTAATGCTTTAAGCTCAAATTTGCAACGTTTTTATGTAACAGTTTTGTATAGCGTTCAAACGACTGATTCAGATAAAACTCGTAATCCCCTGAATTCTTCTGACAGGAATCTGATGAATTTGATCAATTTGCAGCGTCTGGATGGGTTGTGAGGTAGTTGGATAGTCTTGGGAGTTGTTATGAGTTCGAAAGATGTACGAGTGGATTCCGTAATCTTTACCTTTAGTCAATCCAATAAATTTAAACTTACAAAAGTATTTTATTCAATGAAATTGTTTAACATATATCTTTTTTTTTCATATATACATATTTTGACATCCTTTGGCATCACATTAAACGTCTTATTCCAATCTTTTGATTAATATTAAAAATTAAATAATCCAAAATTTAAATTATAACTGAAATAAAAAACGAAAAAAAAATGATATTATTTTTCTACTTTAAAATTTAATTAATATTTAGTTTCCTTTCGAGGAAGTAAATTTTTTAGTAGGCTTTGAAGAAAGGAAATTTCTTTTTGAATACGAAAAAACAAATTAAAACAAAAGAAAATTTATAAAATTATAGAAAAGCATTTTCTTTTTAAACTGAGAGCTGGTTGTTTGAGTTTCACTATACTTTCTTTTTAAGAGTTTTTATCTAAAAAAAAAAAAGAAAATAAAGGAATAAAAATAAAATAATTAATTATGGAAAATTCGAATAATTGTGAAGATGATCAATTTATTGATGCTGAATCTTGGTTAGCTGAGAAAATATTTTCCCATTTAAAAGAATATAATCCAGGCGGTGGTAATCATCATAATCAAGCTGTATCTCAAGAAATTATAAATCATGATAATAATATTGATACATTACAATTTTCAACATTTGATAATATTCATATGAATACAAATCCACAACAAAATTATAATCAATCAATTACTTCAGCAATTGATGAAGTCGATAAACGTATAAATGAATTATTTAAAAGATCACCAACAACAACATCATCATCATCATATTCGAGTGAATTCATATTACCAGATGATAATGAACGTACCGTCGAGTTAACAAATGAAGAAATCTCTAAAATTGGTTTGGATACCATCACAAATTTAACATCAGAAATTGATAGTAAAGATAATATATTGGATCAAGAAGAATCGGAAAATTATTTGAATTTATTAAATCAAACTCTACCAAATAATGATTGTACAAGTAATTTGATATATTTTAATATTGTCGGTTATTATAACCGACATATAAGATTTATTACCTTTTAATTTAGATACCACACCAATGACTACATTTATTGGATATATCGTTTCCATTACGCTAGGTATAGATACTCTAACAACTTTGTTAGGTTGTATTAAAAATGAGACTGTTTATCGTCCAGTTTGTCAAACCAAATCTCACAGACTGGTTGGAAGAAGATAAAAATAAAGATACTTAAACTGTTTGAAACTGTAATTCCAAGTCTGACAAGCTTGTTAGTATATCTATACCCAGCTTAAGATACTAGTCTGAAAGGAATTGTTACTTTTCTATATTCACGACCGTTCGTTTTTCAATTTCCTATGAAATTGGCGCAGCCGGATAGAATATCAGTATTCCCATCAACTGAATACATTTTTGTGTTGTATTTTTATCCCCAATGGTAGGCACTACCAAATGGTATATTATTTTTGTCACTAAGTGTGTAACGAATAGAAAAAATTATCATGTCCGTCTGTCTGTGGACAAGATAACTCAAAAACGCGTTATCCGATTTTGATGAAATTGAAAATGTAAGATGTTTATTCCTTAACCAGATTTGGTACTGCATTTCAGCAAAATCGGCCGAAGGGGGAAGCGAAGTTATAAAGCAAAAACTAGGGTGACTAGAAAGTTTTGTCGTTTTTTTTTTTTTTGGTTTTTCGGTTCTAATTAGAAAGTTTGTACACCATTTTTATTGAAATTATTTCCATAGATTGACTGCATAAATAGGCGATATTGTGTTAAATTTCAATAAAATCGGTACAAACATAATGGAGAAAGAAATAGTCGTAGAAGAAAAAAAGCCTGTTTATATATAAAGCTTTTTGGATGTAGTTTAAAAACTAATATACCGATTTAAATAAGAATAGAGTAGCTTTATGCTATAAGGACCTAGTCTACCTGCGAATTAGAGCAAATTTGAGAAATTAAAACTAAAGTTATGCAGAAAAACATTGGGAATAGTAATAGTTTTTGGCTATCTCATTTCTGCCATAAGGCATCAAAAAATCGGCTATAGGCCGATTTTTAAACATGTTGTATGTTAATTTTGAAATAAATAAACATACAACAAAGATAAAAGTTTTCATGTTTTTTAGATAAAAATTTTGATTGTTTAATCAAAAAAAAAAAACTGCTATAATTAATTTTCTCATTTAAATAGATAATGATCTAAATGAAAATGAAGAAACAATGTCAACATTAACTGAAAATCCCGATGGCTATGATATAAAATGTATTAATTGTGATACAATCTTTACACCTGATGATTTTAATGCGCATATTTGTAATTATGATGAAAATAAACATTTAATATATAATAATATAGAAACTAATGATGATAATAAATCGATAATTGAGATAATTTCTCCATCATTACCGACATCCACATCAACATTAACAACAGTAAGAAAAATTGATAATTACAATCAAAATATAAATATGGATATATCGGAACCGCCATGTATACGGCAATTGAAAGAGAATAATGCTAGAATAAGGCAATTCATAAAAGATGAATTGAAAATGGATATGTATGGTCCATTTAAGAAATTAGATGGTCCACATGAATGTACAATGTGTAATAGAAAATTTGTACATGCATCAGGTTTAGTAAGACATATGGAAAAGCATGCTTTTGATTTGATACCAACTAAAATAAATGGCCAACAGAATGGTAATGGTATACGAATTCTTGTAAAATGTTTAATATGTGGACAAATCTTATTTAATGTTTTTGAAGCATTCAAACATTTATCAGAATATCATGAAAATGATTTTCAAGATAAAGAAATTTCCGATAATAATGAATATATTGATGAAAATCATATTTCTAATATGATTCAATTTGTTAAAACTCAGGTAAACAGTTTTGTATATTTTTGATTATAATAAATTTTATATAATTTGTCGGAAAAGAATGAAGTTTTATATGCTACTTGTTTCAGGGAGTAGAAAATAATATGAATCCGAAAGCAGATTGTTTTCAGCATTGTTCAAATTCATTTCTGCAATGAAACAAGTAGCAAATAAACATATCGAATGTATTCTAACATAATTGTTATACACTTAAAACAAGCCACCTAATATTCTTGAAGCTGTAGAATAAGAAACTCCCAACTAATATTTTCAGTACCCACTAAGTACCAGCTACTTATTTACATATCAATACTAGTGGCAGAAACGTGGCAGCGACCAATAATCCTACTTGGGAAGGATAACACAAGTTTGCACTTTGAATACTCATGCGGAAACTTTATTTATTCCACTCAGAAAGTCAGTAGTCTTAATAACTATTTCTGCACATTCAAAAAAAAAAAACTCAAATCTAAAGCTGACTGTATTACAGAACTTTGCCACAAACCTCCTGTAGAATTAAAACATTAGCCAGTAACATTATATCAAGGCAATTTGAATCTATACCTTAATTTTACGTAAATATAGAATTTAAGATAATCCTTTTTGATAAGGTTTGCCATCAGTTTAGATACGGAGCTCAATACAAGTGGGATCGAGTATAGATAGATAGATAATGTTGGGAGTAATGCCTATTGGCGCTCCCGGCGCTTAGACCACGAATTGGGTCCATTGTGCACACTCTAGAATGAGTCCTTAGATTGTGGGATTGGCCAGCCTCCTGGAGCCTACAATGAAGCTGGATATCCGAATGGCGTAGATCTCATTGATGGCATTTGGTTCGATAAACCGGTCGCCGAAAGTTTTGAGTCTGCGGTTTTGAAAAGCTGGACAATAACAGAGAAAGTGTTTCGCTGTCTCTTCCTCTGCGTCACAGGAATCGCAGGAAGAGTCATTTATCAGGGTCATGGACGCTAAGTGATAATTAAGTCGGCAGTGCCCAGTTAGGACACTTACAACAAGCTGAATTTTTTCTTTACTGAGGGCTAGCAATTCTTTCGATCTCTTTTTGCTGGGATGGCAGCCGAGTATTTTCGCCTGGCGACAGGTATTGTCTTGATTCCATCTTGCGATGTGCTTTTCTATGATATCAATGATATCAATGATGTATATGGTAAGGTGTAGTGCCTTGTGCCCTGAATATGCATCAACACTATGATATTGTATTTGTATAGCTTCAATGATAAATAACTTAGATAGTTTAATTCGTCAGAAGTTTTTGTACTGAATCTTATGATGTGCTTTTGGAAAAACTCGAAACTTATTCATTAATTTCATTGCCATTTATTTTACCATTCTTAGGTCATCATTTTTTTCTTTTCTTCTTTTAATTTCAGTTAAATAATGTCGATGAGAAAAATACAAATCCATATATGAAAGTGGTCATTTTAAATGGAATATTACAATGTGAATTTTGTGAATTTTATTTCTCGGATGTATCATATTTATTATTGCATGAATCAACACATGATCCGACACGAGGTTTTGAATGTATATCGTGCGGTATTAATGTACAAACGATTAAAGAAATATTTCTACATTGGCAAGCTGAATGTCCATTTGCTCGAGGTGAACTAAGGAAAAATATGAATTTACAAAAATTCTATGTTTGTAATGTTTGTGAGAATAAGTTCAAATCGCATGAGCAACTTTATGAACACAGGTAAAATAAGTTTTGGGACAAGGAAAACTTTCAGAATCTCTTTATTTTATATATATCATATTTTCTTTTTTTTAGATATAAATCTTATCATTTATTTCCACGTTTAAATCGAAAACTGGGAACTCTACAAGTTGGCTGTGAATATTGTGGTATATTTTATGAGAATGCTAAATCAATAATAAAACATTATGAAGAGAAACATTTGAAAAGGTTTAAAAAAGAAACGGGCACAAAATTTCGCCAATATTTATGTGATGTTTGTGGTAAATCTTATACACAATCAAGTCATTTATGGCAACATTTAAGATTTCATCGAGGTATTATTGAATATAATTTGAATTTCAATTCTATATAATTTAAATATGCTTTAATTATTTAAGGTGTCAAACCGTTTGCATGTAAAGAGACAGGATGTATTCGCCGATTTACAATACGTCCAGATTTAAATGATCATATCCGTAAATGTCATACCGGTGAACGTCCATATCATTGTCTTGTATGTGGTAAACGTTTTTTAACTGGTTCAGTATTTTATCAACATCGTTTAATACATCGTGGTGAACGTCGTTATGGTTGTGATGAATGTGGTAAACGTTTTTATCGTGCTGATGCATTAAAAAATCATCAACGTATTCATACTGGTGAAAAACCGTATGCATGCATTTATTGTAATAAGAATTTTCGTCAGCGTGGAGATCGTGATAAACATATACGTGCACGTCATGCAAACTTAGATGCACATGCACGTGCCATGAATCTTATGAAGAAAAATATTCTTCATATTACTAATGATATTAATAATAATATTATTAATAATAATATTATTAATAATAACAATAATAATCAAGAGAATACTCCAATCAATAATGAAGATGTTGTTTACATTGGAAATATAGCATTTCCAACGAGCATGTTTAAACCAATTATAAAAGATATTGATGGCAATTAATTCAGATTACTTTTAATTAATTATTTTTATTGATTTATTATACATTTTTTTTTTTTTTTTAATTAAATAAAAACATCTTTTACCTCTTAATTTGCCAACCAAATATAACAAATTGTTGTTTTATATTGTTCCTGATGTATAATTTTTAAATTTCGCAGCATCGAAATCCAGGCTCGATTTTGTCGATTTAATAATTTTCCTGTTTTTCTGGTGATATCACCGTCTGTAATGAATTTCTTTCCTATAAAATAAAATGAAATGTTAAGGATACATCATAATCGCAATGTCTTCTTCATTTTTTTACCTGGAAAATAGCTCATTTGATCTTTATACATTTTCCATATTTCTATATCATTTGGATTTTTAATACAATCACGTTTACGATATAATAATTGATATTTCTCTGTGAAACAAGGTAATATAATATTTTCTAGAAAACATCGAAGATCAGTGGCAGTTTCTCGTCCTCGTGTACAACTAAGACAAAATTAGATTTATTTTAAATTAATTTTTAAATTAAAATCATAATGAATAAAAAACTAAACATACTCTGGAATTCCTTTAAATTGTTCATCTGTAAAATTTACATGAAAATCTAGAAATTGTAATGAAATTGGTCCTCTTCTAGAAATGTATGGTGATTGGATATAATCAGAAAGATACATTTGTGGAGTTGTTTTTGGACGCTATTACAAGATATAAGATATAATAAGGTTTATAATAATGAAATATACAAATTTTACTCGAACCGATGATGATTCTGCTATGCGAACTGGTGTTTTACATTCAATTTTTGGTAACAGATCAACTGATAATTCACGTTTTTCAATAACTTCTAATACTTCTAAGATTTTCAGCTGTTGTGAACGCATTTTCGCGATAACAAGATCACATTCTTTTACAATATCATCTTCATAACTTGTTATCATTGCATTACATTTGGAGATTATTTCTTGAACATCATTCGTTTTATTATCAAGTGATTTTATTTTAGGCATTACTTTTTCACGTCTTTGAAATAATTCTATAAAATCTTCTAGTTTTTTTATTTGAGCTGTTTGATTCGATATAATTGATGATAAATTTTCCATTTTATATATTTTTTTTGTGATATGAGAATTTCCAAAAAATTTGTGTACTCCTTGTAATTTATAAATGTTAACAGTTCAATATCAAATATTTTAAAAGAATTCTATTCTTCTTTCTTTTTTAATTAACCTTTTTATAGTACTTTTTTTTAATTAATCTTTTCAACACAACAGTAAATAAATAAATGCTATTTTTCAAATTCTAAGCGCAATGTATTTTGACAGTTATGCTTATTTCAATATTTTCACTAATAGATGTCGCATGATTTAGTTGTACTACGATTTTCGGAGAAATTAGTAACTTATTTTTTAAAAAAAATAAAAATAATTTAATACAAATTAACTATAAAAATATTTCAATAACTTTTTTTTTTGCTAATTATTTTATTACTAATTTGTAATATTTTAAAAATCGAAATTGAATTTTATTAAACCAAAAGAAAGTGCCCGAATATTTGAAATTACCCATAATTATGACAACCCTAAAATAAGACGCCATTTTTAATTTGTACACTCATCAAAATTCATCCTTCCGAATTTTCTTTTTACCTAATAACGTCAAAGAATCAGCATGGGTTTTGCAAATCTTTGGTATTCACATCCAAGAAAATACGGGCAAGGATCTCGATGCTGGTAAATAATTATTGTTAATTAAATCTATATAAAAAAGTTTACGGAATTTGATAAAAATTTATAAGTTATTTGTTTAGTTTTGTGATATTTCTATAAAATTTAGTTTCGAATAAAAGCCATGCGGTTTTAATATGGCGGCCATAAGCCAAAAATTGTAATTGAGAAAGTTTTTTTTTTTTTTTTTTTTGCCTTTCGTTGAGTGTGGAAAATGTATTATTTTATTTACATATTTCCGTAATTTAGAGAGGCTATAGAAAATTGTGTTTCTTATCACTCCACGGAATTGTTGTCACGAGATTTTTTATGTGCTTTAATTCCACTAAAAAGAAACTACATTTTTTGTATTAATAATTTTGAAGTTTTGCATATTGAATAAATAACTCTGAAACTATAAAATTTCAACTTAAACTTGAAGATTAAAGTGTTTTAGCATTCAATAAAATTATGGCCCCTATTGAGAAAAGAATATATTTCTTTTAAATTTGAATATATTTTTTGTTTATGGTCGGCTAGATTAAATCATTTCTTATCACTCCACGGAATTGTTGCATTGATTTGTATGTGCTTTGATTCCACTAAAAAGAAATTACATTTGTTAATAAAAATAGTTGATGCTAAACAATTCTTTAAAAATTCTTCTGGAAAACATATGCGACTCTGTCTTTTAAAAAAGGATATTTTGTTTTAAAATATATTCATTTATTCGATGGTCGGCTAGATTAAATCATTTCTTATCACTCCACGGAATTGTTGCATTGATTTTTATGTGCTTTGATTTCACTAAAAGGAAATAACATTTCTTCAAACTTAAATGTTAAACAATTCTTCTGCCTCGTGTCTATTATAAAATGGATATTTTATTTAAATAATTTATTCATTTATTTCATGTTGGCTAGAATAATTTGGTTTCTTATCACTCCACGGAATTATTACGCTAATTTTAATGCATTTTGATTCCACTAAAAGGGAACTACATCTTTATTCTTTTAATATTAAAAATTTTGTTTGAAAATTTGATCAACTTTTTAATAATGAAATTTTTTCTTTTACAGTCGAGCCTGTTCAAATCGTCATGGACTTATTCGTAAATATGGTTTAAATATTTGCCGGCAATGTTTCAGAGAATATGCTAATGATATCGGTTTCAAGAAGGTAAACAAAAAAATGAGAATTTCGACAATAAAAATAATATATTAAAATTGAATTTAATTTCTTTCAGCTCGATTAAAATGATCGACGGATGGAACTCGAGAGTGAGAGAGAGAGGTGTTACAGTATTCACCGAATAATTTGAATAAGCTTAACAAAAATGTTTTAATTATTTGAAATTCATATAAAAAGAATATATTTATATATAAAAGTCTAGCTTACTTGCGCTATTCGATGAAAACTGACAAAAAAAAAAGAGTTTTATTATTTCTAAATTTAAAGAAAATGTCGCGCGCACAAAAAATAGGATATATTTTGAATTGAAATTTAAAAGAAGAAGAAGCATTTTGTATTAGAATTTCTTCGAAATGAAAACAGTAGAAATATTTCATTTAATTATTACCTGTAAGTCGGAATTTTATTACACGAATATACATACATAAGTCTAAAATGCAATGATAAACAAATGGAATTGCCGGGTGCCTTGATACACCCAAAAAAACTTATTTCAGATTCAGTATGGTCTTATTGTGTCGTCCATTTTAAAGCAATCAGAATCTCTGTGGATTTTCAATGATTCCAATTTATCATAATTTATAATTCTTTTTCGTATTCCATTCATTCATTTTCTGAAAAGAATTAAATCGAGAAATCTCGATGGAAGAGTTATATCATTGCTTTTTAGACATTTTAAAAACCAAGATTCAAATTTCAAATATCATACAAAAAACATTTCAAAAAAAATATATAACATTTTATTTCTATAAAAAGAAAATGAAAAATCAAATTTAACATCACCAAACATTGAAAATAATTTCACTTAATAACTAAATTGGTTGTCAGTCTTTTTAATAAGCCTGTATTCAAAAAGTTGGCCATAAATGTTAATAATGATTTTTTTGGTGGTCGACAATGTTTTTGTCCAGCTTCTTGACAACAAACATTTGGAAAACAATCTAAAGTCGTCTCACATGATTTTGGATGAACATCAAAAATTGGTGGTGGTGGTGGTGTACATTCCAAATATTCAGATACTATAGAAAAAGATAGAAATATTTAATAATTGCTTATATTTTCTTCACAATCATCATCATCAATAAATTCCCTTACAATATATTAATGGTCTTCTGATCGGTGATGGTACAGAATTATATTCTGGTGCTGATGATCGACAATATTTTCGCCTTCCATCTGGACAACATATTCTTGGCCAACAATCATTATCTGAATCGCATGTTTTTAAATCCCACCATAATTCAGCTAATGGTCGTTTTGGACATTTTCTTGCAATAAGTCCAAAAAATGCTGTACCAATATAATAAGAAATTAGTTTTTGATATTTTTAAAATATTTCATTAAAAATCTCTTACGTGCATGTTCCTGTTCCTTTAACGGTTTCGGAACACCTTTAATACAATTTCGACTACCAAATAATGAACAACAACGTTCCTCTTTATTCCATGATGTACAATCACGATCCGTTTGACATGGTGGTGCGAATAATCGAAATTGTGCTTCATTCTCTTTTGGACATTGTAAATTATCTTCACGTGATATTGTTTTCGTTGAGATAGGACGACGAGCTGGAGGAGCTGCTGCTGCTGCTGGTGGTAAAGATATTTTTGATTTTGATAGGGAAATTTTTGTTGGACCATCTGATGTTATTGTTTTTGTTACTGTTCCAATATATTTTTTTGGTGGCGGACTTTTACGTGGTGGTATCGTCGTCGTCGTCGTCGTTGAAGTTTGTGTTTTTCTTGGTCTTATAGGAGGTGTTACATCATTTAGTTTAGGTGTAACTGAAACTTGCAAAAAAAAAGAGAATTTGATATAATGAAATTTTATGTAATTTTAAATTGTTAAAGAATTGAACCGAAAATATTGAAAGAGTATACGTAAGAGTTTTTTTTTTCGTTTGTTTTTCTCGCAAGTTACTAAATTAATGAGACATTAATAATTACTGTTGAATTTTGGATATAAAATCAATTAAAAATTTAGTTCATTTGCTTGAGGCTAAGTTAAAAAAAAAAAAAATTGCAAAATGTAATTCAATAATGATTAGGTGTAAGGAAAAAAACATTTTGGTTAAACTGAATACATTTTCAGTTTCATGCTTTTTAAGCAAAAGACGATGTAATTTTAGCAGGAAGTGTTTCTATAAAGAGTTAAAATGGTAATCATTTAAAATAAATATGATTAAAAAGTTGCATATATAAACAAATCAATTTTGAATTAAGATTATTTTGGTTGGGCTAAGAACCAGTTTACATAAGCTCATTGAACTACGTGTACTTTAAAATTGGAGAGGCTAGTAGTCAATCTTAATCTCAACAGCTTGATACCTAGATGTGGTTTTAGAAAACTACGTACTTAAGGCTTGCAAAATTTGCAATTCCGTTCATTTGAAGGCTGTAGTAAATGCCCCTTGAGATTTTTACCTTTTTTTCTGCCTAAATTTAAAATTAGGAAATTTTAATCTTAAATCCTTTTTGTAAAAATAGAAACCGAATTGATTGTAAAAAAAATATCTTCCTAAGTTCTGGAAATAAGAAATCTTTCGATACTTTTTCAGCCTCTTCTAGTTTCTGTCTTGGATTCTTGGGTCATATCCTATACGTACATGGTGTGTCTGTCTACCGCATACTTTTTTTTAAAGTACTAACATGAAAGGAAAGTGAATATGATTAAACCAACAAACGGTTTCCATCATCAATACAACTTTTATGTTAAGTTTTGATAGATGGAATATACTATAGTTTAATAGTCCACTACACTACCATTAGTCCTTAATAATTAGTCTTCAATAAAAATAGGTGTATATTAATTTAATTTTATCGTCGTCTCAGGTCTGCTCACGGCCTTATTCTTATTACATTAAGTGACATAAAACGTCTAATTTCAATGTTTTTAATTTCTACATGAAATTAATGAATTTTTAAATTCGCTATTATATTAACTGTAAATACCTAATTTATATTTTTAATGTTTTATTTCCTGATTTTATTTTAAACTACAGACTTTAAAAGTGTTTTAAAGCAATTTTATAACGATTTTAATTACATTTTTTTTTCTTAATTAATTTTTCAATGTAAAATATCAATGTTTTCTGTTTTTTTTTATTTAATTTTTATGTGGAAAAAAAAGACCATAATTAAATCACTTTTAAAACAGATCAATAGTTGATTTTTAGTACACAAGTCTTTTTGCTAAAAAGAAACAAATCTTGTTCATGTCAAGGTTTTGTTTTTTTCTTTGGAATTCATAATTTTACAATCGAATTTTTATAATATTTAAAATTCTGTTAAAATTTTGAATGCAAAATTATTTGTCTTAAAAATTAATTAAATTCAAATACCATAAATTATGAATTTATTAAAATCGAATCAAAATAATCAAAAATTCCGTTGATTCATTCAAAAACAGTTTTTTTATAAAAATTGCATAATATTTTCCAAAAAGAAATTAATTTTTGGGGTTTTTAGTTTTTGTCATACAATTTTTATATTTTGGGTCAAAAAAAAAAATTGTGTTTTTAAGACCTTTTATATATTGGAAAACTTAGGTTTTGCAGGACAACAATGGGCCCGTATTTGGTTTCTCGACTCAATTGATCGGATCGACAAAAGACTGTCTTCTGTTCTTTAGATCTTCACAAAGATTTCTGTCGGTCCAATTAATCGAGTCGAAAAGACAAATTCGGCTCTGTTTTGTGTAATTACACTATCGTAACAGCCATGAGAAATGTGTATCATAAATATAGTTTGATCCCATTTACTCGAAACGTCCTTCGGAAATTTAGTCAAAATTCTTTTTATGATTCAGAAACAACTGTCTGTTGGTTTGGGGACCAATTTCTTTAAAATTCGGACAAAATGAAAATCGATTCATCCATATTTTTCTTTTTTACATGTTTTCCGTTTCTAGTTTGTGAAGGAATGTGTTGTATCAAAAGGTGTCTGATTTTGTCGAAAATAGGGCATATTCTTAATTTTCACTGCCTGGTCCTAAACCAATCAGATCAGATCGAATCTACATCGATTTGGATTTTTAGATCGTATTTCAGTAAGAGGATGTATTTCTTCCTATTTCTTCGGTATTCGTGAATTTTTTATTTACTTATTTGTGATTCTAATTCTCGTAAAGGCCAATCTCCACACAGCCAGCCGACTTCCTATTCTGACGGGAAAAATCAGAAAACTAGAAAGAGATGATGGACTTTTGCAATTTTCGCTAGGATTGATCGAATAAAAATAACATCAGAGTCTCCCTAATCACAATTTAGAAAAATTGGTAGTGTGCGATGGTATCGTGTGTAATTATTGTTAGAGTATTATGCACCCGCAGATAAAGTTCCATATAAATCAGATAAACATGTTCATCTGTTTTTGAGGGAAAATCAGTTGGGGGGGAAATGAGAAATGTAGAAGCCAACAAAATTTGTAGGATGATGGTTTTCTCCCTTTCTGTTTAACCGATCTTTGTATAGAGTATGAGATACACTGTATCCCATACTTGCATCAGCAGTAAGAAGCCAGCTTTGTTGCGATTGGACTTAAAACGTTTTTAATTTCATCGGCTTGACGACATATGGAGCATGCGATGCTGAAATATTCAAGAAGTCATTGGAGAGCTGGAAGAAAATTACTGTATTAAAGTTCTGGCAGGTTAGGATTTTTTATTCAGATTCGGGACTTTTAAATCCGGGTTTTATACATTTCTAGACTAGAATTTAAATCCAGTTTTGAGATCAGAATTTGGATTCTAGTATGTCGCAATTTTTAATATGGATGTCAAAATTTGTTCACGTTTTTCATATTTAAAATATTTCTTGAGAATGAAATTGAATCACAGAAAAAGAAGCAGAGCCTGTATTTGGTTTCTCGACTCGATCTCGATTTCTGTCGTGAAATAGCAAAATTTTATCATTAAAGACTTTAAAGGCTTTTTGTTCATCCGATCAATCGAGTCGAGAAATTAAATATGGGCCCGCCTTGGGACTCGGTTGTATAGTAAGCAATTCCTTTATTCTTCTTAACGTTTGAATTTATGTTTCCTTTTTATGTTGCTCCTTTTTCCTTTCTTTCTATTCAAAAATTATGAAAATTAAAATATAGATTTGGTATTTAATAAACTCTACAAAGAGGAGAAATGGATTCTTTAGCTGTAATCCTTTTTTCCTTGCAGGTAGTTTACTTTGGAATTAAATTAAATTCGAATCAATTTGAATCAATTTGCAATTTGAAAAGACCGTGTTAGCGAAACTATCACAAATCATATGAAACGGTATTTTGAGTATAGTTTTTTTTTGTTTCAAAAATATTGAATAAATTATGAAAATTCGATAAATATCGATTTGAACTTTTAAATTTGAAAATATTTTGTAACAAAAAAAAATTTACACACCCTAAAAATTTGGCGCCAAAATAATATTTAAAAAAAAATTCGATTGATTTTTCAATAACAAAAATCGACGTCAAGGTTTTTGGTTATTAATTTTCCTAATCAATGCAATTTTGAATTTGATCTCGTCCATTTTTTTTGGACTCAAGTCGACGCCTTTAATCTCTATTAATTGGCGACCTTATTAAACCTTACTCGGTAATTTTAATTCAAAACAAATTTACCTTGAAACAGTTTTTAAATTTAATCAAAAAATTTTTTAAAAATGCCAAAAATATTATAATTTTAAAAGAAAATATTTTGAAATTTTCTTTTTTTGGAAATTGCAGTTTTTATGAATCGCGGTTTTATGAATCGTGATAATTTCGTTTTTTGTGAAATAAAATCAACTGATTTGAGTTCGTGATAATAAATTTTGAATTTTGAAATATTTATATTTATATTAAATTTTGTAAATCATTTTTAAAAAAGTTTATTGCAAAATTTTCTTCATACTCCATTTAAGATATTTTCTTTTAGTATTACATTCAATTTTTTGTGTTAAATTGTAATTTTCCAATTTTAAACTCAATAATTTTTGGAAAGCGCTAATAAAATTGTGAGAAATTTTTGAAGAAAATTGTATGTGAAAAATTAAAGAGAAATTTAATTTTTGAAGAATTCCATATTTTCATATTCGAATTCTAGATTGTTTTTTTTTGTTATATCGAATCGAAAGTCAAATGTTTGGGCATAGATTAGGTATGCCTAAATGTTTGAATCCATATTGATGGTCAGTGTGATGTTCTAGTGCTGTTTATTGTACGTAGAATTTAAGAAGACGTCATTATTATGAAAAAGAAAAAGAAAAGTGTAGGGATTTAGTGCACAGTAGTAGTTGGAAATCTTTATTTATTAGTCTATAGTTTGGGTATCCTTTTTTTTAATTTTCAAATTTAATAAGTACACAAATCTATATGAGATCGAAACTGTTTGAAAAAACGATTAAAAATCCAGAAATTCACCAGTAGCGCTTAGTGGTTTATTATCCAAGACTATAGAAGTATAGTTAAACTAGAATTAAACTTCGAAATCCAACCAATTTTGGGTATAGACAGTATGCTAACTGCGATTTCTTTATACAATCTTCTTTCTTTAGTTAAACACATTTATTATTTATTGATCAATAATTTTCAGTAATTGATCAGTAATTTTCCTATCCAAAACATTTATTTTTTTTTTAAAGAATAGTTTACTATAACTTGGAAATACTATATAGGCAGAAATATAGCAAGAAAGTTTTAACGTTAGTTGTTTTGAACCTTTTTAGTAACAAATATGTATTATAAATACTGAAAAGTACCAAACACCAGGGGCCCTCTTATGGAATACGATCATAATCGTAACGTTAACGTAGGGCGTGTTGTTGTTATTTTTTTCTACTAACAACAACATGCCTTATGTTAAGAATACGATTACGATTGTATTCCATAATAGGGCCCCAGAATTTTGAACAATTAGTGGAAGAGGGAAGGACACAATAATTTGGTATCAGCCCAACTGAACGAAAAAACTAACACAAGTTTATAGTAATTTGAAATATATCATTCATGAAACTATATGAAGAGTTTAGTGTGCCTTCGAACCATCTATTTTTGTAATTAAACTAGTTCAAATCTTATTAATTCACGACAAACTAAAACAAAATTAGTTCAGTGCTTTAAACCAGTTTAAATACTCGAATCCGATTGCTGTTATTTAGTTATTTACGTCAAAAGTGAATCTACAAAGTTGAATAATAAGGAATGTTTTTGTTTCCAAAAATACAATATATTTAAAAATAATCTTTTTATTATATTTTAATAAAATTTTTCTTGTTATTCAATAATTATTTAACAATCTGATTTCATATTTTTCAATAAAACTAAATATCGAATGCACTTTCAAATGTGTAACAACATTCACTTTAAAAGAAAAAAACCTGATATGTATTTTTTGTTGAATACACGCTAGAAGTCCCTGTGCCGGTACAACAGACAAAAAAGAGTATTTCATTAAAAGGTATTTTAAAAAAATATATATATGTTTGTACGTAGTTTGTGCTTAAACCCAAATTCCCTGTTCCCGTCAGCGGTTTTACCTACATAGTGGAGCTACATGGCTTTTCAAGAAATCATTACGTTATTGCTAATGACAAAATAAACCCATTGATAATGAATCAAATCTGTGTTTAACTATACAAGAGGGTTATTTAGAATTTTTCATATCGAAATCGAGAGTTGAAAACCAATAAACATTATCAAACAGATGCGTCTAGAATTGGTTAGTCGCAAAATGATGATGAAATACAAGTTTGATCACTCATCAAAAATTGACAGAGCTCTTCTTGGCTGTGTAAACTTTGGATGTATTAACTGTATCGTCCTGATCTTGTACCATTTGACTACCATTTATGTTTCGGTTTCTGCAGAACTTCTTTAATGGTGTAAATTTGAGTTTAATCAATGACTTTTTTTTTCTCAACATTGCTTAATGCAAGCAACAGTAATTGTATAGGAGGCCTTTCAAATGTCTTTTGCTCAAGCAAAAATTAAACTTTTTGGCGTTATCATTTGCTGACCTCAACATTCGGGAAATCGGTTCGTTTCTACCGTACTCAGTTTTATGATGACGAATTTTGAATATTTCCACGGAAATTAAAGACCGTGTATTAATGTTAAGATGCATTTTCTTCAACAAAAAGGGGAAGTAAATAGAACCATTCAGAGTTTGACTCACAAAAATCACATCCGCTACTACGTGTCGCCTTTCTAAGGACTGTTGTAAACCTATCAAATTTAATTTGGTCTATCCAATCGTTGCTTTATTTTTAGTTTTTTGTACGACAATTACGACGTTGACGGTCCTTAATCGTCTCTAATGAACTTGTGAGGGGGGAATATGTCCTCGGATAGGCATTCGAATTGACCACGAATTGATGGGTCTACATCAGCGGTTCCCAGACTTTTTCCAACACGACCCACTTTTTTTTTAAAGTAAATTTGGCGACCCAGATACGTGAACATCTGTTTTGCAAAAATTTAAACCTGACTTTCCGTTTGTTCTTTATTTATGCACGATTTATACCAAATCTATGTGTGTGTTGGTGTAGCTTGTATCGTACGATTTTGTACTCAGAATTCCGTGTGAAAATCGTTTTACAATTTCCAAGTTGGAATTAATGCATATTGGGAAGTAATTTGAAAATATAATTTGAGATGATTATAAATATTTCAAGTTATAATTTTAGAAAATTTTCGCGACCCTATTTTAAAAGCTCGCGACCCTATTTTGGGTCGCGGACCACCAGATGGGATCGCTGGTCTACATTGTGCGCTTGTTTAATTTAATATTAATTTTTTTCTTTTTAAACCAATTTCAATATTTTAGCGTAATATATGAAAACGTATAAAAATTGTGCAAAAAAAAAAAATCGTTTTAACAATATTAAAGTTTCTTAAAAAATACCTTTCTATCTAGAAATTATTACAAAAGCATTAATTAAATAATAATCAATTGCTTGAATAGCAATTTTAGGAGGCCATCAAGAGAGCTAATCGAATCGAAATTTAAACACAACGAAAAAAAGCTTCATATATGAAAATGAAACCGAAAAGTGTAATTGTTTTTTTTTCTTTAGTTTAATCAAATAAAATGCATACAACTAAAAAATATTTTTTAAATTTCATAATCAATGTTAACATAACTCTTTTATAATAAATTATTATTACTTCATTTTTTTTTCTGTACTCTCCTAATTTCATTACAATACAATATTACCTTAAATTGCATTCGTAATCTCATATATGGGATTGTTAATGCCTTCATAGGTACTTAATTTTATCCAATTTTAAGAAACACTTACATTTTTCTTTTTTATATAACTACTATCGAAAAGGTATTTAATTGGAGTAGAGCTAGGTCAGTGTCATATCTGAGCAGCTGGTATCGTTCTTTCTTTTTTTTTTCTTGATCATAATCATTTATGTTTCATTAAAAAATATACAATTTAATCGCTTGTATATTATTTCTTAAAGTGCGCTGAGAAAAATGATACATGATAGCTTTTTTTTGTAGATGACAACATCTAAAGAAAATCGATCAATTATCATTTTTTTTGGCTACTTCTGATATTAAGATGAAATCCATTGATACACTTTTTTTTTTTTGTAAAACAATTACTAAGTTCAATACAACTAATTTGATCTTGTTTGATTTTTGTTAGCTTTTATAGAGTGGCTGGCCCTCCTCAAAAGACAGGTATTTTATTCGAAAATGAGATTTTTGTCTTAACGTGATCCATCCCTATGGTAGAGGTACTATCAGAGAGTATATTAGTTTTGTCAATACACTTCTAGGACATACAAGTAATCAATCGGAGAAGGGAATCAAAAATTTATATCGATTTATGCATGACTGTGCGTCCGTGTAAAAAAACGCGTTATCCGATTTTGATGAAATTTAGAATGTCAGTTGGTTATTCCTTAACTCGATTTGGTATTGTATTTAAGCAAAATCGACCAAAGGGGAGCGAAGTTATAGTAAGTAAAAATCAGGGTGACTACCAAGTTTTGTTTCATTTCTGCCATATGGCATCAAAAAATCGGTTGTAGGCCGATTTACTAGTATATGTTTACTACTGTGGATACGTCACGTGAAGCGTGTTATAATTACGAAAATGATAAATCTCATTTCGTTAGAATATCTACGCTTGTTTGAACGTTAAGTAATTTGTTTTCAAACTGCTTGAACTTGAAAGTGATACGATTAAGACAGACGTTCGTGTTTCGTTATATTATTACGTATCCAATGTACACCATGTTTGATGGCGCTATAGTTTCAGAGTGATTTTAATTACATGTATTAAATTTAGGCATGGAAAGTTTCGTTTCTGTGGTGTATAGTGTATCGTTGTATACTTTTCTGTATAGAAAAATTACGAATTATTATAAAACAAGTACATCAAGTTTGTTTAGCAGAAAGGAAAATTACCTGAGAAGGAAACTTTAGGAGAAAAGGAAAATAAATAATTCTGATAAGCTTAGAATTAGGATTCGTACGAGACTCATATCAGTTACAAGCAACGAAGTCGGATCACCACTCAAGCACGGTTCTTAGGTTAAAGATTTGCCTTTCTATAAATTCCTTATTAGTCAAATAGTATACAAAAGTTACTAACAATAATTATAAACGCTTAAAACTCCTAGAAAGCAAATTTTAAAGTTTCAGAACGTAAATAATATTTAAAATTTGCACATGAAATATGATAGAGTAAAAAGTTTAGGACACATATTTGGTTTCTCGTTTTGATGTTGTGAAATACCAAGTTTCTATTATCTCGATTAAGAGTTTAAAGACTTTTTGTCGATTCGAGCAATCAAATACAGCTTCAGAATGACTGAATGTATTCAGAATGAAATGTTTAATTTGGCATTTTGATGGCTTTGGAATTTTTACGTGTTTTACATTAGACTATTTCCTGCAATCTATCGTTTAAATGGAGACCAGAATGTGTTCATCATATATCAAGCAAGTTAAACTTAACTGTGTCCAAATAACAGGACTAATATTAAAGATGACTTAATAGAAGATGAAGAGAAATCTCATCAGGCTAATATATAGACGATAGTGAGGTATTGAACTCCAGAACATAGAAACGAGAACGATTAAACCACCAAGATTACAAGTAAGAAACACGCCTTATGATATAGTAGATATCGAGAAGTTATTGACTATGGTAGTCTTGGCATGGTTTTAAAAATAAAATAAGAAAAAAGGATATTTCAACACATTACTAAGAAAAAAAAAAAAACGCCGACGAAATTTTTTAGAATCGATGTTGATGGCGGCGTGACCCAGTTTTGTCGATTTTCCTATGATTAAAAATATAAATACCTGGTGCTGCTGTTGCTGCTGTATTTGAACTTAAATCACTTTTACTTAATCCAGTTTTAGTTTCATTTAAAATTTTTGTTGAATTTGTTGTTTGTGTTGTTGTAACTAATGTTAATTGTTTTTTCGTTGATATATTTGCTGTATCGATTGCGTAAAAACTTAACAAAAATATTAAATAACTGATTAACACTTTCATCTTCTTCTATTTTTTCCCGTATGTGGGGGGCGCAATTTCAAATAATATACAACACAATTTTTATTTTTAATCATATAACTTTATTTGTTTTTAATTTTATTTTGTTGGGTTTTTTTTTTTCGTCTTATAATTAATATTTTAAAATAAACGAGCTTTTATTTAACATATATGTAAAATTTGATTAAAACAATCTTCTTTAAAAAGAAAACAAAAAAAAAACTATTAAAAATAATATAAAAAAATGAAAACTTAAAAATTTTTGATTGAATTTTTATGAATTAAAATTGCGAGTTCACTTTTTTTTTTTTTTTGGTTCGTTGTTAGTTAGTTGACCGTCTTCGAAGTCATTACTGCTATTAACGGTTGGATAACTAAGTTGTTTTCTACTTAAAACTATTTTTTTTTGTTTTCATTAAAAAAAAACAAGAAAAAAAAAACCGAAATCTTAAAATTTTACTCTTTAAAAATCGCGCTCTGTATGCAGACTCAACGCCACTCAATTCATCAGAGTTTCAAGCCATATTATGGCATAGTACGGCTTGTTTTTCACTACCTATATGAATTTTATCACGCCAAGACCAAAAGTTATGCATCATTTCCAAAACGGAATTTTGAGTAATATTGGCTGCATTAAAAAAAAACATCAGGCTTTTAAAACCTTGTAAATATGAAAAAAAAAAAAAAATTAATTATTGTATATCAAATTTTCAAATGAAACTATTAAGGTTTTGGATAAAGAAACTTATTTATTCATGTTGCGCTGTTAACTTTCATTTGAATAATTTTTATTATTTAGTACAAATATTGATACAAGTACTATCCCCGTGGTAATAAAAATCAATTGTATATAAATTGGAATTCAATAAATCAATTGTTTTTTTGCAGCCACGGAAGTAGTTTTCTCTGACGATCTTTCGAAATCATCGTAGCGTAGATGGCTTGAATGTATTATTTTTTCTGTGCACTTAAATAACCTATTTTCTATATAAAATGTTTGGGTCCAAAGGTGTGCGGCTACATTGAAATAACATGTTCTGAATTTTTCGGTGCCTTCCTATCATTACTGGCCTCAATCAGCGTATCTCGCACCGGTAACGAGATAATCGCAAAAAAGCGATTTTCCACTCCTTTTAAACCAGTATAGAGGTGTGAGCGGCACTCCCCCAAAGTCGAAAACTTGGAATTTTCAATAACTTACCTAATTGAACAATTGTACCAAATATAAAGTTTCCTATACCTTTCGGAAGGTAAAAGTACCCATTTGACTGGAATAGAATAGAATTATTCCTTTTCAAAACTCCAGAAGCATATTATTTACTAATACCTTTTAGAGTTGAATTTAGCGAGGTGTTTCAATTTAAAAAGAAACCTATAAGTTCTTATTATTTCGTTAGATGTTTGTTTATTATTAATTTCAAGTTTTGCGACTAAGATCAAAAACCTACACTTCATCATAGGGCCCAGATTCAGACAAAACACTGTAGCAATATGTGGTGTTGCATTCATATTGATGATGATGTTATAATCAGGTTTTTTTTTATATAATATGCGATGCTACAACTCAACACTGGTTTGATTGTAAGCTTAGTATAGAATGTAGTTTTACCCAAGCAGCACATTTGAGTATATAGGTCTGAAATATTATTTGGCGACTGTAGACTATTGATTAAAAGCATCATTAAGTCTTAAACAGCCTTGGCCAAATGTATTAGGCACTCTTTCTTTTTCACTTTCCTGCCAAATCATTTCTCGGAAGTAATTAGTTTGAATTTTGTTATCTATGGCGTCAATATATGAAGTTGTAGACGACTTTTATTTTTTAAGAAAGGTCACCAATGCACTGTTATGATGCGGTTTATGCATTTTTTCCGGTGTACGATCAGTGTGCGGTCATTGCTCGAAATCGGCAAAGGCGTGAGCAATTTGCTTTCTATTGTTCATAATAGTGAAATTTGTTAATTTTTCTGTTTCCTTTTATTTCATTTAACCTTTTGTTTTTTGAAGATACAATACAATTTCAAAGGGTCCCTAATACATTTGCCCAAGGCTGCAAATGTGAAATGTGTTGCTCGGGTCTTGTTATAAATTTGTGACTATAAAAACTAAATGTTGGCCTGTACTGTAAAGATGATGACATTGATTGTACAGTAACTATACTAAAATTGATGCCTCAGATTCATTTCTTCATCTTTGCTTTTATCATCATGAATTTCTATCAAAACGAAAACTTGCATATCATGAAACTGTTTTCAAACCCTGTCGGTGGACCAAATCAAATCAAATTGAAATTAAAATTGAAGTTGAAACAACTCTTTTTTTTCTCTTGTCTTCAACCGTCTTATAAAGTGTTGTAGTTTCTTTATTAATATAGCTTTTTCATTATAAATTTGCGGTTTCTAGTTTCCGGAGCGAGTTTGTATTGCCCCGTAGTTAATTGCCAAAAGAAGGGGGATGAAGTTTTTCTTAACTATGTGGACGCCTTGAAAAATGCATTTACCATTTTTTTTTTTTAATACTATACTTTCACTATCAGGAGCTTAACTGGAAACTGTTTATCGTCTCTTAAAAACAACTTTTGTATTTTTTGAATTATAAAGTTTATTATTTACCTTCGTTTTTTTCTTTTATGTAATAAAAAAAACATTTTAATGAGATTTTTAGTTGCATTTTCTTGGGTTTGGAGCATATTCATATAAGAGATATGACAATGATGAGAGGAGCAGCAGGCAAGCAAGCATATGTGAATAAAGAAATTTGAAATGAAAGCTTTAACGAACATTTTTGTTGAAAATTTCATATCAAAATTTTTGTATGTCGAGTATTGTTTATTCATTTTAATGTTTTATAAAATAATTATTTAAAAGCATCTTGTAATAATCAATTTATTTTGTTAGGCAACTTTTGAACTTTTAAGAAGCACTGAAATCATTGGATTTAATGAATCTTTTGGGGATAATAGATGAATAGGTTGTGTTTTTGAAGGTGTGTTCGTATTTAATTGTTGGCAATGTTTTTTTTTTCTTGAGTTAATTTGTGACTTTTCTAAACTGCCTTTTGATACTCTTCTTATCCAAAATCCGAAAGTTAAACATTATAAACATTATCCGGAACCTTTGTGTGCCGAGAATTTTCTTTTATATATTGTTAAGGTTTGAAATCTCGAATTCTATGTTAGGAGTGCAGTCGAGTCTCTTTTTTTATGCAGTTTTGAATTTAATACGGTTCCAAATTCAGGGTTTTCCCCTTTGTATATGTGGTTTGTGAAATCGCAAATAAAACAATAAGTTTTAATTTAATTATTATATAATCTGAACATGTTGACGGTTTTTTCCAAACTTAATAATCTAGCTCCTTTGATGTTCTTTCAAAGGATTCCCTGCCTACTATTTAACATTAAACTTCCAGTGTTTTGAGTCTTCTTCTTAAATTATAGACTGGTGTTCTCACATATGTAGTACGACATACAAGTAGTAAAATTGCATGCAGTGAGTTTTCGGATTTTGAGGTGGCCACCTGTTGACGTATAAGCGGAAAGTAAACTACCACATAAAAAAGGTTCTAGAGTAGTATTTCGAACGTTCATCCTTATGCCCTAATACCTTAAATTATAGTCAATTTCGAGGCACCAATACACAGAGTTTAAAAGTCCGTTTTTTTAAGATTGGGGTTAATCATTTTTTATGAATCAAAAGCAGAGATGCAAACCAAGGCTTTTTTACAGTTGGTTCGGTTTTGGTTTAAGCATAAACCTTCTTTTTGGTTTTTGGTTTGGTTTTGGTTTCTAAATATTTCAAAATTTGGTTTTGGTTTGGTTCTGGTTTAAAGACTGCATAATTTTTGGTTTTGGTTTTGGTTTGGTTTTGGTTTTGGTTCAGAACAAATATGTCTTTTTTCTTAGTTGTTGTGACAGAAACGAAGGAAGCCCATGTAGATTTGCTTGGCAAATTTTTTTCAGTTGTTTTATTTGTTCGCTTCGTGTCAATTATGTCGTAGGATTCGGAGTGCTTTTTTTTAAAGATGCCGCATTAAATTTTCTGGGTGATTATTTGTCATAACAATACAGCATTCATTGTACTTACTGCTATTTGTTATTGAATCACAAACAAATTTTTTTAAAAACCGGGTATTTTTTATCTTTGTTGCCTGACATTTTCTTTTGGGAAATACTAAAAAAATTATTATTAAACTCAAAAATATACAGACTTGCTTACATTTGTCATTTAGATATGAATTTTAAGTATATTCTTCCTTCTTGTGTTTGTTTCTGTTTTTATTTTAATTATGATTTCACTAAATGAAAAACTATGTCGTGTTTGATTACTCGTTAAAAACAAATTTGAAAACTGGCAAACTGTTGAACGTTGATTAACCATCGTTTTTATAAGAAAATGTAGTAGACTTTTTTAGTTTTTTAAAAGGAAAATGTAAATTTTAGGACAAATTTTTTCTGTTGAACCGAACCATAAACCAATAGAAAAATTACGGTTTATGGTTCGGTTCAAGTATTAATTTTAAAACTGGTTTGGTTTTGGTCTGGTTCGACCGAATCATTTTAAAAGTGGTTTGGTTTTGGTTTTGGTTTTGATTCGGAAAATTTCGATGGTTCAGTGGTTTTGGTTCGGTTCAAAGTGGTTCAAAGAAACCGGTTTGCATCTCTGATCAAAAGTAAAAACTGCTAAGAAAAACAGATATGAGAGTTTCAGGCAGACCGCAGGACCCCTAACAATATTTGTATATGGAATATTTTACAACGAAATTTTAATAGTATATTTTAATATCGACACAAAGTGATTTTATTTTGAATTTAAAAATTAATTAATTCATTTGCTTTAATAAATTTATTATTATTTATTTATTTTTTTGGTTGAATTGAAAATTTCGTTCAGTTTCATAAAGCTTTTTTATTATCGTTTAGTTCAGACTTGAACCAATAAATATTGAATTTTTTCTTTTTTACCAATAATCCTAGTCGTATTTATTTGTAATGATACTTACGACATCTATAAATTGCTAGATAAACTATTTATATATATACATATATAAATTCAAATTTAATTTAATTTAAATTTGAAATTCAAAAGTATGATATTTGGTATACTATATAGTAGAACTGTGCCGCCTCTGTCTTCAAATGTTTTACTAAAGGTAGTGAATAAAATTAAATATGAAATCTTTCAAACCGAACGTTAATTTTATTCGTTAATGTCTTTTTAAATTAAAATCCTAATGGCTTGTTTCTAAACATACTCAAATTCACACTGTTCTTAAACGTTTTTGATAGCGTATTTTTATCCATAACATCAGTTTCATTGACTCTCAGATGGTAAATATATTTTATGTGGAGATAGCTTCTTTACATCTATAATCATTTCGTTTATTCCATCTAACTTTAGCAGTAGCCCCTATACGTCTTTGATACTTGCTAGTATCAAAAACGATGTATACATCGTTTTTGCATCATTCATTCCTACTAGAGGCCGTGGGTACTTGACAAAAATGCTGCTAGAGAACTGAATTATGGCGTCCAAAAAATTTTCCTATCATATTTTAGTTTTAGTTTTGTTTATTCGTTATTCAAAGTTCTTCACATTTTTTTGAAAACAGAAAACATAAAAATTAAATAAATTTTGAATATAATTTTTTTAATCCTAGTTCTTGTTTACATGAATTAAATATCGAAGAGATAAAAGAAAAATATAAGAAAAACAAATTGAAAATAAAATTTAGAAGAAAAATATGTTCAAAGAAGTTGCAAAGGCCAACACAAATTGGGTAACAGATCAAAGAGGTTCGTTTGTACGTTTTTTTCTTTTCTTTAGATATTAAATTTAGATATAATTTGCCTTTTTTTTTAGTTAATTCTAAGTATTTTGTTTAAGGATTAAATCAAAGATCGTATAGTAATTACTTCAGATACCAAAATTCCTAAGAGAAATATTCTTGGAGGAGATGCTCTAGAATGGGATGTTAACCTTACTGCTACACTAAAGAAGAGGTACTACAATAGATCTTATAAGTCACAGTACAAGAACATCCTAAAAAATTAATCTTAATGTTACTATAGGATCCTTGGTTAAACGTATGGAGAGATTTTTAATTGCTTTGGGAAATCCAATGATATTACGAGCTCGAGATAGAGCTGAGCATTCACATAGAAAGTGTTTGATGTCTTCAGCCACTCCTATGTCTCCACAGTACCGACAGAGATCTATTTGCACCAATCCCAATCTTTTAGCGTGCTTTCTCTTAACAGACAATGTCCCGTTAATATCCCAATGATTGTGCGTAGATGATTCCTGTTCCAGTCTATTATGAACATCGACTTCTTCTGATTCAGCTTCGGGCACAAGTTTTTTGACAAATTGTGTCCTCTTAGATTGCACTAGCGTGTGTCTGCTTCCATGAGGATTTTATCCTTGATTCGTGCTTTATACGCAGAAAGGGGAGGCAGTACGTCAGGAAATCACACCAATCCTTAACAAGAGAGTTGATGAAAAAAATCACAATCATCATTGAAATACAAATGATCCTTTTCAGTTTGATTTATATCATTTTTGTCTTTAATGCATTTATGTAGAATTGTGTACAATTGTACAAGAAAAATGCTATTAAACGAAGGAAATATTCATTTTTAAATGAATTCAACATTTTCGAAATGAAATCTCTTGAGATTTTCATGCAATTGATTGCACAGATTGCACTATTGTAATATATATCGAAAAACAAGAAGAGTCTAAAAGAAAAATAACTAAACAAACAAACAAACTAAAACATTTTAAACTTCTTAATCAGATAATTTCACTATAAATATTGGCGGCTTTTGTTCCATTCACAAAAGACAATATTCTTCTTATATACTAGTTCTACTTACTATCTCTATACTATATACACCACTAAGGTAAAGAAATTGTACAAAAACTAACAGCATTAATTATATCATTATCCTTCATCTTGCGATTTATCTTTAATGAAATAAGGTCCACCGAGGAGAGATGACTTCTGAATTCGTTTCTTATAGTATTCGTTTAATATAAAATTTTATTGTACTTTTCATTCTATATAACGATTTTTGGAATGTGAAGAAATAATAAAGATTAAGTGGACACGCCGCGGTATATAAGAGTTTTGAATACCGTGCCAATATCCCGGTCATGGATGGCGGATAAAAAAAAAGAAACCACAATCAAAACTCAAAAAACGACGAAGGATTTCGAAATAAAAGAATTAAAAATTAATGATTATAATAATGGAAAAAAAGTCTTTTAAAAATAGGTACTTTTCTTGTGGAACAAATGATCGTGCAGAGAGCATAATCAATAATTTTTTGATCATTGCTAAAATCAATTGGAAACTAATATTTTCTTGTCCTTATTTTTTTCTTTTTTTTTTTTGAATAATTACATATAACTAAAGGGCAAGACGAAGTGTTGATTTTATTCAGTCTGTTTTAGAGTTGAAATTTAGAATAATGAAGAAAAGGAATTTTTTTCTTACTAAACTTTAAGATCTAAATGACTTCAAACGTTGATTAAATATTGATCAAAAAGAATATCTCTCCAGTGTATAATTTTGTTCATCTTTGGGACTTTAGGATTTAAAAATCAGCAAGAATTAGGGACAGTAAATCCTATTGTAGGAGATATATCATATAGCTTTGTAAGTTTTTGATCTTGACGGTACACCTAAGCACTTCTCAACCTTCTTTAAAATAGCAATATACAAAAATCAACATCCACGTGTCCCTCCAGTCTGTGAGTTTTCTCCTCCTGGAGGCATTATTGATGTAGTAGTGTACCGGTTGTGGACTTGTGGAGTTTTGAGATAGATAACCAATTTGATTTATTTCAGTTCTGAATTGAAATTATTTTGGTACTATTATGATACAATTTCAAAGGCAAGGAGCTTACCGTTCTAACAGTGTATTACCAGAGACAACTCAAAACTACATCTAAACGTGTAATCTCTATGGTTAAATCTTGTCATAGAGTTTTATTTTGAAAACTCCCAATGTACTTCTGATAGTACGTGATCGAAATCTATTTCATTCGTTCTCATCTGTATTTCAATTTGCATTGGACGTATTTATAAGTTGTCTCGTCTCTGGTGATTACTATAAGGTTTTCTTTATGTATTAAGCTCTGTGCCAATATCATTTTGGCGGGCTTGCAAATCGATTCTGGATCTCAAATTGGGCAACGATCATGGATCATCTATAATTCTCCTACAAGATAAAAATTTGAAATTCCATGTATTATTCTGGCTCGTTTAACATCCTCCTATTTTCCTTCTCTATAAATGTTATTCTATGTTTTAATAGCCATACTCCGGAAGTTATTATACGCGATTAAAAAATTTGATTGAACTAAAATTAAAATGTTTGTGAACCATAATTAAAAGTTGAATGTACTTAAAATTTTGTAATTTAGTGTAAAAGGAATTTTTGGTGGAGCCTACAGAAATATTTTTTGTTTTGCTAAATTTAGTGCCCAAAACATAATCATTGCGCGTACGTAATTGGAATTTTTCTAAAACTTGTTATTTAGATATGGGTTTTTTTTTTGTTTTTAATAAGACAAACAATTCGAACGTATTTCAGTTGCAGTTTAATCATTTAATTGAGACGATTTGTTACAGAACACCCGGAAAATTTTTCATATAGAAAAGATGTCAATATTTCTATTGAAACGATCATCAAAAAGAATCATTATTTGGTTGTCATAATATTTTCTATTCGCTTCTCAATAACTTTTCTTTTTTTTTTTATAAAATAGTATAGTTAGACAACGTTGACGATCATGTCAATCAAAATATTTTCAGAAATTGATCAAGAATTTAAGATCGGTACTATTGAGAAAAGGCCAAATTTAATAATATTGGAAATTTTTTAAACTGTGGTCGCTTCAAAAAGGTACTATTGAAATCTTGTAGATCAATACAACAGGTGAGGATCACTGGTTAGATATAAAATACATATTTAAAGTATCATAATTATTATCGCTTCTACTTTTATGAGCCTGATCCTCGCATGTGGCCACATTTGTATGAGACTTTGAAGTAAGTTTCTCTCAAGGAATGGATCATAAAATGGTTACGGCGATGGGGACAGATTTTAATAACTGGGTGATTGTTTTAGCACATGTTTATACTATTAAACTATTCTCAGTGATCACCAATTTGTCAATAGCAGAATTTATTTTAATATGTTTCTATGAGATTTATCCCTAGTAAACCAAAATGATAATAATTTCTTTATTAACTATATTATTGAAAGGTTGTAATTAATTGAGACTTATTCACTCACCTTACATATTCTACACATGCCTTTCATATGCATCGCGTCCTTTAATGATCACAAATAAAAAAGAAAGCATTCATAATGAACCTTTTCAAAAAAAATTATTTTCTATCATAATTTATGTTTTTGTGTTCCTTAATGTTTATTTTCACATGATTTTTATCTTTTTATTTGTTTGACATTTAAAAATGTACGCTCTTTGGATCTTTGCGATATCATAAATGCAAAAGATCAATGATCAAAAGGCAGGTGAATTTATTTCCTGGGCATTAAAGATATAAACTGAAATTTCTGTTAATTAAATGAAATCATTTATTACTTTATTATTATGACACTTGTAATAACATAACTTTAATTATCTTTATTTGAATGATTTTGTTAATTTTAATTGCTTTGAAAATACATCAAGTTTACATTTTATAATACATATAATTGTGTCGTCTTTCTGTTAATAAGACATTTAGATTTTTTAAGAGATCCCTTTTTATAGTTTTAGTAAATGAAACTGGTTGTGTTCTTCTTCAGTGGCGGAAAAGGTGCGTCAAGTCAAAGGTCAACGGAGAACTTCTTTTTAGGGGAATAATATATACTGTCAGCTTTTCATTTTATTTGAATTCATTCTATAGTCATGTATTATAAGGAGACCAAATTCTGTTAGGTTACTTCGCTACCTTATTTCCCAACTGAAGTAGTAGCGTGAAATGAAATATTTTTAACGTTTATATATATCCAAAAAATTGGAATAAATATTGTACTAATTTATCTACATATGATCACGATAAATCGAGAAATGAATGAAATGATCCTGATGTACTTAATTGTGTTGAAATATGATAAAATAGGAGCTTCTCATGACATTTAAGGGAAACTTTTTTGTTAGCAATGTCACTTATTTCGCTCCATCTCATTGGAAATTTGACAATTTTACCATATGAAAAATCAGGAGAAGAGAATCGGTTTTAGACCGACGTTGACTGCATATTCCGACACCATTTTAAAATTCGAATTTTAAATAAAATATCGGCAGTACAATTCTTTCTACTTTTACTACTTCAATAAAGGAAATTATATCAATATTTCAATGTCTGATGTGTTTGTCCCATTTTTTAACCACCTGAAAATAGGCAATTTATAGTATTTGATGCAATTGAATGAAAGAGTGTTTTAAATGTTTTTGCTGTATTGTGAAGAGGTTCACGATCAGTCGAATTGGGAAATTGTATTGTTTGCTGAAAAATACTACAATTTCCTAAATTTAAATAATTTTATGAAAGAATTGATATCATAGTTTTGCTAATATAAAATATTTTGAATTTTTCGTAATTAAATTTTTATTCTCATTATATGTAATCAAATCAAATTTAAGAAAATCATAACAATTGCATGTTTTCTGAAGACTAGAAAAAAAAAACTGAATAAACTTAATTGAATATATCTTACTTAATTAATTAAAATATTTCATTTTTCAAAACAACATCATTTAAAATAATTTCATTTGTATTTTTGCATGTAAAAAGTTAATAATTTATGAGAAAAAATTGAGTACAAAGTTTTTTTATATAAAGTAGCAAGGTTTTTTTTTTTTTTTCTTCTTACTTATTTAACATAAAAATAATAAGAATTGTACATTTTCTACCACCTAAGTGCAACAAAATAAGTATGACTTGTTCATGTGTCCAATATTTCGTTTAACATTTTCTCTATAGAAGAAAAAAAAAAATAGTTTTTGCATGACATTTTTGTTGCATTCATAATAAATTATGTGAAACCATCTTATAGCTCTTCAAATCTGATTATTATCTTTAAAGTTGTCCATTCCTTTACACCTTAAGTCTTTATAAATATATAGAATATCATTTTAATCTTAACGAAGATAAGTTTTCTTTTATTGCAAGATAGAATATTCGAAGGTATATACAGAAACATGAAAAATTATGTCTTGTTCGGTCGTTGAACATAGATTTCATTCTATTGTCAGTTGCGTATTATCTCTAGAAAACTCCGTCTAACTATAGATGTATCTAAAGTCATATATATGTTATATTCATATTTATAATTCGACTCTGACTGTTACTTTGTAGTGTTGTGAATATCACATGTCTGATATTCATCTAAAATGATGATCTTCATATAAATGTTTTAAACATATCGAAAACAGGCTATAGATAGTATTTATAATGAACTGAATCAATTTGGTTGTTTCATTTGATATGATATTGTATCTTGACATGAAACTATGTATGTCCATATCTATAATGAAATGAAAATTAAATTTATAAAGACATAAATTACAACTAATAATATAAATTTCACTGAAAAAAAACAAACACATATTCTACTTTTATTATAATTTCTTATTTAATATAATTACTATTTTTCACTTAAGGTTTTGTACACACTGTATTTTTGGTGTTAGATTTTGTTAAATTTTTCGATGCAAATGCACCACAGGCAAAGATACTAGAATTACATTGTAGATAAAAAGGCATCGAACAAGTAAAATCGTCAGAGCTTTTATTTTAAAAACATCTAATGTGCATCTAATGTCACATATACAGTTTATAGCATGTTTCGTTGGTTGAAATAATATAAAACACGGTGACAATTCTATCTTGTAAATATTCGAGGATTTGAAAGGCCTTTTAAAAAGTGGTTGCGAAAATTTGTTTTATGATTTTCATCCTTGTTCTAGCTTAATATAAGTAATACTCTCCTAAAGAGTCCGTAAACGATCAAATTTGTTTGTCAAACTTCACGTTTTCATCAAGCAACAGCGCAAACGATCAAACCTGAAGATCAAACCAATTTGTCAAACTTGCCCGTAATTTCGGTTTTCGCTGACGTTCGTGTCTTACGACCTATCATACACAATGAGTAATACAGGCAACGACTGAGATCGTGTTTGACAAACATCACCACACGATGAAATTGTTTGACAAACACGTATCCTTGACAAACAAATTTGATCGTTTATGGGGTACTTAAGACGCAAACCTTTTATAACCAAAAATTAATAAATGTGAAACTTGTAATCTCTCGCGGCTGTTGTAACATTCCCATTTCCAAGGAAAATTTTAAAATTCTGCATCAAGCTTTATTCATTTTCTATAAATGTTAAATTATTTTAATGTTTTTCTTCTTTTTAAAAGACATTTTATTAAGAAATTCATACTCTTTTTTTTTACACCTACGTGTGTAAAAATTATTAAACATTATATTTTCAATGTTACAAATAAATTAACCAATAGCTGCTTATGCAATTAAAATGAAGGTACTTAATTAAAAAATTGCAATCTGTTGAATTATCATCAAGTAGGCCTTATTACAAGAGTTACTTTGTTTGAATATAAACTAAAGGAAAACGCATTTTTTTGTTCGAATACATATACAAGTGTTGCATATTTATATTAATATACCTACTAAAATTTTATATTAATTCATATTTTTAACGTCAAGTGTAATCAAAACCAAACAAACATGTTAGTCTGGTATAAATCGTGGTTTTTATCTTTAGATTTTCAAACAGATCTTTACAATTTCACAAGTTATTATGAACTTACATATGTTCGTCTGTATGCCAATTGTCAGATTATCAGAATTTCAACACGCCATATAATTGTTATAGACTTTGCAATTAAGATAAAATTTTCGAAATTCATAAAAATTCATTGTGAATTTTCATTTTGAATGATTGAAACATTTTTCTTCCGAAAAAATGGGTTCTTTTTTGACAATTCTTAAATTTTTTAAGTCAAGAATCATGTTTTACATTCGTTAGGCTTTCGAAAGACAGGTGCGTCAAGTCAAAGGTCAACGGAGAACTTCTTTTTAGGGGAATAATATATACTGTCAGCTTTTCATTTTATTTGAATTCATTCTATAGTCATGTATTATAAGGAGACCAAATTCTGTTAGGTTACTTCGCTACCTTATTTCCCAACTGAAGTAGTAGCGTGAAATGAAATATTTTTAACGTTTATATATATCCAAAAAATTGGAATAAATATTGTACTAATTTATCTACATATGATCACGATAAATCGAGAAATGAATGAAATGATCCTGATGTACTTAATTGTGTTGAAATATGATAAAATAGGAGCTTCTCATGACATTTAAGGGAAACTTTTTTGTTAGCAATGTCACTTATTTCGCTCCATCTCATTGGAAATTTGACAATTTTACCATATGAAAAATCAGGAGAAGAGAATCGGTTTTAGACCGACGTTGACTGCATATTCCGACACCATTTTAAAATTCGAATTTTAAATAAAATATCGGCAGTACAATTCTTTCTACTTTTACTACTTCAATAAAGGAAATTATATCAATATTTCAATGTCTGATGTGTTTGTCCCATTTTTTAACCACCTGAAAATAGGCAATTTATAGTATTTGATGCAATTGAATGAAAGAGTGTTTTAAATGTTTTTGCTGTATTGTGAAGAGGTTCACGATCAGTCGAATTGGGAAATTGTATTGTTTGCTGAAAAATACTACAATTTCCTAAATTTAAATAATTTTATGAAAGAATTGATATCATAGTTTTGCTAATATAAAATATTTTGAATTTTTCGTAATTAAATTTTTATTCTCATTATATGTAATCAAATCAAATTTAAGAAAATCATAACAATTGCATGTTTTCTGAAGACTAGAAAAAAAAAACTGAATAAACTTAATTGAATATATCTTACTTAATTAATTAAAATATTTCATTTTTCAAAACAACATCATTTAAAATAATTTCATTTGTATTTTTGCATGTAAAAAGTTAATAATTTATGAGAAAAAATTGAGTACAAAGTTTTTTTATATAAAGTAGCAAGGTTTTTTTTTTTTTTTCTTCTTACTTATTTAACATAAAAATAATAAGAATTGTACATTTTCTACCACCTAAGTGCAACAAAATAAGTATGACTTGTTCATGTGTCCAATATTTCGTTTAACATTTTCTCTATAGAAGAAAAAAAAAAATAGTTTTTGCATGACATTTTTGTTGCATTCATAATAAATTATGTGAAACCATCTTATAGCTCTTCAAATCTGATTATTATCTTTAAAGTTGTCCATTCCTTTACACCTTAAGTCTTTATAAATATATAGAATATCATTTTAATCTTAACGAAGATAAGTTTTCTTTTATTGCAAGATAGAATATTCGAAGGTATATACAGAAACATGAAAAATTATGTCTTGTTCGGTCGTTGAACATAGATTTCATTCTATTGTCAGTTGCGTATTATCTCTAGAAAACTCCGTCTAACTATAGATGTATCTAAAGTCATATATATGTTATATTCATATTTATAATTCGACTCTGACTGTTACTTTGTAGTGTTGTGAATATCACATGTCTGATATTCATCTAAAATGATGATCTTCATATAAATGTTTTAAACATATCGAAAACAGGCTATAGATAGTATTTATAATGAACTGAATCAATTTGGTTGTTTCATTTGATATGATATTGTATCTTGACATGAAACTATGTATGTCCATATCTATAATGAAATGAAAATTAAATTTATAAAGACATAAATTACAACTAATAATATAAATTTCACTGAAAAAAAACAAACACATATTCTACTTTTATTATAATTTCTTATTTAATATAATTACTATTTTTCACTTAAGGTTTTGTACACACTGTATTTTTGGTGTTAGATTTTGTTAAATTTTTCGATGCAAATGCACCACAGGCAAAGATACTAGAATTACATTGTAGATAAAAAGGCATCGAACAAGTAAAATCGTCAGAGCTTTTATTTTAAAAACATCTAATGTGCATCTAATGTCACATATACAGTTTATAGCATGTTTCGTTGGTTGAAATAATATAAAACACGGTGACAATTCTATCTTGTAAATATTCGAGGATTTGAAAGGCCTTTTAAAAAGTGGTTGCGAAAATTTGTTTTATGATTTTCATCCTTGTTCTAGCTTAATATAAGTAATACTCTCCTAAAGAGTCCGTAAACGATCAAATTTGTTTGTCAAACTTCACGTTTTCATCAAGCAACAGCGCAAACGATCAAACCTGAAGATCAAACCAATTTGTCAAACTTGCCCGTAATTTCGGTTTTCGCTGACGTTCGTGTCTTACGACCTATCATACACAATGAGTAATACAGGCAACGACTGAGATCGTGTTTGACAAACATCACCACACGATGAAATTGTTTGACAAACACGTATCCTTGACAAACAAATTTGATCGTTTATGGGGTACTTAAGACGCAAACCTTTTATAACCAAAAATTAATAAATGTGAAACTTGTAATCTCTCGCGGCTGTTGTAACATTCCCATTTCCAAGGAAAATTTTAAAATTCTGCATCAAGCTTTATTCATTTTCTATAAATGTTAAATTATTTTAATGTTTTTCTTCTTTTTAAAAGACATTTTATTAAGAAATTCATACTCTTTTTTTTTACACCTACGTGTGTAAAAATTATTAAACATTATATTTTCAATGTTACAAATAAATTAACCAATAGCTGCTTATGCAATTAAAATGAAGGTACTTAATTAAAAAATTGCAATCTGTTGAATTATCATCAAGTAGGCCTTATTACAAGAGTTACTTTGTTTGAATATAAACTAAAGGAAAACGCATTTTTTTGTTCGAATACATATACAAGTGTTGCATATTTATATTAATATACCTACTAAAATTTTATATTAATTCATATTTTTAACGTCAAGTGTAATCAAAACCAAACAAACATGTTAGTCTGGTATAAATCGTGGTTTTTATCTTTAGATTTTCAAACAGATCTTTACAATTTCACAAGTTATTATGAACTTACATATGTTCGTCTGTATGCCAATTGTCAGATTATCAGAATTTCAACACGCCATATAATTGTTATAGACTTTGCAATTAAGATAAAATTTTCGAAATTCATAAAAATTCATTGTGAATTTTCATTTTGAATGATTGAAACATTTTTCTTCCGAAAAAATGGGTTCTTTTTTGACAATTCTTAAATTTTTTAAGTCAAGAATCATGTTTTACATTCGTTAGGCTTTCGAAAGACATCAATTGCATGAAACCAACGTTTAAAAGGATGAAAAATGCGTTTCCACACTAGATGACTATGTCTAAAAAACCGCTGATTCCATCTGAAAATGTATGATAAAAACGGAATTTAAAATATTGATTACGTTCGATCACAAAATTCTAATTTCTATCTGAATTGGAATAAACTTGATCGGTCACATTTGAATACAATACAATTTTTGAAATATAAAAAGAATAGATACTACTTTTTATAAATTAGTCGCGTTCCCGGCGTCTACGTTGGAAGAAAGATGTTCTCTTTTCTTATCTTATCCAAAACCAAAACAAAAAAAAAAACACTCTATATTCTATTAAAATGTCTTATCAAATTGGTATTTTAAAAATATTAGTTTTTTTCTTCCTTTCTTAAATTGAATTAAATCCCATTCAAAACACCAATTTCAGCTAATCTTTCGTTGAAAACAGAATGACAATGGTTTTGGTGGATAACACATTTAAAAATCCTTTTCAATTCTATTGACAAAATTGACAAATGACGAAATGATGTCAGTCAGTCAGTCAATCAAGAAATTTGTGGTCCTCAAAGATAATATTTGATGGTATATATATTTTGTAGAATCGATGTTGTTTTTCACTATGTGTTGGACTAATAAATCGGTTATATTTTTCGTCCAATCGAGGTGAAAACATCTCTTCTCTTGATGATGGATATTGTATATACAACGAAAAGATAACCAAAATTGATGGAAGAATTTTCATTGATAAAATTTTTACATTAAAATGAAAATTTAAAACCAAAAAAATAAAAATTCTTCTTCGTTCGCGAATAATAAAGAATTGCAGTTACTCTTCGTTTGGACACAAATTGAATTTGACATCTTGGTATCGGTCCAAATTTATATCCATCAATCGTATTGAATAGATTTTTATTGATTCATTCAAAATATTTTTTTTATATTTAGAATAAAAGAATGAATTTAGAATTTTGGTCTTTAAAAACGATTTTTATTAATCCGAATTTTGTGGGCGATGATAAGTCAATCAGGATATTTATGAAGTGATAAAATTTGAACCAGATAAATGAGTTTTTAGAAGTGAAGATAATCATAATTGTCGTACAAAATATATGATTTTCTATTGATTGATTAGTTTTGAGATGTAATTTTAGAATCCTTAGAAGTAGAGTTTGAGAAAACACTTGGAATTAGATATATTGAAAGGATTATACCTCTTCTACCATTTAAATCTTTGCTTCGTCATTCTGAGAAAGAGTTTGCAATTTTAATTTAACCTTTAATCCTGATGATATCCCAATCAATATATCTAATTTTGTTTCGAGTAATCTGGAAGAGCATCGATTATCTTTTGGGTGTTGGTAATAAGGTATTATAAAGTAATGTGGTGGTAATAGCATGGAAAAATGGTAGAAAATTTTTTTTTTGGTTTAGGCTGAGATTCGAATCTTTCGGTTCAGACAAATATAAATATTTTCATGAATAAATTATAAATTGCCTATTTATAGGCGTTCATGATAGATGGTATAGACGTTTAGTTAGAGACGAAGGAAATTATACTGTTTGATTACGGTTTCAAGAATTACGAAAATAATCATTGAAAGTATGTATTGTGGTGGTACCTAAAAAGGTTAAAACCTTGATATTTAGGAATTTCAATCATTTGTTCTCACACATTTCTTCCTTTTTCTAATAAATTTTTTATTAATACATTTTCGACTTCGACATAAATATCATGAGTTCATAATTTATTTACTAATACGATCTTCCTTTCTATGCGAGGTATTTTTAACTATTTGGTAGGTAATCTACATATCTGCGTCATAGTAAAATATAGTCCTTTTTTTAGACTTAAAAATTATTACCGGGCTATTCATCTTCATTCCTTTCTTTAGTATAGTCATATTTTATTTGGTTTCAAGATTCAATTACATCCGGAATATATAACTAATAGAAATATATGTACTACAATTCTATATATTGAAATTATAATTAAAATACTATTCAATCGTGAGAAAATGTTTTATAAACCTATTCCTTTCTTTTTTATATACCATAAATACGGACATTTTGAAAATATAGGAAATGAAAATAATCTCCGGTCTTGGACATATATCCTCTCTGATATCAGTCAACATGAAAATATAGAAAAGATTTTTCCTTTTCCCTTTCATTAGATTTCGTTGAAATTTGAACGACAGTTAAACTTTTGATGAAGGTAAATCATGTATTGAAAATCTCATATGCTGAATTTTCACAACATACATATTTTAAGGAGGAAATGATGAACTTTTCACATATGCAGAAAAAGTATCAACATTTTTATTTTTTTATGGATTTAGTATCGAAGATAAAAATGTAATTTTCATGTAAACTGTCCCACAGAAAACGAGAGAGAGAGGAAAAAAAAAAGGTTTTTATCTATTTCAAAAGTTTTTTTAAAATCAATTTTCTTTTCGGAAAAAGATTACGAAAAATGATATGCATTTTCTTTTATGTAGATATTTTTTTTTGTATGTTTTAAACAAATCATATTAATTGATTTTGATATAGTTTTCCATCCTGTATCAAGTTTAATCTAATTATTTTTTTATAAATATGATTTAACAGCAATTATAACCAAATTTCCTTGGAATATTCTTATCATATTATCAAACTATTGAAGTTCTTAGAATGGAGAAGATTTGCTCCGAATCAAACTAGACAAAAAAAAAAAAACCAAAATAAATCAAATTAATTTTCTCTGTCGATAATATTCAGAGACGACCACGCGCGTTCAATACAAAATCTTCTGACATTAATGTTAGCTATTAAGTGACAAGAGAATAATGTTCTTAAACAAATGGTTACAAGAAATTTTGCATCTGAAAATCTTTTCTTATAGTATACACGTAGTAAGTTCAAATGTAAAGGAACAAATAATAAGCAAAACCAGGCTGGAAAAAGTCTTAAGAAATACAAAATTATAAGCCTTCTGATACGAATTTAATACAGAGTGTCTATAGCGAATTAATATCCAGTGTATATTTGTAAAGCATCTTAAAAATAATTAAATATTTCTGTTTCTAGAAGTTGAGAAGCTTTAATAACGAAACATGGCTGTTGGTACCCATAAACGGTCATTTTCCGAATTTCTTAACTAAAGAATTGGTAAAAATGTACATTACGAGACATTTGATAGTACCCTCTATGTCGATATCAGATTATTGGCATTAATATGGAACAACGAGTGATTTTCTAGATGATAGTTTGATGACTTGAAATATTACTACACTATTTCTACATCAAATCATTCCATCTCCAGTACTTTTATAAAATTGATGAAATTAATATTAATTTATGACTGATTAATTCAAGGTGCCTAAATCTATATTAAAAAAATTGAATTTTCGTGATTTCGAAATAACTGCCTTTTCCTAAGCTCATATGCTTAAAACCCCGTTTTTAAAATGTTTGTTTTGCTGTCTGGGCTAATCTTGGAAACCGCTGAACCGATTTTGATGGGACTTTCACCGAAAGTTAGAGAATTTTGTAGGGTGTTATTTAGACTCTGAAAATATTTAGGGCTCCTTCGCAAAAATTGAAAAGCCTGTATATTAGGGACTTCATGTTCTAAGCTGCTGATAGCTAACAGTACTCTGTATAGGATACTGACATTTGTGAAATTTGTATCTTTTATGTAATAATTCCGTAACTATATTTGTTTGTTTGTTTGTCCTCGATAGACCCGAAAACTACTGAATCCATTTTAATAAAATTTGGTACATGTGTGGAAAGACATCTTCCAAATTAGAGTACAGGGTACTTGGCTTTTGGATAGAGGTGGCAATGGGGGAGGGTAATATAAAAAGACCTTAATTCAATCAATAAATAGGTAAATTGTCATGAAACTTGAAATGTAAATTCTGAATAGGCCAACTGAAAAGATAGAATATGTCTCCACTGGGTGACATGTTTCTGGGGGCCGAAATGAAAAAATGTCATGAAACTGGGAAGATGAAATATGTCTCTCAAGCAGGTATGATAAGATATGGATTCTTCAATCTTATTCTAAGAATGAGGCGAGCAAAGTTGCGGATACCAGCTAGTTCTAAATAATTTTCAAATATTTAATCCTCAAGATACTATGAGTCCGTTCCTCTTTGGAATACTCTGTACAATATTAACAAAACTATACACAAAAAAAGCAATCCTTTTGATACCAGATTTATACACGAAAAACATGGCAAGCAATTAAACGAAAGCAATAAATTAATCAAACAGTAGACGATGGCAATTTTTTTTCTTCTTTTTACAATATTCAGTTTGTTTTTGGACTAATTTGAAAGATATTTAAAAGATATTTAAAAGATATTCATTTCATTGTTGTTTGTATTTCTTTTCTTCATTTTTTTAATTTTGTAAATCAGATTTCTTTCCGATGAAATACAAACATGTATTTTTATCAGAAATTCTTGTTTCAGTTACTATTGATCGATGTCAAAGTGATATTTATCTTGGGAAAAAGATAACAGAAGAAGAATTAAATACACCGAATCTATAAATATATTTAATTTAGTATTAAAATTTCAATTCATTAAAATACAAATTAGGTGTCAACATACTGAAAAAAGATACTTTGATCATTTTCATAAACAAAATACATACGAATCTTTACAAGGACTCATTTAAGTAGATGTGGGTATTTTCATCCTACGATTAGTGAAGTTTATTTTAAAACAGTTTGTTGATCCTGTATCATGAAAATTAGAAGATTTTATGTCCATTTAAGATTACTCAGTTGTCTGTTGTGGAACTTTTTAATGGACTAGCAGTAGTTTTGAGCCTCCTGGTGGGTGTTGGAATCATCCAGGGCGGTAGAAGTGTCAGTTAGGTAGAAATATCATTAAATCTTTCTGTTTTTCACTTAAAGAAGGTGGATTCCCAAGTTGGTGCTGACTTATTTGACGTATAAAAGACTCTACAACACTTACAACATGTAGTCACATAAAAGTCGTTAAAACTACTTGGAACCAAACTTTGTCGTAATAACTCATGTCATTGTACGTTTCACGCGATTTGTAGTACAATAAATATTTCATCCTTAAGGACAAATATCTAAGATTAAGATTAAGTTTAAGTTTTTAGGGTATTCTTGTACTGCGACCTTTAAGATATATTGTACCCCCTTTTCTTTGGTGCAATAGTTAGGTTAACTTCCTATTCTATAGCACCTCCTTCAGGCCTATTTCTCTTAGAAATTTTAGTATCCGGAGTGGGTAAGATATTGTATTTCACTTGGGGAGAAGCAGTATACTCCCAGATGTTTCCTTCTCTAATGGAGTAGTGCTTCACAATCGGAGAGAATATGCATTGAGGTTTCTTCGTCCCCCTCGCAGAATCTGCAGGTGCTATCTCGTTCAAGTCCTAGTTTTTTAAGGTGTGTTTTGAGTCTGAGACAAATATCTAAATCTACAAAAGAATTTATAGGAAAATGTCTTAGATTTCAATACAAAAATTCTAATTAATACCATTTAAAAACTATTTCAAAAGCCCTGACTTATCAATAAAAATATGTTTTCCTTGTTTGTAATTAGGACTAATATTAATTAATTGAAATTATCGTATTTACATTACATTATTTCTTTTTCCAAAACTTTTCTTCCTATTTGCAAAATCTTCTGATGATATTTGTTTCTTTTATGAACGGACAAAAAAAAAAACAACATTAAGAAAACACAGCACGATCGTTTATAGTAATAATTAGTACAATGTTCTCATTATATTAAAAAAGTACCTAAGTACATTTTATTTTTATACGAACAGCAAAACCAGATCGATTCGTAACATAACATAAAAAAATTCTTAAATTGTTTTGAAATTTCGAACCAAAGAATAAAACTATATAAGAAATAAGAAGAACTAAATGAAAATTGATTCTTGTTAATTATCCATCAATTGCTAATTACTGATAGCAACGCGATTGTCTCTGGAAAAACATTTTACAACATTTCAAAATTCAATACGAAGTTTTATTTTAAAAGAAACAAATGCAAATTCCTTGCACACAACACCACACGTCGAATACTACTCAAAGTAATTAGTAAAAAGTCCTTCTTAATTAGCTCTCAAATAGGGACATATATCACGATCTTTTGCCATTTTTCATTCTCACTATGTATGTATGTGGAACTTTTTACGAACTCGATATTCAGTCGATATTCTCGGTAAACAAGATTCTGGTTAGACTAGTCTTTAGGGAAAAAGAGTATATCAAGAGAGGGAAAATAATCTATACTTTTCTGATTTTCGCGATTGTTCCTGATCTTAAAAAGGATTTGAAAACTAGTTTGACATATATCTTAAGATATTATCAGAGGCGTGTCTAACGCATTTTATGTTATGTATGAAATAACGAATGAGGCTGAATCTTTAAAACGGATTTGATTTCATGAAAATTTATCGGTGACAATTTGTCAACTAATATCACATAAATTAATTTGAAAAAATAATAAAAGAATTCGCGCGTTGGTGGACAATAAATCTAATGGAAATTAGAAAAATCTATGATTACTGAGTGTGTGGGTTTATTTAGTTGACTGACGACTAGTCAAAGATATTCGGATATGAATTTAATATTCGGATTTTATTTTTAATGTTAACTAGAGTTAACTAGTGAATTCTTTTTATACTAACTTTCTTAAGATATGAATGCTAATTAATGGTCAAACATATACACACTTCACGACCACGGGTATTTGTGGAGGGAAAATCCTTTTTATATGCAGATAATTCGCGATACTAGCCCAATACAGACACCATTAAAAAAGTTTTTCAAACAAAAATTTTATCAACTGTATGACATTCATATGCATCATAGGATTTATGTTTAACTAGTTGACCCGACAGACGTTTTCCTGTTCAAATTTCAATAAATTTGTTTTTGATCGTTTTGTGGATTTGTAAAATGCTATTGAAAATGTGTAAATAAAGTAAAAATGAGAAAAAAACGTATTTCTGCTACAAAAATCCCATTGAAGAAAAGCACTTTCAGTTTGTCCAGAATTTTCCAATTTTTCGGGCAAATTTCCCCATTTTTCTTTCCGTAAGAACTTTAATCAGACTACTGCGACCATTTTAACAAAAAAATGAGCGAAATCGCTTCAGACGTTCTCAAGTGATGCGCTTACCATCAAAGGATTGACACAGGAGCTTCTAGTGTCCAACATGATTTACAAAAAGCAAAAATTAAAATTAAATTTTACAAAATTTATGTATAATAAAGTTCTTTCTGATGATGTACCAGATATGTGAGATATACTTGATAATTTTCTTGAAAAAAGATCATTTATCTTAAAAATTCATTAAAATTAAATCCTAACATGATTTTTCATCGTTCTCGCTGATAATGAAGTGATAATTTATTGCTTAGTCACATTATGTGATTATCTATTTGATAAATATCGAAAAAATGATTTATTTTATTTGATAGAATTGATAAGAACGCATTGAAGCTGGTTTTAAATTATCGAATGTTTCTTATGTATTTTGGAACCAATTTTACATGATCAGAGATTCCTCATTTGATAGAATTGGACGGAAAAGCTCATGGTAGATATTTAGTGATTGAAATGGAATAATAATTGCCATGATTCTATTCTCATAAAGATCTATATCCTAGTTATGTCTGTGCTAGGACTTGTGAGACATTATGCTCACCCTGTAGATTGTAGCACCAATATTGATAAATATGACGGTATAAACACGTCCAAAGTAACTTAGATTAGGTCACCTAAATTACAGACCTACCTTAAATTTAAATCGACCTAACAACTTTTTGACAGCTGATTAGATGGTACTGCAGTAGTTATTATTGTTTAAATGCTCACATATGGCGTTGTTTTAGACTTAGGTCTAGTACGGTGTAAACACGTGTGACCAAAGCTAACTTTTAGGTTTTTGTCGGTGTAAACGAAGCCAATTGCGGGATTAACTTTCATCAGTGGCCCGGACTTTTCGTGAGAAAAAAATGATAAGAAGTATTTTTTTTTTGGATGAGAATATCTTATCAAACTGATGCCAATCAAAGTGTTCCAATTAGCTAAAAAGTTACTGTATGAAATTAAATTGTACCACGGGAACTGCACTAATTTATTCATAGCTCTGATATAAACATTTCGAATTATAATATGTAACTGTTTTCTAACAAGCATATATCCTTAGTAAAAAAAGTGATCGTATAAATAGTATTATGCGAGATAAATTTCAATATAAAAGTAGATATATAAGTTTATCTTAAAGTGAGATACAATTTTGATACATGGTACCCTGTCATTATTATTCAAATTCCTTGCGATTTTTTAGAAACAATGGCAACTATCAAACTTGAGTGACATACATGTATATGCAAAAATTTTGATGTTACTTTAATATACTGTTCCCTACTATGTTGGATTGTCATGATAATTTTTCTGTACTTAGTATTTTTTTTCTTTTCTTTCTTATAATACAAAAATAATGTATATTTTCTATTTTCCATGTTATTTATTTGGTTAGTTTGACTTGATTTGCTAACTGGAGTGACTTCAGTTTGGTTGATTATTGACTATTTTTCGAGTTATACAAAAATATTAGATATTCAGTTTTAAAAGCGCCATCGTAACGAATCATTCATTCATTCACCAAACATCGTCCTATACTAGGTACTTATAATTTATATTTTCTTTCGATTTTTCCTTAGAAGAACTCACATGAAAAACACTTCATTTTCATAATATTGTGAAAAGAAAACCAGCAAAATGTTTAACTCAAAATTCGAATAGTATGTAAATTTTTCTATTCTTTTGAATAACATACACGGGATCAAACTTCTATTGTGCTTTTTTGTGAAATCTTGTTCAAATTCAGTTCACTTGAAGGAGAGACAGACAAACAACGAAAAACCACAGAGAAAAAAAATATGTTTTTGAAAATGTTTATGTTGAAATTTTCTTGAGAAACAGTTTTTCTTTTATATTTTCAACTCGAAAGACATCCAATGAGGAAAGGGACATACTATAAATATGTTGCTAGGATTTCTTCATTTATTATTTTGATCTAATTTGAATATAATTTAAAAAATAGGTAGCTACTTTTATGTTTCTATGAATATTTGAATCGTACTTCAAATACTGTTTTTCTTTTCTTCAAATTCGATAGATTTTATGTTTTATGGAAGAAAAGTTAAGTATGTATAGTAAAATTATGCACATTTTTACATGTTTTAATTTTACAAAAATTTTGTATTGATTATAAAAATTAGAATAATTTTTTTATGTTAATTAGGTTTTATACAATAATTTTTATTTATATAATGCCACCAGTTCCTTTGTAAATTTTAAATTTCAAAGCTCTGCTCGTTATAGTACCCGTTTTTTTTGTGTTGGGGAAACCAATTTTGTGTCACTAAAGTGTATGAGTTTTCTTTGATATTTGATTAGTATGTGATTTTTCATAGTTATTATCGCAATTTAAAACAGTTGTTAGTACTATTTTAAATGATTCAGTCGAAACTTGAACCAAGTGTGTGATGATTTGAAAGACTGGTGACTTACTTGTTCGCTGGCATGTCATTTAATAGTCAATTATTACTTGTTAAAGCCCATACTCATGATCAAGCCATCGTTAACGTATAGAAGACTTAGCGGAAGACTACGAAAGTGCTGGCTTAATGGAATTACGAACAAACCTATTAGATACAAGTAATTTATCAGTCAATACGAATCGTGTGTATGCAAAAATACCATCAAATCCGTCTTTCACCAACAAAGTCATTGAAATCTTAATATAAAATATTCATTGAGCTTTCTTAAGTATTTTTTTATGTTGTTTTCTTGAATAATATTTTTTGTGATGTAATTTTCTTTCCCCATAAAGAACTTACTGATGAAAAGACAGATGAAAGATCTGATCGTCCTTACGCAGGAACTTATAGCAAACTTTTCTTCCAACCTAGTTTGGACGGTTGCTAGATTTGTCCATGAATATGGGCTTTTAGTCTTCACATATGGACACTTTAAAAGAGGTTTTGTGACTGATATGCTAAAGTCTCACAAATTCTTTCTTGTTGAGCATGGTTATTTGTACTTTATGTGAACAAAATACCATCTATATTATTTTATTGAAACATGTTTCAACAAAAATTAGACTTATATCCTAGAGAGTATCCAAATTCATACTCTATACTGTACTAAATACGGAACTAAAAATATGATTTAACTAATATATATATCATTTGAAGTCATATAGTCAATTATTGCCAAAATTATACAACATACATATTTGTATCATATTCAATAAACGACAGAAAAAAGCATAAACATATCGCAGATCCGCATATTAAGTGACATATTTACTTTTTATATAAGTACGATTGAAGCTACCGCATTCACCAATAATCTTATCAAGATTTGCATACAATAGTTCTTGAGATAAGACAGATATTGTTTCGATATTTAGATTGAATCTTCTTCTTTCAATAAAATATGGTTGTTTGGTCTCTTGTTCTTCTTTAACTTGGGAACTTTAGGTTCCTTTTTTATATTTCAAGTAAAAAAAAAACAACTAGTATATAGATTCTTCTCTTTTGTTATATAAATTTCTGGTGAAATATTCAAATGATGCAGAAAATTGGTGGATTGTTTGTTCTTTATTGCAATATACATATACACTTTTTAAAAAAACTATTTATTATATTTTCAAATATCAAACTTAGATGATTGTTGTCTACCACAGGCTGGCTGTCTTTCTATAGTTCACAATTCAGAAAATTTAATATTTTTATCGAAAGATATATAAAAAAAAACATATTCGACATGCAAATCAGGATCTTTAAAAGTAAATAAAGGAATAAAAGAAAATATCTCCAATCTTTAGAGTTTGTTTTTTTGGTTCATCGTCATTCAAATAGAATATATTCAAATTGAATTTTATTCGCAAGATGCGCGATGTTTAAAAAAATCTTTGAATTTATTACACGTTTCAATTGATTTCATAAATTTTCATTGAAAATCATGTATTTTATAATATATTTTTAATATTTGGTTTTGTTTTTGTATATTTATGTGATTGAAATGTGATTTTAATGTTGTTATTAATGTCATGAATTTTTCTGAGGGTTGTTTCCTTGGTCCGAGCGCTTCTAACGGTCGCAAACTTTAGTTTATTTTGTCGATTTCTCAAGAGTGTTCTCATTAATAGTGTCAGATTTAAATAGTGACCGATTTTTCATCTTCCATTAATGTAATTAGTATCCATGGAATTCTACACTAAGAAACGACACTATTACTGACAGCGGCTACGTTTCGTGCGACTACTATGGATGAAAAGGATATTCCGCAAAATTCAAATCATGCGTTTTTATTGGAGCACCATTTATTTAAATTCGTGTATTGAAATTTTCTGTTGAATAAAGTATGGATAATATCTGTAGGGCCCAGAACACTCGAGGTATACACTTTCATACTTAAAAATTTTTGGATTTCCTGTTCCAAAAATGAATTCTGTTGAAAAGGGATAATATGATTTAATTTCTAATTCAATTTTCCATCGAATAAGGTTATGGGTCATATCTAGAGGACCAAGGATGCCCTAGATAACCACTTATTTCAATTTACGCGAATTATATCCAGCGCTCTTATTGAGACACGGTTTATTAAAGAAACAAAACTTTATGATTTGTACAAAAAAAACCGATTTAACAAAAACTTATTACATATTTTTAAGCGAAAAGCTTTGCTACACTTAGAGTCTGTAATATCTACACGAAATGTTTTATTAAATGTTTCAATTTACCAAAAAAAAAAAGACATCAATACATGTACAATTTTTGCACCTAATTATAATTTTATAATTAGCTCATATAACTGTTTCAAAAAATTACAATCTTAAATTGATTGTTTGATCCAAATTTTACTGGCAGTGTAACTCTATAACTCTTTAATTCTATATATACCTTTCTACACGATCATCTGAGTTGCACTTCTACTATTTTATACTCGCGTGCTCTCTTGTCGAAAACTTTCACCTCGTAAGGTTATCAAAATTTAGGTAAAATTATATTAATAAGCGCGTTAGAGAATTATGTTATACTTCGTTAACTTTGAAAAATAGATTCTTCTAATCTCTATAAAGCAAGCATTCGACGTACTTATTGTATGGTAACTTGAAGTATTATTATAGCGCGCACGGGGCACAGCATAATAAACAGAATCCATGATCAATGATCTCATAATTTTCTCAACTAATTATACTTGTATATTGTATAAAAATAGTAAAATCAATGATTTGGAAATTTGCACAAATTCGTTTCGGCCAATTAGATGAGCATTCAACATTTTGCTTGCTTTTCTTATAATAGCAATTTAATTTTTATTGTTTTATATAAAAAAAATTTTGAAAACAATGAATATATACAACTCTTCAAAAGGTATGCAAATGATCATTTCTTAAGATTGGGATTTTTAGAGTTGATTCTTTGAAGACTGAAAAAAAAACCTGTTAAATTCAATCGATTTTGAAACTAAATACAAAATAAACAAAAATCTTATTTTGCAAGAAAAAAAAAGGAAAAAAATGAAGACAACAAAAAAGAAACGCGTATATCCAACAAAATATACACAATGCAAAGAAATTTTTCTCATGATAAAAAGAATCTTTCCGAAAACGTGTCCAATTGATTTATGAAACAGAATTATTTATTTATAAGTTCTCAATGTTGATCTTGAAAGACAGACAACATGCAGATCAGAAATTTTCGGTATCCTTTTTACTACTATTTCAATTGTCATATGTAATTTTCGATTGGCAAGATCGTTTTTCTCTTTTTTATTTTGTTTTTCGAAAGGATCATATTTTTTTTTGTTGTCCTTTTTTAACTCGATCACAGACACTTCGATTTATTTATGAAGAAACATCTATCCTTGTGATCATGCTGTGAAAGGATCTTGAAAACTTTCTTTTAATGATCATCTCTTCCATTCATATCCTCCTTTCATTTATTTTTCGTTATTTCAAAATATTTATAGTGCAAAATTTATGATCTTAATTTGAAGTGTTTCATCGGTCGTCATATGATCACTTACACAAAAGATCGTAATTGAAATGTGATTGTGTGTGGTCTCATATTTTTTTTTTCGTTTTTTTTTTTTTTTTAGAAAGATCTGGAGTGAAAGTACTTTATAAGTACTTTCAAATCAAACATAATATGTCTGGGCCAAAGTTATATAGACTGTAGTAAAATAAAATATACGATCGCCCTTTATGATCATGTATTATTTTGAATCAAATTATTTTTATTTAATTTTTTTAATTAACTTAAGGTGAATTTTGTAGAAATTTGATATTAAAAAATAGATATTTTATTTTATGCTGTACTATTAAATTTGTCTGATCAGTGATCAAGGTATCAACAAACTGATTTCTACTAAGATATGAAGTATTCCTTTTATATTTATAGATGATATACAATCTATATTGGGTTTTTAGAGACACGATCTGAATTCAAGATACATATTTAAAAGTTGGATAGTCTGATCTGAAAAGATCTACTCTTTTTTTCTTTTTAAACTTTTTCGAAATTCTTTTTTCTGTCGAAAGTGAGAGTAACTAAAGTTTGTAGTATATTTTCTTTTTATGAAGAAAAAAATCATTGAACCCTTTTACCGCAGACTTTTTTATTTATTTGAGCTTAAAGTTATGATCGGTCAAGATCACAGCAAAAAAAAAAACCATCTTGTTTTTTTTATATGATATAACAAATATTGACAACATTATTGTCGGTTTTAAATTACATTTACATGAAAGAAAGAAAGAAAACATTAAAAACATGATTACATACAATTCAATAGGGTTTCTTTTATTATTTACAAACCAACAGAAAAAAATAAAAAATATATGTCGTGCTTTCTTTAATATACTTTCATAAAGTGATTATGAAATATATACTGTATAAGCTTTTTTTTTTTGGTAAAATTGTATCAAAAAAAAGAAATAAGAAAGGAATCTCCCAAATGCTACTAAAAAGAGTGGTATTCATATTTTCCACTTTATTATTATTATTAAATAATCTGTTCAGGAAATATAAATATGATCAATTTGGCTACTAAAAACTAATATCAGGTTGAAGACAATTTTTGATAATCTTTTTTAGCAAAGATTATAGCATTTTCAAACATATTTGACTTGTTCTGAACACTGTACTTTGTATTATTACTGTTTTTGTGTGAAAGGGAAGTGTGTTTCTTTCAAAAATTATAACATGTTATAACAATCTAATCACTAAAGGAGCCGGGCCCCGTAAACGATCGAATTTGTTTGACAAATTTGTTTGTCAAACTTCACATTTTCAGCGCCAACGATCAAATTGTTTGACAAACAAATTTGGTCGTTTACGGGGTACTTATGATCCCTTCTTGTTCTTGTTCTTCCCTTCTTAGTATTAAAAACAAATTGATATATTGTTAGTAGAAGCCCCTGTCCGATTACAACTGGCAATATCTATCTATTATATAAAAAAGTTTTCTCCGCAAATCGAGCGAGCGAAACGAGAGTATTAAAAAAAACACTTTCCAAAATTCAATGAAAAGAAAACTTTGTGACTTGAACCTAAATTCTCTTCTAATCAAAGTTCTTAACTAATCAAGCTATGGCTATTTAGGAGAAAATTTGTTTTAGTTAACTTGGTTTAATTTAAGCTTATACTTCATGCTTTACTCATTTCATACTCAAATTTGGAGTTTTTCGTCTGAAGTTTTTATCTAGGAAGATATTACAACACTATATTTTGCAGTCTTGGTATTCTACCATAGGATAATAAACCCCACAAAAAAAGTGAATTATTTAAAAGATAAAATAATGAATAAAACATGCCCGTTACAGAATATTAATCTTTTCATTAGAAAGGAATTTTCGTTATGCCCTGTAAATATTAATTAATTACAAAATATTATTCTAAATAAAAATTCTAATTGAATTAATTTAAAGTTATTTTAAAAAAATCACTTAAAATGATTTTTATTTAGAAAGGTTTAGGTTTTAAAATGCAGATTAGTAATACTAGAGATGCATTTATAACGTGCTGAATGAAGGATAAGGCTCTGAATTAAAGAATCCCAAGAATAAATAAAGAGTATTCTCCTGTATCTCAGATTTCTATTAAACTCGAAAAAATATTTTAGGCACACTGAAAGATAAAGCTTCATGGTTTTAGAGAACTGAATTTTAGATATTTTCATCGTTTTAACTAATATGTATGAATGTATGCAAATCCTTTATATAAAATTTGGAGCCTAAATCCTAATCGGTTTCCAAGTTTTTTTTCTTTCAGTGCAGTTGAGAGTTCGGTCTAGGAAAATTGGATTGTATTTAATGTGGTCCATACTTGTGCAGCGTATACAATAATTAAAGCTTGTGTAGATAAATGTCCAGCAACCATTCTGAAGATATTTTAGTTGTATCTTATAACTCTTCCTGTAACCTGTTTTTCGCCATGGCTCAAATTGGACCTTTTGTTATACTAAAACGTTTGTACGTTAAATTCTTACCTGGTAGGAAAATCAAATGCTTTGAAGAGGAATAGGTTCCCCAATAGGGTAACTCTTGGTCTCGTAGGGATCACAATGGGCCCATAAGGTGCATGGTGTTGTACGCAGTACCCCTACTCTACCTATCTACCTACCTAAATTCTTACGACGTTATGTCAGGAATGACTGTAATTTAAATTTAAATTAAAACTAAAAATTTATAACAAAAATCTTTTCGACATGAATGGATTGTTAGTTTTTAATCCTAGGATTTTTGAAGCATAAAAATTTGTATCAAATTAATAAGTTATAACACTCTCTTAGCCAACGAGATCTTTTGAATTACAACGATCACTTATCATATCACGCGCCTTAATTCTGGATATTAACATCTTAATTGACTTCCTCAATTCGAATTTGTTAATAATAGAAATGTGATTGATTTGATCTTGTTATGATCAAACGGTTTGTTTCTTTTTTTTCGTTTTTTAGCACATGCTTCTACAATTAGGAAAGCATTTGAACGGGATTTAAATTTTAAATGGTATTAAAATATTAAAGAAAAAAAAAATGAAGCAAAAATATGAATTTGGAAGCTCTAAATTTCATTAAAACTATATATATATATATTTTTTTTTCGCTTTCTGTATTTAGAATACATACATAAATATTTTTAACATATCTGATTTTCTGAAGCATAACCGCGAAGATACTTTTACTATCGAAATTGCATAATTTTGGATTTTTTAAAAAGTAACAACAAAAATAATTCGAAGATAAATACTCTCAGATGATTAAAACAAAACCAATCAATAAATCCATTCACTTATTAGACTACTTTTGTAAAATGATTGAATGTTAATGATAAGATTTTTATTATAGAAGTCTCAATTACTGTATAAGATCTTGTTTTTTTTGTTTTTTTTTTTTTTGGAAACTTCACCTTCCTTCCGTCATCTTTCTCTTCACGATAAAAAAAAAAGCCTGGTACAAGAAAAAATTGAATATTTCGCCGGGAATTACCCTGTTTTTTAAAAATCGAATGGACTTTTTCCAATCACCGAATAAAAATACAAGTCTCAATTAAATTGACTTACACATGCGTAAAAATAATATATAGTATATATTTTTTTTTTCTTAATATCAAAGCTTTTAGGCCTCTCACAACAAACTGAACCAAAACCAAAAACCTTTCTTTTTTTTCCGGTCGGGCTTTCATTTACTCTTTGCCGCATAGAAAAAAGTCTTTCACTTTAGCTGTCTCGGTTTTTTTAAAGAAAAAACAACGTCTAAGTAAACTGAATCAGTATTTCGGATATTAAAATATGTTGTTTTTTTTTTTTTTTGCCTTCCTCCCAAGTTACACTAATATGTATCAATCTTTGTGACCAGCGAAATGAGAAATTTTTATAATTTTATACAAGAAAAAATGGATTGTTTTTTTAATTTTTCGAGTGTTGTGTTTATTAAATCATATTACTTTTTCATATAAATAAAGGTAAATGTTGATTGAAAAGGTATCACAGTTTCAAACTTACAGTCTTCCAGTAAAGACCAACAAACAAAAACAACAACTTCTAATTAGAAAAAGTCGTTTTTAACTTTCAACGAATTTCACTATTTCCAAGCAAGAACAAAATGAATGCCATCGTAAGTTTTAATTCTTTAATTTTTTGGGATTTATTTTTAATTTTTGTGTTTGTTGTTGTTTTGTTATATTAAAGTGTAATTTTTTTAAAAATTAATATCAAATTTGTTTGTGATTAAATATTTTGTGTGATAAAATTTAAAAAATACCAAAACCACGAAATGGATTAACACAACAACAAAATCAAAAATCAAAAAAGGATATTCAAAAAAAAAAATATATTATATAAAAAACAAAATTTATTTTTTTTTTTATAGAAAACCATCATCTACATCTCCTTTGCCGTTTTGGCTACTGCATCTGATTATGAACATGGACATGATGTTGAATCAACACATTCAGAAATAACTAAACAAGTACCGATACCAATTTATGAAAAAATTGGTGTACCAATTCCTCATCCAGTACCAGTTTCTGTACCAAATTATGTTAAAATTCCAATTCCACATCCGTATCCAGTTCATGTTGCTGTACAACAACAAATTCAAGTTCCTATCTACAAAGTTGTAACAGAAGTTACCGAACGGAAAGTACCATATCATGTTGAGAAACCATATGCCGTTGAAGTACACAAACCATATCCAGTTGAAGTTGTCAAGAAAATTGAGATTCCAATCCCAAAACCATATCCAGTTCCATATACTGTTTACAAACATGTCTTAGCAAAGGAGAAATCTGGATGGCATTAAATGTTTTTGTCCACCATAAAATAGTTGAAATTTCGTTAAAAATTCATTACTTTTTTTCATTTTCAACTTTTCTTAAATTCTTCATTTTTTTTATTATTTTGTTAAAACTCTTTTCATTTAATTGTTGCCTAATTTTAGGAAGAAAAAAACTAGTAAATAAACTGTATTAAAAAAAAACATAATTTTTTTATTTTTGTCATAAGTTTTATAAGAGTTCTTAGATCCAAATTGGCTTCCTTTGCGATTGGAAACGTTCTTGTTTGCTTGATAAAGTCGTATACTGGTAAATAAATCTATTTCAACTTCGAAATTGGTTTAAAAATTCTCAAAATTCAATTGATTGAGAACTATAACCACTAATAAATACATATGTAAGATGTAGAATGTTTAACGTATGATATCTTGGTTTAAAAAAATTATATATTCATTTCGGGTTCGCTGTCCAACAACACGATAAACTGTTAACAACTTAGTGGGTAGGCCAAGAGTTTGTGTTGATTTATAACGACAAAATAAACTCATACATCGTATCCAATTTGTCTAAAATGACGCTACAGATTACCCAGAATTTTCATATACCGAAATCGAACGTTAAAACTTAGAAACCATCAAACGGGAGCGTCCGGAATTAGTGAATCGAAAAAACGTTAGATACAAGTTTGATTCTTAGTTAAAAAAGCTTGGCTTCGAACTTTTGATAAATTCACCGTATAGTCCTTAATTTGAACTATCAGACTACCTTTTATTTGAGTCTGAAGAATTCTTTAATAGTGTAAATTTGAGTTTAAAAAAAAGGATGTGAAAATGACTTACTTCGGTTTTCCGCCCGGAAAATCCAGAAGTTCTATAATCTACAGTGGCGTGACAATGTTTTCCAAGAAAATAGTAGTAAAAGGTTATCGAGAAAAATGGAAAATAAAGTCTTTTTTATCCTTCATGTAAACAGAAACATTTGCAATTATTTTTTATCCTATCGAATATTTACCATTATTTACCACTTTCTGACACACCTGAAAAACTATTTCTTGAATTTTCTTGTTAAACTTTCATAATCAAAAGATAATTTCGAGAAATGTTAACTCACAAAAAAAAAGAAGAAAAGTAGCTAATTTATTGTATTGTTTCTTAATTTATGGTATTTGCACAAAATATAATATTATTATCCAAAGTGGTGTTACTTTCGGTTTTGCTTTCATCGCGTTTTAATTGGAATGAAAAACTTTGTGTCAGTGTAAATTCCCGAACCTCAACATTTGGATGGATCTTTTCGTATGTCGGTGTCTGAATTTTGTCTTCATAAACCAACGTGTTATTCAATTTGGAACCTAATTCATTCTATGTTATATAGGAATGGTATATCCTTTTTGTTTTTGGGCAGATCTGAAAAAGGATGGTTGTCCCTCAGAAGAGCAGGTTTCAAAGCAATTGCTATGAAATTCCATAAGCTAAGATAGTCGTTCAAATTGGTCACATATAGTTCCATTTTAAAAAGTTGAATCTTATTTGATATAGACATCACGCGTCAATGCCGATATAAAAACTTGTTTATGTGCATTAACTATCATTGTATCGAATTTTGTCTAGCCTCGTAAAAGGATATAATGGACCCAGACAAGGCTATGGAAATTCTTATGTTCTTGTATTTTAGCATTAAAAATAAATACAAAATCAAACTATTAATAATATTATATTCGTTAACGTAGTTGGTGGTTGCATAATATTAGGCGAAAACTAAATTTTTTATTTAAGCAATATCAAAATTTTGAACCAAAAAAAAAATTAGCTTTCCAAAAAGTCGTTTTTAAAGAAAGTCAATCTAATATTGATATGATTCGAATTTGAAGAAATTAAGATCACTTTTTTTGTGGAGACATATGAAATCTAAAGGCAAATTGTTATAGATTTAAGATAATGTCAACTGTGTCACACATCTAGTGTGGTTTAAAATTGTATTCTTGATAATATTGAATATCGATCTTAACCCAATTTTCAATTGAGTTTCTTTATGATCAGAAGACAATATTTAAGTTTTTTTTTGTGGTTTATCCATTGGGTACCTTAAAACATTGTTAGATTTAAATTATTCAAACTGTGTCCTTAGTTTTAGAATTCACAATGAATTAATTCATATTTTGTGAAAGATATAATTTCTGTTCTTTCAATTCGGTTCTTTTGAAAAGTGGCTAGTTTAAAATCATTTTGCGGCACAGCGGTTTCGGAGCTCTGCTTTAAAGCCAATTCGACTCTGGGCAATATTAAGCGGTGGTCAAAGGAGTTTTTGGACCCGTATGTAACTAAATAACTTTATATCGCTTTAATAAGACCAATTAAGGAATATACGAGTCAGCTGTATCTCCGCACCACAGAGTTTATATCAATAGACTGGAATCCATCCAACGTAGGTTTTTACGTTTTGCTTTGCGTAACCTACCATGAAGTGATCCTTCACTGTTGCCACCTTACAATGATAGGCTGAAGCTGTTAAATTCTCATTCTCTGGAAAAGCGCCGAGAAGTGGCAGATGTAATTTTCGTTCAAATTAATCCACATTTAGGCTCGATTTGAGCTGCTAATAATAATAATATTAAAGCACAAAATCATCGTCTAATTTCAAGTAAAACCGAACGTGTGGAAGCTGTTACCTGAAAATATCGAGTGAATCAGATTTCAAGTAATATGGATAGATTCATTGTGAGAATATATTACTAATTTTAGTATTTATATCTGTATGTTAGGCATTAAACTTCATACAGTCCAACTGTGGGGACACTAGATCTAAAATTGTAATGTTCAAGAAAATCTCAAAAATAGTAGTCTATTTCCAGGGTATTGAATTTATTTGATTAATAAATGATTATATTTTAATCTAATAATAATAAAAATTTCAATATCTGGGCCAACTTTTTTTCTGTTGTATTTATTTTAAAATCTCAATGAAAATTTAGGTGTTAATAAAAGAGTCTCTGAAATGTTTTCTTTCAAGCTGAGTAAATAGGAATTTTTATTAATTTCTTTCAAATAAATTTAATTGATATTAAAAAAAAAAAAAGGAAAATTTAAAAGAAAAACAATTACGACAAATCTTTTATAAATCAATTATTTTCATAGTTTTTTTTTTTTAGCATATTTGTATAATTTTCTAAAAATATAAAATCATTAGATTTTCTTTTTATTATCATTATCATTGATTGGCTCCACGTGGTTATTATTTTCCTTAAAGTATTGATTGAAAAGTGAAATGTTTTCCATAAAGAAAAGTTTTCCTAAGAAATTATGTTATTCGAACACACCAGAAGAAAAAATAACAAAAAAGAAAATAAAAATACTATATCGTTTTCTTGAAAGATAAATGTTTCGAACATCCTGTTTTAGAAAATGTATATTCACAATTTCTTATGATTAGCCAATTTAAAAAGAAAATTTGAAAATTTTGAAAATTCTTTTTTTTTTTTTTTGTTTATTTTCATTATTGATGGCTTAATTGGTGGCGCCAAAATTTAAAATTTTTGTTTAATTTTTCTCGATGCGCTTAAAAAATATCAAAATACAAGTTTTTCTTGGGGGGGGGGGGGGGGGGGGATTTTATACTTCCAAAATAACTAAAGAAAAAATTATGTTTGGGCCCTCTTCTTTTTGTTTTTGAGGAAAATGTGTTCATTTTCCATTCAAGAAGGACGCCAAATATAAACAAGTTCCGGTGAATTATTGATTTGTAAATAAAGAAGTGGTTTAAAAGAAGATTGTTGTCTGCCAAGTTAAAAAAGAGGGGGACTTCATTTTGGTGGTTAAATATCTTCAAATTAGATTATTGATTTTTTTTGGATTCAGGCATTTTTAATTAGTCTAATTTCAAAATGAAATAATCTGGAATCAAAACAGAAAAGTAAACACATTTTGAAAGCAATTTAATATATATTAGGAAAAGTTTCAGGTTCAAGTCAGTTTAACCAAAGGGTTATTGTGTTTTTTCCTAATAGATGGACATATGTTACATGTTCTGAATTTTAGAAACTGTAAGTTTATTATATATAACTTCACAATTTAGGCTCAATAGATTTTTTCTGAATTGATAGCGGCATCACAGTTTATTTGTTAAACGATTGCCTCAACAACAACCAAAAGAAAGTAGAAAACAAATCAAAATTCTCAATAACCAGTTATTAATTAATTTCTAATGAAAAATCGGGTTCTTATTGTTCCAACCGCGTCTGAAGCCTAACCTTCGTCCATCCAGTTTTATCTATACCAAGGGTGTCCAACCTTTTTGTTTCCCTGAGACACATTGGAAGAAGACATGGTGTTTTGGGCCACAAGTATATTACTATGTATAAATCCATATCATAAAATGTATGTGATACTTGGCATTGAAGTTGAGAAATTAAACCGTCAATATCTGGTTCGATTGACGTGGTTGCAATTCTCAGGCAGTTCTCGTGTTCATCCAATAAGTTGGTTCTAATTTTACACTTAGTATGTTTTATTCTTTACTTAAGCGACCATGTGGCAAACAACAGAGCTGAGCGAGCAATGCAAACAGAAAGAGAATTCACTACATAACGAAAGAGCTTTCTGTTCTGGTCCTGTTTCTGTTGTTTGTCACTTGGCAGCTTTAGCACGAGAGCGCACACAACACACAAATCATTCCTCAGAATAATGGACATACTTCAGTAACTTTGAATATTTTCGGGCCGCATTGATATTTGCCTTGAGCCGCATGTGGTTCGTGGGCCGCGAGTTGGACAGCCTTGATCTATACCATATATTTCAAAATATGAGAAGATAAAACACTTTCCAAATTTACACAAAAGGGCCTTCCTATTCCTAGGCGCCAGTATTAATGTGCAAAATTTGTTCAACAAACATTGTACGTCTCGTTAAGATAAAAACACAAACATACATGGGAATTATTGTATATGTTATAATGAATTAGAATTTTCTGAATCAAGCCAATTCAATAAAAATACCATATCTCAGTTTATATAAAAACAAAAAAAAACCGAAAAAATATTATCTAAACATTAAAAATTTAACAGGTTATCGTGGCTTGTACAAAAAATTTACACGGGAAGTAAATATTTAATTTAAAGATAAAAATAAAATCCTTCAACTATCTTAAAAATGTTATGTTATTTGCTTTTCAAGTAGCAGAAAGAAAATAATCTGGATCGAAATGCATTTTCTGAACTAAAAAAAAATTTCTAATTTCTTAATTTTTCTCCCACAAGAATATAAAATCAATAATTTTATATTGATGATTCGATGATGCACTTATATCCATTTTGCATGTGCATCGCGTTCTCTATCGTCTACAATAGAGTAAACAATACTGAAAAGTACCTTTCAGCACTTGGGAAAATTTGCAAAATTCTGTTATATTTGTTTTTGTAGAATTTTGCAGTTTGCGGGATTTATTCACAACGGGTGGGTGGTTTTTGGAATTCCATATCACAAAGTACATGTTAAATACTATTATTTGTTATTTTTTTTTTTCATTAATGATTGATCAAAATGAAAACTTGCTGAAATATTTTTGTGAATCAACAAAATCCAGATCATGCTTTTTTGGTTTGAATTGATACATATTGGTAATGCAAGAATATTTATGTATATTTTGATTAAAATTCATGATTCTGAATTGTTTTAATCAAGAATTTGAATAATATATTGTATACAAGCAGTACGTTTAAAAGGGAAATACCGATGTGGAGAACATATTGACTCGCTGGTCCATAGGGCCAACTCAACTCTTGGTTTTATAAAGCGTTTGTCTAAGGAATTTTGTGACCCTCACATTACCAAAGCGCTTTTTATTATCTTTGTTAGAACTTTACTGGAGTATGCTAGCCAAGTGTGCGCTCCCTTTCATAAGATCCAAATTGCTAGACTGAGATCTGTTCAACGTAGATTTGTACGATTTGCCTTAAAACACTTTCCCTGGAAGATAAAGCATATCTTAAGAAATCTTTATATTCATAATTATAATATAGCTATTATATATATACCAAACTGACGCTTGTATAAAAGCATAAACTAATAATAAAGGTTCCCAATGACTGTGCATTCAACTGATTCTTTTTGTACCATGATATCCCGGTACAATATTGATTCTTCTCTTTCTTTCACATTAAACATATTTTCATCCATTCTTCTTTAAGTTCACCTACAACAACAATATCACACTGCTCATTTGGCTTGGACACCTAGGTATACTAATCCATGCTAAATAGCTCAGTATAATAAACAGTGTGCTAATATTATATACACAACATGGAAAAAAAGACTATTGTGTCATTTCGACACACAATCTCTACTAAGAAATGCTGATGCTTTTTATATAATTTCTTAATTATTTTGCAGTTTTGGAGATGTTTAATTAAATTAAATACTTTTAATATCCATTCTCATTTTTTTGGAGCCCATTGTCTACCCTCTTGAAAAGGTTGGTCATAGTGTTTCATGATGATTGCACAGGTGTGGTCTGGGTAATCATGTCGGAAGTTATTATCTCTAGATTGACTTTATCTGGGATCGAGTATCAGACCGTTCCACTTCTGGAAACAGTCGTGTTTTTTTTCTGACAGTCGAGAATATATTCCAACTTCAGATTAGGAGAATCCTTTTGGGTAGGCTTTTCCAATTATCGAATAAGAACTTATTATGAAGTTTCCTCGCCAGCTCGGTCGAGTATGATGGTGTGTAAGTATTTGCGAAGGTATTACCTTGTGAAGATATCCGCATTTACATTAGAAACCAAGTAAATCTAATTTGTGGTAATAATTGCAAGGATTTGAAAATTACTCATAAGTTGGGCATACTCCGGTACTAACTGCATCTAGGAAATGTTCTTTATAATGCGAGTTTTCATATTTTAATTATTTACCAGAATTTCTGTTGTTTTTTGTAATATTAAAATAAATTTTTCTTTAAGAATTATATTTATGATTGAATTTCTCTGTCTGGTGGAAGAGTGATATCATCGCGACAAAAATAAATACAAAGATAGTATATTAAGTCAAGAACCTTTTAATAAAAATTCTTTAAATTTTTTTTTTTTTTATAAAATAATTAATCATAATCATCGAAAAAACCTACGCGAAAAAATTTCTATTTTTTTGTGAAATTTTTGGATTTACATGACAAAAATTTTTGGTTTTTTCATTCTCCCACATTTTCTTGGAATTCATTCACATTATTTCCGATTACAAAATATGACAAATGAACATCATCCTTTTAGAATAATACGCGTCGTCTTTGGGTCATCTTCTTTTCTTGTTGTCTTAAGAAATCTTTACACGACGACTACGTTCGTTCGAATATCAATGTGCAACCTCCTACACACGCATTTTAATCGGTCGCGACAAAAAATGTATTATAAAATAATTTCTCTGACAGTTATAATTTAAGAATTCAATTAAATCATATTAATTTTGATATTTATTTCTTTAATGTCGATACTTAAACTTTTAACTTTTAAAATATATATTAGAAAATTCTAAATTATTTATGGATTTTTATCAAAGAAAACTTGTATTCGATAAATTCGCCTATTTGGGATAATTTTTTAAATATGAACTGCCTGACAATATATCCAAGGTGAATTGTAAATATTTAAATAAAATTAAGTTGTTTCAAATGAGCAAATTAAATATGTCATTAGAATTAAGGCATACACTAATCGTTGTTGCAGTGTAATTGTTACACTATTTTGAAGAGTAAATCCTTATTTTCAGCATTATACTAAGCCCAACGAATATTGTCTATAATTTCTTAAAAATCTTGTAAAGTTTGAATGTTGTTTTCCATAATAGAGCAGGACATTTTTCACAAACAAACAAATCAAGACAGTTTATTAAAGAGTACTCCAAACACTTTGTAGTTAAGTTACAGCCAATTTGTCTAAATTAGATGTTTAGAAAAGTTTGTGTTTTTGATGAAAGCGCCTAAATCTGTGCTTATTCATATCTTCAATATAATTTCAATCATAAATAGCTTGCAATGTTAATTGGAAGTTATTCACTAATGTCAGTAAATTCCTGTATTTATGATAAATCTCTAGACAGATCTACGATTTTAATTACAATAATTATTTTTTAATGATACTTCTGGATGTCTCATGACATATCTTCTTTTTTTCACAATGATCATTATTCTTGTCATTCCAAAAGGTTCAAAAAATTACTATTTGATTTATAATTTTCAAAATAGAATGTTTATTAATTTTGATTCAATAGAATTAATTTTTTGAAATTGTATTTTAGTAAATTTTACGGAATTTTTAGAATAATAACCATTCTTCCTCCTTTTAAGTTTATGTGAAAGAAGGAACCATGTCAAAATCAGATGAAATTTTTAAAATGTTCAAATGTAGATGGCCTTGTAAAGAGTGTGAGGCAAAAAATTGGGACCTCTTCACAATTTCATTTTATAATTAAAACAATAATGATGCTTGAAATAGATACTTAAAATTGATCATTATTACTTAAATAGTTTTAATGACCGATTTGGCAATAATGATCATTAAAATCGGGGATCTGTCTAGGATATAAAACAGAAGTTTAAGCATGTGTAATATGCCAATACTTTTCATAGACTATAGTCGTATCTTAGAAATAATTTATTCATATTGGAAATTGTAGAATATAAAAAAACCAAATCATTTTTACTATAAAGTCTATTTCACAGCAAACAAAGAAGCTATTTTGGGCGATAAAACTTTAGTTAGTTCTTTCTTCTGAGACCTTCCTTTTATCAACAAAAGAAAAAGTATATCTGCACATTGAAAATATGTTCTGATATATTGAAGATTCATTTACCACGGATTACAATCCTTACTTTGTGGATAGTGCTGTATTCCATAAATTTTACATCATTAAATTAAAAACATAACTTCGCATGAAAATAATATTTTGTCAGTTCTGGAAATCTGTAAATTCGGTATGTAGACGAATACCCTCTCATGGTAGGACTGAATGATCCTTGACGGAAAAATGGCATTACTTTAATGACCAATATTGTAGATATGATAAAATATTTTCAAGAATAAGTTCTGACTAAATGTTTTGATATATTCAATGTGGAATCATATATGTCCTGGGAAAACAGATCCATTTGATCCTATGCGATACTCTTCGAGTAATTTTAGTTTTCGTTGGTTGTTTTGAGAAATTTTTTTTACACGTTTAATTTGGTATTCGTTATAAAATAATAACCTCTTCTCCATTCCTCTAAGATTTTTCAAAATTGATCATTAAAATTTCTTTCAGAACGCAAAAGTCGTCTTTTAAATATTTTATTTATGAAATAATAAGAAATCAATTATGTTTAATTTAAAAACTAATTAATTTATATGAAATCTTGTTATTACAAAACTTCTTCTTATTTGAAACTTTATTATTTTCTTGAAACTCTCGAACTAAAGAGAAAAATATATGATTTATAAATCAGTAGAAAAATCTTATTAATTATTTCATTAATTTATGAGAACTCACCACCATCATTGAAAATCCATAAATATAAATTTTCTTGATATATTTCCCTTTTATGACTACTACTATACATATATACTTATTTGTTTTGGATTTGCAAAAAATAATAAAAATGCAAATAAAATTCATTTTAAATCGATTGAATTCAAATATCAATATAATATTTACACGAATCGCGGTACAGGAGAGATTGCAGAGAAATATCACCGATTCGAATAAGCATCGACATTATTATAAAACGAGATATAAGAATTATGATTAAGACGCGGGCGAGCATCGTTTAAATAAATACCTTCAAGCGTATAAAACATATTTGCGCTTATAAATGGGTGTACCAGAGTAGTTATGATTATTATTTTTATTAATAATTTATTATCAAGTTGTCATAATTGGGCGAGTTCAAAACTAATAGACGTTAATTTTGTTCACATTTTTGTTTCATTTTCTTTTCTTACGTAGGATTCATACGATTCGTGTTATCCTTCGGTATGTCTGCTATATGTAGGTACGTACTAATAACCTGAATCACCTGTAATTGCATAGGTATTATATAGGTATATATGAAATCCCGTTACACTTCAACTCACCTGTTCTTGTTACATGTTTTAGCGGTTTTTTGTTACTATCATGCAAGTTTAATATAAATTACTGCAATAAAACTTCCGAAAGAGTACACAGGAAGGACAATAAATTTTTCATTATATTATACAATAATAACTGAAAATTTGCTTACTGGGCGGTTCATTTTGCGTGGGGAGTCATATCGTAATTATCTGATTAATAAGATTAATTATTTTCGAAAAAGATGATACACGGGTTAAAAATTTTAGGTGCATATTTGTTAGTAACAGGTCCTAAATTTGAATCAATAATTCACTGATCTAATTATTTGAATTTATTTTAACAGGACGAGAATGCTTTTTAGAATATTAGTGATGGTTTCATATGTTAGGAAACATTTTTTTTTTTTCTGTGGCTATGTAATCCCAGTTGACTATTTATAGGACAGATTATATTACAAAAATTAATTTGTACCTAATTTATTAGGTAAAAGGGTTCTTAAATATCTCATCACCTGTCCTGACCTGACAAAATTTGAGAGTTCACCTAAAGTTTAGGAGTTGAAAATTACAAATGACAGTAATAAGCTCGAGATAGAATATAATATGAATTGGCGGAATTTGTAGGTAATTACTATATAGAGAGTAATTCAGGATATTAGAAAGTTGGTACTGTAGGAGGTGGTAGTCCTGTAATTCGAATTACATCAGTGCCACTATTAAATACGACTAAAAAATTGCTGGAAAGAACTTATCTGTTAAGTAAAATTTATATCATTTTCTGTTATATTAAAAAAAAGGCTATAGTATATTTATTCATTTCTAACTTTTGTGCCCTTGGTTTCTTATAACGCAAAATCCCTATAACATGGAATGTATCCTTCTCGTTACAGAGGGTCCTACAGTAATTGAAATAACCAATATTATGGGAACATATATTACAAAAACCAAATTGAAAATATTTATTAAACATTCAATTCAATCAATTCGCGTAATATCTTATCCTAGCACTAAATATCAGTCTAATTTAGTCATATTATTACTCATACGCGAAAAACTATTGTTTTTATATATAATACTCAAATAAAGGTCATTTCCATATAAGTTAAATTTAGTTCAGTAAGCGATCATTTACATAAAAGATTATAGATTTTATTGTCTCTAGAAAAATGGAATAAAAATTCATAGCTGAGTAACAGAAACCAGTAAATTGCATCTAACTACTTCCAATTTATCCATTTATAGTGATTATTACAGCTGCTATAGTGTCGAACTTACTATGACTACATATAGCTTACAGAGTTATAATTCACGATCGTAGTACAATTGTGCGGTATGATATTATTCTTGAAGTGGCAAAGAAAATACTAGTTCAAAATGATAAATTACCTGACCAACATAATGTTGGTATGCTACTTTTATGCTATAGTATAGTATACTGTGAGTATGTGATAAAGTTCAACAGATCTTTTTACCTGAAATAACGAGGAAAAAGGAAGATAATTTTTATATTGAAAAAATATATGTAAGAGGCGGGAATAGGAAGGAATATAGGCCTTAATGGTATGTTGATTATTTATATATTTACTCTTATGCACATACATTTAATATGCGAGAATTATTAACGAGGTGCCATTTAGCTACTAAATCAATTCAACGATATTGATTTCATGAGTTATAATAAAAATCATTGAAATCATATTTTTTTCCTTTTTTCATTCACTAAACTATATTTTAATTTATTTCTGTTTATTTTAAAATTAATGATTTATTATTTTAACAAGAACTGGTTAACTTCATCATATTTGATTTGACAATATTAACGCCATACCAATTTATATAGTATATTTTATATATGAGAAATTGACTTAATTAAAATGTACCAAGATTTTTGCATAGCAATTTTCTTGTCATTTCAAAATTGTATAGTGTAGAGATTGTGGCAGATTAAATCATAATTTTATATGTTTTATTGCTTGGATGGAGTTTTTTTTCTTCTTTAGCAGTTTTCATACAAATTAAAAGCTATTTCTGATAGTTTGAATATCATAAAATTTGCGTAATTTGCAAACTTGTAATTATAGATAATTGTATGAAAATATTTCATATCTATTAAGATTAAGATTAATAGATAATTATATTCCTAGGCGGCTGATGTTTGTTTTGTTTTTTATTTATCAAGGAGCAAAACAAATATTTACAGTGGAAACAATAAAAATTTGGGAGCATCTTGTACTAATTTAAGAAGACTTGATTTATTCCAGATTAGTGTTTATTTTTCTGACATCTGTGTTTTTTTTTTGATTCCTCAATTCCTGATATTCTAAAATCTGAAGGTATTTAGAATTAAACTATAGTTGCTATTACAGGGTTTTTCAAATGGTACACTATAAATGTTTTCCAATAGGGACGGCAAACCACGCAATATTTTTTTTTCTTGTTTTGACATTTATGCTCATGAATAGTTGGTACTTCATCATGGAGTAGTACACACTTAAATAACGTTTACAAATTATTAAAATTTATTACCGAAATTCTGAGTTGGTCGCCGCAACTTTAAGAGCCGATTTTCATAGAAAAATCATTTTCAGTGATGAAGCTCATTTTTGGCTAAACGGATTTGGTAACAAGCAAAATATGCGTTATCGGGCTGGCGGCAATCCACACATTCAAAAAATAACTGTGTGATGTGGATTACATGCTGGAGGTGTCATTGGGCGATATTTTTTCGTTGATGCTAAAAACCGCCACGTTACAATTAATGGAAATCTCTATCGAACCGTGCTAACTGATTATTTTTGGAATCAATAGACGATAAACCTATAATTCCAACCATATAAATACGAATCCACAAAAACTAGCTGTAGCATTTTATTTATCAGCTGTTCTATTCCGGAGCAGAACATGGCAAATGAAATGGGTTTTTTAATGCTTGTAAATTTTATATTTAAAGCTTTAAAGTGAAAATATCGTTTTGTTGAAGATAAGAAATTTCGGTGAAGTATCGATATCTAAGTATAAAAGATTTTCTAATACTTCACCACAACACTTACTAGTATTATCCCAGCTATTTGTGTTTTATAGACGTATTAAATGGCATAGGAGTAACACTGATTCTTGAATGCGGATTTCCTATATTTCCAGTTTCCCAATAACAGCAAGCTTAATAGTTGCACTACTATGGTAGTCGTTATTGAGTCCGTGAAAACTCATCACATCCCATCGTTGAAGATCTTTGCAAGTCAGATAATGTATTTTAAAAGAGCATAAGTTTAGACAACACATCTCTAAATTATCCCAGAACGTTTTAATAAACAGTGGGAATTCATTTTTATTAAAAAAATAAATTAATTAATTGTTTTGAAATGACGTTTATAATAATATTTTTAAATGTTTATCATATAATTTTTGGGGAAATTTCAATAAAAATAACGATTTTAAAACCAATTTTGCACTCAATTAAGATTATTATTATTAAACATATTCAAAAATATGAAATTTATAAGGAAATAAAATAAAACTTATAAACACCATAATTGCGAAAAAAAAACAACATACATATAAAATTAAAAAAAAACTTTTCCATTTATATTTTCAAATTAATAGTGTCAATTGGCCCGACTGATTTTGATATGTTTACGACTAGGTATTATAATAACCTCAGGAATTATTCTTGTATTATTGGCTTTAAAAGAAGTTTTATATATATATATATTCAAATATCCGCATGCAAGGAAATAATATTCGTGAAATTTATTCGCCCGAAAGCAATAAATTTCATATTTTAAATTTTATAAAACGACTATAAGAGATGAAAGATGGAGTCGCAAGCTTTATAGAGAAGGTTACTTCGAGTAATGAAGGAAAAAAAACAACAAATTTTTCGTATATCGCTTGACCGGTGTATCGGGACATAACATAAGCAAGAAAGTTTTTTGTGCAATTATAATCTCTTATATTGCCTTTTTTTTCCCTTTAAATTCAGTTCATTATTATATTTTTAAAAAAAAAACGTACAGAATACTAAAATCGGTTTATATCTAATTTTTGTACTATCTTAAAAAACACCGAGTTTATTCCGATTTAACTATAGAAGCCTCTGGTACCCAGTACTACTGCTAATGTTTAAAAAAGGAACATACTTGAGTTGTGATATCTAATTTTTTCACAGCCAAAACAACGAAAGCGGTCCTAAACTAATTAAAATCTTCCGAATTTAAAGTCTGAAACATACTTTTAAACTTTGCATATCATTAAATTTTGACTTGAATATAAAACTTATAGACTAAAAAACTTAACCAGAAACGCTGAGCGATTTGCAATAAATTAGAATTAGTTTAAAAAATAAAATTCAAAATATAAATACAACAAAATATAAGAGGTGCTTAATAATATATATGAAATGGAGAAAAAAGAACAAATTTAAACAAAAATGACGACAAATTTATTTCATATTCGCAATTAAATTCGCTGCAGGCGATTACGTCTTCTTATATATATATACGAGTAAAGATATGTAGAAATCCAATCTAAGAAAAGAAAAAAATAAGAGATATTCAACAACAACAAAAGGCGAATCCTTTTATTCGTCTTCGCTAGAACTTGATATACATTATGATTTTGTGATTCCGTTCAAATCCAATGCAAGATTCAATTTGAAACGAATATGGTATCCAACAATGAAGGTATTCCCATATATGTATAAATGATTTTTGTGTATCCAATAAAAGGTACATCAGTTTTATGTATATATATATTAGGCTAGTCAGAAAAGTTCTTTCGTTGCTATACAACACAATACAATGGTATTGTTTGATTTTTTATATATGGTGTGGTTTTTTCACTAGTTGTCCTAGAATAAGATATAATTTTGAAAATAACTCGTACAGCTACTCTTATTTGGTTAAAAATTTTGTTGAGTTATCAATTATGGAACAGTTAGGTGGCCCTGTTTTATGTGCTTTTAATAGCTGTATGACACTTCTGATATATGCTTAAAACAAGCATCATATATTATCATTCATAAACCAAGCATAAAAGAAGGGAAAAGGAAGATTTTTTTTCGGAAAAATAGGCATGGTTACCATACATTTTATACGGGCTATTTAAGCCAAGTTATTATCGAGATCTAATTTAACGACAGGTATTTAGAACTATATTCCAGATAATAGATGGCACAAATCAACATTTTTGTATTTTTATTGAAATATTTGAAATTAACAGAAAATTTGTTTTGAATTTTGAATCTTTCCTGATTTTGGTCAGTTTTTTTCTATTATTTTTATTGTCTTTTGTTTTTTTTTTCTTTTGGTTAAAACAATACTTCTAATAGCCGTCTCGCAAAATAATATTTGTTTTAATTTCACAATTTGTTTAAAACAAAAAATAATTTTTAATTCTTTCTAAACTCAAAGAACATGACTGAAGTGGGTGTGTGTTCCATCAAATAATTTCAGTCGTACCAACATTCGGAATTGAAAGTTATGAGGTGTTTTTTTTTTTTGGAAAACTGCCTGCTATATTCCGGAACAGAATAAATTTTAAATTGTATTTCCACTATTTCTTCCAGTATTCCATTCTAAAAAACGAAGAAACTTTTTGAACAAACCTAATAATATCCATATTAATATTTATATGAATTTTTTAAAGAAAAAAAACATATAGGTACGTTCATTTCCCGAAGATGGAAAATAATAATAATAATTCGAATTGGAAGAATATCAAAAATCTTGGTTAAAATAATAAACAAGATCTCTGAGATATTTGCGTCCATTTCATGTATTTTATTCATTTCTTATCTCTCCGCAGGGTAACTTTTTATCTTTGAATATTTTTGGCTTCCAAATTTTACTAAAAAAACATTTTCTTATTTTTATTTTTAATGTAAACATTTTGCAATTTCTTACAATTATATTAAAACTTCGAACGTCTTAGATTTTTTTCAATTTTTCTTCTATCTTAAATATTCCGAAGATTATATTTTTAAATAATTTAATATAATACTTGGTAAGAAATATATATTCAAGAATATATTTATTAAATTCATTTCAATTCAATTGAATTTATTATGTACACGACATTAAACAGTATAAATTTCTTAGTTTTATTGAAACTTATTGATATTTGAGGAAAATGATAATTTATTTTAATTTAAATATCATAATAAGACCTCATAAATAGAAATGTTAATACATTTTTAATGGTTATACGTTTTCTTTTTGTATAAAAAAGGACTATATAGCGAGAATATTGCCAATCTTTGCTTATAAATATGTACTTGTATAACCAAAAAGTATACAATGACTAGATTTCTCAATTTGGATTCTGATTTGGTCACATTTGAAGTCTGCAAAACATGTCGCCTTATTAATAGTATATTTGTTAGAAAAAACTCTGTGTTACAAATACTATTAACGAAGGGATTTGGTTGGCAGACTGGAGACATGACCATAAACTAATATACATTGAGTATGCTGTTTAGTATACTCTATGATATAACACAAGACTCAATTTAAAAGCTGTACTAAAGTACTTGCGTAGTTTATGTATAGAATCGATGTGTTTTTAGTCCCTCTTCAAACTCAAACGATTAAGTTTAAGGCGTGGGATTAGACGTGTCGTTTTTTGGGTAAAATTATACCGCAGACATAGATATCGGTGAGTTGGAGGTGAGGCAGAAAAAGTACCTCTCGAAAACCTGGCGTCTCGGAGTTTTTTACGCACACAAACAAGAGTCACTATTTGTCACTTTGTCGCTGCTCAAATACACTAATACAATACTTGTGTAGCTTGTATAAAAGACTAAGGCATAAGTATACCTCGTCTAATCTGGCACAAGGACTATAAATTTAATGAGAATCTTAAATGAATTTAGTATAAGTACAATTTTTAAAGTGTTTAATACCTAATTTTGATGTTTTACATCAGGACGATTCTTTGGTTTAATCTTAGATTCTCGTACCAAGTACACTAATAAAATTTAGCATCGACGGAAAATGTATAAACTTCTGCGAATATTTCAAAGATTCGGCTTCTTGGATGAAATCATTATCATAGAAATCGGAATCAAAAAGTCCAATTTTTGAAAGGTAATACTAAAATAGTGAAGTTTGCCTGGATCTTTAGGCACTTCAAAAATTCGAAAAATCCTTAGACAAGTCCAAGACTATCGTTATGAACATAATATGTAGCCAAGACCTTATCTTTTCTAATGGTTTATCGATTATAGATTTTAAAAACTGGAAAATCGAAGCTATGGAATATAATAGAACATTGTTTCTTTCATAGCAGTTTATAGAATGCTTCTTGCAATATTTTCTTCTATCAAAAAACTCTCATAATTTATATAAATTTTTTCTTTCTTATAAATTTTAAAAGTAAGAAATGAATTTCCAAAAAAGGGGCGGTATTTTAACAATAACGAAATGTTTATATAAGAAGAAATCTTCAATAAAACATTTATCTGATTCGTCAATTTAAAAAAAAAATGCATATAAAATGATGCATTGTGAACCTGCAATGGAAGAGTTATAAATCTTCATCATGGGACATAATCGTTTGTTTTGAAAACAATCGCCGCTTGCATTGGATGGTTTCGATAGATCCGGAACACAAAGAAGACGACAACCGTTCTTTGTATCATATAAAAGAAAGTACACTTTTTAAACATAATAAAAACAAAAACAGTGCAAAGTGATGAATGCTTTGACATTCAAGAAGACAGAACAAACAACGATACTCCTCATCATTCGGATTTGTTCTTTACTGGCTTTTTGTTGTGTTTCTTCAAAGAATCTTACGCATGTCTATAGAGCTCCGCCCCAATATAAAGTATTACACCATAATTGTGATTTGTTTTTAAAAGTTTTGTTATAAAAACAATGAAATAATAGATTTTATGAGTTTTTGCAAAACGCAAACATAAAATTGCACTTTTATTTATACTTGCCGAGGATTTCTTCTAAATCAGCTTTTACGCAATTTGAATAGAAACTATTATAATTCACTGGCTTCTGAATATCTTAAATTCAAGTCTTAAAATGACCATCAAATGATCATTCATTCCTCAAAAGAAATACACTTATTCATGCTGAAAAGTATACTTTTGTTTATGATTTCTGCATTTCTAAAACAATTTATTAGTTGAATAGCAAAATAGTTAGCGGACTCTAGTCCTTGCTGTACCCTTTAATCAGGAGAATGAAAAATCGATTTAAAACTACGTAGATAAATTCTGAGTGACTTTATTGCCATTGCATTCTTGTTGGGAACAGCTACGCGTAGTTCATATGTCATACAGAAATGATCTGAAAACTAAAAGATGTGTAATCGCTGCACCAATTGTAAAACTTTACTAGAATGTAGTACTGAAGGCTAGATGTTTAATACTTTGGTACCCAGGAAATCGAGTAATCCAAAAATCAATAAAATTTTCGAGTATCCGGATACTCGCTACTCAAGTTTGGACATAGTAATCCCAAAGTTATACGTATCCTGATTAAATCATTCGTTTGATCGGGTTTTTCCTGTAAAACGGCTAGATTTCTACCCAAATATATCCTATTTAGATCTGCCTAAGGGAAAGAATACAAAAGTTAAGGACAGGAGAAGGTAGTTCGATTTAGTGACGGGTATTTAGAATGAATCAGTTTAGGGGATAGTATATGATCCCTCGTTATTCCAACATTAGGTAACTATAACTCGCATTTATGAAGAAACTATCTTTACAACAAATTACAATATTGTAATAAATTATCTCATATTTATTCAATGAGTTTGCTGTATTTAATTAAAAATTGCATATAAATTTGCAGATTTTAGCTGTTCTCAAACATTAATTATTTTGTAATTAGAAGAAAAATTTAAAGTGGGAGAAAATAGAAATAATTTTCCTGAGAAAATGTTTATGAATAAAATAATTATTTATGTAATTAGTCAAATAATATCTAATTGTTTCTCTCAGCCAAGCGATTAAAAATTACTTTGAGGAATTTTTTTTTTTTTTTTTTTTTTTTCATTTATTTCAAGAATAATTCAGGTACAAAAATTATAATGTAGAATTAGTGCTCCAGAGTCGTGAGACATATAAAGGAGCTAATCTGGCTACGCCATTAAGAAATGGCCTAATAAAGTTCTTTTTCTTATATCTAAATTTTAAATATTATAAATTCATAAATTCATTTGCTTATAACTAAGTTTTGGGTAATTCTTTTTCTATAACTAAGTTTTTAACAGGTTTAATTCAGAATGATTATATCAACTTAAACTAATCAAATTAATAAAATTCCTTTACTTATATCTAAATTTTGATAGTGTTAATGCAACAAAGTTTGTATCACGGATTTTTTGCTTACAACATGGGAAATGTACAGTAGTAAAGTAAACTTAATATTGTTGAAGCTTATGCATATAATGAAAAGAATTCACTGAAGAGGAAAACACTCCTATTTTATAGTATGAAGTAGATAAACTTTGCAGAGTTAGGTAGGTACTACAATCGCATTCAGTACATCGTGCCTGTTGTTGCTGATCCACTGTTTTAGTTTAAATTTAAAAGTTGGGAAAGAGTTGGCCGACCTGATTGAAGTGGGAATGAATTCTAAGAGTTCGCGCGACCATTTGATATATGTTTCTTTGCACTTTGCACTGTACTAGGATTTAGCAAATCCTAAATGGTTTTTAAATTTGAAAATGTTCGAATACATATTTTTTCCCATAGTATATAACTATACATATTAGCTGTATCCTTTGATTATAGATCATTTCTAATCGTGCATGCCTAGATTGATTACAACTTAGCTATTAATGCGCTAGTAATTTAGTTGTTTAGTTGTATTTCAATGTTATACTTGGGTAATATCGATAGTATCAAATCTTTTAGTAGTAAGATATATAAGAGCAATTTGAATTTAGAAACTATATAGATAGGAGAACAACGCTTGATTTAGGCTCTTGAAAAAGTAATTCCAATGTTTCCGTGAAAGTTATTATAAATGGTAGACGTTAAAGTCGTGATTATTAATTGAAAAAGACTTTCATCTCCATTAAAAACACATACATTTTATATACTTATAATTATGCTATTATGTATGTCAGTGGCGTTTTCTGGTGGCCTACGTAAAGCGTTCTGTTTGAAGAATATACATACATGGAGAAATGAAGTATCTACTCATTCATTTACACATCTCAAGAATAAAAACTCCCACATTCGTAGAAATACATACTACCAATTGGCTTTCCGTCAACTATACTAAAATCATTGAAAAAACCAAAGACTGTTTCTTGGAGTCAGGTATTTACATGCATCTTTTTTGATGTCCTATCGCAGAAATATGGGAGTCATAGTTTACAAAGTCACAAAGTTCAATCAATTAAAGGCCAATCTCCACACAGCCGACATCCTATTCTGACGGGAAAAATTAGAAAACTAGAAAGATATAACTTTTAAAATTTTCGCTAAGATTGATCGAATAAAAACATGAGAGTTTTTCCCCACACAATTTAGAAAAATTGGTAGTGTGCGACGGTATCGTGTATGATTATTGAGAGATTATGCACCCGCAGATGAAGTGCCATATAAATCAGATAAACATGTTCATCTGTTTTTGAGGGGAATCATCTGCAGATCGAAAATCAGTTGGGGAAATCAGAAATGCAGAAGCCGACAAAATTTGGAGGATGATTATTATCTCCCTTTCTGTTTAACCAATCTTTGCATAGTGTTATCCCATACTTGTATCAGAAGTAGGATGTCGGCTGTGTGGAGACTGGCCTTAACTCTACAAAATAAATAACCAAAACTAATAATAATTTAATGTTTTTTCTGTTTAATTTTCCTTTTTTTTTGCGAATTTTTAGTCAAATGAATGTATCAGAAAGAGTTAACTTTTAATTCCCTACACACCTGGTATTACCTAGCTAGCATGGGGCATACAAATTTGTTATTGGTTAGTATTATGGGTCTACTTTTTTGTGTTATTAGAAATATTTTTCTTCTGTCTGGTGTTAAGAAACACCATTGTACAATTTGATTTTCTTGTTCCACCACTGCAATTCTTAATAAATGAAATATTAAAAATTCTATAAAAATAATAAACCGGAAAAAATAAAATGGTTCTAAATTACATTTAAAATTCTAAAAATTTTATTCTCATGTATATAAAAACTAATTAAACACGCACCAGCCAATGAAATTTTTAATCAACTTTTTAATATAACATAATATGCGATCCGTTGTTATGAAATATAAATTAGTATTTATAATTAAGTTTATTTGTAAGTGCATTTTTAATAATGTATTCCAGAATAATTAAGTAATTTAGAAAAATATTTCAAAGCCGCCATTTATCTGCTCACTTTTAATTAAAAAAAAAGGAGAAAAAAAGAAATAAGTTTTTAAACAATTATTTTTAAAAAAATGAAGCCAAATGGTTACTGAACATTTGAAAATTCATTTTAATAATTCTGAGGCCCAATTAATCCATAGGATAGGATAAATTTGCTTAGGAAAATAGTTTCTTTCTAGCACACTAAAAAAAAACTCTGAACTATTCGAATTTTTATATCTTATTTCTTGTTTCAATATAAAAGCAATTCATTTATTAATTTACCTTCATTTAAAAAATTATAATTATATTACAAAAAGTCGGCTTACATCAAAAGTATCTTGTTATACTTCCAAATAAATGATCGTTATTGCAAAAAAACAAAATATGTATAAATAAAGAAGATATACAAAAAAGATGTTCATACAAAATATCATCATCGCCATAAGATGAAAGGAATATATAGAAATCAGTAGCCAGCCTCCAGATGGTATAGAACCTAAACGATCGTCACAATTCATCCGCAACTATCGATCTTTCCAAAACTCTTGTTGCATCCCCATGGGGTTTATAAAATTACAAGTACAATCGAATTTTATCAACAATCAACAAATTTTTTAATACAATTAAATACATGGCAATACTTGGTGGCCTTCTTATATTTATATATATATATTTATTTAGCAGTCATACACAATAAACAGTAGCTGGATCGAATGGCGAAAAAAATATCAATGCATTTTTCTGAATCTGTTAAAAAAAACTACTTATTGTGACTATAAAGTCTATACGAGAGCCAAAAGGAAAATCCGCCATCAAGAGAAAAATGAGACGACATCGCTTCAATTTTTTTTTGATATGCGCCAAAATGGAAGCCGAATGAAAACATGAAACAATCAAACTGCAAAAGAAAAAAAAAACGAACAAATCGCGTAACTACACAAGAAACTGGTGCAATTGTGCATAAATTAAATTCTGATGGCGCATAGTATATGTATTTTAAAATTTTACAATTGGTATGTAAGATTATCTCAGTGCTGATTTGGATATGGTGGCAGTCTTTCAATGGAACTTTTTATCACAAGAAAAAACTGCAGTTGTGAAGAATATAGAAAGATGGAAGTTTCATGGTTATATATTTTGTTGCCTATGCAAAAGGATGTCCATATTCAATAGATATGTTTTTCATAAAAATCTATATTTCAATCATATATTAATGCAGTTTTCATAATCGTATTATGTAAGAATTCTAATTACATATTTTGAAATCATAAATAATTTTTAAACATTTCGCTTTATATAAGATGTTTAAAAATCGTGTTCCTCTTCCAAAGAACTCGGCTATATGGTCACTTTCATTTAATTACACGCGTATATTTATTGTTGCTCTCATCTTCGGAAGCGCGCGCAGTAAACGTAGAGCCTATGTGGCCGAACACTAAGTAAAATATTCAGCATTTGCATTGGTCGTCGCACATTTCAGCGAACCTTTGAAACTACGTCGCCTGGTCATGACGAGCGACACGAACTAACTTTGTTCACGTAGTTCATGCCTCAACTACGCGAACGAGCTTCTCTGGCATCGCTGACAATAGCTTATACGTTCTTTCAGCCCTATTCAGTGTAGAATCGATGCTTGCAAAAGTGTAGTATGTCTTCTTTATTTTGTGGTAGTATCTTCTCGACACAAATGTGTAAGTATCAAGGGGAAAACGTGTAGTAATAATTCATCGATACTGTACTCGCAGATTATATCTCTTTGACGGCTCAAATAGAACTGTTGGAATAAATTTACCAAAAATATCGCCGCATAGCTTAGTTCAAGTGTGCAACGAGGTTTGCGAGCCCAGCTAAGTTATGTAACTACAGCGTGGTTCGCCGGATAGCTTAGATCAAGTGTGCAGCGGCCTTATTCTATGAACAAATTATGACTATCATAATTAAATCGTTTAGTTTAGAACTAGCAATTACCATCCATAGTAATCGACACAAATTCTAATTGAGTCCTGTTGATTTGATTAGAAGTCATAGTTGTCTATTATAGGAATTGTAGTGCAGGACTACTATATGCTTTTGAAAAGTTTCTGCATAAAACGAAGTTGCTTAAAGTAATGAGATGGAAGTGTAAGAAAGGCTATCCTCACTAAAATTATGCATATATTCACAAACAATTTAGATGCAGAAACAACTCTAGTTTATTAGTAATTTTCGTCGATAGGAAGTTTCTGAAATAAACGATTCAATTGAAACCATATAAAAGCAGTCACAATTTTATATTCAGGCCTTGTTAGACAGATCGGGTATACTTATTGTAGATATATTTATGACTATCCTCCCAGAATACTAATTTTCAGTCATAATATTATGATCATAATGTTTTGTGACTGCAAACCAGTCATATCCCAAGCAACAAATTTAACTACTACCATAGATTATTATATCTAGAGTTTCAAGCCAAATCAGCAACGTGATGTTCAGTATTGCTGTTGTAGGTGAACTTCAAGAAGAATGGATGAAAAGAGGTTTAATGTGAAAGAAAGAGAAGAATCTATATTGTGTCGCGATATCACTGTACACAAAGAATCAGTTGAATGCACAGTCGGTATTAGTATATGCTACTACTTTACGACTTCATACTATGATATAAAGCGTCGTTACATCTCTTATATACCGCAAATGTGCTGTTTGGAGTTTTCAAAATAGGCCTACAAGTTGTTATTTTCTGGTTTTTGAAGATTCACTTGTACAGCTAAGAAAATTTAATTGATTTTCCTTAAGTTTCCTCATTTACATTTGATATTTATTCGTCGAATTTCTGTCTGCGTTTTATCCATGTAATATGAAACTGGAAACTTTCTCAAATGTCAGAGAGTTTAATTCGGAATCCATATACATCCGTTCTATGGACTTTCTGAAATTCTATAAAACATAGTTTGAAAAACAAATGAACCTGATAGATCATCTATAATTAGTTTAAAGATCATTGTCTTCTCACGGGAAATGGTACGTCAATTAGAATTGTTCATGTCTCTTCTTTTTTTTTGAAATCACAATTAGAAAACATTTAAAATGTACATATTTGAAATAATTCGAATTCTTCTTGTAGTAGCTACTCACAGAAAAGGATGAATTTTTAATTTCTATTACAAATTGATTTTGATGGTAAGATTTAAAATCAATTTTTGGGCGTTCCAATATAAAACCTGTGCAGGCCTATAGAGGGATAAGATTCTTTTGATATGCTTAACAATTTTTTGAATGATTCCTCCAAGTGTGAATTAACAAATTGAGAACATGATTTTTATTGATTTCTTTTTTTCGATCTTTTAATAATTTGTATAAGATTTGTTCATTCGTTAATTGTTCATAAAATTTGACAAAACAAAAAACGCATGTATAAAAACCTTTTGATTTCAAATATTTTCTTGATCTGATGGCATTATTAATTTTAATTGAAATTGATTTTAAGACACACTAAAATAGTTTTTTGGAAAGAAACTTTTTAAGAAACCAAAAAAAAAAAAATTCTCTCAATTGAGTTCTTAGAGAGACGGGGAAAAAATGTGCTACCGAACAAAAAGGTATTCTTATAATTTTGTTCATTTTAAGATCGGTATTTGAGCGGTATTACGTTTCTTTTTTTTTCTTGTTGCTTTCTTTATTTAAATGCCTTCCTTTTAAGACAAGTCAAATAAGATAAGAAGCTTATCGAATGAACATCAACATAAAAGCGGCTTTTCGTGTACCAGAAGAAAAAAAAAATTCACATATGCGCTTATTTGTTCTATTTTTTTTTATTTCTTTAGGTACGTTTAAAATTTAGGCTTCGTTAGGCTTTTTTTCTTTATCATCCTTGTATCTTAGTTTTTTTTCTATTTTTTATATGTTTTTTTGTTGGTCAGGCGTTTACTACTGGTTTAACAGCAGGTTAACAGCATGTTTAAAATACCAATCAAATGATCAAATATATTCGAAGTGACATGGAACTATTAATTATTTATATGTAAGTAAGTACTATGAAATGTTGCAAATTGCTGAGATTGCGTGGTGGTTATGAGCGCTTTCCATAAACGAATTTGGATCAAAGAATTTTTTTGGTTTTTTTTTCTTCTTGTCTAGTAGAATACATAGTATGTTAAAAATTGAATATACTGTGATTAATTTCGATAGATTTTGATGTCTAATTTTTTGGTTCAAAGTCAAATAATTTAAATGGCAGTTAATGTGACGCCTATTTAAAATTTCTGATTTCCATGCGTGAGGTCTTGGGGGATAGATAATTTGTATACAACATAGATTTTTTTTTTTGTTTCAGTTCGAAAAGAAATTGTTTAGATAATATTTTATATGAAAAAACATTGATTATGTATTCAAACGTATTCATTTTTTTGGCAAAGAAAAATAAGTAATTATGAAGTGGAGTCAAGAGCAGGGATCGAACCTAGTTAGGTAGGTAGGTAGAGTAGGGGTACTGCGTACAACACCAGGCACCTTATCGGCCCATTGTGATCCCTATGAGACCAAGAGTTACCATATTGGGAAACCTATTCCTCTTCGAAGCATTTAATTTTCCTACAAAATTTCATTAGCCTGCTCGTGTCCGTATCTTGAAGCATCCCTAAATTCCCGAAGAAATGGTTGCCAAAAAAATTGTTACGAGCTCGAGAGAGAGCTGAGCATTCGCATAAAATGTGTTTGATGTCTTCAGCCACACCTATATCTCCACAATATCCACAGAGATCTGGGATCGAACCTAACTATTATCAGTTATTTAGCAATGAGAGTCCAAACAATTGCAACCCACTCAGCACTGTTTGTTGCCTTTCTATAAATTGAAAATTTTTCTAACAATCTAATTCTTATTTGTATTTTTGTAAACCATTTATTAGTGTTAATTATTTGTATCAAAACGATTCAAACTCCTACATTATGGCAATAAAAGAATCACACATATCACAACTATAGGAAAATTTTAATTTCCTTCATCAAAGTCAATCAGTAATGTGTAATTAATAAATTAGATATTGGTTGGAAAAAGTCTAAATTAAACATCCCTTTAAAGTTAACTTGAATTAGCGACTTCATAGAGCCACTAGGGGTTGAACTATACGGGCTCTTTATTAGGTGTACTTTAGCGATAACAATTTTAACTAATACCTTCTAGATATCTCTTCAAAATTTAGTTGTTGGGGACGTCGTAAATCTCTTTGTGAATGAATTTTGAATTTACGAATTTGACGTTTAGGGAAAAACCACAGTATTATTAAGTTCTCAACAACATACATTCCAACTAAGGTATCGACGCCTCTTCTTATCCAAGTGATTCAAATTCTTTTGTTTTGGTTTAAATAAAATTTAATAGTATTTAGAATTTATAGAAAAGGTAAATTGAACAGATTGAACAGTGGTGGGGATGATCGAGTCTGTTTAGACCTATTTCCAAATCAAAGTTTCGGTACAGTTTATTTTTTGTTTGCCTGCAATACATGCATTTGTAGTCTTTTAATCGAAATCATCAACTAATATCTTGTGTAGTGCTTTCAACTAATTACAAAAATATTGATCTGTGTAAGGACTAAACTCCCTCTCTAATGTATTTTGCATAAGAGACATGTTTCCCTGTTTTCTTCTTCACACTTTAAAGATGTCGTCTGACCTGATGAGATATCTAGGCATCATTACTTGGAGTTATCGAAGCCACTTGTTTCGTTATTTGAAATTGTTTAAGCTCTCACATTTTGTGACATTTAAGAAAGAAAAGTCATATTATCATACCAATTTTGTTGTCGTTAAATAAACTGACAAATACGTGCAGAATAGTGTTTTTAAGTAGCTATTGTCGTGGCGCAGGAGCAAGAACTGAAAACTCAATTGTGAGAACTGACAACTCAGTTGTAGCAACTATGTAAATTTTTAGTTGTGAAGTTTCGACAACTGATATTTAGTTGTCGCAACTGAGTTTTCAGTTCTCACAACTAAAATTCAGTTATTACAACAAAAAATGCAAAACTCAGTTGTGACAATTAAAATTTGGGTGTGAAGTTTCGACACCTGATATTTAGTTGTCGCAACCAAGTTTTCAGTTCTGACAACTAAAATTCAATTGTCAGAACTAGCTAAAAGCTTTGTGATTTTTCTGTGTGAGGAATTATGGAGCTGATTTCAATTTCAAAGGGCATGAAAGAAGTCGTTTTTGGTTTAAAGATGTGAAGCTGGGTTGGGTTTTGCTCCTAGTTCCATATAAGATAGCAAAAGAACGAATTATAAATATAATATTAGTTACATTAGGGGCCTTTTTTTGGTTACTTTTATGTAAACAACTCTTTCTTGAGTCACTGTATTTTACATATTATTTAAATGTTTTATTTTGAAAGTATCAAATAATTGTTTTTTTTTATGTTTTTGACATAAATTGAATAATTAATTTGTTAATTATGGAAATTTTCGATTACATAAAAAATTCTGTACGAAAACAAAAATAATTTTTTTATTATAAATTTCGTTCGTTCGTTCATTTGATACGCAATTTAATGAACTTTAAATTATAATTAAAAAATCTTGAATTTCATATTTTATGAATTATTTAATAATACTTTTGTAATTATGCAAAAAAAACAGAAAAACACAAATCATTGTGAATTTTTAATGAAAGTTTACATTAAATTGAAATTCTTTCGAATAACAAGATTTTTTTTACTTTTTAATTTTTATATAATTTGATATAAAAGAAAAATTTTCATTTCAACGAATTTTCTTTATATTACAAATTTATGAAGAAAAATTTCATGTATTTTTGCTGCTGCTCTCTCATTGTTTGTTAGTAGTGTAAAACTGATGTAAAATTTAGTGTAAAAACGAATTGTGTAAACAATGTTGTTTTCCATTTCAAATATATTAAAAAATGAAATAAAATAAATTTCGGTTTTTCTTTTAAGGGTGGGAACATCTTTGAAATGAAAAATTTTTTTTAAAATAACAAAAAAAAAAAATACCCATTTCTATAGATTTAGAGATAGAGAAAGTGTTGAACAATTTACTTTCTGTACCCGCCTTCTGTCATGTCATGACCACCAATCAAATGTCAGGCCATATTGAAAACTGGGCGGGTATACATAAGTATCCAAAAGTATCCATCAAAATGAAACAAAACATATATGTTGTTTTTTTTGTTTTTAAATGATGAACACACAAAAAAAAGAATGTTCATCACAATTCATTTTCTCATACAAAAATTCCATAAAATCTTTGCATTTGTATTGATTATTTGTATGAAGCAGAAAGGAAAAAAAAACCTACTAAATGTTTGCGTATATGTTTTATGTTGTGTTATGTGTAAAATGCAGGATGCGCAGTGCAAGCCAATCCTACAATAAAAAAAAAGAAAAGGAAAACCAGAATGATTGAAGTATGTACATACAAGAAAAAAAGAAGTTTAAACATGAAAAATAAATAAGTTCAACTAGCAGCCGGCGAAAAGCGCTTTGATCGCATTAAAGATTTTTTTTTCTGTTTTTTTCAAAAAGGTGAAGTTTTTACCTTTTTGTTTTGAGAATAGGTACAACTTTTCTTTCCGCGTATTTCTTTTCTGATTTGGTGGTTTGTTTTCTGTTGTTTTTAGATGTGTTTCTTTTTTATTGTTTTGTCCTTCTTAACCTTATATCATTCTCGTCATCATCATCATAATGGTCGTTCATCGTCCTGATTTCGGATAGTACTTGATCAGTTCTTTGACTGTTCTTTTTTTTTGTTATTGTTTGTAATTTTTTCTTGAACGATGAAGAATTTTAAATGGAAAATATGTTCTTGTTAAATTGACAATTCTATGGCGGTAATAAATTTTATGTCACTGATTCTTTTTCCATCACATATTTTTCCCGAAAGGAAACAACCGATTCACTATGTGTTGTCAACATTTTCAAAGAGTTTCTTCTCTACATAAAAGAAGACTAGGAAAAAAAAGTGTACAAACTTTTGAGGAAAACATTAACCTTTTATGGAAACGAAGGAAAAAAAATCCTTTTTGTTCAGAGGGGTTTAAAGCTTTGCACAGGTTCTACGTAGAGATCTCTATATGAATTGCGGATATTATTTTCCTTTCAAGGCTCACAAAAAATTAGTACAAGCTAAGTTATTTATCGACTATATTTGTTTGAAAGGATAAATTTAATTTTTTTTGTAATGAAGTAAAATACATATAGTAATAAATTCTATGATTTTGAAACAAAAAAAAATTCTTCCTTGCTGCATTTTAATGCATCTTGATTGTGTAGTTTTAGGTATAGAACAACTTTAGGCACAAATCTATACATAATTATATATAATACGTCTCTATGTTTAGTTTCATGTAGACACTATAATCTACTTGCTACATATGTAAATCTATTCGTAAGTTTGTTTAGTTGCTGCTACAAATATTTCTACATTTACATAAACCTAGAAAAAATGATTAACTAATCGCAACTAACATTTGCAGTATCCCCTACGTGACAAGTACTTATTAGCATGTTGCCAATAGTGGCAGAAAAGTGCCAGTGGCCAAAAATGCCAGCTGGGATCTGATAGATATTATAATATATCGCGACTCGGAGACGTTCTGAAGTTTACCAATGTGGATTCTTGAAATTAATCGTTCTATGGATGGGGATCAAAATACTGATCATAGAACATACTTATTAGTAGTTCCAATATTGTAGTCAAGAGAAGTACAAAAAGACGGGTCTATGAAACTATTATTAGAGCTGTTCCAAGGAAGTGGGACGTATCACGAAAGGAAGATACTTATTTGATATAGAAATAAGATATTTTACAAACTCTTCCTAACAAAATCTATAAGAAGGATAAGAAGAAATTTCTATTCTTATGTATCGACTATAAATTCTTTTATAAAACTGATTACATCAAGTTTTGGATCGACGTTTCGATTACCTAAAGATTTAGTCATATTTTGTAAATACTATGAGTTTTATGATTGAAAAAAATAGTGTCGTTTAATCAGTCATTGGATCTACAGTATGATATTTTGTTTATTCTCTGTACAGTAAGCAATAAGTTCACCGTATTAGTAGTCATTTGAGATCACAATGATGTTAAATGATACTTGATACTCAAGAAAATCAATCTACGGTGTAGTTTAACTTCATAACATATATTCAAAGTCGGATGTCCGAAATCAACATTTGTTTTGCATCGAATCTGTTCAACAAATTAGGGATATTATGAAATTTGTATATGTCATCATTGAAAAGTAACACTGTAATGATAAAATATGATTGTTTGACAATATCCTGACATCTGGACATAACATGAAAACCAATGATTTATAGGTGAACCATTTATAAGTTAGAAAATATCATAATTCCAGCAAATCCCGTACGTTTGAGCCTCACAGAATATTTGCTGAGCAAATTTATAGATACTCGAATATGTCCTAATTTTTTTTACTAAAATCTTTCATTATTCTCTTTATTTTCTTACTAAAACCACATTATTTTCATATTTATATTTTAATATAGAAATTTAATTAAGTTTAATGTTAAAATTTCTAAATTTTGTGTTATAACAAATCATGTTTTTAAAATGAATTTAATAAAACCATATGGAAAATAAATGTTTATTCAATTTAAAATTTAAGACTTTAAGAAAAACAAGTGTGTTTATTAGCACCTTATGTTTTTTTCACATATGTGTAAATATTTGTTATATATTTTTTTCAAATTAAAATCATTTTTCTTTCACCAAGAATTTCTTATTTAATTTCAAAAAAAAAAAAAAGAAGAAAAACGAAAATTATGAAATTATGAAAAAAAGAGGAAGATGAAGCAACACAAGTCAAGCATTAAATATGCTTAAAGGATTTGCAATTCCAATTGACTAAACTGTCAAAGATTATGATCAAATCAGAAGAAAAAAAAAAACAAGTATATACAGTCGTTCATACCTCAATCAGAACCAAACTACAAGTATTATAGTGGATTATAACCTTTAAGCTGTTCATATAGGTTTTTTCTCTTGTGATTACATATATAAATGTTAATCGACATATAGTTCTCACCTGTTTCCTACAAATACCTACGTGTAGTTGATTTATCTGATATTTTTCATTGTCCATTTTGTGTTCATCTTATTATTAGACTGAGAACATATAGTAATATGCTAAATTGTTAAGAAAAACATTCAAAAAAAAAAAAAAACAACATTTAGAAAATGAGATGAGCCAAGTAAAGTTTTATGGTGTTTATAAGAAGAATTTCGAAATGAATATATATTTTTGCTGATTATAGAAAATCTTTTTGTATATATAAGAATTTATATATAAAATTTTCATCGTTCGCGAATGAGACTAAAATATATAGTAGTACTCTGAACCAAAGGAAAAATACCAACAATAATACTATAATAATAATAACATAGGAACAGAATACCAGAGAAGCAAAAAAAAAAAAAAACGTTTATATCTCAAGTCAAAGTGTCAGTCAAATTAACTGACAGCTCAGCAGAGTGCTTTGGATAAATTTTATATATACAAAAATTCATATCTCTTACCTATCTCCTCAGCTCAGATAAAATAAAATATTGTGTATAAAACGCATTTAAAACATTTAAAAAACAAAAAATAAAATAGAATAGAATACTATATCAGAAAATTTTCATCCATCCACCAAAAATGAATGTTTTTTGTTAACGCGAGAATATGAATTTGGTATATTTAAAAATTGGATGTATAGAAATGGATATGGATGAACGGTTTAGATGAGATGTTCACATTACTAATCCATATGGATATATAAATGTATAGGAAAAACCGTCTGCCGGGATGTCGAAAGATGCGCACATCTTAAATATTTATAGTTTCTTATGTAAAACATAACACAAAACGATTGCATTTTCAATTAAAAAAGAAAACAATAACAATATTTATTCTATTTTAAAGAAATTACTCGATTTTATGATGTGCAATTCGTTTGTTACTATTATGAAAATTCTAGAAGGAAAATGAAAATTTGACTAAGTTTTCATTGGAATTATGAAGAATATTTTTCAATTTTCTATAAAATTCCTTACCCCACCCACGACTCTATTAGACTTATTTCAAGACTTATTTTCAGGTGGACTGATAAAAAGTCAAATTTTTCGAGACTTTTCAGTCCGACTGAAAATATGTCCAATTTTTTGAGTCTCCACAAGACTTTTTTTTCAGTACGACAGAAAAGAAGTCCTGATAAAAGTCTAATGGAGTTGCCTTGTTAAGAAATAAGAAAATGTCTGCACAAATGTTTACCTATATATGGATTAGATCTAGAATGATGATAAATACTTCGTTTACATGATCTACTTCAAGTCGACTTCAATCCAAAAATCGTGCATGAAAACCTTGATCGACATGAAGTCGACTTAAGTTGATTCGATCATAAAAATTTTTCTGGTCGTCTTGAAATCGATATGAGTCGATTCGATCGACTTGAATTCGATATGAGGAGGCAAAATATATCCGCTTACTAATTAAGGCTATTATAAAAACTTTCAGCGAAAAATATTAATCAAACTGGTTAAAGTTCGAGGGTCTAGTTATAGCTAAGAAAGCATTTGTAACACCACGTTTGTTAGTAACAAATGCTTTCTTGGCTTTCTTTGTAAAAAAAAGAAAATATATGTCATGGAAAAACTTATTGTCGGATAGGATATACCTCGAGAAATCTAACAAGGAAAACTGACCTGGCCGGTGAGGTTTTTAAATAATTTTGTGTATTTATAAAGCTACAAAAGTGTAGAACAGTTTCTTCATTATTATTTAAAGATGAACAAGTATCTAGTGTATATCGAAAATGTCCTCATGATACTAATATAACTAAATTTATTAAACAAGCATCTGTAAAATAATCGAATATTAAAATTTTGTAGAAAATTATATCTTAAAATAAGACATCGTGAAAACTAGAAACCTAGATCTTAAAGATTCAACTATCAAATTGATATTTTTGATAAAAACGTCAATCTACAAATGAATTTTCAAGTCCGAAAAACCTTTTTCTTCTTTAAAATTTTAAAAGGAAACCTTCTGAAAATATATTCCTATAACTATATTTATAAAAGGTTATATTTTAGACATGGTATTATTATGTAGAAAATTTGATCTATACAAATTTTAATATACAGGGTGTTCGTCAATCTTTTATAATCGTTTAGAAAATAACTAATAATTAAAGTCGGATAAGTTCAAGAAAGTGATATGTCCATTTTCCATTTCTAATTATGTTCTAAGATTATGAAGAAATTCGGTTTGCTGTTAAGAGTAGCTGCTATAAAATCCTGGGCTGTTGTTAGCACGTAAGTCGTTTCAATTTTAATTTGGACTTTCATATGGCATGTTGGCATTTTTATTTATTTACTCTTAAAGAACTTACGTCCTAATAGTCCTAATATTCCATGAAAATTTAAATAATTTTTTTTTCTTGATATATTGCAGACTATTTTTTAAGCAAATGATATTGGAATTGTGATTGTGGAATTAATCAATCACTTCCAAAGCAACTATCAACCTTTACAAAATATTCAAAGAAGTTGTTCTAATCGTTATCATGTTCTAATTAGTTTTAGAAAATATGATCTTTCGTGAGATATTTCAATTTTACTAATATATTTCAAAAAGTCATTTCTAGGGCAAGATAACATATGCATTGAAAACTGAAAAATTCTAGAACCATTCTCATTGTCCTTATCAGTGCTGGTATCAGTTGTAGGCGCAGTATCTCAAAATATATCTAAAGTTTTCTCCATCTTCTGAGTTTTGATTATATTCTTGTCTAGGCCGCAAATTTAGCTAGTCCTATTTCTGATTCTTATGACTAATTTTTCTTTATTTAAAATACGAAAGATACAGCCTGTGTCCCATTATTTTTAACATCAAGTTGTCCGTTAATGTGTTACATGAAACAAACTCTTTGACCAATTCATGTACTTTTTATAAACCCTGTACAATATATGTATGTTATTCATATCCAGCATAATATAAAGCATAAACTCTGTCTTATTGTATTTGTTTTTTTATTCGTTCATTTAATTTTTTTTTATTGAAATAGACCGCATAAAAGCCTATTAAGAGATGAGTTTCACATGTCAATTTCACAGTTTTAATTGATATAACTATAATCTTGAACATATTTAGTTTTTTCTTATTATTATTTTAGATTCATGAGAGTTTAATAAATTCAAATTTAAACATATATCTAAAACTGATCGCGCATTTAAAATATATTCATGGTTGTCAATTTTATATTAAAAAAAAAAGAAAAGAAAATTTAATAATAATAATCCATTACGCTTTTGGATTCGAAATCTATTTACTAAACATGAATTTCTAAAGTGTTTTTTTTTTTGTATATATAGTTCGAAATAGAAGCAGAACAAATTTTGCCAAATGATCCAAGAAAAGGTATATTCACTTCTTAACTTTAAGATAGTAAAACGTTTTCAAGAAAAAAATATAAGACAACTCCAAAACCGACACTTCAACGATTTTTACGTCATTTAAATGAGGATTATAAAATTTTGTTAGCTTTTATTTATTATAATTTTATTTATTATATATTTAAGTGCTTTTTTTTTATACATATATAATTTTCAATATATTTATATTTTATTAACATTTGATATTTTATTCGTGATTTGAAATTGATTTAATGAAAGGCCAATTTTCTACTCGAAACGGATAGATTGACCTAAATATTATGTATATGCGATTTTTTTCTTACGAAATTAAATAATTTATATTGCAAAACGTTTTGTTAAATTACATTTTAATAAAATGCGCAAAAGAAATAATTATCATATTTAGTGTTAAACAGCAGTAACCCTACGACTCCATTGGACTTATTTCAAGACTTTTTTTCCAATTTTTAGAGTCTCCGTAAGACTTTTTTCCAGTTCAACTGAAAATATGTCCAATTTTTAGAGTCTCCACAAGACTTTTTTCCAGTCCGACTGAAAATATGTTCAATTTTTAGAGTTTCCATAAGACTTTTTTCCAGTCCGACTGAAAATATGTCCAATTTTTAGAGTCTTCACAAGACTTTTTTCCAGTTCGACTGAAAATATGTCCAATTTTAAGAGTCTCCGTAAGACTTTTTTCCAGTCCAACTGAAAATATGTCCTATTTTTAGAGTCTCCGTAAGACTTTGTTCCAGTCCGACTGAAAATATGTCCAATTTTTAGAGTCTCCATAAGACTTATTTCCAGTTCGACTGAAAATAAGTCTTGAAAAAGTCTAATGGAGTTGCCTGGTAAAGAAAAAAACAACCATCAATTCTTTGAAAAACGATTTTTCGACTTACGATAATCTTAAATTTTCAAACTTCTTCGAATAACATTAAATTTGAATTACGCGATGTGTAATTTTTTTTTTAGGAACATATTAAATCGTAAGTTTGAAACAAATTATAGAAGATCGGATCGATTTTTTTTTCTCCTATAGTAAATATCGAGTAATTACTGATGTAATTTGAATATTATAATTACCTTCAAATGTTTTTCTATTATAAAAATTGAAAAGCATATGTCAGGTGATTTTTTTTTTTGTGAAATCTTAAAGACATTTAATTTGTGAGAATTAAAATTTGTCCCACGCTTTTAAAAATTAGTCGTGCGAAAATATATGCGCCCGATTTATATGCATATATAAAGAGAGAAAGGATGTTTGTAATCCGTGTAATCCGCGTAGAAATTTATATCATAAATACAATCAATTAATTTGATTATATGGAATAGTGCGAAATTTATGTTTTTTTTGTCTTAACGTTAACAATTTTCTTTTTTAAATTATCAATTAAAAACAGGATATTAGGTAAATTATTTGGAATTGTACACGGTCTTGTAAATCAAAATATGAGAATATGTTGTATACCTTTTCGATGTGAATAGCAAGATCAATACGTTCTAATTTCATAATAATTTTCTAATTAATTTGTTTCCGATTCCCAATTATAATTATAATAAAATTTTCATATCAAAACAATTAAAAAATTGACGATTATTGTCGGTATTTTAGTGCAATCAATTGGAAATCATTTGCATAAATCCCTTTTTACTACCCTGGTTAGACCAATAGTTGAATATGCCAGTCGGGCGTATGGTCTTCATACCAAAAAGTCCACATTAAAAGATTTGAGTCTACTTAACGCAGGCAGATTTGTATGATTTGTCTTAAGAAACCTTTCGTGGAATGACGCCTTTATATAGTACTAGCACCATACCTTGATAGTTTAAAATTGATGGATTTACAATCCTTAGAAAGGTGTCCCCTTGTAGCATAAAAGTGGTTTTCGTGAGCCAAACTTTGAATGGTACTATTGATTTCCCCTTCTTGCTGGACAAAATGCATCTTAACATTAATACATGGTGTTTGGGGTCCGTGGAAATATTTAAAATTATGCATCATAAAACTAAGTACAGTAGAAACGAATCGGTTTCTCGAATGCTGAGGTCGGTTAACGATGATGCCGAGGTGTTTGATTTTTGCTTTAGCAAAATACATCTAAAAAATCTCCTTTACAATGACCGTTGCTTGTATTATGCAATATTTCAAAAAAAGAATTGTTTGATTTTGCATTTAATTTATTTTTCAAAATGCGATGATCCTTTGGTGGACCCCTTACGAGTACTATTATTATTTTTTTTACTAAAACCATTTCTTTTTTTTACCCACTATGAGTATTTCATTAGTTATTTAGTGTAAAACAAACCTCTTTAGATCAATTCTATAAGAGATCATGATAACTAAGCTACTATATACTTTTGTACACGTTTTGTGTTAATAAAAGCTAATTTGAAACGATTTTTTCTTAAGTCTTATAATGGAAGATTGAAATATCAATTTCTTTTTTTAAAGTTTCCTTTTAACTGAATGAAATAGTTTTCCTTGGCTTTCGGCTGCTCAAGTTTTCTTTCTGATATAATAATTGTTTTGTAAATTTTTAAAGAATAACTCAAGTTAGACTTTTCCAGGTTGATTGAAACAGTAATTAAAAATTTCAAAAACCTAATCGAAAAAAATTTTTTTCCTTATTTTATAATTTATTTGCTTTTTTCATGAAAATTGCATTTTAAAAATTGATATATAGTGAATTTTCTTTATATTTCATTTTAACCAACTATATGTAAAATGTTATTCTATTCTTACAACAATAGTTAAACCATGTTAAATCAACCGCCATACACCATATCAAAGAAATAAACACTTTCCATGCAAATTTTGCTTAAAAAGAAGTAATTTTTTTTTCTTTTTTTTTAATTTCTATGCAAAACAACTTCATTTTAATATAGTATAATATCCTTTATTATATACCGAATACCGGACTCCATATATGAGTACGGTGCACAAACAAATACCCAGACTATATCACTTCGTCAATTGTAAGACATTTGTTATAAAAAACTACCAAAGTAATCGTAAACTAGAGCATGTTAACGTGAAGAACAATGTGCAATCGAAAAAAACACCAACGAAAGAACCTGTAAAAATTGCATATATCCCAGCTATTTAAAATCTCTAAAATGTTCGGTAAATATGGTATATAAGCATAAAAACATAGTTTCAAACTAAAAACGCGATAACATAATTTCGTACATTATTCTAGAACTAATATAAATTTGTTACTATATATTTTCAGATATATTGTATTTGCATGTAAGAAATTTAGAAATTGTAAAAATTATGCAAGTTTAAATGAATGGCATGGAAAAACTTGAAGTATATGGCATGTCTTTTAATGTGCTTAACCCAACACCATATCCATTTGAAATAAGTATATAAGTACTTGTATATTCATTCTTTATTATGTGTATACTTTACGAAGTGCATTGTTCGAGGTAACAACATAGAATTGCATTTAAATATCCAAATCTTAGATATCTGGCGTATAGTTTTATGTTTTGTTGATGGAAATGAAAAACTTTTGTAATTCTTATTACGAATAATTGTCGTTTCGCTGGCGACAGTTTGATCAATGATGAAATTAAGATTTTCGGTGTTATAACTTATTTCCAGAAGAAGGATCATATCATATTGCACTATAAATTTCTAGAAATATTCTATTTCTTTTATTAAAATTAAAGAAATTGGAATATTTCTAGAAAACACTACATTTATTTTAACACTACCGAAACACAATTTCAATATTTCCATGAATTGGAAATGATTCTGTCAAAACAATAGTAATTTTCGAGTCGATTCTCGATATACTGTCAATTCGTATAAATAGCAAACGAGAATCGAACATTAAATCAGTTAAAATCGAAATGTCAAATCAACAGTGATCATTTGTTTGCTAGTTCGTGATTTTATAGAATATTTGATGGTTTCTCCAACCATAAAAAAAACTTCTCAAATACGGTTGAACTTCTTTAATCCAGAAATTTTTAATTTGGAATCTTTACAATTTTGCCCTAAAGATTATACTATATTTCTTTGCTTTTTGCAAATAAATTCAGTTATGCGAAATATTTTACTCTAAACATTCGGAAAATATAAATCTGACTAGAAATATTTGTTTCCTTTCCTGTACAATATGTATTTCTATTATCCGGAAAATTGGCTTTACCAGATTGACGACATATTTTTCATTATTTTTGACTAGGAAGTTTAAGGAAAATCGATAAATATTTTAATGTTAGTTATCACCAAATGGTAGTTCTTTTTTTTAAGTTAACAATGTCCTGGAAAGAATGCAATTCCGTTGGTAACTAAAAAAAATCTGCAATTTTTAGCACAAAAACTTAAAGTGTCTTCGGATCTAAATGTATTCCACATGTACAAAAAAATAACGACCCTAATAACTTTCATACCTTGATAAATTCGAACTTGATCATCATTTATGATTCAAAGTTGGAGTTTTTGAGGATAAATTCAGCAGGATCTATGTATAGTATATTATATTAGATTATGTTAAGTTTAAGAGCGTTCTTGTATTGCGACTTTTAAGATCTATTGCACACCCTTTTCTTTAGTGTACTAGTTTGGTTGAATTCGTATTCTAATGCTCCTCCTCCAGTCATATTTCTCTTTGGAATTTTAGTATCCTGAGTGGGTCCTGAGAGTGTATCTCAGGTGGGAAAAGCAGTATGCTCGGGACATTTTCTACTCCTACGTAGCTTTGCAGTTGGAGAGAATGTGTATAAGGGTCCAAGTTTTTTACGCTGTGTTTTGAGTCTGCAGTTTCCTGTTAGTATTTCTATCCGTATTCTTCTACTATTTTTGTTACGGCTGAAAAAAGCTTTGAATTTCTTTCGGTTGTATTTCGAGAAGAGATTTTTGACTGGCTCTTCTTTCGTTAAAATTTCTCAGATAATGTGTAGTCCGATTCCACAGAAGGGGATATTATACCATATTGTTAAGTTTAATCTTCTTTAGTAAACGAGATCTAAAGAAACTTATGTACAATTAATATAATTGGGAAAATTATATTTTTTATTTCATTTTTTATTATAGATAGAAATCCATTTCAACTCCAAACCTTTTTTAAAACAAATTCGAGAACGATAGAGTTATATTATGAAATTTTTTTATATACTTACTTTTAATTAATTTCTTTTCGTATAACTTTTGTTAAATTAGTTATTAAATAAAATGATGGGAAAATGTTAATATAAGATACTCATTACTGAACAAAAAAAAACCAACTTCCTTATGAAATTCTCCGATTTCATATCATTTAAAACTAAATAAAATTTATCCATATAATATCGTAAACAAAAATATTTTAAGTATTTCACATTATATTTTATTTGTTATATCATAAAAATTAAAATTTTTCAGATCACCCGCGGATTTTTATCACATAATTTCAATAAAAATGAACATTTTCTTTTAATATAAAAATAAATTTAAGATGAATATTAACAGCAATCGAAATCTCATCATTCTTTAAGGAAATTAGAAATTTTAAAGTATTCAAAATAAAACGATCAAATCGAAGTGATCGTAAATATTCTTTTCCAATAAAAATGCAGTTTTAATTCAATACAAATATGAATATAGGATTCTTTTTCTTTTTAGATGGACAACCATTTCTAAGAGTATCCAGAGATATTTCTTTGGCCATTTTTATAATTTTATGAACAGAGTGTTTCACAATGAAAATGATATAAGTTAAGTCCAATTTCCATACAGCCGACATCCTATTTCTGATGCAAGTATGGGATACCACTATACAAAAATTGGTTAAACAGAAAAGGAGAAAACAATCATCCTACAAATTTTGTCGGCTTCTGCATTTCTAATTTCCCCAACTGATTTTCGATCAGCAGATGAATTCCCCTCAAAAACAGATGAACATGTTTATCTGATTTATATGGCACTTCATCTGCGGGCGCATAATACTCTCACAATAATCACACACGATACCGTCGCACACTACCAATTTTTCTAAAATGTGTGGGAAGATTCTGATGTTTTTATTCGATCAATCCTAGCGAAAATTCCAAAAGTCCATCTGTTTCTAGTTTTCTGATTTTTCCCGTCAGAATAGGATGTCGGCTGTATGAAGATTGTCTTTTGCAGAAATATGCTTGATGCAATATTAGCCAAACTAATCTGTAAGTAGTCAATTTCCCATCTTGTTGTCTTGTCTCAATGATCTATAAATCATTTATTTTTATGCTTACCATATTCAAAATTTATTTTTCAGATTTAAATTCGACATTTCAGTAGCCCATTTAAAAGAGTCTGGTAGTCTTTTTAAGAACACTATACATAATACGGGTAATCACTCTTCGTTGTAACTCGATTGACAAGTGAAGTGATGAAATACCCTTATATCGTTTTTAAAAGAATCCTGTCATAAATTATCAAGAAAAGTATTAATTCAATACTTTTAGGCAACTTGACCACATAAGTCTTAAATCACAAAGATATAACCATCATACCGGAAAAAGGATTGTTCTTCTGTGTAATTCTTGTGTATACCGCGAACTTTTTTATTGTGACACAAATCTGTCTAAGACCTGTCGGAGGTTTAAGGGATGTGTTTTATGGATATCCATATAAATCTAAGATACATTATGAGAAACCCTGTAATATTTATTATATCCCAAAAGTATCAAAAAGATATGAAATCCGTGGATTATAATGAAATAATATGGACATTTAATTGGCATTTTTATATATCTGAAAAAGGAACCACAAAAAAAAAAGAAAAACTATAAATAAAAACTGAATAAAAATGAATGATTTCCAATATTGAAGAAGATTAATAAAATATATGAATATTCTCTCACCTGGGATTAAAGTTTTTTGTAGATATTTTTGTTGGACGTCTACTAAAACTCTATCCAATTCCAGCACCGCACATATTTTCATATAGATTTTAATATTTATTACTTGTTTTGTAAGTTTTTCATTTTTGGTTTTACTCTTTTTTTTTTTTTAGTTTCTTAACAAAACCAAAGAAATTCATCATTATCCTTTTAATCTTAGATAGTCTGAAGTTGTATAAATATGAATATGGTAAAAATAAGACCTTATGTTTAGATATATGTGTGTATAAAATGCATTTGAATATGTTGCAGTTTCATTTTACACATAAATTTTAATATGCACCTACTTGCAATTTAACCATAATTTTTAAAAGGAAGAAGAAAAATTTATATAAGAAAAATAACAAGAAGTAGAAGAATAAAAAAAAAGAAAGAGTTAAGTAAGAAAAAGGAAAAAGAAAAATATTCGCAAGTGATAAACATCAACCGGAGGCTCAATAAAAAGTCAAATTTATGAGGCATAAGTGTCAGTCGGGTCACAAATTACAAAAATTTTTTTCTTACGTTCATCGATATTTCGTTTGGTCAATGCAATTTTTGTGTTTTTTTTTTTTATTATTGAAAATATTGGAGAAAAACAGCAGCATATTAGAAGTTTTTGATGCTGATGATTCTCTGGCTTATTGGATATTTGCTCATTTTTTTTTTCTTGTTGGTTGCGATTATTGAAAGACGTCCCTCTGATGCTGGTTTTTTGATATAACGTTTTGAGAAATATTGCGTGGTTAGTTGCTGTCAATAGATATTTACTCTGTCCTGGTTTCTGTTACCATACTGTGTGTATAGTTCGCATGATTATACAAGATTCAGAAATAAAAATATTATTTATTCCAAATAAACAGTTTTCAAATTATTTTTGATACAAATGCATTCCAGACAATTTTATAATTTTATATATATAAAGTGTTATTGCTAGATTTTGGAACGCATAACATATACTATATTGTATATATAGTTTTTTTTATAACTGTTGAGAACATATTTCACGTTTCGCAGTACCCAATTCACGTCAAATCTCGATGAGGAAGTGTTTAAATAAGTTAGAAATCTTACCCCACGACTCCATTGGAATTATTTCAAGACTTTTTTTCAGTCCGACTGAAGAAAAAGTCCAATTTTTAGAAACTCGACAAGACTTTTTTTCAGTCCGACTGGAAATAAGTCGTGTGGTTACCAAATCATTGCCTTAAATTGGAATTTAACTCCTTTTCTTTTAAATACAATATATGTAGTTCTTTTCAAATCAAGACTCTGTCAAAATCAAGACTTTTATTCTATTATAATTGTGAGTGAATATTAGTTTGATATGTTTATGCAGAGAAAAATTAACTTAGTTAAAAGACTTAATTTTAAAATAGTAAAATATTGTAAATAGCAGTCCTTGAATCTTAGATAATGCATATAACTATTATAGCCGTTTTTTCATTCGATACGCTCCTGTTGCTATTCGAATTTTTTTCATTTTTGGGTATTATTGTTACGATTTCAAATTCGTCTGACTGTACGCTGTTATCTGTAAACAAACTAGGTTGTAGTACAATTCATTGGTACAGATATTATCCCTATAAATTGTCGGATATCGAACTTAGAACCTACACAGGAGATCTCCATCGCTCTATGTGAATCCTTGCTTAACATTATATCATGTGTTTTCATTTATTATAGATGACAAGAAATAGCTTTTAGGCGATTGTCGCTTGTGACCAATTTGAAAGTGATCCCCGCATATTCCGGCATTACGAAAATTTTTAATGTTTCAAATAATATTAAATTAATTACTTACGCTAAAAAAAAGAGAAATAAAAATAAAATAAAAAATTTCCAAAAAAACATATACATCAACTTCTAAAATTATATGAAAGCGACAGGGTTTGAGCTCTGTCGCCTCAAATTCATCAATATGCGGCGTTATTAATGGGGATATCACCTTACAGAATGCCGAAAATCGACAAGCAATGAGCGACAATCGCCTATCGACGTGTAGAACGCCCTACCTGTGCTCGTCATGTTTTGGGACATTATGGGAACTGTTTTGGAACTGTATGACTCAATTGTTTCAGGACATTATATCCGATTGTGGAATAGTTTTAGATTGTTTATTAAAAAATTTGAAGTAAATCAAAATAATCGATATAAATCAGAGAGAGAGATCTACACTCTGAGACTTTCTTGTAATAGCAAATTGTTAAACTGAAACAATTATTATTTTGAAATTTTTTTTTCTTTTTAATTTTCCACAAAATCTATATAGTTAAATCAAATATGTATCTAAAATTACTTCATTATCTCATATATTTTATCAGATTTCCTAAACTTTGTGTTACATCTTATCTAATATTAAAAAATTCAAAATATTTTAAAATAAACAAATTACCTTTCTGTGTTAAACATATATTTTTTTTATATCAAAATATCAAAATTTCAATATTTATGTTAAAAACTAACATATTTTAAAAACACAGAAAAATGGAAAAAGCTTCTCCTTTATAAAAAAAAACATACTCTCGAGTATATCGAAATTTATGAAATGCAAATTCAAACAGTGGAAAATTCTTCAAACAATAAAGTTATAAATTTTCATATGTTGGTTGCATTCCAAAAACAACAACGAATAGTTGCGCGGACTCAGCTACTGTTTGGCATATTAACATTTTACGGAATTAAGAAAAAAGGAACGCGAGCGGCTTTTCAGCTTTCTTTCATATATTTGTTGTGTGTGCCAACAAGAAATATATGCAAGAAACCAACAAAATACAAAAAAAAGCGTCTTTTTGGAAGAAATTTAATAGAAGATAAATGAGTTTTTTGTAAATATGACTTAAATGCAATTGCACATTGTACTTTGGATGCAACACAATCAGAAAGAAAAAAACAACATCCATTGTTAACGACATTTTTATATGCAAAAAAAATGTAATACTTAAACAAAATTGAATAATATATAAATGGCGAAGTAATTCAAATTAGTATCATTAGGTCTGTTTTATTTGCCATACCCTACCCTGGAGGAGGGTAAGTGGAAAATAAAACGTGCTTTAATTCAAATGTTTGTAGCGCTGCTAAGCATCCATATTGTAATGAAATGAGAAACTTTTAGCTAATACACTTTTTATGGTAGAAAACTTAACTAATTCGTGTGTAATAGTTACACCTGGTCTGAAAGTAGTGTAGAATTTGCTCTTTTATTGTTTTTGTTTTCAATGTAAAAATTTGCTCTACCCCAGAGCAAGTTGCAAATAAAACAGACTTATTATTTAAAAATGAACAAATAAATAACTTTGTTTCTTCAGGCCTTATGCAGCGCTTGTATATCTTAATAAAAAAAAATTTTCTCATTTTCTTGAATATTTAAAAACAAAAAAAATTTAAGTTTTTGCACTTATATTCTTTCTAATCATGTAATTTTTATATATTTTTAGGGTTGGACTTGTTCTCTGATAGAGTCATAAGCTTTGAAGCCAAGCCTGGGCGCAGATAAAGTTTTAGAGATGTTGTGTGTCAACCAATCCCAATGTTTATTTCGCATGAAGGTGGTTATCATGTTTTTGAAATAGTATTATGAACAATGTACTTGCTACTATATACAAAAGTTGAAGAGACAATTTCAAATTTAAAAAAAAAATTATATATTAAATATTTATCTTAAAAATGGCCGCCGACGTTTTTTAAAATATATTATATGGACTTAAAAGTTAATCACTGTGATAAGAAGGTAAGAAATGAATAAATATTTATTATGATTTTCAATGTTAAATTCCGGGTAATTTGTTTAGATAATATTTATTTTTTTAATTTAAATTTTCAAAAATTAAAGAAAACTGCGCAATTTTCTTGTTAAATATTTCAATAAAATATTATAACTTATTATGTAAAACAAAAATAGAGTTTAATATCTTTGAATCATGAATATATATTGAGGTATCTGTGACATGTACTGGAAGCATGCATGTGACGTACATACATTTCATTTTGAGAATTTTTAGACCGACTTGTTACAAAGCTCATATCCCGATATACGCAGATTTTATACGCAGTTCTACTAAACTTCTAACTGAAATTTTGATACACAAACGGATCCTCCATAATTTCAATATATCTTCCTGCTTTGGTATCCGCGGAATAAGATATGCAAATTCGGAAAAGATAGTTATTTTCATTTGGGCCCACCGCACACTTGAACTTAGCTATGCGGGCGAGCCTCGCTGTAGTTACATAGCTTAGCTGGGCTCGCTAACTCCGTTACACACTTGAACTAAGCTACGCGGCGATATTTTTGGTAAATTCATTCCATCAGTTCTATTTGAGCCGTCAGAGAGATATAATGTGCGAGTACAGTATCGATGAATTATTACTAGACTTTTTCCACTTAACAATTACGCATTTGTGTCGACAAGATACTACCACTACCCAATAAAGAAAACATATTACATTTTTGCAAGCATCGATTCTACACTGTATAATACCGAAAGTACATATAAATTATAATTAGCGATTCCAGTGAAGCTCATTCGCGTAGTTGAGGCCTGAACTACGTGAAAGAGCTTAGTTCGTGTCGCTCATGACCAGGCGATGTAGGTTCGCTGAAGTGTGCGATGACCAATGCAAATGATTAATATTTTACTTTCAGCGATAAACTTAGCTTACGTAATTTAGCTCGCTTAGTTCAAGTGTGCGGCGAGAGTAATTGCTATGCGAATCCTGCTGGTACAATAACGTCGGTATCATGTTATGAATCAAGAAATGAAAACTTTTGAGAATAAGAATCTGATGTTTCAAGAGTTGATTACAGGTGTATATCGTAGCCATAAAGATATATTAACTGGAGACTTTGTTTCCCTCTTTTCCATACAAAACTATATAGGAGAAATTGTCACCTTATCTTCTCGTTTATTTACTCCAAACAATTTAAGCCTAGGTTTTACAGGTTTTTGCAGATAATAACTTGTCGTTCAACCAATGAAATATAATAATTTACCTTGGTTTTATATCTCAGTTAGCATTTAAAAAATCTGGGTTGTTGTGGTTTTCTATACATTTAACATAAGGATTTATATTCCCTTCTATGTCTGTATCCGAAGCTTATTTATTGCAACGAAGGTCCTTTAATCCATAAAATTTCGACATTGAAAGTGATGTAAATAAATTTGTGATGAGTATATGCCATCTAGTATAATATGACGTATTAAACGAACAGAGACTTGTGCTTCCATGGGTCTGATTACTTATTTGTATCATAACTATTGGTGATATTATTTCTAAAGATTTAATTATCATGGTCAGTTAACCATGTGATATTCTTGTAAATAATTGAACAGCAACTTTTCAATGGAGGTCGATTTCTTCCTGTTTTCTTGTAAAGGTGTAAATATTTTTCTACAGATTGTTTTAGTTTTTGCTTATTTTCTGAACATCAAATCAATGGAATTTTAAATAGGCAAATATTTTTTTTAATACCCTGCGGTAGGTGGAATAACAAATCATCCAAGTTACATACATAAAAATCCATAAAACATAATTTTCTTATTCTAGAAGAAATGGAAAAAAAGATGTTTTTAGATTATTTTTATTATGGTATTTCATTTAAGTTTTATAAGCATAATTAAAATAATATTTTTATAGCCATTAATGTATTCAGTTTTCACGCAGTTAAACAATTCATTTATAATATAGAAATTCCGTTCGAGTAAATTCTTAGATTTCTTGGATTTTATGATCGAAGATCTGCTGTACTGCAATAATATTCATTATCATTAATTTTTATTAAATATTAAAAATATTATTTTAGTAATTAAAAAATTGTTAAAAGCGCGACGGTAATATTGTTCTAATTAAGTGCTAAACAAAGTTTTTTTTTATAGATTAAATTTAGATTGAGTAAAATTATAAATTTAGAAATTGAAAAAATTTTTATACAAAACAGAAATAATCTTACCCGAATTTGTTGTGAATTTCTTGGTGAATTCCTTCGGAGATCATTTTTCATGATCGGTTTTTTCTGAAATTAAATCTTCTATTTCCAAATTAGTATAATTTAATCAATTAAAGTACTGAATGATGCTAACTATAGTATGTAATATAGTCCTACAAGTATAAATATAGTACCTAGTACAGCATGTTTGGAAATATTGTCAATACACTATTAAACTAAATCAACCAAATTAGGATTTTCAGCGTGCATTAGCGTCCACATCCAGCTCAAATGCGAATACATTATTTTCAGACCAATAGAGCACCGTAATTTTTTAATGTTAACAGCACACCTAGACACTTCTGAAATTTTTGCGGGGGACGACAGCACTAAATACAAATTTACGAAATTCAACATGTTTCATTCATATTCAAGTGTCCACCATAAATTTTGTGAATTTTCTTCTTCTCTTGAAAGCATTGAAGTCCATCATCTCGCGGCACTCTGGTTGCGGAACTCTGTATTAGAATACGTAGACTAGACTTAACTAAGTTATCTGATCGCATAAAAGACCTCGCTGACTTGGCTGAATGTACCATGGGTAAATTTTTCATAAAAATTGGGATTAGTGCTTTCTCTAATAGATTTGATAAATTCTTTTTCCAGCATTGCTAAAACGTTCGAAAATATTATACTATTACACTTCCATTAATCTTCTCCTTCAATATACTAAAAGATTTGCTAATGTTTACATCTGTAAACGTCTTCTATATTATCATAAATTGAGATATCAATAGAGTTGGGGAGACTACTTGTAAAAAATTCAAATAAAAGACAGTGCGACAAGGAATAACGACAGAATTCGGGCACATTTGCAAGGATATTTTCGAGACATTGCGATTTTTTAGTAGTAATTGATATATTTTGATTTTGTCTTTCAAATATACTATTGTCTTAATTTATTGTTACTCCATGTGGCCAATTATTGAAGTGGTTAGTATGTATCATACTCATAAGTATAGACCTTAGTTAATCAAAAATTACTATTAGTACATTACGTAACTTGCATGAACCATTAAACTAAAATGTTTAAAATAAGTCATAGTCGATTATTTTTTCCATTTTAATCTTATAAATATTTTTACTTTTATCCAATTTAAAATGAACTCTAATCAAATCAACCGCATAAATATTATTGTTTCCGAAATACCGCAGATATACTGTTTTTTTTTTTCTTGAATTTAAACACACCATGAAATGATTTTTGGTGTGATCATTTTTATAAGAGGCTATTTTGAAATGTGATTAAAATCCATTTCGACCAAGAAAAAAAATGAAGATCCAACGAAAGAAATAAAAATCGTCCCACCTTCTGAGACCCATACCACATATATGTTCATAGTAATAATCGTATACGATTTTTAGTGTAAATTGACGATGTATCCCGTCGGAATATTTAAAACACTTTTGAATAAAATTCTAATGAGTGATAAATTATTTCTCATTAATCAGCGAATTTGTTTAATTCTCTCAAATCGTCTTGATTAATATGGAAATTAATTTTTTTTTTTTTTCATTTCTTATTCTTAGTATTATTATATTTGTTGTTCTCTGTGTGTAGATTATTGATCTTGGAAGATCCTTTTTGTTGCTGTAGCTTTAATTTTCTTTGGGAACTTTTTTTTTCTTCTTCTCTAAAAAAGAAATGATCTTATTATTAAAATTTTCGATTTTTATCATATTCAACAAAGCCTTTTAGAATTTCACCTGCATATGAGAGAACAAGATCAGTGATCATCAAGTGTGATCAGTAAAGACTTCTTCTCATAATTTTCTTTTGAGAAAGGGTGTCCTTTTATATTAAGAGAAATATACATTTTCTATTCTAACCGTTTTTTTTTTCTGTTTGTGAATTGATTTTACACCTGATGAGGACGTTTTTTTTTTCGTCTTCTAAGAAATTCAACGCGATTAGACGATATATTTGGTATGATCAATCCGACGGGTATTTCAGTCAAATATACAAAAGAAAATGGAAATATTAATAATAATAATAAGATAAAAGAATAGTGTTACGTTTTTTTTCGTCTTCTTCTTTTGATATCATTACCAATGTTAGGCTCTAAGAAGAAGTTTATTTGTTCATATCTTGAGTGTTAGAGCAATATAGTATTATGTATATAAAAGAATTAGAATTTGTTGTTTTTTTTTTTCTATTAGTTTCTTTACAATATCTTTGATTTTCGTCTTTTAGTTCTTTTTACAAAAAGATGTTTGATACTGTAATTTCAATCTAACAGGTTTTAAATACATTATAGAAAAGAAGAAAAAAAAAACAAAAATTAATCGGACAGAGGTCGAATCCATTAAAAATTCAGGAAAAAAAAACTCCAACTTCTTAAGAACAAAAATCAAAACACGATAGAACCATCTTTTTTTTTTTTAGTTTCTTCAAATTTTGTGTGGTATGGCTTTTGTTTAGACTTCTATTTGACATTTTACCAGTGTTAAACTTCATCTATTGGACCTTATGAATTAGTTATTAACCCGACTAATGGATTTAACTTTAGATTAAAAGTCGAATAAGAATGTTAACTTAAGGTGTTTTAACATTGTTTTTCAAGTGATGAGAAGCAGATTTTTCTTCTCTTGATGCCTTTAATAATTTTCTGTTCAACATTTTTTTAATTTAAATACAATATATTTTTTCTTAAATATGGCGTTTTCGTTTTTACACTTGATAGACGGAAACAAAAATTTTTAATGACGGCATTTCTTTTGATATTTAATAATTTTTAAAAAAAAAATTATATAAAATATATTCAAAAGCATTTATTGAAAATAATTTTTCGTAATTCCTCGAGGCGAAAACTGTTTTTATATACATATATTGATTATAAAATTGATAGAATAATTATTTTTAAAGCTTTTATAGAGTATAAAAAAAAAGACCTTAAAAATCATTTTTTTTAATTAGTTTTATTATAATTTTCTCACGAATATCATGTACTTTTTTTAGTCCTACATATTATATAAATTGACAATTTCTCAATCAATTTGAATACAAGACAAAAAATATATTTAGGTGGTCAATTATGTTGGACAGTAATTATTTAATTATTTGACAACGAAATTATCATGGGAAATTATTATAATTTGGGTTAAATGAATTGTAAGAGAAAGCTTCTACATGTTTTTTTAAAATTATGATCTTAAAGTTAAATCAGAGTTTATTTAAAACCATAACCGGATGAAGTATTGGTAGACATGAGACACGTTTTTAAGAAATAAATTAAAATACGAGTTGAACTACTATCAATTTTTGAAATAAATTCGATTTACCTTTGGACCTCTAGTCAAAATCTATAGGTAGGCTTATTCCCCTGCATTAGATTTCTAATTTCTTCATTCAAAAGATATCTAGTCCTTACTTTTATGGCGTTTACATGATCTACGTCGACTTCCATCCAAAAATCGTGCATGTAAACTTAGGATAGGATCGATTCAAGTCCGATGTAAGTCTATCCTAGCACAAAACTTTTTCTGGTACATTTGAAATTTGCATATAAACCCAGATCGATTTCCAGTCGACTTGAAGCTGGTTTGAAACTGATTTCAAGTCAATCTTTTAATCTGGTAAATATAAAAAACCCGGGCTGAGTTTCAAATTGATCTCAAGGCATGTAAACACTATAAATGATGTTATGAATCTAGTTTTCATAACTTAGCTTAAAATACAGTCGCTATAAGTAGAAACTATTGATATTTTTAATTTTCTTAGCTAGCTTTAATGGTCGATTTAAAATCAAACTTCGGTATTTAGTCAATTTTAGTTTAGAGAGTATTCTTTTGCATCGAGTTTGGAAGAACGAAGTGCCTACTAATTTTATGCCCAAGCTAATTTTATTCTTGCTATCGTTCATTCAATTTTACTGAAATTAAGATCGTGATGGTGCTTATTTTCCAATACCAATTTTACATAAAAACAACTCTTAATCGAGGTATTATATGTGATCAATCTCTATTCGAAATTTTATTGAAATTAGCCGACGATTTTTAGTTCTAGTACATCAGAACGGATGGATACTATATATCACCAAATCGAAATAACTTTTGACTTTCTGTATATATATTTGAGATCCAATTCCAATTCCCAATTACTATTTCTATTCGATGTGCTAAACTATAATAAAGCATACATTGGTAGACTACCATAGGAGTATTAAGCTTTGAATGGAAATAATTACCTCAAAACTAAGAATTACGATAGAGTGTCTTCGGTTGGCTTAACTCAGTGGAACTTATTGCCTGACATTCAGAGGTAAAGAGTTCCTGCGATTTCATATTTTTTCGCCTTTTCTACTGCCTATACAATTGGGTATAAACAAAATCATACAAATTTCGATAAATAACTCCAACCTGAAGAAATTATTATCCAGTCAACTTAGTTCCTTTGTAATTAGAAACTTTGGATATTTATTTTTTTTTGTATTTAAAAATTTACTCCAATGTATATAAGAAAGCCATATGCTTTAGAATTTTTTGTCATAGGTGCTGTGTTTTTTTTTTTATTTTGTACCAATCCATCCTCCATCTTTAAAAAATAATATTTAAATTGCTGAATTAAGTTTATATACTAAAGTATATTAAATCTTGACTAAATCTTCAATATAATAACAATAAAATTCAACAATGTAAAATTATTATGCAAAACTTCTTACAGCCAATAAGATATCTTCTTCATAAAAATATATCTATAAGAAAATCTAAAATTCATGAACTCTCCTAACAACAACAACAATATAATGTTTTGAAATAAATTATTGTTATTATTTTTTGACATGCAATTGTCATAAAATTAAGGTCTCAAAATTGTTACAATAATATAGTCTATTTGAGATAACCACAAAACTATGGTTTAAATAGTTTTTGCGAGATCATATACAAAAAATAATGACACACCTATAAATACAATCCGAAATGGATATAAACCAGTAGCCTAAAACGCATAATAATTTGTACCCACATTTTCATTGACATTATGGTATATATTTGTAATACACCATAGAAGTACCACATTATTCTGCTGGATCATCATCACATGTACTATTAGTAGAGTGTAGGTCTCTCTCTAGTAGCATATTAAATATCAACAAAAACTCATAAAACTCTAAGCACTTCTGATTGTGGTATATTATATCAGAGGAGAGAACCTGGTAGCAATTTCAGATGGTTTTTTTTTTTATTACAACAAAGTATGCATCTAGTATCATTTTGATTTATATCCAAAGATTTTGAAGTCATGGTTAAACATTTTTTTATTGAAATTAATTTCACCTGAAAATGCAACAAGGTGGTTTTATTATGGAGATAGTATATACCTTACCTGCGCTATATGTAGTATATAAAAACATAGATATTCTATATTTCTATAAGAAGATGTTGTCTTTTAAGTCAATCATGTTTTCCCATCCATAATTTCTATGTTCGAAATAATCATGAAAAAATGGTTGCTGTTATCTAAATTTTCTCACTCATAAACAAGAGATTCGATTCGATTGTTGTCGTCTTTTTTTTTTGAAGATAATACAAAAACTTTACAAGTAAAGTAAATTTTCCAAACCTAAAAAAGAAGAAATATGTTTCTTGAAATCGAGTCAAAGTTTACAAAGCTTGTGACAAGTTATATACGAGTTTTTTTTTTTTTTGGTTATCACAATATTCCTATAGTCAAAATCATTTGTGTACGATCATCCTCGATCATTATACATTACAGTCGAGCATCAAATTCGATCATATATCTTGTAAGATATCAACGACAACAAAAAAAAAAAGACTTAATAATATTTATGAAAACGAAGAAAAAAATGCTGATTTGAATTTATTGATAATTCATTAAAATATTTTTCATTTCGATGTTGATTTTCTTTTCTTTTCTTTAGTTTTTTTTTTTTGCTTGTTGTAGATTCCTTCTTCAGGTCGCGGTTATCATTGATTTATTTCATTTAAAATTAATTTTTCCCCGAAAAAAAAAGGCTATAAGTATAATCTTTCGGATATATTATATATGTTTCTTGGTTTTTTTTCCTCCTTCATACTATTTTTGATAAAGATTTATTCTCCACATGAGTTCACAAATTGAATCAATCTTATTAAAAAAAAACAGAAAATTATTCAATATGAATATTATATTTTCTTCCAGAAAAAATAAGTGTTGATTAGAAAACAAGTTTCTATCTTATCACTAATTTGGGGTTTTTAATTAAAAGGATGTTTTTTTTTGTTCCTCTTCTTAAAATCTTTCTGATAATAATTCATTATTGATATACTAAAATGCATTTATAATTGATTTTTTTCTTTTATGATTAAAAATTTAGAACTATTTATTAGGACAAAAAAAAAAGAATTATATATCAGAGTTCGAGAAAAGATTATTAAAAATAAAATATGAGTAATATAAGTTCATTTTATATCGTTTTTAAGACGATTATATACTATTATTTTGATTATTATGATGCCATATTATAGGCCCACACAGAAAATGAAATGTATATATATATATGATATTATTTATATCGAAACAGAAGCTATACTAAAAATGTTTGGTATAATCAAGATACGTGGTCAATTCCTTAAGTCATAAAAAAAAGATCTTTCTAAAAGACAACCAACAAGAAAAACAAAAAATATAAAAAAAAAAAAAATTGGAGAACTATCTTTAAGGTGTTTAACAATAGAACTTTAACGAGATATAATATTTTTCGAAAACAAAATATCATAAAAATAAGGTAATAATATATGAATTTTTTAAAAATAACGTTTAAACATCACCTATGAACAGGTATTTCTGGTATATTAAAAAAATTAAATTTTCACAGAGTGTATTGGAAAGATGTATCGGGTAGAATTTAAAAATTCGTAAACATTTTAGGTAAAAAGGTAAAATAAGTTATGAAGAACCGAGATCTGGAGATTTTTGAACCAGAGTCTCATAAGTTTCTAGAAACGGAGTCTCAACCAACTTTACAATTCCATTCCTGTACTTATCTATAAATTCTAAATATTATTCAAAGAATTATTCGAAATAATAAAATTATTCTATAACTTTTCAATTTTTAATGCTAATTATTTGTATTAACTATTATTAACTAAACCAAAACTATATACTGCTACAAAATTAAATTACCACCCCCTGTGTGAGGCATTTTGTTAAAAAATGGCAAATTTGAAGAAAAAATAGCTAAGCTTGATACTATATTCTCTTCCAATCAAGAGTTTTAACTAATCGAGCGATCAGCGGTCCAGTTTGCTAAAAATATAATAATTGCACGTTTACGACGACTGATTTAATAAGTATGCTCAAATACTTGGAACACCTATCATTTTTATATGGTTGTTTAATTCTTATTTAGTAATTGAGTGCGTTCTCATTGATACTGGGCTGGTGAGATTGAAATGGTCGAAGTGAATGTGATTAATATGTTTCCTTAAATCTGGCGAACAATATGTGTACTCTAGTCCTCTGTCGAAATATTTAATAAACTACTGAGCTGTTCTTTTTTTGACCTTTCAAGTTTAACACAGAACACCCTAATTTCTGAGCCTATCAAGTCCTAAATAACTCGATTTTTATCATTATATGCGCTTAGTTTAGTGTATGGGGCTGTTCTTTTTTTAACTCTCAAGTTTAACACAGAACACCCTAATTACTAAGCCTATAAAATCCGATTTCACCACGTTTTTATTAACTCGCTTTCTTGTTTGTTTGTTTGCTTGTTTGTTTGTCCAGTACAAATCTTGCAATCGATTTTTAACTAACTTTCCGACTAGCTAGATAATTGAAACTTTTAGAATAGCTCAGAACACGATGACAATGCATTCTTTTTAAATTTTGTTATGTATGGAAAGTTAGTTCGGAAAAAAGTATATAGTACTTTTTAATACTTTAAAAACGTGGTATATACAAAGTTATTTTTATTTTGAAATTATTTATTATTATATGCTTAGCTTACTGTATGGAGCTGTTTTCTTTTTAACTCTCAAGTTTGAAACAGAACACCCTATATAGGTACATATACCTAGCCGAAAGGAATAAAAACAATCATGTTTTTATGACTTTTGAAAAACAAGAATATAAATTTTGAATTCTAAAAGATTGACCGAATTTTATCGAAATACACACATACATTATGAATAATTACTTTATTAGAATAAAAAAGATAAAGAATGTAATAAAATTTTGAAATTTTCTAACTTTATGAGTTTGGATCGAACAAGATTAAGTTTTATTACTTCAACAAATTAGAATTAACTATTTTTAAAGTGATTTTAGGTGTTTTTATCTTAGTTAGAGTTAATTTCATTATCAGATATTGTCTAATTTCTTGGATAAAATATAAATAATAAAAAATTATGTTTCGTCATTTTTGAAACGAATATTAAAATGACATTTTTATCCAAATTTATTATTTAAATATATCGTTTTTTATTGTATCTTATAGAATTATGGTTTTTAATATTGTTGTTTTCGAAGCATTAATTTTGAAGAGGATATACTATTAACGAAAGAAACAACATTTACTAATTTGAAATTATATTTTGTTTGAATTAATTTCGATTTTATTGAATTATTGGATTGCTCGGAAAGTAATTTCGTTGACTCCTAATAGAAAAAGCTCGGCATATAGGTTCCACATGTTTTTACAGAAAGAAGTTAGCTCCGTCACATTGACGTCTGTGATTCTCAAACGTCCAGAAAATCATCCATTTTTGAAGCGAATCGTCACTGGGGACAAGAAATGGATCGTCTACAACAATGTTAAACCCAAGAGATGATGGAGTAAAAAAAATGAAGCGGCTCAAAGGACTTCGAAAGCGCTATTCATCGAAAGATGGCGATGCTGTCTGTTTGGTGGGATTTTAAGGGAATAGTTTTTTTAGCTTCTACCGTACAATAATATGACCAATTCTGAAGTGTACTATCATTAACTGGACAAATTGAATGATTCAATCAAACAGAAAAAATCAGAATTGTTCATTAGAAAAGGTGTAGTATTCTGCCAAGATAATGCGAAACCTCATTTAAGTTTGAAAACTCGCCAGCCAAAAGGTTCTACAGCTTGGAAGGGATTGTAGGCAAAGAAAAATAAATACATGAAGAACCGAGCCCAGTATTGAACCCGGGACTCATCAGCTTCTAGAAACGAGGTCTTTACCAACTCGACCATTCAACACTGTATTTATCGATCTGTTCATTTGCCTTTTCTAACTAAACATTATTCAAACAATACAAATGTTATTCGAAATATAACAACTATTCCATAACCTTTCAATTGCTATGCCAATTATTTTGTATTAACAACTATTAAGAAAACTAATACTCCTACAGGATATAGTATATTACTACACCCATCATATTCTCCAGATCCAGCACCTTCGAATCATTACTCGTTCCTGCCTCTAGAAATTTTTTTTGACGGCAGAACTTTTACTTCAAATGAGTACGTCAAAAATAACTTGGATCAGTTTTTTGCCATCAAAGATCAGAAGTTTTATGTGCTACTATCAGAAAGATGACCAAAATGGAGAATAGATTAGATTAGATTAGATTTAATTTTAGGGTGTTCCTGCACTGCGACCTTAAGATCTATTGTACCCCCTTTTTCTTTGGTGTAATAGTTAGGTTAACTTCCCATTCTACAACACCTCCTCCAGGCCTATTTCTCTTAGGAATTTTAGTATCCGGAGTGGATTGAGAGATTGTATCTCGCTTGGAGAGAAGCAATATGCCCCGAGATATTTTCTTCTCCTACGGAGTAATGCCTCACAGTAGGAGAGAATATGCATTGGGGTTTCGTCGTCCCACTCGCAGAATCTGCAGGTGCTATCTCTTTCAAGTGGAGAATATATAATCCAATAAAATATTTATACACTAGAAGAAAATCGTCTCTCATTTTCACCAAAAAAAAACGAAATTACTTTCCGAGCAAATCTTCATAAAAATTTAATTGGAAAATTTCTTGTGTGAAAAACAAAATATTTGCCAGAATTAATTATTTGTTTTCTCCGCTCTCATTGTTTGATAACTTCGAAAGAGTTGATATTAGTTAAACCTTAAATATTCAAATTTCAGTTAACTTTAATATCCGATTTAATTTACAAGTAAAATACTTGACATTCATTGTTTCATATCAAAAATGAATATTTAATATTAATTGTATTCGTATCGACAATAAATCTTTCATAACATTGGAGTTTTTTTTTTTAAAGAATTTCTTTTAGAAGTCAACAATATACAAGGAAAACTTTCCACCTAACTATCAAAGTTGACAGCCGTAACTGACATTAATCTATCCACCTTCACCTAATCCATCTCCTAATCGGATAGATTCATAATGGCGTGTCGTCTTTTCTCATTCCTGATTGTTTAATATATTATCATTATTATTAAATTTGGTCATATTTTCCATTTCGGTTGTATTAATATTTATGTAATTGAAATGAAATTTAAACTAAACTAACAAGATTTTCACAAATATTAAAGAAATTTTTGTAGAAATTTTTGGTTAATTGTAAAAAAAAAAGAAACGCACAAATTCCATGCAGAATCATCATTTGGCATGTGAAGGAACCTAACAAAAAAAGTACCACACCGATTAAAGATGAGATTTTTTTGTTTTGTTGGCTTTTTTTTTGAATATATACTTACTATGCGGGATACTTAACCCCCAGCTGTGACTGATGCATAAGTCGAACCCCTGTGATGCGATTTTGAAGAGATAAGGTCAAGTCGTCACGCCGGTCGCGGTCATCTTTTCGTTTTTTCGATTTTTATTTTTCATTTTTTACTTATTACCTTTTCTCTATAGTTAAAGATCTCATAATATAAGATCAGTTTGTTTCTTTTTTTCCATGGCTTCTTAGATTTGGTGGGTATTATAATATCTCAGACAATGTTGTTAGCAATGGGTGTGTAAATGTGTGGTTTTAAAAAATCCACCTTGTTTTCTTAAAAAATGTCTACTAAAAAAAAACATAGTAATAATAATATTCAAAAACAAAAAAAAAAAATGAAAGCAAAATATGTATCCCATTATTGAAATGGATTCTAAATATCGCGCGACAACCAGAAAATGAATGAGATATAGTTTTTGATTAGATCAAAAGATGATCATATAAGATCATCGATCGAATATCTTATCCCACTGTGAGCTTGTCTGATCATCATGTATGATCGTTGGGATTAGAGATATTGTAGATATTTTGTATCAAGAAAAAATGTTAATGAAAAATTTAAGGGACATCTCAGTTAACAAATTTATATATGAAAAAAAAAAGATCGATAGTGAAAATGTGACATGATCTAAATTTTAGTTTACTTTTATAAAAGGTTTATGTTAATATATCACCTGATGAACTCTTAACATTAAGAAATTTATCATTTTTAATGTTAAAAGATCAGATTTTTTTTTTCGACATTTTGATGATGGCTGATTTTATTGATTTCAAATCGAATTGAACTTGACATTTTAAAAATTATGATTTTGTTAAGTTTTTTTTATAATGTCGAAAGGAAACCAACAATTAAATAAATTTCATAAATAAAGAAAAAGTAATCGAGGAAGCTTTGCAAGATCACTGATCACTGATTTATAGATCGATAATATTCTAATAAGAATCGCTGTATAGTATAATATCATGTTAATTTAGTATCAATGTTTCTGTCAATATTTTATTAATAAAAATATCATAATATTAAAAAAAGAAATTAATTTGACATAACATAAATCAAATAATTCGAAATTCATAAATCTTTTTTTGTTGAGAAGATTCAAAAAAACATGATCTTTTTCTAATTTTTACTGTGATCATTAATTATGAACTGAAAGTACATAAACATAAAAGTTACTACCGAAATAATAGCCCAGAAAAAAAACACCTAAAATTAGTTAGTTTAATTAATCATAAAAATTATTATTTATTAAAAAAAAAACAAAAATTAGGTCAAAAGTAAATCCAACAACATATTTTGTAGATGATCTTTGTTTAACGCTGAACTTACTAACAATGTAAATTTAAGATCGTTATTAATTATATTTCGCAAATGACTAATTATAAAATTATTCTGTTAAAAAAAAATTTGATTATTTATACAGGGTGTACGTGTATTAAATTACAATCAAAAACAGATATTTTTATGTTCCTATTAGATTCATTAGAACTAACTTCAAACCAAATTCGAATGATCTACCTCTGGCAGGCAGTTTAATTTTCATGAATACACTAAAGGAGGAATATTTGCAAATAAAAATTCTATTTAACTGCATCCCAGCTCATTTTCGATTTATATCGATGATAAAAACCTATCAAACTGATTATTGCAGCGGTTTCCATCTGGTGGTTCGCGACCCAAAAAAGGGTCGCGAGCTTTTAAAATAGGGTTGCGAAAATTTTCTAAAATTATAACTTGAAATATTTATAATCATCTCAAATTATATTTTCAAATTACCTCCCAATATGCATTAATTCCAACTTGGAAATTGTAAAACGATTTTCACACGGAATTCTGAGTGCAAAATCGTACGCTATAGGCTACACCAACACACACATAGATTTGTTATAAATCGTGCATAAATAAAGAGCAAACGGGAAGTGAGGTTTAAATTTTTGTAAAACAGATGTTCACGTATCTGGGTCGCGAAATTTACTTTAAAAAAAGTGGGTCGTGCTGGAAAAAGTCTGGAAACCGCTGGATTATTGATAAACCCTGTTCTCATACAAAAAAATTAAGAAATTGTATACATTATTTAGATTGCAAAATTTTGGCATTCTCTTCCAATGGTGATCATTTTTTCTCGTTGTACTCTAAAAGTCTTTCAAATATTCAGGTTACAAGTGTAAACATTTTTTAAATAATACTTTTTTTTATATAATTCGTTACTTTTTTCTATTATAAAATTATAGTGATCATGACGTTCATTACTGTCACTGATCAGTGACAATCATTGTGAACTAAATTACCGATCGCTAATTACAAGTGCTAAGTAATTAATCCCGTTTTCTAATCGTAATTGTTTTAAGCTTATATGATGCCAGCTGAATGTCCTATTTATACAACCCATCAAGTTTCTAATCCTTTTGTTTTAATGAAAATATCAATTGAAGATGGTCAGAAGTAACATACTTGTAAATGTAATTTCTAGCTTTGAAAATTTTTAATTGTTTCTATCTTAAATCTAGAAAGAGGGAGAGAAAGTCTAACTCTTTTAAAAAATTTTGTAATACTTAATTCTAACATATCTAAAATATAATAACTTTTAAAGCTGAGCTAATTTTCTTTAACCGATCAAGAATTTCTTTCTACTAATTTCCACTTTTCAAGTTTGGACTTAGACCGAGTTTTTAAAATTAATTTTTCAGTGATAACAAAACAGATAAAGTCAAAAATTTAATTAAAAGGGAAATTAATTAGTCACAGTTAAAATCGCGAAACTGTGAAGATCGTTAAATCTTAGAAAAATTAGAAAAGAAAAAAAAACTATTAGCAAAGCAAAAAAGAAGCCGTTTAAACAAATATTTATTTTATTCGATTTTATATTCTTGGATATTTTACAAATTACTATTATTTTGCATAATTTTACCACGAATAGCATTTCATAATTAAGAATTCAACTTTTTTTTGCTTATGATCATTATCAAAACTCAATTATGATGTTGTTCTTCATAGTATTAAAAATCTGTACTTTCTTAACTTGAAATGTATTTCTTTCTTTCTTCTTTCTTTGAATTCCTAAAATCTTAACAATTAAGCTAAATCCTAAATTATAGATTATTATTGTGTTTAACATAATCTTCTTAATTAAAAAAGCTTAAAAGAAAGTTTTTAATAAAAAAATTGTTGCAAACCGGTGAGCTATTTGGAATATTGCTTTCTTCCGATATTAATAATATGATGAAGTTTTGTGTCAGTAAAAAAATATTAAGTTCAGATTTTCATTAATTTTAATGATTTAAATGTTCGTTCTTTTGAGAGCTAGAAGAACATGTTTTGATAGAAAATATTTAAATATTAGTTATTTGATTTCGTATGTTGTCACTGCAATTAAAATCCATATTTTGCATTGTTTTGTGGTTTTTTGGTATGTTAGTGAAGCCTCTAGCTGTTAATTCTTTGCTGATAGTATACGATGTGCAGATAATGTTGATTGATAAACTGTCACACACAGCCATTCTAGCTAAAATAGCTGGTAACGAATCAACCATTGTATCAGTTTTAAAAAAGTTCGTTATAGGAGACTTTGTTTTCTGTGCAAATTCCGAAGAATTTAATATATTAGTCGCATTTACATCCCTTTTCAACAAGTTGATTCCATGAATTGTTTTTAGATGAGTACGAAGCCCGCTTGTTGAACATCCCTGAGTTTTTATTACTTTCTTATACAATTTGCATTTAGGACTCTGTCCTTTTGTCTCTTAGAAAATAACACCATGGTGAGCAAAAAAACGCATTATTTTGGTTAAATAATATTAATACCAAAATACGGTATTTAGACTTTTTCAATACCGGTATTTTGTTATTTATTTATTAGTCTAAATACCGGGATCCCGGTATTCCAAGCCATAAGACAGGGTAATAAAATTGCATCATCTAGTTTAAACAAATTAAGCTTTAAGCATATTATCGAGTATATCACATATGTGTCACCGAAACTAGCCTAATATCATTTTAAGTACGTAGTATAAATATGGTTTTGTAATTCTAAAATGTACGTGATTTACATTTTTATACTTAATCTGTTTAGTCACTTTATATACTCTTTACTGACTGTCTCTTCTTTTATTGGAGCCGAAAAACACTAAATTTTATAAGTAGGTGAATACTATGTTTATTGTTTGCCAATGTTTTTTCTATATCATAGTACAAGCTATAATTTAGTAATGATACAAGAAAATATCGAGCTTCTAGTGTAATATAATGACAGTGTATTTCGGAAAATAATATTCGAAAATATTTTTTTTTGTAACGAAATTTTTGCTGCTTTCTTCCAAAGATCAAATTTTTTAATCAATAAATTAATTTAAAAATTTCTTGATAAGATCTATGACCTTTTCTTACTAAATATTTCAAAATTAAATATTTTTTGATTTAGAAAAACCGTATTGAAAATTTATTTGATATTTTAAATTTTCATTTCTTTTTTTTTTTCTTCTTTTTATCTTACAAAATATCGTTATCGATGATACATAAATAAATGTTAATGTTTTTTTATGCAAAAAGTGTTTTCTTATCCATCCATATAAAATATGCTATAGGCTTTTGAGTGCCTTTCGAATCTTAATCTTTTCTTACTAATCAAATTTGATACGGCTTTCAAATCTTATAAAAAATATTCATATTGTTTTGATTTTTTTTTTTTTTTGTTGAAATTTGATCCATTTTGAATTTATTGAGTAGTAGTAGTAGTAGTATTTTTTTTGCACCGGAAAAATGAAAAGAACAACTAACTAACTGTAAAATTTTGTTTGTTTTTCGAATTTTTCTTAATTAATATTTAATGACAAAGTTTTTGAAGTATTCAATAAACACCCTGTCCTAAATTTCAAATCTTGTATTCATGGAGAATTTTTACAGAGACTTAAAGCCCATACACATGATCAAATTTAGCATACGTTTTTCTTCGCCAAACTAGATTGGAAGAAAAGCCACATAGAAAATAGTAAAGAAAGTCCAAAATTCGTACTAAAATTTCAATGAATTTGTTGGAAAAACATGGATTTGATGACATTCTTGCATGCAAACGTTCCGGATTGACTGACACATTACTTGTACACAATAGGTTTTTTCCTAATTCCAAAATATTTCGTTAAGTTTTCTATACTCAATATCAAATCCTACGTTAACGATAGCTTGTCACTCCAAAAACGGATCCAAGATTTGGTCGTGAGTATGGGTTTTTACTCTCACCAAAACGTTATTCATTGCAAAGACGACTGCAACATCTACGGAAGTTTTAAGTTCTACTCTTTAACGGAAGGAGTCTAATTTAATTTTTTCGATACTTACCGATGATATTGTTACGCTGAAATTTGCCATCTAGCTCGAGTTTCATCAATACATAGAAAAGGTACTAGAAATTGTGGTGTTCCACTTTTAACTCAATTCAAGATTCTGTAATATCGTTTCACTGTTCAACCAAATTCCTAAAACAATTTTAAAACAAAATTATAAAAAAACAAAAATCTTCTAAAAATGACTGATTTCCTTAATTACATTAAATAATATCCTTAAGATCATTTTCTAAATTGATCACACATTAATGGAATAAAAACGCTTATAATCGATAAACCGAAAACCTAACAATACTATTAAGGATATGATCTTTTTCTTTTTATATATATCCTTCATCCATAATTCGTTCAACTAAACAAAATCAAGAAAAAAATTATATCAGAAAAATTTTTGAAGCCTTCAAAAGAAATCGTTGATCTTTCCATATAAATATGACGTTAGCTAGAACTAATCTTATATTCTATAATGGTCAGATTGGGTCTTTTATATATAATTCATAGTTCTATTCACTGTTTCAATGGGTTTATAATGACAAATAATATCTAGAAGAAGAAAAAAAAACATGTAATATATTGCATTCCTGTCCTATTCTCTATCCAAAACCTGTCAGGTATCTTCATATTATAGAATCATATTAAAGCATTTTGCTTCCTTATAGTTCAATATTGAACCTTTTCTCTATCTTATAGGAAATTATATTTTTACATCTTTGAAGTATTTATATGTACAATAATACTTCGCCTATAGTAAAGAATTGTACAGGGTGATTAGTTTTCTTTTAATTTAAAAATATTACGTACGTTTTGTATAACCATATTTATTTTATTATAAAGATCCAAACAGAATGATGGATCCGCAACGGATTCACGACGTATTAAAATTTTAAATCTATACGTTTTCAATTAGACGACACAGAACGCAAAGGATCCACATCCACAACGGACTATTTTTAATACAATCTGATAATCGAAAACTGTGATTCCGTCATTCTGTTTAGGACTGTAAAGCGCATCTCTAGAGACTAGAGACGTATGAGTTTCCGCAGATTTACAAATATATATGACTAAAAATTATTTTTAGATGTATTTTAAGAAAGTTGTTGTCCTGTGGTGTCTTTTATTTACAAGATGTGTGTGGTCCTCTTTTAAAATGTTAGAAGAAATCGTAAAGGAGAATGTAGTATTGTATAATGACTTTTAAATGGTGCTAAATGTTGTCTTAAATATGAAGATGTTTTATGTAATTATATAAGATTCACATACGTTCTCACTGATTAATAAATATTCAAATGAAATACCAAAAATATATCCAGTTTTATAATTAATTTTGATTTACCCTGTCCTTTTGGAATCACTATAATTTTTTGTGTACCTGTTTCAGTTTCCAATATTATATTTTACATTTCTATTGAAAATATGTATCTAAATGGAATCCAAGATAAATTTCTTAGCTCAACACCAAAACATAAATGAATTTTTCTTTAAATCCTTAAAAGTTGTTCTAACAGAAATTATTTTTCTTTTTACCTTTTCCCGTAAAAAGGTATTCTTCACTAGAAAGGACTTTTTTTTTAAAAATTTATATTAGATTTTGTAACTTTTTAAAGATTAAAATTTAAATCGACTAACAATCTCGGGGTTGACATAAATTTCTTAACAATTGAGAGTTTTTCGTTTCGTTTTCAAGTTATGGACACAAACATTTTCCTTTTTTTTCCTTCAGAGAATATAATACATTTTTTTTTCGTTGTTGTTGTATAAGAAATCCTTTTTTTCTTATTTCAAAATCCTTCATAAGGATTTATAGTCAAAAAGTCAATTTTATACTTTTGTATTTCGGAAATTGAATTTTTTTCGTTTTGGTCACCTTTTTTTCTTCTAAGATTCCATTTCAAATATCAAATAATTCTTGTTTTTTTTGTCCACGGATTTCAATTGTATATATTTTGTTTTATTCAAATTTTAATATCAAAAATTGAAAGATTTATGATAGAAGAAATAATAGAAATGGAAATCAATACTTTCGGGGTATAGTAGATGTTGTCAGATTTTGGAAGAAACTACTAAGTTTAGAGAGTATCTTTTATAGGAGGAATTGTTTTTGTCAAGGATAGTTGTCTTAATTAAATGTATTTTGTATTAAAATCTTGAAAATCTTAAACTATTCTTTTAAGATTTACAAAGAGCTTTTTTTAACTGTTTTCAAATATTTGATATTTAAATACTGTTCAAATAAAATATGGGCCTAAATACATATTTTTTTTGAAATAATATTAAAATCTTTTAAAACCTTTTTTCTCTTTTAATATTCATCAAAAAGATGACCTCAGAGTTTTTAATTTTCGCGTTTTATTGTCCTAAAAATAGCACAAATATTTAATAAATTCATAATTTTTAGTAAAATGAAAAAAGCTTTTACAAATTTTGATTGATCCTCTTTTTTTTTTTAAACTAATTTTTATAAACAAAAACTTAGCTTTTACTGATTTTTTTCTTAATAAATTTTTATTTAAAACTTTCAATAGCGCTCATCTTTTAACTTATTGTATTTTTCTTTTTAAATTTTATTGAATTTCAAATTATTTAAATTAAGAATTTCGGAGAAAATTATAAATCATATTTTTAATATCAAATAAATTAATTCAAAAGATCTTTTCTTAAACAAAAAAAAAAAAAAAAAAAAAACGTGGAAAAAAGAAGGTGTTATGAATTAAAAAGGCACAATTTTCTAAATCTGTGAATTATTAAAAATTTAATTTTAAGAAAAAACAAATCCAAAAATATTGAATAAAATCTAGTATTTTTATTTTTATTTCTTAATTTAAAATTGATTAAACAATAAAAACAAGATTCATTTCCTAGTAAAGAAAATCATGAAAAAATGAAGAAAAATTTTTTTTAACACTATAAATTATGATTAATAAATTATCAGATAATCAGAAGTCGAATACATGTCTTTATTTTATAGTATATTCCTATAACATAACTAATCTTCTTCTATTGTCATTTTAAAGTTGAACAAAAGTTTCTTTTCTTTTTATTCATTAAGAAATCAGTAGACCAATTCCCACAGTTGGTGGTGATTTCATCGAGTAATCAGTGAAAGTATTGTATTTGTGTTATGCATTTTTCCTACAATAATAACTGACAAATTAAAGTATTATTAAGATAACACCAGCAATGGCACAGAAATATATCTTCATGCTAAAGCTGACCAGACTTTCTTTAAAGAAATTTAAATGGTTAAAGATAAAACTCTAGTCTTTTATACAAGATTTGTAGGTAAATTTGTAGTGATCATATTTTTATGTATGTCCTTAAAGCATGTAAAAGAAGCTATCTCATCCACAGTCACTCGTCTATCTCCCAAAACTTTATCCTGTATTTTTTGTATGTTTTCTGTTATTGATACACTTTTTGGACGTCCTTGACGTAAATCGTCTTCAAGGCTTATACGACCACGCTTAAATTCAGCAGCACATTTTTTAACCGTGGATATCGAAGGTGAAGAGTCCTTATACACTTTTAATAGTCGTTCATAAATTTCCTTTGCTTTTAAACCTTCTAAAACAAAGAATTTAATCACTGCACGATTATCAATTTTTTCCATTTTAAAAAATACTGTGACACATTCACACTAAATGGGTTGTAAACAAAGAATAAATTGGCAGATCGAAATGAGACATCACACACGTTTTTATGAAGGATATACCAACATAACAAACAACTTTTTGACTAGCCTAGTACTATTAAAATCAGTCTAAAATGTATTCTTTCTTCTTCACCTAGATCTGGAATAGGCAGACTAGGACTTAAGAATAAGATCAGGATAACTTAATAGTTTAAGGGCTTTTTTTAGAGTACAAGTCCTAAAGAACAATAATATAGTACTGTCAGATTGATTTAGAATTATAGAGTAGCTAAATGAATGATCGGTGATCATGTGTTCTTCTGTACTACACAATCTAAGAAAAAATCATTTATTATTTCAATTCTACAATATTATAATCTAATTCAAGAAATAAAAATGGGTTTAATGAATTCTTTAAATTTGACACCCTTTCCCAAAAAATATGAACATATAAATATCTGTCAGAAATTGTCTGTAACCAAATAAATTTTTGGCTGTATTTTAAAATGTTTATGATCATTAATAATTTTGTCACGTTATATGTTCACAGTTCATAAAACACTGGTGATATGTAATTTGTATTTTTTTTTTGTTTCTCCTTTTAGTTGACGATTGATCTTCATCGTTTCCGTGTCTCCAAAATCTCTTAGAATAAGTCGAATTTCTTCACTATTCAGTGAATGTATTCTAAAAAATCGAATTTCAAAAAAAAACATATATTGAAGAATAATATTTCATACTTTTAAAACCGCAATTCACCTGTCTATTTTCATAAAACTAAATCAAAAAAAAAAAGAAAAAACAAGAAAAACTCAAAATTAAAATTATGTTTGTTGCCACTGAAATTTGTCAAAACTGACAATGGGAATGACATTCATGAAAATAGCATACGAAAACAAAAAAGCATCCAAACATCCAAATATCATCAACTTCCCCGAAACATATATGTAGTTTTGAATGTCACAAAATAAATGCGACACAAAACAAATCTCAAGAAATGATCGAGGAAATTCATTTCTGGTCATAAATCTAAAAAGAAACTGTATATTTGTGTACCATGCCCATTTTTATTATAGTATATTAAGCCTTATCTTTATTTTCTAAATTTGATATAATTTTGATCATCAAGGATGGATTCTCAACGATCAGGATGATGATCAAGGAAATTATTAAATACGTCATCAATGGGTGTACACATAAAACATATTATCTCCAACATGATTACTATTCTAAAGGTTATCTCAAAATATTGTCACGATGTCGTGTTGACATGGTCATTGTGTCATGTAGACAGTATATAAACTGACCTGAAACTGAAGATCATTAATTTCTTTTGTTTTGTTCTTCTTTTATTTTTTCTTTTATGATGATGATGGTTATATAATCTTCCGTCTTGTATTGAATGGATATGTTTGTCATATATTTAGCTACTACTACTACTCCTCCTGACTTGACCTGTCTTGTGAAAAAGATTGACGATACAAATATTTTATTAACCGAAAAAAAATTGTTGTTTCTCTTAGAGAAGATCTCAGTGATCATATATACCTCTATTCTAAAGCAGCCAAAAATCAAATTGTGAATTCCTAAAAAATGTTGACAGGTAATCAACCAGAAAAGATAAAATTGATGAAGTTTCTGGTGATAGTAGCAGCGTTGATCTTTGGTATTTTTAATATTTTTTAGTGTTTTTCTCTCTGATCTCTGGTCGAAATGACAAATGGCTATTCGGGACAGAACGATTAATTTTTATTTTATTGCAATTTAACTTTTTCATAAATATTTTTATTCAAAAGAAATTTAAAATAAAATTAATTTTATCTAGAAATTATTTTAAATTGATTAAAGATCGCAGTTTTTCTTCAAAGAAAGAAAAAAAAAAGGAAAGAATAAAATTCGCTAAAAAATCAGAGTTTTGTGGAGGCGCGATCAAAAATTGACGTAGTTTTCCTAGACTATTGAAAAATTAAGGTTAGTTTTTAAGATTAAATTAAATTTATAAAAGATGGAAATTGAAATTAAAAATACATTTATAAGATAAGTGATGGGAACAACTGTTTAATAGAAACAAAAAGAAGGTTTAAATTAAGAACGTTGTCACATTGAACGCTTGTCTTTTTTCGTTCTAAATTCGAACTGACGCAAAAGAATGTCGAAGTGATGAATTGAAATTCTTTTCAATTTATGACAAAATTCGATAATAATTTCGATACATTCACATTTTGAGTGGTCTTTATTTAGTAATATATTAAATTATTTGAATATATAGTTAGGTGATCGCGTGAACTAACGACTCAAAATAATATAACCGACGTTTAGAAACTCTCTGTAACAATTAAATCTAATTTAAGCTTGATCAAATTTTCATAATTTGTTTCTACTATTTTATCTTGAAATGTGTCGAGTAAACATATCACACATAATAGGTCTGTTTTATTTGCCACTTGCTCTGGGGTAAAGCAAATTTTTACATTGAAAACAAAAACGACAAAAGAGCGGATCCTGCACTACTTTCAGACCAACTATCACACCTGAAATTAGTTCAGTTTTCTCCCATAAAAAGTGTATTAGCTAAACGTTTCTCATTTCATTACAATATGGTTGCTAAGCAGCGCTACCAACATTTGAATTAAAACTTCCTCCTACTCCTGCTCGTTTTATTTGCCAGTTACTTTGCTCCAGGGTAGGGTATGGTAAATAAAACAGGCCTATTTTATATCGAGGTACTCATACCAAACTGGTGTACGATTCTGGTGTAAGATCATCGATATATGTCCTAATTTCCAATTGACTGACTTATATACTATCAATTTTTCTTATATGAAACTAAAACTGCATAGAAATCCCAGTATCGAAATTTTAAAATCATTTTGTTGAATGCATTCGTTCTCGCCAATCGATCACCAAAAACGTTTGATTATTAATTTCCCGCTGTTCATGATAATAAATGTGGCCAACAAGTGTTAATTTTCTCCACCCGGAAAAAACACAAAAACCGATAAAAAGACGCATCAACACTGAACCAAAAAAAAATAAAAATCCTAGAAAATTTTTTAATAGTAAAATACTATACCATATAATGGAGCATCATTCTCACACCAATTGGTACGAATTTTTGTACTCTAAAAAAGTCGCTAAAAACATCACGGAAAATGGTGATTCAAATGGAATGAATTGGAACCACCAATCTAAAAATCAGTAACCGAATCGTTCAAACGCATATACCTAGTAAAAGGTATAGTATCCAACAATATATAAACGAATCCCATAGAATATATAGGAAATAATTTTTTGTTATGTGAAAAAATTTTCGCACATTTTACACACGACTAATTTTGATTGAGTTTATTTTGTCCATCCCATCCCTCTACAACTTTGTTCTCAATATTTGATGTTTCCCGCGCTTATAGAAATCATACCATAAGAATCCCTCATGAGTAATTTTGACTGGTTTTCCTTGATTGTTCAACGAGTAAAGAAATTGGCACAAAAAAAAATGAAACAACCAAGGTAATATCAAGGAAACCAAACTGACTTGTATGATACTATAATATTCTATTGTATTCTTGATGCTCCTGTCAAAGGGAACACCTCAAACTACGACGTCATTTAACAAAACACCATATAGCGTGAAAATGTGCTCACAAGAAAATTTCACGATACAAACATTTTTCCGGATGGCCTAACATGAATCACTTGACTTTAATTTGACAATAGGGCCTTTTTTGCTTCTATATATATAGTATATATATATATAGTATATATATATATAGTATTTGCGAATCTTCGTTTGGATCTTCTATATGGTTTTCTTTTCGGGGGTATATCACTCCTTGACACACTTCGTTGATTTGGTTCTTAGTTTAAGAATTGTATACTTGAAATGTTCATTTCAAGGGTGTTTATAATTATCACAATATCCTCGAAATATTCCGGATATATAAACATCCGTATTTGATAGGCGTTTCAAAGATTTCATATAATCAAAAAAAAAAAGAGTATCATCATGTACATATCAAAGATGATATGAACAAATCATATCATATATTGAAGGTGGTTCATGAAGTCAAACTCTCTGGTATAACAATTGAAAAGAAGAAGGTTACTAAATTTTACATTAGTATCGGAAAATGGTTACATAATAACATGTCATGGCATAAATGACATGTGGAGTTTTAAAATTTCCTTGATTCTATTGTGGTGAATCTATATGGTTGTGACTATAACATTTCTTCTCCCCATAGATATACAGATGTACTAGAGTTATCAGTTTTATATAAAGTACATTTTCAATACATTATCTTCTATTAAAAATGTACATCATGGAACTCGTGTTGTACTCTCCAAACATGAACACAACTATAGAATTGAAAATGAACATTTCTAAAAATGAAATTCTATAGAATTGTTGGAGGGTGTGAAGTTCGACTTCTTTTCAAATGAGAAATATTTTCATGGTACATATGTAATCCCGATGGGAGTTGGGTTGTCTGGGGAATGCACTAGGACTATGTTTCTTTTTTTTTAGGTTTTTTTTTTCGTTTTGTTTTTGTCGCCTTTCCTTAAGGGTTTAGATATATTTGGGATGATGGTTAAGTTGATATTTCATACTGTTTCTTTTTTTTTTCTTCTTGTGATAATTTTAAGATGAACACGACAAATAAGATGAAATAGAATTATGTGTTGCACACTGATGGGAATACCAGGAAACATTAAAATTAATTTTTGAATTTTTTTTTTTTCCATCTGACATTATGAAAACAAGAATACTTTCAAGAGGGATGACATTCCAAGGAGAATTTTTTGTGTCAAAATGAATACATTATAAATATCTAAAATATTTTCTGTTAAATATTATTTATGAAACACAAATGGTGTACGCTTTTCATTTGGCGGGAGGGGGATGGAAAAGCAAATGTAACTCAAAAATTACAAATGAAAGGTTTTTAAATATCATAAAATATTCTACTATTAGAATAGTAAATGAAATTTGAAAATGGTCACTTGATATGTTTTCGTGGTTTTCAAGAAATGAAAATCACTTAAAGGATTATTAAAAGGATTGAGACTTTTTACCATAGGGGAAGGATAAAGTTCACTACTACTAATATGTCTTTTTTAAACATCTTGTGGCATTCGAATACGTATTTTGTTCTATGTATAAGAAAGTTGGAAGTGATTTTCCATACGAAATATTTGTTATTATCACAAAATTTCATAGCAAATTTCTAAATAAATAAAATGATTTTTTTTTCTTATTATTGCGAAACTTCTTAGAAAATTTGTCTTAATAAATATTTATTATAATGATGATGAAATGCGCTTACTTTTCAACAAATATTATTGAAAGATTGATAAAATAGACTAATTGTATAAATTGAATTTTATCTAAATATTATACATTAAGATCAATCAGATCACACACAGTACAAAACTAAAAGAATATAAACTCTTTACGGCACAATATCTTAAATGGCCCCATGAAGTTGGCTAATTATCCGGATTATGTTCAAAGAGGATATCTTGGAGTTTGATTAATGATTTATTCAGTTGCAAGTTATACTTTTAAAGATATTTAGTATTTAAGAAAAGAAAAAAAAAAGAAAAACAGTTTACTTTGGCTTTTGTGTGCTCTGCCATCAATTTCATTAATCAAAGATCGAAACAAATCTTTTTGATGTGATCGCACACAGCTCTCTATGTAAATATTCCGACTGAGAGATTTTATGTTTATGTTTTCTCCTCTTAAAAAGGGTGTCAATGATTTCAAATGCTTTTATATTTACTCATTTTTATCCGAATTCAAACAATATTTTATATAATAATGACAATTTGAAGATGAAATTTGTTTTCATAATAATTGATAATGACCAGGCGTAGTTTATAGTCCGGTTAGGTAACTAGGTTAAACAATTCTATTACATTCTTAAACCGTAGTATTTTTTACCTAAAATTGTTTCTCTAGTAGGACTAAATATTTCCACATGGACTACTTGACTTTCACGCACTAAATTAGATATCTAGAAATTCTAATCCTAATACATTTGGGAATTTATAAAGGAAAATTTTAATCAGCTAACATAAAGGACACATTCTACACAACTGGTGCTGTTGTCCAATAAGACTTTCCATTGTGTATCACCTCTGATTCTTAGCTGAGATTCCCAAGGTCCAGTCTTATAGTATTAAATCATATTTCTGTGTGAAAATTTTTATACATTCGGAATTTATTTGAATCACGCACATTTTCGTTGAATCATATTTCATAAAAATCATCCAAAAAAAAAAACAATCGAAAATAATATCACGGAAATTCTATTCTATTAATGTGAACTAATAATAACGTAATGGAATTTAATAGAATTCCTTGAACCTGAAGAAGAGAACATTTTCGGGTAAAAATCTTCCAACAAACTAGTATACTATTTTTTCTTGTTGTCCAAAATATTTTTTTATCCTCTCAAGAATAAGAATAGTGAAGGTATATCTTTTGGGAATATAGACTTTTGCCTATAAACATATGTGAAAGACGAAAAAAAAAAAAACTACACACATGATTGTTAATTTCTTTCTTAGAGATTTAATTTGGGCCGATGTTTCATGACACTCAAATCTTAAAGAATTATCATAATTTATTTATAAGACCTGAAATTTTTCGTCGTGATTTTTTTTTATTTTTTTTTTGTCTAATATAGAAGATCTTCTTAATTTTGTTTTTCATAAGTTCATAAGTGGTTAGATTCCAAGAAATTTAACCATTTCAGTTAGGTATTTTGGAGATACATATATTTTTTTTTTCGTGTTATAGACTTTTGAGGGATACCCAAAATATCCAGCAAAAAAAAAACAGAAACAGATTCTTAGCGGTCCAAAAGAAGAAATGAATTTCTTTAAAGATCACCTGAGAATTCAATTTCATCTATGATGTGAAGCCAAAAAAAAAAAAAAAATAACAACATTAGAATTATAGTTTCGGTCTAGAATACGTCGTCGCACATATATTCTGTTTTTTTTTGGTTTGTAGGAAAAAATTTAAATTATCTACTTTTTTTTTTTACCTTACGTAAATCTCTGAAATTCTGGAATAGACATGAAAAACAAATGTTTAACAATTTAATGGAATATATACATATTTCTTCGTTGATCCCGAAAGAACTTTTGTACCTGAATATAAAGATAATTACATACTGTTTTGACACTAACGGTTTCACATTGAAGATATTATATTCTTTCCAGAAGAAAAAAATAAACGAAGAAAACATTTTATTTGATGTGATTTATTAAGATCACGTTTGTTTTGATATTCAAACGTGATTGTGAAATAAACATCAACTTGAAAATGTATCATTTCTCATATCTTATATATAAGGAATAAATCTCATTAAATGTTCACAGGTGTTATAATTGAGTTATCTTAAATTTTGAGGACGTTATTTTAGGAATTATTCTAGTTCTAGTTGTATCATTAAAACAATTATTATTGATAAAGGTTAGTGTTATTACCAAAACAGAAAGCAATAAAATATTTGAAATGTATAACAGTATAGTATATAATCTGTTATACGAAGATATCTTAAAAATTTAATTAGAAATCATGCTTCCAAAAATGAAACCTTTTCAGAGTTCTTACTTTGTTTTTATTCAGTTCTGTCTTTTTTGCATACTGCGCTTAGGAAGGGTATGGAACTAATTTACATTCGGGCTATCATGATTCCCATTCTCAATCACCAATATTTCTTTTAAACATTTCATCTTATTTCCATAAAATTATGAATACTTAAAGTGCGTTTTTTTCACATTGGTCTGTTTCGGATCAAACGAGAACGTGAGAAAACCTAACAAGGACCAAGAGTTGCGCTCTTGGTCAAAAAACTTAAATATTGGTAGCAGATATTCAAACCAGATGGTAATTAAACGTCGAACGCATCAAAAAAAGCAATTGTGTAGAAAATAGTTGAAGGTAGAAAAAACAATTTAAGAAACTGCAAATTTATAAAAAGTATATGAATCGATTTGAAAGATTTTTCAAATTATACTTTTGCCAACAGAAATTGTCATAATCATCAGGACGACAAGATTCAAGTATCTGAAAACACAAACCAGAGCCATCTATTGACAACAGAAAAATGTATCAGAAATTTTCTGGTCCAAGTAGAAGATGGTGTATGTTGTTGTTGTATTCAATGTAAAATTTTGCTCTGTTCTGGAATAACTTGTGATAAAAACGCATTTTTATTAATTTTCTTATTCTTGAATATGCTTTTAAAATCCGTTACAAACTCCAGCTTCATTTTGAATTTTTATTTCAATAAATTATCGACACTTTTATATCCCTTAGGCATGTTTTCTTTTTTTTTTCTAAAAACTTCGTCCATCCCCAAGAAAAAAACCTAGAAAAAAAGAAATTAAAAAAAAACGATTAATTTCATAAATCATTTTTCATATAAATAAAACTTCGAAGTCATATGTTAAAGTGTTTACACAAAACAACACACAACTAATCAGTAGCTAACGTCATGTCTAACTTGTCATGTATATTTACACAATTTTACTTTATCTACCTGAAAATATGTTTACCTTTACCAAACTTTAACCTTAAACTCATGTAAAATACCAATTACATGCCAGGCTAAATCTTTCATCAAAAATATGAAGTATAGTAGTAAAAAAAAATCATAATATACTAGGAACCATCATTATCATCAACAGCAGCAGCAGCATTTTACATCATCACATCAAATGAAAGAGTGTGCTATAGTTTATTTTCCTCGTCTTAAAGATGAATAAAAAAAATGAAAAATGACAAAACTGACGTCACGTAGTGTATATAAACGACTTCGTCATGTCATGATCGTGTCAAAATGATGATGATGATGATGACTTTGCAGTTACCATTTGAGAGAATAGTCAGGAACACTATAATATTTATAAACATTTCAACAACCACCGACTGCGCTAGTGTTCTTCCAGTCTACAATGATGACTCTTAAATCAAGAAACCGCATCCAAAAAATAACATAATACCAAGAGTTAGCTCAGGTGACGAGCAAAATTTTTATTGGAACACTCCTTTTGAATCATTATTATTATTATTTTGGGCACATATCTAGACATCGCCTAGACGCCACAAATGATTTAAACATATATTAATGAACTTTAAATAATGCAATTTTTTTCGTCGGTACCAACACTTTGACCTTACTTGTTAAATGGTTTTTGGATAGTTTTTTTCTTTAGTTAATTAATTCACTCTTTGGATATTATCCATTTTTTATAATACTATTTTAGTTTTATGTTCTTATAAATGGACTTCACACCTTTTGCATATAAAAATGTGACATTAAATGCATGAACCCTTCTCATTCCTTATAATCATCTCAAGATCCATCCCTTCTCATATACTATATATAGTATATGTTATAAAAGAGTCCCAAAAGACAAGAAAAATTTCGAAAAACTTTTAAGGCAAAAATAATAGATGATGTTGAGACAGGATTAATGTCAATGATCTACGGATCAAATTGTTATTTGAAGTAGATTTGATAATTTATAACACCAAGAAATTGTTTGACAAATTTTTATTTTATGAAGATTGAAATAGCAACCAAAGGAGGAAGATTTGTGTTTTGTAGATAGGCGCAAATCAATATAAAAATATGGGATTTATAATATTTTTATTTATTACTTAACAAGAACAAGAAAAAAAAACAGAAAAAAGAAAAGTAACTAATTTTCGTCTGATATCATCGTGATTAGTGGATATTTTCATCTTTATTTTTTTTTTTTCGTTTCTTATTAAAGACCGATTAACTTTGATATGTCAATTTTTATCCTCAAACATTGACGTTAATCACTTAATCATAATCATTTGAAACCAGCAGGAGAGGACGAAAAATTATGATTTGTATTTGTTTTTTCAATTCAATTCAAATAGACATAGTATGGAGGTACTTATGGTATTAGTATTTTGTTGAAAGGTTCTAGACGCGAATGATAAATAATAATATAATTTAAATTTTACTCGATTTAATGAATGATATTTAATCGATGATCTCTAAGTTGACATTTATATCTAGATTTGATATATTTTTTAGTTTATCTTTTTTTTGGAGTCGAGAATATTTGGGTATTTTTGATGTGGTGTAGCTCAAAGTTTATTAATTTATTATTTATATAAATTGAAATTTTCAAGTAGTTTGTTCAATTTTTTCGATGAACATATACTAACTTACAATATAAGGTCGCAGTACAGGAACACCCTAAAATCTAATCTACTAACTTATAATATTTGTTAAAGTTACATAAAATAATCTTAATCTATAGACACCAGATCACACCAAAGTACCATATATGTATGCCATTTTAATTTGTATCACAAACATGATTAAGTGACTTAAATTGCAAACATTTGAAAGAATTTACTAATATAGGCTTTATTGACAATCTAGAGATCATGTTAATCCATTTACCACCATCGTTTTTACATTGGTCCAACCGTCAGTTTTCTTGCAGAATATTTTGAATATTTGGCTCTATTATATACCTTCATGGATCGAAGAACCAAAACTTTAATAAACTTTGCTTACTTTCCAATTAACAATGGCTGCATCCAGCAGTCCTAAGCGCTTTTTCAAAATTCTTAATCTAAGCAGTTAGAATTTTTTGTACTCCTGGATGTGTTACTTGAGTCAAGCGAATGGTAGTTATCTGTGCTAAACGTCAAATTAGTTTTATTTGATTAACTTTTAAAAACGAAGTAAGGTGTTGAGAATAAATAAAAATTGAAAAAAAATGAAATAGAAATTTTTGTAGGAAAGTGGAAAAGTTTTAACAAACTCATTTTTTAAAAAAAAAATTCCAATTAAAAGTGAATATGGTAATCCAGAAACAATTTTCTAAAATTCCTCTCAACTTATCCTTTACACAAATCATTTTCTAGCATCAACAACAACCTTAAATGCACTGTTTGAGTTAGCAAGTTATGCTAGAGCTTAAAATTAGAATTGCATCCAGTCTTCTTGCTAGATTTAAGCGCTTAGGTTTGCTGGATGCGCCCATTGAAGTTTAAAAACAAAATTTAAAATCAAAATTCAGTTTGGAGGAAATATGGTATATGTAGTAAATTTAGGTTCGAATCTCGTGCACTACTTTCTCGACTGAATTGAACGAGGTTTGGATGTACTAAAGTTTTTTTTTTTAATCTGGTAAAACTTGTAAATTTAAATATTATCGATCTATCAAATCAATAATCTAATCTAATACGGAAATGTATTCGATTACAAACAAATTATTATTAGTTTAGAAGAAAACGAAGTCCATACCTTTCTTCATCATGGCAACGTGTGCGGTATTGTTGGTGATTTTTTTTTATAGCTTCTTAATTTATCGTGAAAATATTTTTATATATATATTCGAATTTTAATATTGGTCATTACATAACTTTTAACACCTTTTAAACACAAGCACACACAAAAAAAAAGAAAACCTAAAGAAAAGAATAGAAATTTATTGAAAATATTCTTCCGCCATAAAAACTTCTTAAAAAATAAAAAATTCAATATATTATAAAACACCTATATTTGACATCCAGTGACGTAGTTAGATTTTTCATTTCTTGTTTTTACCACAATATTTATTATCCCACTTCTGATTTTGACTTTCAATACGCGAGTATTTATTGTGTTTCATAGAGAAATTAGCATGATTCTAAATAATTTTCGCAAGATACAAATGTGACAAGCAAATCCTGCACCAAACCACAGCAATCTTTCTGATCCTCTTGGAACCTTTTAAACGTACTCCACTGAAATAAAAATACCTGAAATAAAATATTTTTCTTATTATTATTATGTGTTGACTTCAGGTTAAAACAAATCGCTGATTTTTTTACAAAACCAATATCCAATAAGAATTTCTCTGAGACACAAAATATTGTGTAATAAAACCCCCAAAAAATACTATATATAAAGCAAAAACTTAGTGTTAAGAGGTTGTTGTTGTTGTTGTTCGTCTTCTTGTTTATGATGATGTTATTTATGAAGTCCCGCGCAATAAATTAAATCATTACATTTTTTTGGGAAAATTTATAGCGGTCATAGTTTTTTTTTTTTTTTGAAAATTGATTATAGATGAGTTTTTTTTGTTTTTGTTTTAGATATACTATGAAAGTTCCGAGATGTGATTTTTTGAACTGGGTTCTCTCTGGTCGAACTTGCTATATTTTCTATTGAATATTTTGCCAAATTGAAAGAATTTGATTTGATAGATTATTATTATAACGTATTGGGAATTTTTTCTGAAAAAAATTCTAAAGGAGTCATAAAATTTGATAAAGTATATAACAATTTGACTTCTGTATTAAGTGTGATATTATATTTTCGTATAGTTTTTATAAGAATTATTATTATTATTATTATTAAATTCGGGTTTTTATTGAGTCGAAATAATTAATTGGTTCCATAAACTAATTATGGTGTTTGCAAATTTAGATACTGCTACATGCATTTGTATAGGGTAGTTCAAATGGGACAAATAGTTTTTTAAATAAAACAAAAACGGGTTGAGATATCAATGAATTTATTATATTTCATGTTAAAGCACATTCTATGCCATTATGTATGGAATTCAATTTCCTTCGCATGACCACCACGGGCATGTTTACAAAAGTCAAGTCATTGAACCCAATTTTCGACCACTTTTTCACATAAATAGGCCGATATTGCATCAGTTTAGCGTTCAATATTTGCTCTGAGCTCTTGGTATTGACAAATGACTTCACGTAACCCCAAAGAAAATAATCTAGAGGCGTCAAATCGCATGAATCAGGTGGCTAATTAACGAGTCCATTTCTGGAAATAACACACTCACCAAACTTACTTTTCAATAAATCGATTGTAACATTCGCTGTGAGGCAATTGGCACTATCCTGTTGAAACCACATATTGTCCAAGTTCATATCACGCAATTTATTCCAAAAATAATCAGTTAGCATGGTTCGATAGTGATTTTATTAACTGTAACGTGGCGGTTTTCAGCATCAACAAAAAAATATGGCCAAATGACACCTCCAGCATGTAATCCACACCATACAGTTATTTTTTGGAGATACAATGGTGTTTCTTGAAGAATTTGTGGGTTGCGGCCTGCTCACTAAATTTTCAATTGTCGAACGGGCAGGTCGGTGATGTCGTCCATAAATTGATCGTAATGCTCTAAAAGTTGCGGTGACCGACTCAGAATTTCATTAATAAAAAATTGTTGTTCAAGTGTGAATTCCTCCATGATGAAATCGCGACTATTCACGAGCATAAATGTCAAAAGAACAAAAAAGAAAATATTGCGAGGTTCGCCGTCCCTATTGGAAAACATTTGTAGTGTCCCATTATATACACATAAGTTATCGTAAAAGATTTACAAATGGGATAGAAAAACTTGGCATTTCCTTGACGCGAGCTTACTTGACGTATCTAATTTGAATTTTAGCGTATGTACTTGTCTACAATTAAATATGTTGTCATCTTGCTAGTACACAAATTTTATGTATTTTTTTATATACAGAAAAGGAATGCCATTTATTTCTTTTACAATTGAATCAGTTATTTTTCAAATAAAATAAAATACTATATAGAAAAAAAATAATACACCATATGAGTAATGGGACAATAAAACTCATGTCATTAATTTTATGACGTTTTTTACATCAATGTTTATGTAATATTTTTATTGAATTATTTAATGTGACAAATCGAAATACAAATCATTTTTAGTCAAATCTTAATGAGTTATCATCAATAACTTGGTGGATAGTATATTTTTTTTTTTTTCAATAATTAAGTAATATCTGGTTGCATATTTGGTGGCCTCACCTTTTAGCAAATACTTTTTATCTACACGCAAAAAAAATATAAGATTTTTAATTATACATAATTTAAATTTTCCCTGAAATTAGCAAAACCAGGTTTATTTTTATGTTCAGGACCTACTTTTCTATGAACAGATGAAAACTAATTGTTATACTATTGCTGAAAACTTATTAACCGTGTGTGGACTTTCGTTATTAGTCTGGAAGGAAGAACATCAGAGCAATTATAATAAAAAGAATACACTGTATTTGCTCTATAGCAAGGGTGTCCAACCTTTTTGTTTCCCTGGGCCACATTGGAAGAAGACATGGTATTTTGGGCCACAGGTATATTACTATGTATAAATTCATATCATAAAATGAATGTGACACTTGTCATTAAAGTTGAGAAACTAAAGAGTCAATATCTGGTTCAATTGACATAGTTGCGATTCTCAGGCAGTTCTCAAGGTGTTTATCCAACATGTTGGTTCTAATTTTACACTTAGTGTGTTTCATTCTTCACTTAAGCCACGAGGTGACAAACAAAAAATGAATGTGATACTTGAAGTTGAGCAACTAAAGCGTCAATATCTCGTTCAATTGACGTAGTTGCGATTCTCAGGCAGTTCTCAAGGTGTTTATCCAACATGTTGGTTCTAATTTTACACTTAGTGCGTTTCATTCTTCACTTAAGCCACGAGGTGACAAACAACAGAACAGTGTAGCTGAGCGAGCAACGCAAACAGAAAGAGAATTTACTACATAACGAAAGAGCTGTCTGGTCCTGTTTCTGTTGTTTGTTACTTGGCAACTTTAGCACGAGGGTGCACACAATACACAAATCATTCCTCAGAAAAATGGACATGCTTCAGTAACTTTGAATATTTTCGGGCCGCATTGATACTTGCCTTGGGCCGCATGCAGCCCGCAAACCGCGGGTTGGACAGCCTTGCTCTATAGTGTGCTTTTTCGGAGCAACCTGTTTGTAGAAGTCTTAGGCATGTAACTAATCCAAATAAATCGGTGTTGAATGGTTTTTAAAAATACAAATAACAATTGAACTGTTTTAATTACATTCAATTTATAAAAATACAAATTAATATCTCAAATACAGTGATTGAGTAGTCGTAATCGATAAGACCTCGTTGTCGTTTGATTCCTATTCTCAGGACTATCAAAACTTATTCATTTTCCGTTCAGCTGCAAACTCAACAGTTTAATAATGAATTCCTTTGTATTCTGGTAATTCTTGTTAGGTCCATGAAAATATAACAGTCTCAATTTTCCTTTTAAATATAATTTTTAGGGAATGTTTAGAAAATTGAAGGTTTACCATAGTTTTGCACGCGTTATGCAACAATTTTTGAAAGTTTTATTTATTTTTTTTTTGAATGCGAATTAGTTTCTTTTTATTATCTTAAGAAAATTTTCTCATTCTTGACTATCAAAATTTATGACTTTCTAGTCATAACACTATCACGTTATATGTCATGAACTTTGGTCTATCTTTCATCCGAAAAAGCTAACGTTTGTTTGCAATTATTTTTTTTTTGTTCCTCTTTTTTTTAAAGAAATTCTTCAGAATTTCAGAAACATTAATTATGTCTCCAAAGACACAGATTATTTTCGTCGTCTTATATTGTGTAGTTTCTAAAATTACATAATAAAAATTAGGTGGTCAAGTAAACAAACTCACCATATCACAATAACAGGTGAATAGTCTTTTATTTTTAATGGTCTTTTTAAGTAAAAAAAAATTAAGAAAAAAATATATTTTTATTGGTTTTTTGTTTTCTGTTGTAAACATAAGTCAGACGACGACAACGAAGACGACAGTGCGGCCATTTAGCATTTACAATGTTGGATCTTAAAGTTTGACAAAAAACAGCAAAGAAAAAAAATCGTATATAAAAGAAAGTATTTTTACCAAAAAATAACCAAAGAACATCGGTCAACTAACAAATTTGACATAACCGAACAAAATTACATACACCAAAAAAAAAGGATGGGTTAAAAATTGTCTTTCTTGATATTTTCCAGTTTAATAAAAATTATCCCAGAACGAATTGAACTTTACATAAGACATGAAGGAATCGAAATTGAAGTGATTTATTGGTTGCACTTCAACAATCAGCTGGTGCGGCATTTGTGCTCGTATTGTAGGTAGTTTTTTTTTTTTTTTTATCTTGAAAAAACGATGGCATCTTTTGTTATTTTCCGAAGAGAGAAAAAAATGTTAAGGTTCTAGCGGTTTTCTTTAATGTTATGAAGGTGCTCCCATAAGTTTTGACGACAGGTGGATGAAATGTTAAGACTTCTTTGGAAAATCGTATTATTTTATTAAATATTATATAAGGTGACCGCTGTGCAAAATTTTTAGAACATTTTTAAAGAATTTTAGATACAGAAACTTGAGTTACTATAATAAAATATACATAGCAATATTAAGAAGCTGTATAGTAGAAACTGCTTATTGCTTATTATTCTCCCCATAATTCATATTTGGGTGTTTAGGAAGTGGTTAAATAGATCTCAAAGTTACAATTGCGCTGGACTAGTAAAGAAAGTACAATCGATTTAGATACGTCTCTAGTTCGATATTGGTTCTTATGATCGTCATAACTAAAGTGATCTTGTCCTGTACGCGTAGTTTTGAGGTGTTCCTTGGAACTTACCCATTCCCTTTAAAGGTAACCAAATGTCAGATGCTTGTCCCATTCATTACTATCTTCGATAACTAAACAAAGAAATGAATCCCTTCAAATATCTCACTGCTGTCCCGGTACAGTACAATCGCTGAATTAAATTCTACACTATTCTTGCAACTGAATTCAACAAAAATTTTCCAAATTCCAATGTTATCTTGAAAATATCCAAAAATATAAATTAAAAAAAACTTATTCGTCAAAATGTTGACGTTGAACATTTTAAGTAAACCATTTAGTCACACTTTCAATCATTATTTAATCACTTTTGAGGTAATTTCAATAAAATGAAAAAAATACTTACAAATTTAACACGCCTATCAAAGTGTTACCATGAAAAAGAGAAAAAAAAGCATTTGTCAGGCAAAAAAATTCTCTCATAAAATGAAAATTACATGTTTCCAATATCAAACAAAAGTAAAAACACGGAAAACCTAGATATAAAAATTTTTATCCCCTTACACAAAATTCCTTAAAAAGTCAATCGGCGATTAGTTGAATCAACTTTAATTTTCTTTCACACACAATCCGACTAATTTCCTTCACTTTTCCATTTAACCGCGCGCCGCACTTACAATAAGGATTTCTCGTCTTTTTTTTTCCAGGATTTTTCAAACCCAACCCAATTCTCTTTCGAATGAAAAGAAGTCATTTTTGATGAAACCCTCAGATTTTCAGGATAACATATAGTAGTTTTTTTTTTCTTCTTCTTATTTTTAAACCGAACATATTACATTCATCTCGTCCCTTTCTCCTTTTTCATTAAATTTTTATCCACACTTAATTTTTCCTTTTATATTTTCTTTTATTCCATTTTATGTGTTTTTTTTTCCTTCTTTTTTGACCAAATTCAAATTCATGTGTTTGTATGTGCAAATGTCAAACGTCAACATTTGACATGCGTGTGACATATCAGTGACAGGCTGCATTAATCAAATTCCCAAGAATGGCGTAAATTTGTGTACGTTGTGTTGTATTTTTCCTTTTACAAATACCGAATATATGGTTACTTTCTTTTATTATTACATTTTTTTTTTGTTCCGTTTCATTATTAAAATATTTATTCTTTTGGTTTAATACTTATTCATTCCGTTAATTTTTATTCATTATGTTTATTAGAAATTTTTCTGCACAAAAATATGTAGCCAGGCCTTTTTCTTGGACAGTTTTATTTAAATTACATTTTTAGAAGAAAAAAAGGGAACTAAAGGAACATGGCAACCGTATCATCATATTTAAGAGAATAGGGTTAACTGGATTAACGCAATAGTATATTTAGTTTTGGGGAAATTTGAATTCGAACAAGTAATTTTTCACATGGCTTTTATACAAGTATACAATAGTATGTCGGCAGTCAGTCAATGATGAAAGCTCTTTATTAAGAAAGCATATTTAGAAGAGTGTCTTCTTTTTATCTTTCAATATGTTTGTCCTTCGAGCTATTCTGAACTAAAGTTCCTTATTACTAGAGTCTATGTACATTATATCTGATCCCATTTTATGGGCTACCACTGTGTAAAAACTGTCGAATTTGTAATAATAACACTTAAGAAATCTTCTGCCACGGATTGTATATGCGTGCGATTTTTTTCACAAATTGCTCCAGAGCAGCGCAAAATTTTACATTGAATCCAACAACAACAACCTCTGCTCTAGCTTTTACTTGGACCAAAATTTCTACTCTCCACTCTCTTGCTCTTGCTCCTTGGTCGTTTTTTTTACATTCTGCTTTGTTCCGAAGCAGAGTAACACCCCTTATGTGAAAAAGAAAAATGCTTTCATGACGTCATTTTGACGTCATACTGTCATATTTTTCGAACGCGTTGATAAATAGATTAGATTATATTAGGTTTTAGGGTGTTCCTGTACTGCGACCTTTAAGATCTATTGTACCCCCTTTTCTTTGGTACAATAGTTAGGTTAACTTCCCATTCTACAGCCTATTTCTCTTAGGAATTTTAGTATCCGGAGTGGGGAGAAACAGTATGCCCCAGATATGTTCTTCCTCCTACGGAGTAGTGCCTCACATTTGAAGAGTATGCATTGGGGTTTCTTCGTCTCCCTCGCAGAATCTGCAGGTGCTATCTCTTTTAAGTCCTTGTTTTTTAAGGTAGTTAGTATTCCTGTCAGTACTCTTATATTCTTCTTATTCTTGCTGATAAAGGCTTTGAATCTCTTGGAGATCCTTGGCCTGCCTTAGTCCTGGTTGTATTTCTCAGTGTTTGGTTCTTTCTGCTGCCTTTTCCTTCATTAAAATTTCTCGGATTATGTGTGGTCCGATTCCACAGAAGGGTTCTGAACCTATGGTAGAAAGTAACGCGGTGTTGTTGGCACCTATACTAAATTTTTCATGTATTGATAAAAAAGAAATGATTGTTATTTTTTTTGGTAAATAAAAACCGATGAAATTGATATTGTATTTAACAAAAAAATCAAAAAAAAAAGAGAAACACAAAAATAACAATCATTGAATTCATTTTAACACTAAATGAAAAAGTAAAAAGTCAACCCGGAAAAACAAATTGACTTGTGCGACATCTGTATAACAATTACTTGGTTACTTGTTTTTAGCTGTCAATCTAAATAAGCAACACAACCCCATCTCGAAAGACATATATGGTATATATATCGCCTCATGTATTTATGTCGCGAATTGACATCCAAAAAAACTGGTATAAGTAAATAAATAAAATAGAAAACCGTATAAAGAACATGATACACAATTCTTTTTTTGATGGATAAGAAGAATGGCGAACAAATAATGACAGGAATAAGAGTTAGCAATACACATTGGATATGTATTAGCACTTTCATTTGATTGACCTTATGAATTTTTCATGTTCTCATTCTTATACAATTTGTATATTATCCCTCGGGTGGAATGGATATGCAACTACTCTGGGTGGTAGCAGTAGTTGGTCAGGATCGAAAAAAGGAAACATATATAATTTGTTTAATGTATATTTTGTTTAGGATATACATATAATAATGTAAAAGAGAACAAATGATGAAAAAGAAAAAGGGATGTGATTTGATTGAGATTGGGAAGATTCGTTTGTTGCTGCAAATGTTGCGTTCACCCAAAAAACAAAAAAGACACCACATGAAATGAAAACATGTTAATGGATTTCTCTTGCTTCTTGATGATGTAAAAAGTCTCGTTTTACTTTTTTTTTTCCTTCCATGGATAAATGTGACAAATAATAATGCGCGTGAGTATTATCTTTACATGCATTACGTGCATTACATTTTTTTGATTGATTACTTTACTATATTTGTTTTGTTGGTGAGATATTCATGTTCCTCCTCATAGTATTACGAAGTACGAAGTAGCTAGAACCTTTTTTTTTTAATGTTTTGTTAAGTGATAAGGGATAATTTTATGGGCAACTATTTTATTATGAATATATTTAAATTATTTCTGTTGATTGACAGTCAATTAGGAAGTGATCATCAAGTATTATATTATGATATTGTTTTTTGGGGTTTCTTTTTATGAAAAAATCTGGGCTTATTTTTGATTTTACATGATGAATTGTTAAAAGTAATTTTTCACAGATAAAATCGTTAAATTTATTACCGAAAAATTAAGTTTTTTTTACGTAATTTAAGGGAAAATCAAAGGTATTTATACACTTAATTGTGTGATTATGCTCGCATTACACAAGCATTGAATATTCCTTTGGAAATATTCCATTGATCGTCATAATCTGTTTGTAGTACTGAGACAGAACAATAAATCGTTATACCAGTCCTATAGTTCAATATATATAATTGCTCTACAGCGATGGTGCCGGATTACACGCGGTGTTTTTTGGGTAGAATTCTACCGCAGACATAGGTATCGGTGGGTTGGATATGAGGTGACAAACAAGAGTTACTGTTTGTGTCGGTTTCGAAAAATATTGAAAATTCTAGCGCGCCATTCGCTTACTGACCGTCAACAGGTTATCATAATCTAAAAGTACGTAGTAAATAGTAAAATAGTAGACCCTAACAGTTTGACGGTTTAAGTTCGAGTAATGCTGTGCTGACATACACTAATACATTCCTTGTGTAGCTTGTATAAAAGACTATGGTATAAATATACCTCGTCTAATCTGTTTAGTAGGTTTCTACACTAAACTTGACGGTAGGTTTGTACCGCGTGTAATCCGGCACATGGAAGAATCAAAAGCAATTGAAACTTTTTTTCCAATATATTTCGAATTTTTAAACCTATTTATCGATTGCTTATCATCTTACTGGAATTCTTTGGAGCTCCGATCGTTACCGATCACTCATGATCTTTATAAAAATATAACTAGCAAGTATATTATTATTTGGTCCGCGGTTTTTTTTCCACTACTAATCTCAACCTTGATATTCAAAGGTAAATCGAAGATATTCCATTTTCTATGATAATAGATTGCGAGGTGATCTGTAGTGTTGTTAAATTTAAAGAAATTGTAAAACTTTCTAATTTCATTATTATAAATTCGATAATAAAATATTTACCAATAATTTTTCTTTCAACATTTCTTTATATTTTCTTAAAACTCCAATTTTTAAATAATATATATTTTATCCAATATGCTTTCATTTTATATATCAGATTTATAAGAAAAATTAATTGCCATCTTGATGTTCACATGATTACTGGTTTTCGAGAAATAATAACAAACGATCCTTGGATTTCGATTGGATTGCTTATTTTCTTGAAAGCAATGTTTCCGATCATAACAACATAATTATTATGTTCCTTGACCTAGCAATTTTCATATTCTTTTCTTTTTTTTTGTTCATCTCTCTTCTGATCTTTTATCCGTCAAAATGAAATTTAAATCAGTTTCTCAAAGAGTCTCAATTTCATCATGAAACGATCGAATCATATAACTACGAATTAAAAGATTATGTTTTTGTATGAAAATTATATGCTTTTTCATAAATGTACTTGACAGGTATGTAATGTATGCATTTGAAACGTTTTTTTTGTCTTCGAAATAATATTAAATATTTAATTTGTTATAAATAAATTAAAATTAATTCAGATTTCCAAAATTATACTTAAATAATTTAAAGTTCGCTATGATTTGTATAATAGCAAGACGTTTATTGTCATGTCGCACAGATTTTCAATCTGCAAAAAAGATATCTTGTTATTGATGTTGGTATTTGTGATATAAAAGTACGTATACAGTATAGTATTTTTAACAAACACTTGTCACTCGATAAATTTATTTGTGGAGTTGCAATGGCGCCAAAAATGCTTTCACAAAGAATTTTCTTTAGTATATAATAGCCTTTATATATGGCGTGATACGTGATCCACTTAAAGTCGTCTTCTTCAATCCAAAAATCGTCCATATAACTTTGTTAGTTTAAAAATTTCAGCGTCTTTTGTAATTGTGAAAAATTTGTTGCGGCTATTTTTTAATATGGATAAATCTATAGAACAACGAATTAATATTAAATTTTGTGTAAAAAGCGAAATTTCTTGTAGAAAAATGTTACAGTGATCAGTGTCTATCAAGAGCACAAGTTTTTAAGTGGTGCAGTGGTGAGGGTCGTGAAGAAGTCGAAGACGAACCTCGTTTAGGAAGGCCACCAACCTCAGCTACAGATAAAAACATCAACAAAATCAAGGAGCTTGTACTTTTCAATCGTCGATTAACTCAAAGAGACCTTGTAGACATTGTTGGTATATCAAAAGGATTAATTCAAACAGTTTTAAAGGACGATTTGGGCTTTTCTCGCGTGTCTTGTTCCAAAATCATTGAATTGCTTTGAAAACCAACGTCGTGTTGAAGTGGATGTTGAAGTGAATGTCGTTCCGGAAGCACCGTATTCGCAAGATATGGCTCCGTGTGTTTTTTTGTCTTTTTCCTCGATTGAAATGACCACTTCGTGCGTGGATATCGTTTTGAGTCAGTAGAAGTCATCGAACAGAATTCGATGGCCGCTTTGAAGGCTATACGGGGAAGTTGAGTATAATAATTGTTGGGAAGAATAAGTGTATTCATGTGGGAGGGGATTACTTTGAAGGAAGCGTGATAAATTTGGATGGATAAAATATTTTCTGTGTTTTATTTAATCATTACTTTTTGTCCATAGTGGTATGTATATGAATTATTGGGAAGTAAACTAATTTTTTCTAATAAATTCCTTCGAAACGTTTGTTATAAAATACGGAATGACTATCTGTAAAGTTTACTAATATATATATATACTGTAATTCTAAGTATTTCTTAATTCATAAATAATCCAAGGCGAAATATGTTGCTAAGCATGTAATACCAAAACTATTATTAAGTTTTCGCAATGGATTTATTTGTACACTATTTCTTAATAAGCAAATATTATAATTTACAACATTTTATAGTTTAGCAAATCCAATAACTGTCATCCTCTACAAGTAAATGAGTTGCGTTTTTTACTTGAATGACTAAAAAAAAGTATAGTATATGTCATAAAAATATAGAAACCTAATTTTTAATAATAGTATAATTGTTTTGAATAGAATTAAATTTCAAATTACACTTAATTTATACAAACGAATTCTAGAATATCGAATTTATATATAATTTTATATAATTTCATCGATATTCAATAATTTTGCTTTAGGATGTGTAATTTTCCAGTTCAAGTTTCGCTTATCGAAAAGAGTTAACAATTCTTCTTTTTTTTCTTCTGTAACATTAAACATGGAATAAATTACAAAATTACATATATCGAAAATAACGACAAAACATATTCGCGTATTTTATATACGCGCGCAATGAAAATTGGTCGAAAATGATATTCACAACGTTTTAATATTGTTACTTCTCTTAACATTTTGCAATCAAAGGTATTTTCAATGTGGTTTTTTTTTTGCATTTTTATCTTTAAATTGAGCGTCTGGTATAACGTTTAATTGCGTGACGTATTAATATCCAGCTGTCATTCGATAAATAAACGGATAAGCGAATAATTGTGTATATAAATATAATACTATACTTTGGAGGCCATAGCTTCAATCGTTTTTCTCATCTTCCAATGTACAGAATTGGTTTTTTTCTTCTTTTTTCCCAGTATTACTATTCACAAAACAGGGTTATTTAATACATATGAGTTAAATATTCGCAAATATTCACAATGTATATCATATTTATGTACGAATAAAAGCAGTCATCCAATCATCGAACCTAATCAAAATGGGAAATTTTATCTGGCCAACAGGCTTTTCATATATTATATTTATCATATATGAAAAGAAGTTTTTTTTTAAATAATAAAAGGCGGGCTTTTATCAATTTCTTCGTTTTAAAAATTCATGTAAATTTACAAAAAAATTATAATCTAAGAACACAAAAGTAGTCTCACACTATTTGTATGGTCGCTTTCTATTTTAACCTTCTAAAAATGTTGCTATAGAAAATTTAATTTGAAAAATGTCACGAGTTACGTCAGGTTAACTATTGATCAGTTCCAATTATATGTAATCTTTAAATTTGTATCGAAAGAAATGAATATGGAGTTAGAGAAAGCTATTGTACCAGCTTTATTCTTTTAATTTGTACTTAACATAATTCGACCAAGTAAAATTTGTACAAGAAAAATGATAATCAATAAGATCGACAGAAAATGGATGAGTAGTTTCATAGTGAAGCTCTCACAGGAACAGTAACAAAATAACCATGCAACCAAACAATTAGGTTCATATGGAAGAGAATAGTATTATTTATGTCCCAAAAAAAGATCGAAGAAATATGAAAAACCGCAGAAGAAGTATATTTGCCACTTCTATCCTGACCTTTTATAATATCACATCTACAAATTTGTAGTTCTTATACAAACGACATGACTTCTTAAGATTCATTTTACATTTGGATAGTTTATCACTAAATCATAATGATCTACATGAGATAACGAAGAGAGAATGATGTTAAAACTTAAGGATTTACACATGCATAACTGTTTAATCACGCGCATAAAATTACAATTATGATTTTTAAAATGATAGACTTCATCAATCTTTTTGGTTGTTTTTTCTTTTGTAACTTTTTCTATAAAAAGACAAGTGGTCCTCTATATAAAGACTTATCAGACAGACAGGCATAGTATATAGTAAAGCACATATTTTATAATATTAGTCATCCTACTAAAAGAATATTTGATGAAATTGCTGAACATTCATATATACTCTCGTATCTGTCATATTATTATAATTGGCTTTTTAAATGGACGCGAAAGTTTCTTTTTTTTTCTTCTTGTAAAGATATTATAAGATGATCCTCTTAGAATTGGCAAAAATCTGATAACCCGAAATTGTTAAAATGTGATTTATTAAATGGGAAGTGAATAGCAACATTTGGATTTTTTAAACAATGATGGACAATGTGTCATATGATGGGAATTTTTATTTGGCAACGTGAAAAAAAAGGTTCATTTGGTATTTTTTTGTTGGAATGATGGAATTCATTTTGTTAATATTCTTACACCTAAATATGAAGAGGATCTATCAAAGTTGCGAATCTTTGATGAAGTTATTGTGTTGTAAAGCATAACATTCTTGTGAATTCGTTCAATAAAACCAAGTTTAATAAATATACGTATATTATATAGTAATCGTTGCATTCAAAACTCAACTCCATTCTTTTTATACTTCCATTTTTAGAACATTCTATTATGATTTAGGTTTGAAGGTTGAAGGTTGAAGGTTTGGATGTCCTAGGGTGTCTCATTTGTTCAATTTTGAATTGATATGTGTATGTGGACTAAGAACTAAGCGGAAATAAAGTTAATTTTATCACACGGATGAAAAAATAGGTTTAATTATTATCTAAATTACGTCACAAATCCGAAATTTCGACCAAAACTTTGTTAAAATTTCTGCTTTTACAAACATTTTAGACAAGTATGATCAAATGAATGGGATGATCTTAAAATATTGCGTATAACCAAGCTGGTATTTGACATACTAGATATTTAATAAAGTTTTCAAAGAGATGAATACGTCCCACTCCATGAAAATGCTGCATAGTTTCTTACGTATCCAGCTATTTTCGAAAAAGAAAACTATTCTTTACAAAAGAAATATGATCTTGGCTGCAACTAGAAGACCTGCCTGTACTTCATAGAAAAGTATTTTAATTAATGAGGATTAGAGAACAATGCAAAGAATTTAATCTCATAAATTCATGATTTCTACAATTATAGGTGTAAGTTTTTTGCAATTAAAATTGCACTTACTTCATTTCAAGAATCTACTCTGAACCACAAATCATTCCCATATAGTACTTTACTAACTCTGATGAAATCATATACACATGGTTTTTAATGATCGATCGTTGGATTATATATTATTTAAATATGCAGGTGAGAAAGAGTTAATCCGATTATTTCCCACACTATATGTACAATGCACGCACATGCCAAATATCATCCTTGCTCTTCTTTTTCTCTTATATAGAGGACATCCAAATCACAATGGTGACTTGTTTTTGATACAAAACGTAGTATATGCATATCAATTTTTTTTTGTTTCCTTTCATCTCTTGTGGTAAAAGTCAGCATTGTTTAGGATGAAAGCTGTGCTGGCAATCTATTGTATATACCATACATACATACTGACCAAAAGTCTTCAGTCTTCCATAACAGATTTTTCCACACATTACGCAGCTTATAATACATTGGTCGTCGTCGGTGTCTTTTGTCATTGATTTTTTCCAAATCTTTGTGGAGTTTTAATAAGATTTTGTGTTTAGCGACTCTTAGTACCTGGAAATAAGATGCATTTCGTTGCATTTCGATCTTTCTTTTTTTTGTTGTCCATCGGTTGGTGCCAATTTGATATTATATATTTCTGAAGGCTTTATTTTTTTGGGAATTTTGTATCCAAAATCTTTTTTTTTAGGATTCTCTTTGGTTTTAGCCCGTTATGGATTTTTTTTTTTTTTGTTATTCTGGAAGATGATTTCTTTTAATTTTGTCGCTTCGATTGATTATTAAAAATAAAAAAAAAAAAATTCTATATTATTCATTTCCAATCGATTTCGTAAGGAATTTTAATTTACATACAGTACACAGAATCCCAACCGAGAGTCAAAGCCGTATACAACAGGATTAATTTGTTCAATTTTTAATCTTTTATTTTTTTTCAAAAAAATGCAGCAACTTGCAAAAATTTGTTTTTTTCGTTTTTTTCTTAAATTTTTCTGATTTTCTTATATCTCAAGAAGTTTAATTCTAATATTAAAATAAATTCTTTTAATGATCCGATTAAAAAAATTTTGTTATTTATGAAGCGAACAAATTTTTAATTTAAAATGCGATGCATTTCGAATATATTTTTAAGCTTTTGCCTTAAATGTTAAAGTTGTGTGTTTTTTTTTTATTGTTTGCCAAAAATCAAGTTTTAATGAACTTTTTAAGTCAGCTTCAATGTCAGGTAAGGTGACATTTTAAGAGTCAATTCAATTCATCGATTAACTTCCGACATATATGATCAAGAATTTGGAATTGAATTATATTCTTAAGCGCGACAAATATTTAAGACGAGTTTTTTGTGTTATAAATCGATTTATCAAATTTTTGGCTCTCTAAAACATGTTTATATATTTTAGTTTTCAAAAAATTTTTAAAAATTTTATTCAAAAAATCTTAACCTAATGTCAAGAATTGCTCAAAATTAATTTATACTAATTTTAATTTCTCTCTGAAAAAAAAAGAAAAAGAAAAGAAAACTTATCGAACAAATTTTATCAGTCAAAAAACCCGATTATTTATAAATAATTTAGTTAAAAATTAAGAAAGAAAAAAGCCCCATTTAATTAATGCAGAAACGATTAAAAAAAATAGCTATAACATGTTTTTTAAATTAAATTTAGTGATTAGAAAACCGATTTTTATATACAAAAAGGATCCGACATTTTCGGATCATCGAAAAATTGTTTCATAAACAAAAAAACAAAAAAAAATAAATAAACATAATTATTATAATCGAAGAAACAAACAGAAAAAAAAACATATTTATATATGATAGCCAAAAAACAAAACACATCACAAATCTTACAAGAAATAATATTGATTATTCAAGAGTCTAACGGTCTTCGATTTGAAAGAAGATCTTCAAAAGCATGACTATTTTTGAAGAAATTTAGATGCCGATTCGATGATTGCTTTCGAGACGATAATAAATAAAATAATCAACCGAAGAAAAAAAAAATGGTTAATTTTGGAAAAATTAAGAAAACAAAATAAATTATTTAATCATTATGAAAATAACTAATTTATATTTAAATTACACATATTCCTATTATAGGCTAATGTAATTTACAATAAATTTCCGAAATTCGATACCGCCAAGAGAGTCAGTAGTAGGGAAAGAGTTAACATCAATTATTAAAATCGCACATTCTTGTAATTTCTCTATCTGTGCTACAGAAATTTGATAGTCCGATGTTATTAAAATATGTTTACCTAAAGTGATCCACTTATGGCGGTACTCCACTGTTTTATTGTTGGAAGTCCAATCTTTGTCAAGAATCTGTACATAATCCTTAGTTTCTCCTATTCCAATTTTGGTTAGATTAGGACCTAACCTAACCAAAATTGGAATAGGTATCTTCAACCTAACCGTTAGGGTGAAGATACTTGATTAGTTATCCTAGAAAAAAGCAAAATTGTAGTGTCGTATTCTTTAAAAATCCGAGTTGTGCTATACTAACAGAAATGATATTAGGCTGCGACAAATTCCTCACAGGTATTACAATTCTTAAGAATCAAATTGGCAGTACATAGTCTATAAATGAACACACACAGTTACCGTGTTTTATTGGGAATGCTATCGGGCGCTAATTTACTTTTTCAAAAGAACGATTTTTTGTAATCAAAGTTCTTATAACATTTAATTTCGAATGTTGGTACTACTGATATTATTTGACGGCACAAAACAACAAAAGAATAAACGAGATCAAAGTTTAGATTTGCGCCATCTACCATCTGGCAGATGTCGCTTAGTACATGTTTTCTATCGAGCGCTCATTTAGCGCCCGAAATTATACGGCGCTAAATAAGAATCTATAAAATGTATGGTAAGCGCCGATAGAATTCCCAATAAAATACAGCAAGTACGTGTAAAAACTATAATCACAGAAAGACTACAGCCAAAGGATATTATATTAATGGTCTCTATGAAGAGATTGTTTTCTTCTTGACCATCCAAGTAACATTTTCTCTAGCTATTAATATGCTGTGATCTAGCATTATGGCTTTTTAGTATTTCCATGTCACTTGAGTAACTTGACAATGTGAGACTAGAAAGCTCGATAAGACAATTACTTTTATTAATGGCAATCGAACGAGTTTATGCTTCATCTTATTAATTCGAAAGGTATAAGGCTCATGGTACTATCATAATTTTTAAGGTAATGAAAATATGTTGGCTATACATAAGATTCTTATCTATATGTAAATGGGTGGTACATAGTCGTATTAATAAATACACAATAGAAATTCAAATTTAAAACTGTTTCAAAAACTTTCTTCTAAGAATGATCACAAAATTGGTTATTCATTAGTAACTCCATCTGCATATATACTTTTGAATGACCTCTTCTTCTATTCCTATTATCTATTGTAAAAATTCACGAGAAACCAATCTAATCAATCAATATCACCTCGTTTTTTTTTCTTTTCTTTTCTTTATTTTCAGTAAAGATTACCACGAAGAAGAAAAACATCATTTATTTACCATAAACAAATTATAAGAAGTTATGCTAAAATCATGTTTCACGAAATTACTGTCAAATTGTATTAAAAAGATCGAATATCTTATTTAAATTATTAATATTATTATTACTATTATATTATTATTTTTTTTTTTTTTGGATCTGCACGATGTCTTTCTTAAGATTTTCTTAATTTTAAAATCACGAATATATCTTTTTTCTTTTTTGAAAAAAAATTAATAGAAAAGCGTAAAAAAATTCAAATATCCGCGGTTCCATCTTTCAGCCAATAAGTCTAATTACCGTCAAATTTATGAAATTTACGATACCGCCTAAAGACCGCCTTCTGAGTACAAAGGAAGAAAAAAATATGTAAGGTAGCTAAAAAATTATTCAAATTGTGAAGAAATACTTAATTTGTGTTTTTTTTAACTATATATCTCTTGTTTAGTAGTTTTTAGCTTTCTTTATCATTTCACTAAAAAAATTTTCTTTTTTCTTAAAAATTTTATTAATTCAACAACAACAACAAAAAAATAGTCAATTCAATAAATTTTATTAAAAATCGTTTTTTTGAAAGGTAAAAAAAAGATAAAATTGTATGCGCTAAGATCACTAAATTATAAGAAATTGTGACTTTTTTGGAGAAAAAGTCTGTTTTTTGGTTTTCATTTTGGTTGTTTTTTGAAATATTTCTCAAGAAAATTATTAGTATTAATTTTTGTCCACCCTTTCTTTTCACCTCCTCATTAACGTTCCAACTTTTTATACAGAAGCTAATATAACGAAATATTATTTGAGAAGACCACAACAACCAAAAAAATCGCTATTTGTTTTTATAAATTAATTTTAAATTTGTCAATTTTTTGGTTTTTATTTAAATAAATTATATTGTAATATGTTGGATAAGATTTGCTAAGATTTGAATAAGGTAATGGCCGCGTATTACAAACAGGGAAGTTAGTTCTTCATTCTCTAAAACGAAATATATTCTTCCATAAAACAAAAATTTTGAAAGAAAATCGAAAGAAAATAGGAAGAAAATTCATAAGTCGAAGAGATGGCAATTAGCAAAATATTTCTAAAAAAAATTTTATGTTACTACTTATCACTCTTGCTTGATTGTTTTTGGACGAGAATTTTTAGTTCAGAACTAAAGAGACTATACAGTCAGAAAATGATCAGTCATGTTCAGAAAGTGAATAGAAGAAGGTCTTAATCGGTAAAAATAAATGGCATAAAGTTCCTAGAGGAGTATGGAAACGAAGATCAGAATGGTCAGTCAATGTACTCCAGAAAGGCAGACCACACGGTTAAAAATAGGACGTTTCCACTTTTTGGTTCGTTATTATTTGGGTAGTGAATGATTTTCAAATACACAAGAAATGGTCCTCGAAGTTAACGTTTTTAGTCACTAAGGGTATGTTCGCGCTGGCATAACTTGAAAGTCATTAAAACCCTGCAGTTACTGAACGTGAAAACCATGGAGATCAGACCATAAACCGACAAGAAAGATGAAAAAATAATAGAAAAAGCGAAAATTCCAAGAAAAATCAAGTCATTATTGTATACAGAACTGCTTAAAATAATACGAAAATTTAACATACTCTAAGAAGCTTAACAATTTATTCGACTTATCCTGCTAAATTCAGTAACTTTCTTATCTGAAAACTGCAACCAAACTTGTACCATTATAGCTACTACTAAATATCATATTCTATGATTTGTGAATAATAATAAATTTATATATGGAAATAGTAACAATATATATACAATATAACAAATGATACAAATTGCAGCATTAAATTCAAAATGAAATTTACAGGCTTCCATAATAAACATATAACATTATATAACCGCGAAATAATTTCAATCCTGGATGAACGATTCTACCGCAAAACCACCAATCGGAATAGTGTGGTAAGGACATTAAAAAATATATATATATCTCTATATATAGTATGTAGTATACCTAATGTGAACTGGTTATATACCAACAAAAACAATACTACAAATCTCGAAATATAGGATGATGGATGCATATTTATTATTATATTATATTATTATAAGTTTTATTTTAATGCATTTCAAATTGTTCATCATAATTATTTGATGAAGTATACTCTCGTTTTGTAGTACACGCAGTATATAAATATATAATATAGTCTTGCTTATATACCAGCAGCAATCAATTTATATGAATATTATGCCTGAAGGAGTAATATTCTTCTTTTAAAGAAGTAACAATATTAATTTATATCTTCTATTTCTCAATAAGCATAAGTATTCTAGAAAACTAGAATGAATTAAGATTTCTAGACACGCATTATATAAGGTGTTTTTGAAAGGATCGCAAAAAAAAAAGAAACAATAGGTATTTCGGTTGGAGAAGATATTTTTAAAAATATTAGATTATTAAAGTTATCTGGTGTAGTGTATTTTTATACACTGTCCTGTTCCGGAACACAGTAGTAGGTGAAATAATGGTGTGGAAATCGAGGAACATTATGATAATAAAACTCTTCAGTTGGGGACAACAATGCAGTAATAAAAACCACAAAACAGAGTGAAATAAAATTCTTGCATCAAATATAATGGATGAATTATTTTCAAGGAACAAAAAATTAGATTAGATTAGCCAAACATAGTTTGTGTTCATGGCACACAACAGTAGTAGTTGGCTAAAGTAGGCCTTGCATTGATCAGTCATGATTGTCAGTCGTTTTTGATAGAAAGTTGATTACTCACGAAAATTTTCGAATAATTATGGAGTTTTAACCATCAGTTTTTACATGCAAACTAGCCAATTTCCTTCTCGCAGTTGCTCAAAATCTCTGATTGAAAACTTACCAATGTGAGTCTTACTTAAAAGAATCTAATGAAAAACAGATATCCTATTTTCACTCTTATTGTACGTATGTTTCCTAGGTGAAGACTACATTCGATAACGAACCATAGAATATTTTGTAAGGAAATATTCAATTGTTTTTATAATGTCTTCTCAAAATTTTCAATTCTAGACCATTTACAAACACTCTGTATTATATCTAAATATATTTATATCTTAAATTAAATGATATTCACAAATATTCATATTATATAAATAAATTGAAGATATTCTAGTGTTATTAATGAACTATTAAATGTTATACGCTAAATTTACTTTTGATTGGTCAAATGTTATGTCTCTCTTATTATTATTATTTAATATTTATTAAATTTTACTGTTGATGTTTAGTTTTAATGTTTCGATAATATAATCAACTTTATTCTATCGCAAAATTTATGATAATAATAATAATAATAATGATGATAATGATGATGATGATGTCTATCTTGTTTTATTTGATATACTAAAAACATTAACAACTAATTTATTAAGATTATCATATGAAATTTTAATGTAATATATCTAAAATTCTATATAATTAAAAGGTATTTTTTTAAATGTTAATACTAAACACCAGAAAAAAAAGGAAGAGGAGTTAATTAGTCTTTATTTGATATAATAACTTGTAAATTGTAATTATTGTAAAAAAAGAAAAACTTAATGAATATGCTGAGTGTGCATACAGATATAAATCAAATAAAGTACTATATGATACAAAAATCTCATATATTGGGCTGCCATATGTCTATTAATAAATCATTAATTTTGACATCGTTGATATCGTCACTAAATAAATATAATTGAGTTCAATAATTCGATGATACCTGCATTGGAAATATGTACATCGGGAATTATTGTAGTGGCAAACAAAAATATAATACAAAATCTAATATTTAACCTGAATAAACCTGGTCACATAGAAAAGAAATGAAGAATTCTTTGTGTAAACATTTTTAGCACCATTGGACCGATGCAAAGAAAACTATTTCTTCATTAGTGTTTTGCAAAAAAAAAAGTCTTTAAATACATGTATTTTTATATCACACAGAGGATTTTTTGTTTTTACAAACACTAATAACGAAATATCTTTTTCACAGACTAAAAATCTGCGTGCCACATAGGAATATAAGACGATCTGTTTCCTTTCTCTGTCATAATGCTTAGAAATAAATGAAGTTATATTTTGGAGAGGAACAGGAACAGGAATTGTGCAGGCAAGGCTCCACCCAAACTGAAGTATCTTTAAATGCTTTTCAATAATACCTTTCTTCATCTTATCAATCTAAGAAAGATTTATTATCTATGCAGTTCACTGAGTTGTGTTCAACATGTTAATCAAAATTAAAACGATTTGTTCGATTCTCCATACTATGATGGTAGTATCTCTTCTTCTTTTGGATAAAATTAAAATGCGATTACTTTATAGAGATGATCAAGTCATAGGTGAAGGACCAATTAAAATTCGCATACAACTATAGTCACTAAGAATGGTTTTACTATCAAATTTTAGTTTTGACCAAGATTTACAGATCCAGTTCCATGAGCTGACCAATAACTTTACAATGATCTTATGTTTTATGATCAAATGGGAAGCAACTACATCCAATCAAAAGCTTCATTAGATATGCCTTATATTTTGCGTCAAAGTGAAATCCAACTTTTTTATTGACCGTGAACTTAAAATTCAATGAAATTGTGTCATAAATTCCGTATATCTTTAAAGTACCTTATAATAATTCATTTTCCATATATAATTTTTATATCTAATCACTTTCATTCATATTCATCTTTCACTTTCACTCTATTTTTTTTTTCTTTCCATGATATCAATAATTCGATCGATGATTTAATGGATTTTGTTATCCATTTTATATAAACAAATGAAAAAAAGAAAAAAGCTTATCCCATAATCTTTGGTACGTTGTAAAATGTCAATAAAAATGTGTTCCGGTCATAAATACTATCTCACGGTAGAATGAATATATTAAGGACTCCGCACACAAAAAAAAAATAAAGATATAAACTTGCCATATTTTGAAATCAAATCTTGAACAAACTAAAGGAATCTCTATTATATGAAGTTCTCTAATATACATATAAAACGGGGTAAAAAAAAAGAAAACGAGACATGATTTTTACCCCATGTATGTAATAAATCTTCTTCAGTTTCAGCTACGTCAATTCGATTGAGAAGATTTTAGGCCATAAAGGATATTCATTTTTAAAATTGCATCTGAAAATTCGTATATATGGTATACTGTTCTGGAAGATTATCAAACTGGTATATACAAAATTTAAAGTGAATATTTAAATTATACTCATTCCTTTCGATTCGTAGAACTTGACATATTTTCCGATCTACATACATACTATATGTTAGGGTCATGGATGTCAAGAAGAACCTAGAATTTCGTACGACAAAATGTGTATTTCTACTCTTTAGTTTTTTTTATTATTAGTATTATTAAAATACCTTTGAAAGATTCCCAAAAAATTTATTGCTACAAGATCAAGGATTAACAGCTTACTCGATATTTTATTTACACGAATCTTGGAAATCAGAAAAGGTTTACAAGGCAGCAATTCAACGACCCAATATTCATATATATGTATGTTATCCAATTTATAATATTCAAGTTGAATTTCATTAGAATTTGTCACATAAATTGTGAAGGTTATCAAAGTGCATTCACTTCCATATTATATCCATGAGCGTGCACACAGGTGAAACCATGATAAAAGGTTAATAATATACCAGATTTTATTGATTTGTTTTTACTATCATGGACATATTAAGTTTTGGAAGAAGTTTCCAGTAGAATCTTTTAACTTGGCGAAGCAAATAGGGAATATTCAATAACAGTGATGCCTTGAGTTAACGTGACCATCATTAGACTGTTTTTGGTGGCAATTGCTAATGATCATAATTTAAAATTGATTGTTTTTATTGTTTGTAATCAAATGCATCTATACTTAATAATGACCTCTCTATATTATAGTCGTGGAAGTAATTTCATTGAATTTTGATTAGTTATGATAGCTTATTTTGTCAGGTTAAAGATTTTCAGGAATTCTTTAAGGTACTCTTTCTTCTGGACGCTCTTGCGTCTTCTTAATCGAAAATAATTAAATATTTTACATATACTTTTTTAGTGTTTCACTGTCAACAACGATGGTATATGAAAAAGTTTCCACATTTTAAGACATTGTCTCCCAAATTGAGTTTCAAGAAGTTATTTTTTTTTTCATTTTGCGATCAATTCCCCAAAAAAAATATATAACATATCTTTTGAAAAAAACCGCGAATCAATTCGGATGGAAAGAAAAAAGTACAAAAATTAAATCTCATGATCCTATTGTTTCCAAAAAAAAAAGAAGCACAACAAGAGTTATTCCATTGAGGCCATTTTCTTTACCAGATACAATTTTTGATTTCTTGTTAAGTGTCGTCTTCAATATTCATTTTTTTTTTTTGTCTTTTTAGTTTTTTTTGAAACTGTTTGATCGATATTTTCAGCACAAAATGAATCCTTTTGTTTTTTCTCGAAGAGAAGTTCGTCGTTGTTATTTAATGTCCAACAAAAGACATTTTCTCATTGAACAATTCTCAGATATCATGTTGTAAGATCTTTTCCATACGCAATGTTGTCTATTTTTTTACTTGAAACATGTTTTTTTTTTTTTTAAATCTTATTTTTATCTTTACGCGACGAGAAAAGAAGATTCTTCTCGATTTTCGATAGTTTGTTATCATGTTGTTATTTTAAAAACCATTTTAAATATTATCTAAAACAAATCGTAACTTTAAATAATCTCGTCTTAAAGTATATCTGATGAGACAATAAAGAAATTTTTCACCAATCAAGATGTACCTGGAAGCTGCTAACCAAAGAAGCAAAAAAATGATATATACTTAAATGAAGGGGTTTCGTCATTCGTTTCCAAATCATAAGAATCTGAAAGTATATATTCCGCGTTTTAATAAAAATATTCCACAACAGAGTTGGGTGATAACCACAAACATCTTGAAATTTGATATGTTTGCGTATTTACCTTATCCCAATAGGTTTCATGATGTGCACTTTTAGTTTATTTTATGTTTTTTTGTTGTCATTATAAATTCTTCATACTCTTTCTTGAAAATAGTAAAAGGTGATACTAGAGGCTATTTGTCGAGGTCAATTGTAATACCTAGCGATCTGCAAGGACCACCGTGTTTGTCGGGAATTCAGGTGTTATCTGTGTAACACTATGGTGCCTTATGTAACATATTAAGTATACTTTTTTTTAAAAAAGAAATTTAATAATTTAGGACGCCTTGATTCAATGAGAGAGAGAGTCAGCAGAGAATTTTTTAAATAATTAAATTACATAAATTTCGTCTAAAAATAAATTATTCATCGACTTGAGTTTTTATATATTTCATAAAAAATTCAGAATAACCAAAAAAACCGCCATAATAAATCAGTATTTTGTGCTTTTTTTTGTTTTATTTAAACAAAAATATATTTAATCTAAAGTAAATTGAATTTGTATTGGCGTAAGTAAATCAGGGAATCAATCATAGTAAATCTGTGAACGTGTAACACTATATATTGATGGAACACTTTCATGTTCCTAACTCCGCAAATATATATCTCCAATGTTTTTTATATGGAATTTTGTGGACACATATAAAAATCAATTAATCCACCACATCAATAAAATACTTTTGTGACAATGGTCAGAAATATTTGATGGTTTGGTCACTTGAAATTGTAATAGGATGCAATTTGTAAATATGGAAAATAATGATTCGAATAATCGCCATGGAAAAATATAAAATATAATAAATATTTAACTATTCGTTTCGGGATTCATTCGTTTTTTTTAAGTGGAAAACTTTTTCCGCCACACTCGTCAATTTTCATGTATCACATTTTTGTCGGATAATATTTTATCCGAAAATACCCATAATCCAATTCGGGTACTTGTTAAGGTTGTTGCAGTATTTTTTCATTGTAGGTGAAAAATGGAAAATATTAAATTCAACCATAATTTTTTAGTTTTTTTGGAAAAGTTTTTAAATAGAGTGAAAATATATAAAAATAAATGTTTTTTCATCTTCACTTATATTAAATTGGTTAGAAGTCATCATAAAGAAAATTTCTAATAAAATTTCAGGGTGCACAATGATACGCCGACTTATAAGTTCCTAAAGCTGAACATATAAATACACATGTTCTGAATCATGTTTGAAACTGTGTTCCGATATACGTCGAGATTTTCAGGCCCAAATTAAATCGTTTTATATTAAAAATATTAGAAATTTTCATTTTTATGTGTTTTTCCGAATACAAGAAGGATCTCTTATGGACAGAAGAGTCAGACAGTGTTTGAAATATTTACTTAAGATCAGAAATTAGAAAGTATGTGCAAATATAAAGGATTTACTTGAAGATATGAGATTTAGACAACACAAATTGGAATTATATTTCATAGTCTAGCAGTTGTGCATAATAATTCTCATATGCGTGATTTAGTTAAATTCAAATAAGTGATAAGGCACGAAAACAATGTTGATAAGTCCACGACCCCATTGGACTTATTTCAAGATATATTTTCAGTCGGACTGAGAAAAAAATCCAAATTTTAGAGTCTCCACAAAACATTTTTTCAGTCCAACTGAAAATAAGTCTTGAAATAAGTCCAATGGAGTGGTGTGGTAAGTGTCCTCATTATACATATGGGTAAATCTATTGCCTGGCTTTATGCGGGAAATAAAATGATGGATCCACGACGAATTAATGGTTTTCGGTTTTCAGATTGTATTTAAAATAGTCCGTCGTGGGTCCGTTGCGTTCTGTGTAGTCTAATTGAAAACGTATACATTTACAATTTTAATTCATATTGAATCCATCATGGATCCGTCATTCTGTTTGGACCTTTAGCTTGATTTCAGTTTTCAACAGGATTCAATTTTTTATTCAGCAGATCATATTTTTAATTTGTTTAACCATTATTGTTTTTATAACTTTGAAATGCATTTAAAGTTGTCATCTAGATTGTACATGAGAATGTACAGAATGTTCATTCTGCTACATGACCTAATATATCCGGAAAAAAAGACAACTACAGGCAAACAGACAGAATTGATTTATGAGATGGAAATCAACACATTGAAATTAATTTAGAATGAAAATTTCCCTTTTTTTTCATGTGTGTGACTAAAATTTATGAAATATGTTTGCTATTTTCGGTTTTTATTGAAGTTTTTAATAAAATTGTTGTCTGATTTAAAGGATTTGGTTTTAACATTTTAGTATTAAAGCATTTCTAGCTAAGATTGGATGAATGTATAGTAAAGATTCTCTTAGCTAAAGATCCTTAATACTACAAGATCTTACATATATTCACTCAGATTCAACACAATTCCAATAAGAGTCATCGATTTCACTTCGAAACCTTATTTTCGTCATTATTACCCATAATAACAAAAAGAGTATACTAGAAAGCTAAAACTAAACCAAAAGATCATAAAAAGGAAGGTTATTCAAATCGTATTCTTCACAACATGATCTTTGTTTTTTTTCTGTACCTCCATAAGATTGTAAATCAAAATCTTATTGTTTTGGCATTCGTTTAGTATAAGAACTTTTCATTCATTTAATCACCACCATGAATAAAATAAGGACATAAATCTGTCACGTTCACAAGAGTGTATTGTTGTATCTAAATTGTCTCGTGTTGTCCACAAGACACGACGACCCACCACGAGAAAATAATAACAACAACAACGACAAACTTTCACCTGAACTTGCTGCTAACAACAAGTGTTTTGATGCCTCTTCATAGAACACCACTTGAACCTGCAATCTGATAGGCAAGCAAACAAACAAAACTATATTATTCTCTATAAAAATGTTCCAACAACCAAAAAATAAAAATACCCTGGAAAAACACTTTTATGACCATACTTGTTTTTTTCGATGTTATTTTAATTATTAAATTTTGCGTGGCCGCAAATAATATTCAATGCGATATTGTCGCGGTTCCGCCAATATTGGAAGTTAATTTTCCTGTGGGAGACTGGTGGTGGAAATTTGACAGGTTTTTTTTTTCGTATGACGTTATTTTCAAATTGATATTTCACTTTCCCGTTTTTTTTTTTTTTTTGGTGATTTTTATTTTTATCACATTATTTGGGATTACATTGATGATAACAACGCGGCGAATTCACCTGTACATATATTCAATTGCAATATTTATCATTTAGTTGCAATAAAAAAGAGGTAATATAAAAATAAATGAACGCGCTTTGGTATAACATTTTGGTCGGGGAAACAAAAACAAAACTAAGAGTGACTATCGAAATTATTGACTTCGATATCATTAAAGTTTTTTTTATTTTATATGATTTGAATATAAGTCATAAAAGCGTAAATTTTATTTATTTTCTTTTTTTGCCCCAAAGATTATTATAGTTATAGAATCGAGAAGCTTTGTAAATGTGTCATAAATCATTGTTGAGAATCTTAATCATAAAAATTGAATAATATTCACCTGTCGATAATCGATTGACGTTTTTTTTTTATTATTAGCTATTATGAAAAATATTTTTCATGCATATGTCGGAATGAATTTTGTTCTAATAGTTTTGTTTTTTTTTTTCCTTTTTATCAATTTCAGGATGAACCTAATCTGGTCACTAACTCAAAATGACGAAAACTATTTGCTTGTAGATTCTGTGTTAGATCTTTGGACTGTAACCTCACGACTCCATTGGATTTATTTCAAGGATTATTTTCAGTCGGACTGTCAAAAAAAAATCCAATTTTTAGAGTCTCCACAAGACTTTTTTCCAGTCCGACTGAAAATAAGTCTTGAAATAAGTCGTGTGGAGTCCTGTGATAAAAGATTATATAATCATGAAATGGGAATACTTACATGGAAAACTGAAGTGCAATATCTTAATTATTGGAAAGAAGACTAAAGATCACCTCAAGCCATAATGAAGATGAAGAAAAAGAACTTTTTAAAAGGTATGTTGATTAAATGTTCTATTTATTTTTGATTTCATGAATATTTCTAGAGGAGAGGAATGCTTAGGCATATTTTTAAAGTAATTAGGATTTTCTATGATTTAATAAATATGCAATTAGCTACAATAAATAAAAAAAAAGATCAAATGAGAGAGTTAACAAATGGCCTCATTATAACTACGTTGGTGTAGAGCTTATATTGCGTTCAATTGAGTATAGTCTTTCTGATTCAAGACACATATACTTACTTTTACCGAATTTCGATGATTTAAATATAGTAGAAACTTTTCTCAAACATTTAAAAGATATATATTTCTCATCACGACCATAGATCAACTAATTCATATTTCAAATACAATTAAATTATTACTCTTGTTATAATCAAAATTTGAATTATATTTACACTTTATTCACATTATCTTAATGCATCCAGATTTCCCTCAAAAATTCACTTGAATTTAAAGAAAAGAAAAAATATATATTTATTCAGCGTTTCTTTAAAAAAATTGAAAGTGACTGCATTCCCATGAACGCGCACCACATCCATAATTGCAGTCAAAACTTTCTCATATATTTTTGGTTCAAGGATGTAGACAACAACAACAACATCAACATCAAAAAAAGGTGTCTTTCACATATAAGATCGATTCTAAGAATTTAGGGCATATAACAAGCAAAAACAATCTTTTAAATTTCAAACAGGATAAACGTATTTATATAGCAAAAAAAAGACATAAGGACACCATACGGCAATTTGATCCTGCAATCCCAAAAGAATATACTGACTTTATGTAATTAAAAAAACAAACTGCAAAGGATGACGACGAAGCACTGATATTTTTTGGCCAATATTGTTTTTTTTTTGTCGATATTTTTTAATTTCTTTTTGTATGACGAAGAAAAAGCAAAAAGTCAATTCTAAGGATGATGGGTCCTTCTTTTGCTTCTTCTATTGTCGAAGAATCTGACATCGATGAATATTTTAGAAAAAAAATCTCAGGTATAAACATTTTCTTTTGCAACACCTTTTCTAGACTATATAAAGATCTTGTATTGTTATGTGTGATGCTTTTCGAGAAGAAGTATCCTTTTTTTTTCTTCTGTAGATTGTCGAAGAGGTATTGTTTACATAATTTTCGTATGCAAAATGAACTGAAGGTAAAATACTATATACCCAAAAAAAAAAAGTATATCGTTTTTTTTTTCTTTAATTCTGTGTGTCTCGTATCCTTTTTAGAAGGAATCAAAGATTTTCGAAAATCTGGGAAGGTTTGAACTCCTTTTTATATATACCTTTTTATTTCGCCCCTGCTGCTTATCTTGTTTTATGCTCTTTTCTTTGGTCGTTGATATATTCAAGCGAAAATGATTTATGGGTCCGTCGAAAATGATATCCTCCTCTTTTTTTTTGTGTATAGATATTTCCTTTCTATTGTTTAAATCCAGAAAAAAAAGAAAACGCTTTATACCTCAGTTAACTGACTCGAATTTTCTTAGCCTATCAAAAAAGGAAGGATAAAAGATTTTCGTTCTTTTTTTTTAATTAAATTTAATTTTTTTTTGCCTTTTCTAGTTTAGAATGACTTTTAAAGGGTGTCACGAAAATTTTCGGGTATTTTGTAGTAAATCATAAAAGTGGTTTAGGTCTAAAATTCTTGCGATTGTAAACTTTCTCTGTTTAAAAATATGGTAGACATGTCATTAAGATTATTGTGATCTATAAGTAAAAAATTGTAATCAATTAACTAATAAAAACTATTGGATGTTTAATATAAATTGTGTTGTATTGCAAACAAGAAACTGTACTGATACTAAAAATTGAGCTACTAGCAAGCATTCTGTTATCGACCATGATAAGTTTTTGACTAGCCCAGTAATCAGTGTAATGGTATATTAAAAAATGTGCTAACAAATATTGTAGTGAAGGACTGTCCTCAGCTAGCTTACCCAGCTAACATTTTCAGTATCCGCTACGTGTCAGCTATACTTATTAGTTTATTGGCAATTGCCAGCGACCGAAAATTCTAACTGTCTTCACAAGAAGTCCTGAAAAAGTCCATGGCTTACGTTCATTGAAATTTATATACGAATTAACTGAAATTTTAAAGTCATACCATAAATTCGGGCGAATGTAAATGTAATATATTCCATATTCTCCGAGGAAACAAGTACTTTTTTAGTTTAAAATATTGCCACTTTTCAATCATTTTGGCGAGAATTCTACTATAGTATCTCAATTAATAGGTTTGCGTTTCGATTTCTGATTGGGCAATAATCTTTTATTAAAAAATTTCCAATACGGTATCAGCGTATGTTCATTGCAGAGCCGTGCTTTCTAAATACGCTACTATCCATTTATATATGACACAATTTGAACTCTCGATCTTTGAATCCTGCTTAGACATATATGTATGTGCATGGTAGGCTAGCTAAAATACTATCGCTCGACTGTGTTGTGAACTTAGATGGAATAAGATCATAGAAGTGTCGCTTTCATAAAAATTCATGAATTAACGATACTGACAGATTTTCTTTCTATCAAATAAGGAAACTTTTATTTCTTAATTCTTTTCGAAACATCCTGTTTATAATACAGTATAAAATGAAAAGGTGTAAAATGATTTTTAAATGACAATAATTTATAATTAATGTTATTTAAAGAAAAGTCTATTTTTAAATTAAAACGTTTCACAAAAAGATAAATAAGATGTGAACGAAATATTTATATGAATTTTATGGAAAATAGAAGAAAATGATCCTAATGGACAAAGGACGTTTTATTCGTTCCCAAATCAGATTAAATCATTTCATATTTAAATGAAAAGAAATTTATTTTTTTAATCTACGTGCGATTTTCTTTTTTTGAAAATAGAAAAACTGATTTGATAGCTATTTGGTTTGTTGATGATTTTCGTTTTTTTGTTAAGATCAAAATAAATCATAAATCATATATATATGAGGCCGGGGCGTGAGCATAACAATTGTTGAATGATATTTGAGATTTATATAATATACTTTTGTTTTTTTTCGGGTGTAGTTACTATGTTTTCTTGAATATAGTACAAAAGATGAATGAAGGTGGCATTTTGAGTTATGACCCCGATGATCAGTTGATAAACACGAATGTTTACATAAATAAATGAATTTCCCAAAAAAAATGTATGTCTTAATCTAATTTTATGAAAATGATTAATGCAATTTTTTGGGTCGTTTTATTTTTTGAAGTTAAAAAAAAAATTGTTTAAATTAAATTGTTTTATTGAAATTTGTTTATTTGCAATTATATTTTTGCTATATACAGGCATCCCGCGAATAACACGGTTAGTTGGTACCGTGTTTTTGAAATTCGTGTTATTCGATACTAAATAATTCATACAATTTTGAAAATATAGTTCCGTGCTATTCAAAACCGTGCAATTCAAAAATCGATATCCATACGATTTTGTACATTTGGTTCCAAAGAGAAGTAAGAACTCACAACTTTATGAAATGATACTAAAACTATTCTGAGCGCAAAGAATAGAGAAAATCTATTGTATTCACGATAAGAACTGAGATTTACAACTTTGCTTGCTATCTACGTATTTCCTGCAAATCCGTTATGTACATATGCGCTGTCTGATCGTTAACAGTAATATGGTTGTACACATTCGCAAATTCGTGTAATTCAAATTCCGTATTATTCAAAAGTTGTTGCAAGTTTTGACCGTCTTATTCGCGATTCCGTACTATTCAAGTATCGTGCTATTCGAGGGATGCCTGTATTTAGAAAGAGAATAATTCCCCATATTAAAATGATTATAAAATAGGTGCTAAACTGATGTAATTGAAGAATTATGTACAGAGACGGCGGTGTGTAAACACAATCTTTATCAATGATTTTGATAGACAATTAATAAGAATTAGGAAGTCTTAAGAAATTTTGCAGTTCCCTCATAACTTCATAAATCAATTTTACAAATACCGGATTTATATATATACCCAAAAGCAGTTTATTACTTAATCTAGAAGAAAATGCATTGGGAATCGGCGTAAGGATATATGTATTTATTTAATTAGGAAAAAAAATAAGACAATCACAACACATATCCAATCGAAACTGTTATACAATGTTTCCATCTTCTGGTACTTAGAAAGTATAGTCAAACTAAACGATGGAGCATCTAACAATACTTGTAATAAATAGAGTAAAACTCGAACACGGTTGGAAGATTTAACTCGATCTGGAAGAACACTAATCATTAGATCAAAATATTTAATGCCGGTATCAAATCTATCCTTCTAACAAACATCAGAAGATAGAACAAATGCAAGTTTTCGTAAATAAATCCCTACGAATAATTTGCAGTATATTCTGGGCGAGAGTGAGTGGTATCAAAAATAAAATGTAGGATGTTATACTCACGGAAATACACAGATGGCTTGGAATTAATTTGAACACACATGAAACAGTCTATACTTGCAGTGTGTAGACAAGTACTTGAATGGAATTTTGAAAGCTAAAGGAAGTATGATTTTGCAAGAACATGGTGAACAGAAGTCAATAAATCTTAGACGGGACTAAAGTTATTAGTGACGTATAAAAAACTTTGCAGGTGTTGTATAAACCAGAGCTCCGGAACTGTTATGAAACGAGATGAAATGTGCCGAATTGCCTCTACAAAGAGGAATTTCACAGAGTTTATGGTGGACAAGATTTTTGTATGCTTTTGCTTGTCCTACCGAAGGCTATGAAATAGCTGGATATGTCGTCAAGATCAAGACTTCTTGTGCTTTTCCCTGATGGATAATTTCAAATACTAAGTTTGCAACCTTTTCCCTCATAAATTTAAAAATACAATTAACTCGTTTATTTCAAGAATATCTTCGTAAATTCTTCCTAATCTCTCGAAATAAGAGAAAACTACTCATTTTTTTTTTACATAAAATGTTAAAAAACACCGAAAAACAATTAAATTTTTAATAATTTAATTTTCATTTAAAAATCGATCAACTCTAATAAACTTTCTCTTGATTAAAAAATCAAAATTTTTATCTGATTAAAAAATATTCTCTGCGATACAACAAAATTATGTTGTTTTTAGTATTTTTGAAATTTCCATACAAAATGTTTTTCCGCCATCAACGTGTAAAAATTTAACAAAAATTTTTTAATATTAAAATTCTTTAGTTTTTTTTTTTGCTTTTTATCTTTTTTAATAAAAAATTAAGCATAATATTTTTATGTACCTTAAAATTTTTCGATTAATCGATTTTTTTTTTTTGAGTAAAGCTTTTTTTAATGCATTTTTATGTTTATTATGTTCTTCTCATCAGAAAGAACGACACATAAAATCAACAAGGCCCCCCAATCCAACAACAACTATAAAAATAATATTATATTTTGATTTTTTTTATGTTTTAAAAACATTTCGGCCACCTAATAGTCGATTTGTTGGCAATAAAAATCGATTTAATCTTTAGTTTAAGGGGCTCTGGCTCTGTGTGTTTCGTTTGGATTTTTTTTTTCCTTTCGATTCTCGTAAAGTAATTAAATCGAATCACGCCAATAGTTAAAGAGTTGTGGTCAGTTCTTCATATATAGGGTCTTTCATTAAGGACATAACAAGAAAAGTTTCGGCGTTTCAAATGATCAAGTGGCTTCAGTACTTGAGTCAATTTGATCTTGTAAGGGTGTAAGCCAAGATCTTTTCGCAAAATACGCCACAATGACGTTTGAGATATGCCCAATTCTTGAGAACGACGTAAAATGGACTGATTTAGCTCATTTTGAATTGATTCACTTCTTACGGCTGCGATATTTTCATTGCTGCGAGCGGTACGACGTCTCGTTGGCACTGGAACATCCAATAGTGAAAATGTTGATTCGAACTTATCCACTATAGCACGCACGGTGGGATGATTATTACGGCTCTTAAAGTTGCGACCACCGACTCGGAATTTCGATAGTAATTTTTAATAATTTCCAAGCGTTGCTCGTTCATGAACTTTACCATGATGAAAATGTTGACTTTAATCTACGTTTTGAGATTGACAGATCATTATTAATGTTTAAGGGTGCGTTCATATAAAGATACAAAATTGTTATGTCCCTATTAAAATACCCTATATATGATTGGGAATCCTCTCGTGCGATCGATTTTTTTGGTTTTATTTTTTTTTTTTTATGATTGAAAATATAAATTTTTTTAACAGCTTTTTTGATAATTTATTAAAATCGAATCATAAAATTATAGAAGAAAAAATATTAAAACTTTTTTAGGTTTTTATTATTATTTGAGCAAATAAGATGCGACTCAAACGTGCGCGCGGAGAGTGGGATTATCACCAATAGTTGATAATTTGATTGGTTTTTTTATTGCTATTATTATTATTATTATTATTAATATTATTAAATTTTAAATACCATAGTTTATTGATCCCCTTGGTTGTTGTTGTTGTTCTTTTATCATTCGCTGGTATCACAGTGGCGTACGAAAGAAGATGATCGTTTTAATCATATCCGAATTAAAATTATAATATGATGATGATTACTATGGAAAGTGTTATGGGAAATTTATTAGTTTAAAGACAGATCAAACGTGCAGTTTTTTTTTCTAGGAAAATCCACGGTATGTTTAGGTTAGGTTACGGTAGAGTAGGGTTACTGCGTACAATACCAGGCAGCTGATGGGCTCATTGTGATCCATACGAGACCAAGTGTTACCCGTTTGGAGTAACTATTCCTCTTCAAAGCATTTGATTTTCCTACAAAATTTCATTAAGCTACTCATGTCAGTCGCTTTGAAGCATCCCTAGATTTTCGAAGAAATGGCTACCCGAAAAGCTATTACGAACTCGAGTGAGAGCTAAGCTCTACGTATACATAAGTATGTTTAAAATTGATAAGCTTGCATCAAAATTGACGTTTTAATCGTACATATTTTGATAGGTTTAAATTTGGCACTGATTTTGACTAGGTATACTTGGAAAAAGTTCGACAAATCTGAAATTTAGAATGATAGCTGAAATATAAAGATCCTAAATATGTTTTTTATGTCTGTGGATATGCAAATAATTAACATTGGATTAAATAATATTCAATTAAACTAAAGCAAATGGCGTGGAAATATATGATGGCTTCGTAGTGTTGTTGGTTTAGAACTTTCTTTACTATATAGTATCACATGTAATCATTTCTATATAAATTGATAAGACGATTGCAGCGCTGCAAAGTGCGCCTCGTTTTTAATAGTATTTGCAAAAAAGACTGTAAATACATGTCATTTTAACAAATATTATTAATAAGGTAGTTCTTACAGACGTGCCCAAATTGGAAACTCTCATTATTGTATGCTTTTTTATAGTATCAATCAGTACGTTTATATGCATACCGGTATGTTTGGACCATTTTAGTTTACGCATATGTTTGGATTTATTTTGGTATGGACTAAATCAAGCTGAACTAGATAAGTTCACGCATAAATTTGCTGAAGGACTATCGATGTTGAATACCGATTTTGTCAACTTCACATTTTGTTGCAATGAAAATGTCTAAGTACTTTTCCATTCGTACACGTCATTCACGCAACAACATAAACTAAATCAATGAATTTTAACATATTTTGAAACATCATTATTAATATAATTTTTTAAATATTAAACCATCTTTTCGTTTGTTTTTTTTTTTTTCCATAAAAACCGCATGAATAAGAAACGATCTTAGTATATTAAATAAATTTTAGTAAGAAAATCGTCGTTTTTAAAATAGCATTTCTTATTAATCCGCTCCAAAGATAACTTCCATATGTGTTATGGAGAAGAGATCTTCAATTTTTTTTCGGTTGAAATTCATCTTGTTTTGTTGTTCTTCGAATATTATTATATACGCAGATTGACACCAAACACGCTATTTAATAAAAAAGAAAAAGAACGCTAAAACCGCAGCTGGTAAAATGAAAAAATAACACCAACCAAAAGCACAAAAAATAATAATTTCTTTTGGATACATTTTTTTTTGGGTTAAAAAACCGTATTGAACCGCTTTGAAATGAAAGCCATATAAAGGTAAAATTTAGCAAAGGTGTCATCGTGTGTAATTTTGTGTGTGACTTCTTGTGGAAACTCTTACAACGTGTATATCCCGAACCATCATCTCATTAGGAAGAGATTTTTTCAGTTCATTTAAAGGAAAAAAGAAGAAGAAGAAAAAAAAAACTGTGCTCTCAGTACACCAAAGTTGTTCGTAGAAAACTTGCGTATTTATGGAAACAAAACAGTATCTTTAACAAGACTTACTTTTTTAAACTGATTTTTTGTTTTTATATATAGTTTTATTCTTGTGGTTATTGTAAATACTTTTCCCCGAAAAAAAAAAAAAACGACAAACGAAATGAAAATGAACAACTTGTAATGAAATCTCTTACATCACATATGTGTATACGCATTGAATATTCACATGCGATGTGAAAACGTTTCCCTTGGAGAACAAAAAAAAAAAATAAAAAAAAAACCAAGAATATACAAGGTAAGTGTTTGCCATTAAAGGTGACAAGGTGCTTGCTTTAAGATAATTAAAATCATGTCCATTTGGTGATCTTTTTAAAATTCTATGGTTTTTGGTGTTTTTTTTTTTTTTTCTTTTTATTTTCAAGTTGAACAAGATCGGAAGATACATTTCTTCTTTTTTACGTGACCTTTTTCTGGACGGAAGAAAAATATAGCAGAAAGTTTTTTTTTTTTTTCTTGTTCTTCTGAAGTGTAGTAGATTTGGAATGCTATTAAAGTCAATCATGTTAGCGCCATATATGTGCGAGGAAAAAGGAACATATAAGTTTTGTTATTCCTTTCTGGATACTGTACTATACTATGCACGTACGTTGTCGTGCTATGTTGTGCCTCAAAATTACATTTGTCATTCAATCACTGTAGATCAGTGATTCCCAACCTTTTTTGTGCCATGGCCCACCTTAGCCACCTTTTTTGTGCCATGCCCCACCTTAGCCTTTCTAAAATTCTTATGCCCCCCCTATGTAACATACATAATTTTTAATATTAAAAAATTGAATTGTTCACTTAAGAAACTAAATTTGGCACCGAAATCTAGCATTGCATTTAAATGGCCCGGAGCGAAAGGGTTAAACTCGTGTCATGTCCATTTTCGAATTGCCTCCCTTTACAATCGAATTGCTCCTCTGTGGGGCGTAGGCCCCACGTTGGGAAACTCTGCTGTAGATCATAGGTTCCCAAATTTATTTGGCCTACAGCATCTTCTGGCGGAAATCTTTCTTCTTTAATCGAACAAATAGAAAGATGCAATAACAAATTTACATTCGTTTATTTATCTAAATTTTTGCCGCCTCGAAGCTTCTACCCATTTCTTGATTGTTCCAGCACCGACTTTATGGAACAGTAATGTAAATCTTTGCACTGGGTTTGCTCACCGTTTTTCGCCGATTTTCCCGTATATATATTTTGCGCACCGAGTAGTCATAATTTTTTTTTTTTTCAAATTCCTTTTATCTATGACTTATCTTAAATAATTTATGTTTTTTTTATTTTCAAAAATCACCGCGTTTTTATCACAATAGAGAAATGTACCCAAAAAATACCCGAAATTTAACCTTTTTATCAAATTTAAAAATCATTTTGTGACAAAAGTTCCCACAATAAATTTCAAAAAAATCATCTCAAAGTTAAACTATCCCGCTTCATTCTTCACTAAGATTGTATCTTGTATCTTTTTTTCGAATACTTCAAATTTATTTTGTTTTGAAAAATTCTTAAAAATCCGAAACAAATCCCCGCCTTTTATTTAAACTCCCTTTACCTATTTTTTTTTTTCGTTTTTATCAAAATGCAGTTTATCTTATTTTCAAGTGACAAAAAAAAAAATTATTTGTTATGGCATCCTCATCACATTTTCAAAATTCATTAAAATGCCGTAAAAATTTGTTACCCTGTCCCAAAAAAGGACTACCAACAACAACAACAACGAAAATGTAAAATATGCGTTTTTCCACCCCTAAAAATGTTTCCACAGATTAAAATTATTATATGGTAGGATACAAGAGACACATACTACAAAGGAAGAACGAGATAGAATACAAGAATTCCAAGAAGAATAGAAAAGGACAAACTGAAAAAAAAAACTGCAATTCAAAATGAAACAGCGTGACAGTGCCGACGACACAAAAACCAATTTACAGCCATTTTAGGTGATTCGAGGGTGAAACCAATTGCATTTGCAATTCATATGTCATTTTGTTTTATTGCATTTTTCATGTTGGCTTCCATCTCTTTCTTACCCTCATTTTATATTTACCCCTTATTTTGGGAAAATAATAATAATAAATTCAAAAACTTATGATGGGTTGGAACCCGATTAATAAAGGAGAATTGAAAAAGGAGAATAAAAAAGTGGGGAAATTTTTTCAAAAAAAGGGGCAAATCAATCATTCTTCCCTTTTATAACTTAACTCCATTCATTTCATGTTTTTCGTGTTGCACTGCTAGAATAAAATAAATGGGTTCCCTTTCCTTCTACACAACATGTGCACCATTCGGTTGGAGTATTTTTTGTTTTTTATTGCACTGCGCAAGAGAGGGGAAACATATGTGTTTTGTTTTTATTTTCATTTGGTGATTTATAGTCGACCTTGTTTCCTCTTCTTAACCCCAACCGTCCGCCCTACCTCAATATGTCCATTTCACTTTTTCTCCGCCATTATTTTAGATATTGTGTGGAAATGCATCCATCCATACTTTATAAGAAAATTTCCCCATCTTAATCCGGTTTTTTTTTGATATTTGAAATTTTCAATGTATTCGTGATGGTTGATGGATTTTTATAGCATTTTTTTTGTCATATAGTGCTACAATTTATTGACATTTTGATGTATAACCGTCTCTCTTTTTTTTTATGGGATGCAATTTTTCTAGAAGGGGAAATCATAATTCAATATTGATTGAGTGAAATTTATTACTGTTTTTGAGTGATATTTGTTGTTGCTTTTATAGCAGTTACCCGTGAATGAGTGAAATTGTAGATGAAATTTTTTAATTGCAAATTTATGGAAAAGGAAATTCTGATGAAGAATATTTATATTTTTTTTTAAATAGAAATAGTTAAATTGTTTTTCTTTTCTTAGTTGAAATTAAGTTAAGATTCGGCGGGACTGAATTTTGTTCGAATTTATAAAGTTTTCATATGAAAATCTTAGCTTTTCTTTGATGTAAACTTTAAACTTCGGCCAGCAAGTTGTCTGTAATCGACATCTATGACTACATTTAACACAACCAGAATTCAATATTCATTTCATATCGATAAGATTCAAATGATCTCGACATAGAATTTGGTAACAGTTTCTTATACTATGAATATTTGTGCAACATTTTTTTTTTATATACTATGCTTAGTAAAGGAATAGACATATAGGGTGTCCCAATAAGAAGTGCAAGATTTAATTTGCGTAGCTTAAAGTATATGTATACTCCGGGTATTCTGCATCCTATAGATACGATCCATACCTCATTCGACGATCAATTTAATAAGGAATTAAATGCCATTGGACGTTTTTAAAAATATTGCATTTTAGGACAGGAAATACAAAAATTCTCTAGTATGAAGGTATACGTATATCTCAGGTATTCTGGGTCCTACAGGTATGATCCATATCTCATTCGACGGGGGAATGTAATAATTAATCAAATAAAGGATGATCTGAAAGAAACGTATAATTTGAGTTTTGTAAAATTGTCTTTTTGATAACAATAGCCGCTCGAAACTTGACAAACTGTCAATAATAATGTCGTTCCTTCGTGCAGAGTTCCATGAATATTAATCGCAATAATGGTAGAGGACAGATGTTAACATTTTAGTGCTGTCAATTTAATAAAACGAAAATAGTGAGAAGTTTAACTTTGACGCTATTACGGAGATACCCGATAGAAGATTCCAATAAGTAGTATAACAAACGTATCTTAACTACCCACTATACGACTCTCCTATTATGATATAACGCGTCGTTAAATCTTATATAGATGTCAAATGTGCTCTACTTGGATTCATTCTTCGGATAACATTCATTAGTATTCTGTTAAACTAAAAAAAGGAAAATCTATTACTAATTAAGAAATATATATCAATTCATGTTTTATTTGTTTAGAGTAAATAATTTAACGCAAGAACAATTTGAATAAAAATTTTCTATATTTTTAATGAAAAATTAGTTTTCTTTCGCTTTTTTGTGATTCTCTTAGTTGTTGTGGCAAGAAACAATAGAAAACACGCGAAGAATATGGAAATAAATATGTATTATTAAAATATACACATAGAAAAATTGTAAAGTTATTGGCTAGTTGAAAACTCAGTAGTTGGTTGTGAGAACTGAAAACTCAGTTGTCACAACTAACAAATAACTTCATAATTTTTCTGGGTGTAGTACATTTAAATCAAATTAAAATATATTTTTCTTTTAACAACTTTATTAAACTTATTTCTATTTCAATATTTTTTTTTTCTTAATAATTTTCTTAAAGAAACCGTCGTTTTTTTCGTCTTTTCGAAATTAATTTTATTTCAGTTTTCTGGCATAAAAAAGATTGTTTTTGTTCAAAAAAAAGAAAAAAAAATTGGGAAAATTATTTTGAAATGAAAATGAGAACAAGAGCAAATGTTGATTTTCTTTTTTTTTGAATAAAAATATTCAAGAAATTTTTGCTTGAGATACTTTTAATATTTTTTATAAGAAATTTTTGTAATGAAAAGAAAAGTTCAAAGGAAAATGCTACTTTTTTTTCTGCAATAAAAAATATTGCCTATATTAAATAGTATAACAATTATTAAGGTTTTGAGGCCGGATATAAAACACCCAAGTCCAAGAAAATATATTTCATTTTTTTCTTGAAATAAAGTTCAAAGTCGCTATTTTCAAGTAATTTTTCTATTAAAACACGCGATTTTTTCAGTTTTTCGAATACGGAAAATATTAGTATTCTGTTTTTCTAATTAGAACATTAAAAAAATTGTTTTTCTGTTTTATTGAATGATATTCAATTTACAAATAATATAATCTTGAAAAAAAAACATCTAAAAACATGATTTTCTTAGAAAAATTTATTTAGCATTAAAATAAAAAATAAATACAATTTCATTACAATTAAATTAAAACCAATAATAAATTTAATAAATTAATATAATTTGAAAATTTTTAATATTTTCGATTAATGATAGTTTGTAACGCGATTGATTTAAAATATGCGAAAGTTGATAATTATATAAAAATTCTTTAAATTGCTTAATTTTAAACACAATTGTTTGTTTTTTAAAAACAATCAACAATCTCTTGTTAAACTTGTAATTATTGATTTGATTTATTAAAATTGATAAATCCTTAAACTGGGTGTTATGCTCCTAAACATGTCCTTAAAAGTTAGGTTTTAAGCTGTCGGAATATATCGACAACTGAGAAGAAAACACATTAGGTCTGTTTTATTTGCCATACCCTACCCTGGAGCAGGATAAGTGGCAAATAAAACGAGCAGGAGTAGGAGAAGGCTTTAATTCAAATGTTTGTAGCGCTGTTTAGCAATAATATTGTAATTAAAAAAGAAACTTTTAGCTTATACACTTTTTATGGTAGAAAACTGAACTAATTTGGGTGCAATAGTTTACATCTGCTCTGAAAGTAGTGTAAGATTTGCACTTTTGTTGTTTTTGTTTTTAATGTAAAAATTTGATCTACCCCAGAGCAAGTGGCAAATAAAACAGACCTATTATTGTAACTAAGTTATATATTAAAACACGAAATTAAAGCGTTTAGAATATGATTTTGCTATTTTTTTTTTTGATCTGTATACTTTTAGCCCGTCTATTCTCCGTTCCCACTTCTGTATCGATATTTCTTGATTGATTTTTGTCATAATTTAAGGACAAATTTTACTTTAAAAAAAAACTGAAATATATTTACACTTAACTTGCAGAAGAAATTAATATTTTCGTTTAAAATAAAAATGTATTAATGTAATATTAAAAGCTTAGTTAATCTTTGTCTGTCATGTTAGTTCTTATATACTAAAGTTGTGAAATCTAAATTTTGTAAAAATCTGTAACTAAAAGTTTAATTAAATAAATCGAATTTCAATTTACAAATAATCAATTTTAAAATAGAAGTACTAAAAGGTAGCTTTTGGGCTTTTAAAAAAAAGCTATTAATAAATTATTTCTTGTACAGTGAGTAGATCCTCTTATGTTCGAAAATTTTTTATTTGAAAACTTTTATTAACCTGAAAAATTTAGGTATTCCTATTTTCGGGATAAATTCTGGAAAAAACAAAAATTTAAAGCTAGAAATGTTTATTTTTTATTATCCGGAAATTTAGGAATTTTAGAATGCGTTTGGTCTTGAATATTATTATCATATAAAAGAGATACCCAGGCAGCTCACATTTAACTTTATGACGCTTGATAACATAGAAAGGAATCGAAAAGGAGTAGTTAAGATTTTTATGCGTTGAGCAAACACATAACCAGCGTAAACAACCGTAAAACTTTTTAATTAATTTTTATTACCATAACTTTTGTTTACTAAATAATTTAGAAACTAATTTATTTAATACTCAACGTACTAAAATTGTCACAATTTACCTTTGAAGACAATCGGTTAGTTTTCCAAAACAAAAAGAAATAAGACAAAGGACATTTTAACATATAGCAACAGCTCCTAGAACTCCTGGAATTGTTATGATAGCTCCAGATTTGTTCCTATTCTGTACCTCAAAGCAAAAAGACTAAATAAACAAACTATGACCATTACCAGAGCTATAGAACAGCCGTCAAAACGAAATAATTGCACGATAAGTCCTGAAACATTTTTAAACAATATATGATGAAAAATCAACATAAAAAGGACAAATTTTCTTGTGAGGAACAAATTTCGTAACTAATCCAAAAGTAATTTCCTTGATTTGATTTTATTTATTTCATTTTGTTCAGAAGACTAATGGGAAAGTTGCTTTGTCGCCATCCTTGTCCAAAATTTTATCCTTTTATCGACAAATATTTAAAACGAAAATTTAATTTAAAATAAAAGATTTCTCCAGTAAGTCTTTATAAATATTACTCAATTTTTTAAGAAAAACTAAAATAATTAAATTTAATTTTCTTCCTTTTCGAAATAATTTTTCGCACCCGGAAAATTATTTTAATTTTTTTTTAATGAATTTTCCCGACGGCATTTTCAGATTTAAATACCTTACTTTCTTTTCATATAATAAAAAAAAAATCTTTACAAAAAAATCCACTTAATTTTAAATAAAATAATTTTCCTTAAAGAAAATTTTTCGAAATTATTTTCATTGAAAAATTTCACTTCTAATAATTTTTGTTTTTAAAAAACATGCCAGAATTTGATTTAAACACTTTCTTATACCATAAAACACATAAGTATGCTGAAATTCCAATAATATGTAATTTCGAAAAATTCGAAAATATTATTCAAAATGCAATTTTACATGTAAAAAGGTTGAAATTATAAAACCCTATTTAAATTCGAATTCGAAAATGCAATAAATAAATTTCCTCGTAATTTTTCTATGTCAGTCTGTTTACAGAGTCAGTCGTCTGCTAATTCCCTTTTTCTATATAAGTATATAAGTATATTTGATCGTCAGTCATTTTTAAGAAGCTCATATTTTCATCATCAAGAAGAATTCTATACAAATGAACTAAATACACCCAACTACATCTCATCATCATCATCATCATAGTGCGTCTTACATGACATTGGCATTGATATTAGATTTCGTATGGAACAACAATCCAACAACAACACTAAACCAAGAAAATTCAAATATAATATCGACGGCGAGACTTTGATGGGCCATCAAAAATAATCCCTGAAAATTTATGAATTTCCGCTTGTTTAACTTCCGTACAAAAAAAAAAAAAACAAGCAAATACTAATAATAATAATAATAATAATAAAAACCAGAACCAAAGTACCACAAGAAGAAGAACCATTTTCGAAGTCAAAATAAGGAAGAAGATTCGTAATAGTAATAATAATAATCATCAAAATATTCTAGATCCAAAAAAAAAAAAGAGGAATAAATGGTGTAATGAGAGGATTTCAAGTGCGGGTGGAGAAAGTGAAAATTACAAGAGTATATAATAACAATATAGATGCGCATAAGGATAACAACAATATAAACAAAACGGGGTTGTTTGTTGCTTGCTTTTTTTTGAGGTATTCTCTCTAGTATCATGAATGAAAATCACCCATTCCTGATGTTGGGTATTTCTTCTTTTTTTTTTTATCGGATGTCATAAAAACAGGAGATACATACAATATACAAAAACAACAATTTAGCTAACCGCAGGGAAAGATAAATACTACAACAAAATCAACAGTTCGCCAATAAACTGATACCGGTTGCCCTTTCATACACTCCCAGAAAATATCGACTGTGTTTTAATATGTAGTATTCGACGTTTTGGGTTAAGAAAATGTGGGCTGAAGAAAATTGATGTAATTTCAGGATGAAAGGTTAAATTTATTAAAACTATGGAAAGAAAAAAAATCGAATAATCGCATTCATAAAAAATCGATTTTGCTCTAAAATATGAAAATTACACAGGATCAAACTCAATTCTAATAAAACCAACCAAATAAAACGTTGAAAATGAAAATTTTATGGTATTCTATCGGGTAACACATTTTTTTTTTCATTGCTTGCATGCGTTTTTTTTTTTAAGGGAAAAAACCCATAAAAATATAGGAGAAAAATGCATCCCTAATTTTCAAAAAAAAAAAAAACAGGAGTACCTCTCCTTAACACACCGTATACAAAACAAGAAAAAGTAGTGCCAGATATGAAATTCAAACAAGAAAATTGCATCCAACATAATAGATGGCAGCAATTGAATTGAATGTCAAAAAAAATTTGATTATTTTTTTTTGGAGGGAAGTGTTTTTTTTAAAAAGAGATGGAAATAGTAAGATATGCCAAAAAAACGACAATAAATGAAATGCATGTACACGGGATGAAAACAACGAATCAAATAGACATTAATCGCACTCTCCCTTTCATTTACACTATGATTGATAGCTATTCGTGGTTTTGACGCTGTCTCATTTTACCGGTAGGCTCCAATCTATCCATCCAATCCGTCTCCATTTCAAGGAAATGAAGAAAAAAAAAAAAAAAACTAAATAAAAATCACGCACGCACACAACTTTATTCACGTAAACGAATTTGAATGTGTGTGTGTGACAGATAATATCATCGTGATAAAACTACGTTTTTTTTTTTTTTTTTTTTGTAAAGGGGCCGACGACACAGTGACGTTCGCGGTCGCAAAAATACTACTGTATTTTTCCATATATATCTTTTGGAAATGCAAAAGAATTTTGAAAAATTTCATTTAAAACTCTTGCGTTTGCTCAATTTTACACCGTTTCTTTGTGTAGTATTTTACAATATAAACTGGTATGTTTCATGCTATACACCAGCCCCATTAATTCTCAATCACCCAAGTATCCCATCTAACCCACCCTCGATAAAAAAAAATCAACAACACCATAAAAATTTACCATATAAAAATATATTTTTGTCTCGTTCTTTCATCCAGATGATATTTATATAGTGTTACCATATTTGCCTCATTTTGGCTTGTACAAAATCAAGAAGAAGAATTGAAAACAAACCATAAACGATGCAGAATCATGCGTACTCCAAACGAAATCGGTGCAAATTTTACAAATCCATGCAAGAAAAGCTTGAGTATGGGTGTCAAGTTTACTATATAGGCATTACAAAAATTTTGCATTAGTAGTTGTGTTTCGTAAGAAGTGTTGAAAATAGAATTGAAAGTTACACCTTTTTTTCTGAAATAAACACAACTAAAGAATTCCTACTAGTTTGACAAGAATATGTTGTGTTGTGTATTGTAAATCATTTTTATATAATAATAAAATCGGTGTCACCCATTTATTATAAATGCGATATCCAAATGCATAAGTATGCAATATTGTTTTATCTCTTTCTTTATGGTGTATTTTTTCATTTCAAAAATTTTTGACACTGACGTTCAGCCTCTGTCAAAAAATATCATTTAAATGCCGGATGCCATCTTGAGGATTGGTGTTTCGGGTTTTTTTTTTGTCCCTCCAAGGATCATTTGGATATGATTTTTGATGCACCTTTTTCAAAAAAAAATGTTACCATAAATTATTAATCTTAAGTTTTTCTAATCTGATTTTTCCCAGTAAACAATTAATTTGATGTATTTAGGTTTCTCTTTCTCTCGAAAAGGATAATAATAATGATTTGTTGATTTGAAATGTTGCATCAACAATTGCCACAACACTTTCGTAAGTTTTGTTGCGCAACTTTTCATAGTTTCTTAGATGCAATTTTTGGGATAATTAGTTGTTTATTTTTATTTATGGCACAAAGTGTGTTTAAAGCTAATTTTTTTTTTTTTTTTACTACTCCTATAATATTTATATCTCGTTTTATCAAACGATCAAATAAAATTATTCTATCTCATTTATTTTTTGAAGGCGTTACCTTAATGCGCAATGGTTCAATCCTATCAACAAAAAAAAAAAAATAAATGTGCTATCATTTACAAACGTGTACGTAATAAATGGGTTTGGTTTTTTTTGTTGTTGTTGTTTGTTCGGGGTTTAATGCGCTAAACGACTTGTACCCAACCTAAAACAAATTTTTATAGTTTGTTATGCTTTTTTGAGAACATGTTTTTTTTTTTTTTTTTGGCGAAGGGCAAAGCGCTCTGTGCTCGCTCGGTTCTAAAAATATGTTTTGAGAGTGACGACGGTTTCACGTGAAATGTATTTGGTGTAAAAATTTTTCGGTATTGACTGACTCTTTTTCCTGAAGAAGGCGTACTATCAAATCAGTCATTCCCATTCTTTATCATGTGGTTTATAAGTATATGTATTAGTAAATTTTTCCACGTGTATTATTTCTCCCCCGGTTTAAATGTATTATCAATAAGATGTATTATAATTTTTAGTTTTTTTCTATTTAATAATAAATATATTTTTAGCATATTATCTCTTCTCTAAAGTACAATTTCCATAAAATACACTAGATGGCGTATGAAACTTTGAAATGTATATATACATGATTAATACATACACACATGCAAACATGATTTTTATACTGTCAAAATCATTGAAGAAATGCTGCTTCTGCTACTGTGAAGAAAAAACACTGTCATACAAATTTAATACATGTTTCAAACACATTCGAATTGGAATTTTGTTGGTACACACGTTTTTTTTTTTTTGTTGGTTTGGGAATATATTCTTCGATATATATAATAATACCCCCGCCAAGTTTTAGTACCAACATTGTGATTGACAAGCCAGTGTGTATTTGCCTTCGAAACGCGTACGACGTGTAGAACAATTTTTTATTACAGACAAGATCAATTTTTTTTTTTTTTAAATAAAAAAAATTTTTTAATATATAAAAAAAAACAACAAAATAATAATTAATAATAATAAATTAAAGGATTTGGTTTTTTTTTGTTTGATTTATTTGAAGAAAAAAAAAAAGATATATATTTTGTTTTGATTTTATCCAAAAAAAATGAGATTTAAATATCGAGAGTGATAATTATTTATTTTTTAATTAAAAAAGAAAATTAAATAAAAAAGAAATAACCATAAAATTTATATACGTCGGTCAATAAATACATTAAAAAAAGAAATCCAAAAAACAATAATTTAAAAAATTCAACAACGATATTAAAAATATATATATAAATTTTAACACAAAACAAACAAGTATACGGTCAAAAACAAATAAAATATTTTCTAAATAATAAAATTTTTTTAAATAAAATTTTTAATGCACAAAATATTAAAATATATATATTTATTATTAAAATATAAAAAATAATTCTTATTTATTCAGTGCTAAAAAAAAAAAAAAGAAAAACAAAATATTTATGTGCTTTTCATAAAAAAAACAAAAAATTAATATAAAATATAAAATATAAATGTTGATACACAATTGTTTTTCTTCAGAACAAACCCATAAACAGCTGATTTTTTTCTGAGGGGGTTTGTTAAGATTTTTACATTACAAAAAATTATCATCAACAAAAAAAACAAATATTAAATATATACAAAAGCCACACAATAAACCACCAAAAACGAAAAAATCAACCAATTATGATGATGATGGAACATGTTACGAATAAATTATATAAAATTTAATTTAAACGCGCCAAATTGTGTGCATTTTTATCCGTTAACATTTATCAATACGAATTATTATTATTTTCGTGCTAAACACAAGAAGTAAACGAAAAAAAAAGCTATTTCATAATTTTATATATATATATTTGAATTTGGGAAAACAAAAATAAAACAAACAAACAAACAAAAAAGACACTATAAAAACCAATTAAAGTATCCTTTAAATTCGGTTTCGGGTTATAAACAAATCGCGATTAGTTTACTCTACGGTTCTACAAAATAAAACAAAAAAAAAACAATCACTGTAATTAAAAAAACAAAAAAATTCGCGCAAGTTTCGTGTTCGGGTTATATATATTCATATATATTTTTGTTTATAACAATAAAAAAAAAGGATTTTCAAAAATTTTAATTAATTTCGAATTTTCGAAATTAATAAACGTTCGTTTGATCGGTTCCATCGGAACTGACACTTTTGTATAACGCGTATAAAAGGACATATACAAAACGTGTATTGTAACATTTTCTTTTGTTTTTATATCTATCTTAAGAAGAATATTGTATTTTCGAAAAATCTAAACAGAAACAAAAATCAACCAAAATGACTCGACATAAGTGATAAAGGCAATTTTTATTTAAAAAAAAAAATATATCCTTTTTTTTCTCTGTCCACAAAAAAAAGGAAAGAAAACGAATATAATTTTTGGTTTTTTTCTTATTTAAGTTCTTTTCTTGTGTGTGTTATCAGAAAGATTATTTTTTTTTTCGAACAAATAAAACCGGTGTGTGAATTCTGTCTATCACAAAAATTACCAAAAAAAACAGCTTTATCACATCGCGGTAAATATTATTTTTCCGTTGTTTTTTATCTTCTTCCTGATTTTTTTGTGTGAAAAGGACCTGAAAAGAAGTAAACAACTTTCAAAAATAAAACAAACATACAAAAAAACAGTACTTTTCTGGTGCTCCAACAAATAAACAAAAAAAAAATTTTTTCGAAATTAATTTCGAAAAAAAAAACGTAAGGATTTGTGCCTGAAGAAAATTTTTTTTAGTGACGACAGTGTGTTTTTTTTTTTTTTTACTTGATAATATATTTTTTATTTATTAAAAAGAAAAAAGAAAAATTAGAAAAGAAAATTCAGAAAATTTTTGCAAATGCATATTTTTGTGATTTGAAAAAGAAAAGTGTTTTTCAATTTTTTTCTTTCTTGTATAAAAATTATAATAAATTATTTTTATTTTGTAATGTTTTTTTTTTTTTTTTTGGGGGTTTCTCAACTGTGATTAAAACAAATTAATTGTTTATTAAAAAAAAAAAAAAGAAAAAGAAAAATAGAAAAGCTAAAAGAAAATTATTTAAAACAAATATTTTAGTGCAAAAAAGAAAAAGAAAATTGAGAAAAGAAAAATTGAGAAAAAAAAATTATAATTTTTCTCGTTTTTGAAAATTTTCTCCTCGTTTAATTTTTTGTGAGAATTTTTTTTTTTTTTTTTTTTTGGTTTTATTTTGAGTTTTAAAGTTTTACTTTTAAATTCTGCATTTTAAAAGTGGCACAAGTCGGGCTGGACATCGCTCCCAGAGCATTGATGGCTCAACCTAGGGTAAGTGTGATTTTTTCTGTGTTTTTTGAATATTAAGAAAGAATATTTTTGCGGGTTTTATGTTTGAAACATTTGGTGTTGTCCCATTTCATGTGGAAATGTCTTCTTCCGTACCAAATCACCTTTTTTTGCGATATACTTCTAAACTACCTATGTATCATATTCCTTCGTGTTTTTGAACTATCTTCATATCTGTTGGTTTAGTTTGTAAAATATTTTATTTGTACTTGGAAAATTCTAAGGTTTGTTTAATTCCCAAAAAATGCATTCTTATCAGACCCCGTCGTGTACTGGTAAAAAGAGTGATAACACAGAAATGTTTAGGATTTCTTAAAACTATATTCTTATCTGATGAAAAATTCGAGATTTCTGTAGGTATTCATTTTGTTCAAGCACAAATTGTACGATGTATAGTATGCCAAAGAAATTCGCAGTTAATTTGTAGCCCAGGTCTATTTCCATGTCGTGTATAGAACGTCCTGCGGTATTATTGAACATTATTTGCTAGAACAGAAGTTTCATTTAAAAAATTCAACTTTTGCTAGACTACTCTACTTTTCTTCAGCTATTAAAACATAGTTTTGATAACGTTTTTGTTAACTTCCTTTAAGACATATTTTCCCTTCGATACAAATTATGGTTCAAGATTTTTTGCAAGAAATTTTAAATCAAAGAAAATCATAATCAATAAAAATTTGTTTTAAATTAATATAATTCTGAAGAAATAAAAATTTAATTATATATTTCTTCATTATTATTGGCTATAAATTTTTGTGTTGACATATTTTTAAGGAGTTTTTTTTTTTGTTAAATATTTTAATTAACTTGTTCGGTAAGATTTGTGTAGATGAAGATGAAGTGTAGCTGACCGGCGCCGATTTAAACATTTTTATGATTTTTATAGTTGACAGGTGAAAATATTTCTTGCGCGCTTTCTAACTCAATTCTTGAATAAATATTATTAATTTTTTTTTTAATAGTTTTTCTTTTTTCTTTAAGTTTATTATTATTATTATTGATTTTATTCGATTTTTTTACATTTTATCGTATTTTTTTCTATTATTTATCTTTTTCTTTTCTGGATTTTAAATTTCAATTAAAAATATGTTTAACGGATAATACAAATTAATTAAGTAAATGAATAAGAAAGTGACTTTAGTTGTAATATAGGATTTAAAGTTTTTATCAAATATCCATGGAGTGGAATCGTGTAATTCGATTGATAGTAAATCGTATCGAAAATACATTGCAATTCCTATGCTTTTTCGATACGATTTGATCGAAATCAAGTTCCACGGTTCTACCTCTGTATTTTAAGTATAATAAGGCCTTACTAAATATATTTAAATCTTTCAATACTATTATTAAAGGTTTTTCTTGGTTCTATAAGTCTATAAGTCCTAGTTTATAAAGTTTATACACGCTTCTATTTTACTATATTTTGGTAACTATTTCAAAAGCCTTTTAAAGGATTCTTCAAGTACAATATATAATGCTCCTAATTTACTATTATGATATCTTATACTAGAGGCTCACAATTCATACCTTTGTATCTAGATTCTAATAATATCATGGTATAAGAACAGTATTGGCACACATTAAACGTATCCACGTAATTCCAAACCGTATCAAAAGCTATCTAAAAAAAACTCAGTATATTTTTAAAAAAGGTTCCTAAATACATTAGCGAGTAGTATAAATTTTATACTGATGAGTTTCTTACAGAAATTTGATTTAGATCTTTTTCTTATTATCTGAATTTCAGGTTATTTATTAGTTTTTAAACCTTTTTATGCGTGTCAACTATGATCAGACAATTTTTCAATTATTGATGAAATACAAAAACTACTCTGTTCCTATTTTTATCCTTCAAAATTGATACTTTTCTTGACTAACCTTCGTTCCGAAAAACGTATGAGCCTTTGCCAAAGTACATAATATAAGAAATTTTATCTCGAAACAAATTAGAATTGCTATTTTTTGATGGAAATTAATTCAAAAATTTATGTTTTTATGAACAAGGATTTTTTTGAACGAAATTTTTTCGGTGCCAATTTTTAGTTGTTTTTACTAAATTGTTTTTAATTTTTAACATTTTATTATTGCATAAATACTCGTCCCAATAAATGTGTAGACTACAAGAATAATTTTTTCTATGAGTTTCTTGTGTGACATAGGAAGAGAAATTACTTGAATTTTGTACAAAAAAATGACGGATTTTTTTTTTCTTTCTTACAACATTATCCAAAATACCATTTTCTAATTCTAAATACCCGAATTACTAATTAGAAATAATTAAATTATTAACTAGCAAAAAAAAAAGAACACACGCCGATTATAAATCATTTCAGTTTAAAATCAATTTAATAAAGTAATTTTTTTTATTAAAACACCTTAAAAATTACATTAAAAATTTGTTTGATAATCGCGCGTGCACGATCAGTGTGTGTCTGTTTTTTTTAAACTCCTTTCGAAATTGGCATGTCACTTAAATTCAGATCAAAAATGGACATACCTTAGGTACTTAATATATTTTTTTTTAAAATAAGAATTAGCATAATTACAAATGATGTCTCTTCTCTCAACAAAAACATAAATTCATGTTTTAAAAATCTCGTTTAATAATAATAATAATACGACGACCATGTAATCACATTTAATGTTTTTCCATATCTTAAAGAACTTTTTCTTATATGTGTTTTTTTTTTTTTTTTTTTAAATAACGTTTTCCGCACATTTTATAAGAAAACTTGTTTAAAGTATTATTCCTTTTGCAAAATTAGTATTTTTTTTTCTTCTTCTTAATTCATCTTTTATAATCTTTTCTAATACGTTAAATAGATTTTTTGGGCAGGTGGTGGTGGTGGTGATGGTGGCCTTCCACATCTATCTAAAGACGAACGAAAGCTAAAGAAAAGAATCTAAACACCCAAAAAAAAAAAAAATGAAAATTAACAAACAAAAATCACGATGTCCCGCAGGGATCATTACTTGGCGCATTACTATTTTAAAGATTTTAATGTAAATTACATTGTCGATGACTTATCAGTTTTCCGCGTCTTAAAAATAAGAAACAGAAATCTTTAAATTCTTATAAATGAATGTTATTTACTCATCTCGTTTTTTTTTCTTTTGATTGGGATTTTGTAGACAAAAAAAAAATTCTAATATTTTCTGATAAATAAAATTTATATACCCTGAGGGACCCGACCCGACCGACTGAGGAGGAAAATAATTGTTTTTATTGTGGATTTTGTCTCGTTAGGCTTTTCAAATATTACCTAGCTGCGGAATGTTTTCTGCTAATTGACTTCTTCGAATAAGTACTTTCGATTTTTTTTGTGTTAAGTTTTTTCTTATGATTTTTCTTATGATTTTTTATTTTTTTTTTTTAAATCGCTAATTTCTGAAAGTTAAACTGTATTTTTTTTAAACTATGCCAAATTTTTTAGATACAACTTATTTTTTAGTTGACTTTGCAGAGTAATCATCTTTTTAAATGGCGCTAAAAACCTAAATCAAACCTTGGCTTCTTATATTTTAGTTTTTCTAGTCTCAGAAATTTTTCTCATATACAATATTTTCATTATGGAAGTTTTTAGTGATGATTTTCCGTTGGATTAGGGATCAAATTAGAAAATTTGAATGAACTTATGACACAAAAGAGAAGAGGACCATATGGAGAACCTAATGTTTTAGTACTAAGCTCTCGTCCTTGGTGACTAAATATGGTTTTTTGTTTCAAATTTCGTAATAAAATCACTTTTTATAAACTTAATTAGTTTTTTTTAATAACAATATTTAACAAAAACACCTTTAAAAAACTTGTCACAGGTTTATTTTGTCGGTTTTTTTGTGAAATAGATTCTCTACACGAGAAAAAGGCCCGTAAAAAAACGCGCACAGGATACACGAATCTTATCTGGTTAAATAATTTTTCGTCGAAACCTTGATCTATAATATTATAATTATTAATAACAACATTTTCTTTTCGCGTTTTTATTAATTAAATATATCGATTTCGTATTTTTGCAATCAAAAGAATTTGAAGACTTTTAGAAAAAACAAAAAAAAACACTATTACAAGACTTTTTAAATATAATTTTTAATTAGTTCAATGTTATTCTCGTTTTTTTTTTTTTTTTAGTTTAAACCTTTTTTTTTCTTCTTTTTTTCCTTACTTTTGACTCAATTAACTTTTCTATGAAATTCAATTTTAATTTAATTTTTACTTAATTAGTGATTGATTGATTTGCATAATAAAAAAAAAGTTTTTTTTTCGCTATAAATTAATTAAGTTATATTTTAGATTTTTAAAAGTGCTCGAAATTCATAATATTATTTTTTGTTTCATTTATTTTTAATTAAAGCGTGTGACTTTTAAAAATATTCGCGGTTTTTTTTTCTCTCATTTCATTAAAAATGTTGTTAATAGTTCGTTTTTTTTTCTTCTTAAATTAAAAACAAACAGAAAGGAAAAAAAAATTAAGTGATAAGTGAAATAAAAAGTGATTTTAGGAAGTGAATTTTTTAAAGTTTTCCTTATTTATATTTTTCGGTTTTTAAGAACTTTCGAAAAAACGTGTTAAAAATTAAAGAATTCAGAAAAACAAAAAACCTAGACCTTTAAAAATGTGAATCAACTTTCGAAAAATATGTGATATTTTTTTTTTATTTTTTATAATACCAAAAATTTCTTAAAATTCATTTTGAAAATTAACCAACTGTTCATGTTAACGAGACTTTTGCTATTTGTCACATGAAAAGTTGCGGTTTTCTTTGTGATTTATGAAATATTTTTAAATTTACAAATAAATCAAATTCTTAATTAGTAAAAATCTATTAAAATTTAGAAAAATATGTAATTAAAAGTTTTTTTTTTCGTATTCGTAATTTTTTTCAAAAATTCAAAATTGAATTTTTTCGATTTCTTGCTTCCAAATTTTGATCCAAAACTTTGTTTTTCTTTTAAAAATTAAAGAAAATATAAATGCGAAATTTTAAAAAAATAATATAAAATTTTTTTATAATTTACCGTCGCCGTCGGTTGATTAAGAAAACAAAAAAAAAAAAAAACGCTCGCGATTTCAAAAAGAACACGATAAGTTTGTTTTGTATTCAGAAACTTTCGTGTTAACAAGTAATATATATCAAAGTAAAAGTCTTTCTTTTTGGTTCCTAATTTGAAAGAATTCAAACGAAAAAAAAGAAATGGAAAATGTTTAGAAAACTTTGAATTTTTTAAGAAAGGGAAAACGAATTTTCCACATTTCTTTCTGATAGTAGAAATAGTAAATTCGATTTTTAGAAGTTCGATAAACATTTAATAGTTAAATGATAGGGCAACACCCTTTTCACACGAAGCCCGGAGGATTTTTTTAGCGTGTTTTTTTATAATAAATTTTTTTCTTTAGAAGGCAAATTTCTGATACAAAAAGAAATTCGGAAGAACGTTTAAATAATTTTGTCTTAAATTTTGTTTTTTACAAAATTTTAACTCAGAAGATTAAACAAAATCAGGATTTTCTTTAATTTCCATGATCAGTTTTCCTTAATTTCGGGTATCTCTTATAAAGGTTTATAATTTTAAATTTAAATTCCATTAAAACAAGTCCAATTGTAATTCAATTTGGATTTGAAATTGTTTTAAATGAATTTTATTCCATAAAAATCAATTTAAAGATATTTTTAAAATTTAAGAAGAAGTTTTCATTTAATTACGTTGTTGGAAAAGTGTATTTCTTCATCTGATTAAAAATTACACGTTTCTTATTTATACAAAAATTTCATAAAATCATACAAAAAAAAAAGAAAATGCAAATAGTTTTTTTAAAGTCATAAAAAAGCGAAACCCTGTGATATCAAAGAAAATCCGAAGTTTTAGATAATTATATGATAAAAATTAAAACAGTAGCTGAAATATTTACTCAAAAGCTTAAAAAACACGAGTCACATAAGCTAATTTATATATTTTTTTTTTGTTAGAAAATTATTATTAAAAATAGAATTCTTTTTTTACGATCTTATCTATACTGAATATCGTTTTTTTTCTTCTTTATCGTAAAATATTTTAATTATTTTAAAATTCTTAGAAAAATTCTATTTTCTTTTGTAGGAAAAAAAATTAAAAATTTAAAAATTATTTGCAAAAATTCAATTTCATAAAAATTTTCACATAAGAATTTAATTTTCACAAAACCGCATAAACAAAAAAAAGAAACATGAAGAAAAAGAAAATTCACTTAGCAAAGTTTTCTTTTCGTTAAAATTTTAATGTTTTCCGACAATTTTAAGGTAACACCATTTGTAATCATTAAGAAAATCCTATGGGATTATTTTTAAATTAATTTTGGAGTACTTTTGGGACTCATTATTATCTTATATAGATAGAGACCCTCTTCTATACTAAAGTTGGTTTGCTGGTTTGTTCTTATGTATTCTTTTTCATCCTTTAATTATTAATGACTTTGGAAACACTAAAGAAAATATTGCGAAATTAAAATTAGGATGTTTTTTTTTCTTGTTTAACAAAAAACAAGGATTTTTGAGTAGTGTGGACATACATATTTCATACATCTATTTTGGAAAGATATTCTAAACATAGAAAATTAAAGTTCTTGAGTATATTGGCAGCAAGTCAATAAAAAGATTTATTATTATTAATCCTTTTCACATTTAAATACTAACTATTTGTATATAGTACTACTAATATGGTCGATAATCTCTTAAAAACTTACCTGATTTCGTTCCTCGAGATAACTAGAAGTAATATAAGATTTGTTAAGATTATTTTAGATGTACTTATATTTGGTCTTATTCTTGTAAGAGCAATTTTGCTGGATACTACACAAAATTAATATAGCAAAGTCTCGAAATAACCCACTTTTTAAAAGGTGACTTTTGATATAAGCAATCTTTTCCTAAAATGTATGCAATTCCAAGCTCTCTCATAACTTCAACAAAAATGTATGTCCTATTTCTTGTTTTAGGCGATCGTTTTCTTGTGATTCAGATTCGGTCGCTTATAATAACACTTTTTCTTCAATTTCAATAATAAAATATTTTCTCAATTAAACAAAATACATTTCATGGCATTTTTTTGGTTGTCATAAATTCTAACTAGTACAAAAAATATATAGATATTAAACAGAAAGAAGTCATTTACCTCGTTTATAGATTTTAGTAGCTTCGAAATAGTTTAAAATCTCCTTAAAATAAATATTAAAGATTAAATTTCAATCCAACGGTATCTTATTAAGTAAACTGTGATCCCAAGTAATATTTTCATTATCCGTTGTGGGAGAAACGTGTCAGTGACCAATAATGCTACTATAGGGATATGTATTATTTATTTAGAAATTATTTTCAATCACTATCAAATGACAATTCACAGTCCTTCGCTTTTGATTCTTCTTCTTGTGTATGGATTTTACTTGGATCTAAATCTAGAAATTGTTTTACAAATGACCAAAGAATGCTAAGAAATACAGAATAAAGGTATCTAATTCATTGTCCACCTACTTATAAGTGCAAAAGTTTTGTTGTGACCAGTTTTAATATCTTCTTTCATATCTTTTGATTCAATACTTTTCTTTTTATTTCAATCTGAAAATACGTTCACTATGGACAGAGACAGTCCAGAATACCTACACAAAAATTCACAATAAGTCACATTTCCTTAAATTCGAATATTACCTATTCTAACTCAGTTTTTATTCTATTCGAATTTTGTATTTCTCATACAAATCAGTTTTAATATTTTCTATCAAAATATAAGTACTTAAAATGCCAACCCAAAAAAAAAATGTTGATATATAGTGTGAAATATATGAACTCTTATTGTCTGTCACTATAGCCGTCGTTACTATCATCAACAACACTATACCTTTAAAAAGAATTAATAAAAAAACAGGGAAATTATTTTTTAATATAAAAGAACACAATTCAATTCAATTCATAAACAATTGGGAGCTAGATTGAATATATACATTTTTTGACCTGGCTTTAATGTGTACAATTTGGACAAACATAAAAATTTCACCAATGCTGGAAAAAAAAATGACTGAAAAGAATGTTGTTTTTATTTTTTATTTTTCTGTTCTGGCTGGAAATAAATATAAAAATGACAATCAACAAAAAATTTAACGCGCTCAAAAAACAAAATCGATGGTTGTCACGCATTCCGGTGAGTGCAATTTTTCGAGTCACCATCATCAACCGCATCCGAAACAAAACAAAATATCCCTTATGAAATATATATATATAGTTTTTTTTTTTGAATTTCACATGTTCACCAACCATTATATCCTATGAATTCCCCATTTTCTTTCCCCATTCCATATATTTATATTCAAATATCACATATTGTGTGTCCTTATTTTGTTTTCGTCGTAACGCGTTGAATCGAAATGTCACCAACGCAACAAAACAAAAAAATATATACAAAAGTTTTTTTTTATCAAAAATAAAAACATCCTATATTATTATCCTATATTGTGGGTGGTATCCCCCACCCCTATGTTACCCATTAAAAAAAAGCAGAAACCAGGAAAACTTTTGTTACATTCCTCTTTTGTTTAAAAACTAAAAAAAGGAAAATATTGGGAATGTTGCATGTTTTTTTGAATAAAAAAGTTAATTTTTTTTTTTTTCAAATGGGTGGGGTGAGTTAGGTTCTTAAGGTAAAATTTTCCCGTATTTCTGATATTTATACCACGACGAAATCATAGTTCAAAAACTATACCTATATACTGTTGTTTTGAAACTGTCAATATTGTCGCTAAAAATAGATGATTGAATGACTTTATGAAGGCCTCTTGTATATGTAGATATAGAAATGATCCTCGAAGGTATATAACTTTTTTTTTGTTGCCAAAATAACGTCACAGCCGCCGTATATGTATATGCTGCTGTTATCTGTGACAAAACAAATATGACGTTTTTTACCTTTGCTAGCCATTTTGGATCCACACTGAAAACCCCACCCCAAAATTATCACCCTTTTTTTTTGGTGGGTGATTGAATGTTGTATATACATGGGTATATAAAATAATTGTCACACAATACTGTCTCTTTCTATTATAATAAATGTTCTCTATTGGCATAATTTTATTATATATAGTCTTCTTCAAGTTCAAAAGGTTTCCACACTATGTAGACTTATTTGATATTGTATATATTCCAGATTAATGAAAAAGTGTTGCCATTAGTTGTTTGTTATTATTACTATTTTTGTGTTATTAAAAATGGCGGGCTAAAAACATGTGCTATAGACATAGGCATAGAGAAAAACCGTATTTCCACAAACCAAAGTTAACAATTGAATTTCTTGTTTTTTTTCGGTTTCCCTGAAAAAAGCGCCCTTCCAACAACCCTTCACAATGAAAAGGAAAAAAAAACTACAATAAAAATTGTCATTAATAAAAGAAAAAAGCGATAAAAGATAGAGGAACCCAAGTAAATAGATGCACGATCATCAATCAAAAATGTTGTTTCTGTTTTTTGTATATATACATTTTTTGTTTTGTATTTCAGGGTTCTCTCCTATACGTTCGCGGGCATGCCTTTTTTTCTTCCACGTTCTAATATTATTTTGGAGTTTTGAAGGTTTTTTGTTTTTGAATTTTTAGGTCTTTCTTGTTATATGGATGTATTTTCTAGGCTAAAATCCATCGTAGTATAAAAATATACAAAATTCTTATATGATGTCGCGTTTTTTTCCATTTTCGTTTGGAAGTTTGGATTTTACTTGTTTTCTCAGTTGTTGTTGAGTTCGCAGCCATTTTGAAAAGATAATACTATATATTGAAACTTAAATAGATAATATTCATAAGATATGGCAACACCTCAAAAGAAAAACTTCATATTTATGATAGTAAATATAATATTGCTTAGGTTTAGTTCGAAGCCTAATAACCTATTATCCGCGTTCAAGTGTTAAATTTGATCGAATAGAAATATGTATTCAGGAGTGGAATCGTGTAATTCGATTGATAGTAAATCGTATCGAAAATATATTGCAATTCCTATGCTTTTGCGATATGATTTGATCGAAATCAAGTTACAAGATTCCAGCCCAGCTTATTTACTATATGATCGCGCTTGCGACACTTTTGAATTACATGATTTCAGTAAAGAGAATCTCTTAATATTACTTAAAATTTCTATAGCTATATTCTCCAAAGTTTCAAGTAATTCTTCTGGAAATGGTTGTTCTTGTGATATATAGATCAAATACGACTTGGAACGTACATATTACATTGATTGTTCGAAGCCCTGTTCATATGGGTCCAATGTATCATAACACTATTAAACTGTTCTCTGAGACATTGCTTTGAATTTTTTGAATAGTATATATCCAATCAAGACAGCTGTCTCTCTGTGTAGTCAATTCAATCATAAATAGAATTATCGATGTTCTCACAGGCTTTAGGGAAATCATTCTATTCCTCAGAAGCATTGTACTTTATGTATTTATGAAAACTGGGAAGCCCTTGAATATCAAATATATATGGTAACATCTTTCATTTGAGTTTAAATTCATATCTTTAGTGATGACATCTTTAAAATCATTTTCTAACAATTTAAAAACAAAAAAACAAAACAAGCACACATTTTCCTGTTAATATATTTCGATTTTAAAAACACTTTTCCATTTTCCAAAATTAACTAACAATATTTTTTTCGTGTAAGTCAAAAGTAATTAAGTGAACCCTTTTCACCTTCTTCTAAGAAATATATTTTCTATTTCTAAAAAATATTGTTCTAATGGAATATTTCTTTAGCATCTTAATGGATTTTCCTTTTTTTTTTTGTTTTCATTATTTTTAAAAGAAAAATTATTAGAATTTATATTTTTAAAAAAAATATATTTTTTTTTCCTGAGTTTATTGAAACAGGCCTTAAATAAGAAAATATTATGTGTGCGGGTGGATTTAATTTAGAAATGTTGTTTTTAGTATATATAGTATAATCTCAAAATTAGTGATGATGATGATGATGATGGTATGGCAATTGAATCATTTTTTTTCTTCTTTTTCGTTTTGATTCTATTAACTTTGACAATGTACTTGAAGAGGAGAACCAAAAAGATTCGTTCTTAATACTAAAAATAGCATAGATCTATATGCTTTCATGAATTTTCTCTAAAAAAAGAAAAAAATTGGATAATTTTTATCTTTTTGGATAAAAACTTGAAAAGAAAGAAAAATGACAACAGAAGAAAAAAAAAATAGTCAAGCATTATACAATTTCTCTTGTATTTTAGTTAGTTGGGTTTTTTTTTCCTAGTCCCGAAAGCATAGGTCATATATCTTCCACGGCCTACTGACTTTTAATAGAATATTCAATTTTCGAATTTCGAATTGTTTTCATCGTTCGTCGGCAAAATATATCCAACAGAAGACAAAATGAAAAAAAATTGAATAACGTGGTATAGGAATTGAGAGATTTGTTTTTTTTCCAGTATCTCTATAGATGAGTTTATAGTTAAAATCGACGACCCCCTCTTGAACAACCTATAGCCTATATATGTTGTATTTTCTGATACATAATACACATCCTACACTAGTTTCTTTCATTTTTTTTATTTTGTAGTTTTATAATATAGAAAATGATATTGTTTTGAAGGGTGATGAACCACACTCCACAATGTTGGTGTCTTCAAAAATGATGATGATGTTGGTGGATGATGATTTCGAGGGAGTTCTTTACAATTCAATTCATTGAAAAACATAGAAAGAAAAAAAAAATACAGCAGAAATTTTATTTGTAATATCCAAATGGAAGAGAATCGAGGAAAAAAACATACTAGATTTCAGTGGGTGGTGTTCAAAAGAAGCAAAGGGGGTCAAATTTGGAAAAAAAAACGGAAACTCAAATTTTTCCTTCGCATATAATTTTGTTAGAAGATTTGATGGTTCCATCTGAGAAATGGGATCATCTATGCTTTTCTGAGGATCTTCAATGTATATAGTTAAATTATTACTCATCGATTGTTGTCCATTTAAGAATTTCCTGAGGAGTGTTCGAATTTTTTGAGAATTCATAGATTTTTATTGAAATGATTTTATTAAACTCGCATTTTTTTTGAAGTCACGAAATTCTAGGTGAACGAATTCATTTATTTTATTTAAAAATTCCATCACATATTATTAAATTTTAAGATCTTAAAGAAAGCTTTTTTTTCCCATCGAAATCACATAACATTTTTCAAAAGAAAATTTCATTGTTTTCTTTTTGTTTTTTTTTGTTTTTTATTTCAATTCAATAAAATTAAAATTAATTAGAAAAAAAACGAAATTCCCATAGAAAATTTGATATTCATGGTTAAAATTGAAAAAAAAATTCGTTAACTAGAGTTCGGAAATTCATTTGAATTATTTGCAGTTAAATTCAAGTATTTACGATCACTGATCTTGTTAAAAATTTCTTACGTACAATTTATATTGCTTAAAAATATAATATATTTTGGGTGATTTTATAATAATACTTGAGGGGATACCTTGTAACTTGTGTTACGTCAAATTTTTAATTAGAGTATCAGAATTCAATTAAAAAAAAGTGATCGTGATGATCTTCAAGGAATAACTTTACAATCGTTTGTAAATTGCGTATAACAAAAATTTTAATTGAATTTATTTTTAATTAATTAATATTTTCGAATTGCACATTAGTAGAACTTGTCTGCTAGAAAACATGATTATGTAATCTTATGATCATGTGATTATGCTTTTACTAAGTTTTTCTAGCTGCTGGAATTCTAGAAATTAATTATCGATAATTGTCTTTTACAGTTTTTTTGTTTTGTAACAATATAAAATAATTTCTTTTTTCATAATTTCTAATAAAATTAAATACAAAATTAATTTACATAAATTTAAAAATCCAGTTTTAAGTAAAGAATTCTTTTGCTTTGTATTATTGTAGCAAAGAAAAATTGTATACGACTAATTAATTTTTGATCTCTAAACAATTAATTTAGTAACATGATATTTGTATATAAATATTATTATATAATAATTTCTATTTGAATAATAAATTAGAAACAATTCTTAAGTGAAAATCTGGTAAAAACTCTTTCAAAAGAATTTTCAACAAATCTTCTCGATGTGGTTTAAAACTGGTTAATTCTTCTTCTTTTCAAAATCACCTTTCTTTACCACTTTTTTAAAGATGGTATAATTTTGCATATACATAAACGTAAACAAAGTCGCAAGTATGGTAAAAAAAAAACTCATTTAACTAACAAAAACAAAATGAATTAAAATCTGCTTAAAAGACTTTAGCTGAAAAGAGTTTCTTTTCTTCTTTTTTTTGTTTAAAACAAAAAAAAAAAATAACAATCAAAAATATAATATCAAACAAAACACTGCCCAATTAATTACCAAAAAACCAAAAAAACCGCGGACATTATTCTGGTTCCTCGCAACAACCAACCAACCAACAAAAAAAAAAAAGAATGAAATTGAAATTCAAACGTTGTCGTTTGTTGCTTCTTTTTTTTTTTTTGGGTGACCATCATCGTAATTATATTTTTGGACAGAATCTTGTATAATTCGCGAAAAACGACAGAACTCAAATATAAGAAGGTGGAAAAGAATTCTTCCAGGTTTCTTGATGTATGCCTAACCAGAGAAAAATTACTTATTTTGTGAATGGCAAAGTACGAATTATTGCAGTTAGTACCTATGTAGAAAAAAAGATACAGAAATTTACATAACATAAAAAAAAAAAAAATTGCAATAATTATACAAGAATAAGATGAAGAAAAACATGTTATCGCGAAAGGAAGTACCTACATATATACTATATATGTGTACAAAACAAATGAAGGTATTTCATTGAACTTAACCTAGGTCAATTTGAATTGTTATAAAGGAAGATTCTAATCTTGTATATATAGAATACAACTTGACTATATAATACCAGAATATAATAATACTAATCCTCTTCTGATCTTTTCCGCGCTTGAAACACCTGATTACCATTAGCATCTCAAATGTTTTGATTATCTTTCATCTTAAAATGTGAAAAAATTTACATAAAACTTCATATTATATTCTCTACCACCGTCATCACCACCACCATCACCACTACCACCCTCTTCTTTGAATTTTTTCTATTATTATTTGTCGTTCATGTACAAATTATGCATTTATGTATATTAACTTACCTCTCAAGTCCAGCCAACAACTATTACTTGAGATTTGTGTTTTCTATGAGATGAAAATCATCACAGACAGAACTCAGCACAAAACCAATTCTATATTCTATAATCGAAAGCAGTTTGACATTATAATATTTAGTCAATATGGTAAATATTCTTCATTTGTTCCATCTATATATTATCCTCCTTTAAAGATTGGTGTATTTTGTTCTGGGATATGTCATCTCAAAATGGTAAAATAATAGATGTTGTTGTTTGTTGAAGTTGTCATCATGTTGACAAGTATTTTTTTTTTCCTCATTCTTCTAAAAATCAAGTTTGTGTACTGTTTTTTTTTTGTTTCTGAAATGTTTTAAATTTTAAATGAATTACCAAAGAAACACCTTGTATTTGGATATTTCTAGGTGGTGTAGTAATTGGTATAATAGATGTGGGAAGTGTAAAGTGGATATAAAAATGTACATGAATCTTGAAATCAATTGGAAACGCTGGCTTTTTTTTTTATATGGTTAGTTCCAATTTAAATAGTGTTCAATCCGAAATTGGAATATTTTTTTGAAGTTAATAGAAATTGAAATGATATAGTCAGTGGCGTAGTAACACTCTATATATGATGATGATGATGATCTTGATACACTGGACTTGTGGAAACATCTAATTTTAAAGTTCTTGAAATTTGAGCTTAAATCATGGTTTATCGGGTTTTTCATGATCACATATGTATAGTATGTGAGGAAAACATACTTTTAAGAATCTTGTAACTAGCTATCAAGCATAGGAATAGAGCCAAAGAATAAAACAATAGTATTTCTTCCTTAAAATTCAATCAAATTTGTTCTATACAGATAGAGAACATAAAGCACAAACTCTGTCGTGTTAATCACTTAGTAAACAATTGTCATGTATTTAGTTAGACTTCTCTAGAGATAGTATTTGTATTCAATTGAAAATTTTTTCCACCTCAATTTTTTTTTGTCAATCATTATTGTGGAAACAATTCTTTAATTTGCCGGGTTTTTTTGTTAGTAGGTTTTTTTCATTTAACGATCCAAAAGAAATGTGATGATAAAAAAAATTCCAGCAATCCCACACATTTTCATCCATAAAGAAAAATACTGTTTAGAGCTGCATTGTCCTCAAAAAATCAAAAGTTGATAGTGCAAAAATTGATTTGGTTTTTTTTATTGCAATTCGTGATAACAATTTTCAAAGAAAAAAGTTCCAGGTAATTTTCGATGTTCTCTATACGCGAGAGGTGAATTTCATTTAAAAAAGTTTATTTGATTTGATGTTAATAGTCACACTAAAAAAAGTGTAGGTACTGTAAAACGATATTATTCTATGGAAGAGAATTCCCCAAAAATAGAAATATACACAAATTTATAGAAGACCAGAAAAAAAGAATTGGTTTACCTAATTTCGTATGCAACACCAGAAATCACTGTTAAACGTCAAAATTTGTTGATCTCTACTCGATTGAATTTTGAGATGATTTTCGCGATTTTTTTTTGATTTTTTTCACTATGACAACCTATATATATATATTTATTTTTTTTTAGGTCGCCAACTGTCGTTGCCTTTTAAGTAATAGTCTCGTAATTTATTTTTTTCTTTTTTTTAGAGCTATTTTATGTCGTACCCAATTTCAATTTTAAGTATTTTTCTTCAACTCTCATTACATAGTCTTAAAGTGTTCTGATTATTTTGTTGTCTTTTTTTACTTTTTGGAAAGAGTGTACGGCGGTCAATGATCGTCCCCAGGAAAAGAATACAAGGTCTTTCGTTCAAATATATATCACGAGTACATAGTGTCAGTACCATTAATAATCAAGTGAAAATTAAACTTTCGCTATCATTTGACAATGAAATAAGTAAATTTAAAACGAAAAAATCGAATCTCATATAAAATTAAGATGAGGTTCATTTTTTATATGCCATTTTTTTTTTTTACTTTTACTTTTTCAAAAAAGCACGAATTTTAAGCGATTTGTGCGTTACACGCATTTTTTTTCTTGGATGACATTCTTTTTTCTTTCGGATATAAGTAAAACCTACTTTTTTGTTAAGGTAGGTTAAGAAAATATCCAAAATACAGACAAAATCCAAGAAAATCGTACAATCTTTAAAAGCCACATATGACGAGTAAAAATAAGAATTATTATGTCGAGAGAGCGGGTGTTAAAAAGATTTATGGATAAAAACTCGAAAGGATGTTTTTCTTTAGAAAAATTTAATGGTGTTTTTTTTTTTAGCTTTCCGTCATTTCGTTGAAAAGGCCTGAAACATTGACATTTATCATTTTGTGTTGTGTTCTTTTTTTTTTTCTTATATTGCCTTCCATAAAATTATAAAATGATATTAATTTTGATTATAAATTACAGTTCGTTCGTTCGTTTTTTCCTCGTGTGTGTGCGGGGAAATTATTTTGTGTGAATTTTAAATCACTTTTTATGTTTTTTGAATAAACTGTGATTTCGAATTTTTGTGTAGCTTTTTTTTTGGTATATTCAAATTTTAAGGTCGTTTTCGAATTGATGAAAATTCGACGGAAATATACTCATTTTTTTCTTTTAGCAACATTTTAGGTTATATCATTTCAAAACTATGTTTATACTTCATATTCTTGAAATGGTATAAATTCGAACATATGCGTTAAACTACATAGTATCAATATCATATGTTTGTCGCAAGTATTACAAAATGCAAATTATTTCGTTGATTTCATGTTCCAACAATGTATATGAAACATATGAAACAAAGGCAACATGTTGCTGAAATGTTAAACATTAAAAAATAATTAGATTTCTGTCGTGTCGAATATATGTTTTTTACTAGCAACATGTTGCTGAAGTATTGAAGATTCAAAATTAGATATACACTCTTTTTGTTTATGTGCTCTGTAATAGTAATTTGGAATACATTAAGTGCAAAAAATTCTAGGTTATTTAATGTTGAATTGATGTCGGTTTTAAATATCCTTCCGAACAAAAGAAGAAATCCTATCTTTTGTTGCAAATAGTTCCAAGAAAATTCTTGATGAATGTGTATTAAAAATAAGAATTTAATTTTGAAATACACAATTTTCATGCTAATTAAGAATGAAACATATTTCTTATGGCTGCCGCTCCACCTTCTCATTTAGCATGTTTTCCTTGTGGTAATTTTTTATTTCCCTAACATCGAACATCTTCCTCCTCCCGCATTCAATTGTATGTTATAATTTCATTTCGAAACATATAGAATTTAAAACAATCTGTCATTTTCCTGTTCAATTCACCACTTAATTATATATGATTTCCAAGTTCATGACGATGATTCTTTCTATCTTTTTAAAAACAAAAAAATGAAAATTGTTTTGGTACCGCCTTTTTAATTATTAATTACTTTATTAAAAATACCAAATTATATACGATTTTTTTTTTTTAATTAATTACATTCAATTCTTATATATATTTACTTATGGTTTTTTTTTCTCTCTCTATTATTTTTTTCAGTATGATGATGGCCTGCATGGCTATATGGATTCTGGTGCAGCAGCAGCAGCTATGTATGATCCACATGCTGGACATCGGCCGCCTGGATTACAAGGCCTACCACCACATCATTCACCACATATGAGTCATGCAGCGGCAGCTGCAACAGTTGGTATGCATGGATATCATTCTGGACATGGTACATCTAGTATGACACCGGTTGCTAATCATTTAATGGGGGCAATACCAGAAGTACATAAACGTGATAAGGATGCTATATATGAGTAAGTAGTATAGAATAGTATTTAATATATTTTTGTGTTGTTGATTAAAAAAATAGGAGTGTCATTATATGTCCTCCTTAAATGTCATAACTTCGAAACTTATTAGGTCATAAATCAATCAGTTAATATTTATTTAACAGAAAAAAAAGGAAAGAAGAAAAAAGACCCTTAAAAAAATTAACAAGAGATACATTTTAATTTGATAATTGAACTTGAAAACCACATAATTGTAGGCTCTTAGTTGAAATCAAATTGAGAACTAAAATTAACTTAAAGAGGGAAGAACAAATTTTTTATTATTAATAAAAACGACCTCAACCAAAAAAAAACCATCTTCCTGTTATATGAAAATTACTATATTTAAGCACTTAACACCCTCAACCTACATGTCCACACATGGTTGTAGTTTTTTTTCGTTGGTCTCGTAATTTTTCGACTGTTTTAAAGTTAAGGACCCATGACCTCTGAAAATATATAAAATAAAACCAGAAAAGTATAGTTTTTTTTTCATTTTGTTTTTTAATAAAATTATTGAAGACGTAAAGTTTTAAGGGAGGGTAAAGAAAAAAACTAAGTCTGATCATAATCTTACTATATTGTTTGCTTCGTTGAATTGTTTCCAATTTCATGAGTTGGCTAACCTGATTCAAAATGTTATATTTAAATTTTGTATTTCCTGCTTTTATAATATATATATTTATCTTCTTTTTTTTTTTCTTAATATATAAAAAGAAGTCATTTGCGCATACTCATCCTATTAACTTAAGTTTTGCGCGAAAAAATTTTACTTTGGAATTACACACAAACTTTTAATGAGTATAATTTTATTCGTATTTCTCGTATTTCTTTTCTTTTTTCTTTTTTTAATTAAATGTAAACTTTTTACTTCAATAAAAGACAATTTGTTTATAATTATATGAATTTGACTAAACTGAACAGTTTTTATAATATAATATTTTAAAGAAGATATACGAAATTAAGAGCGCGCTACCCAAAGAAAAATATAGTTATTATTAAAAACACCTATGCTTTGGTATAAAAAATATTTTCCACATCAAGAAAAAAAGGGATATGTATAGGAGTCGAGAAAATGGCGCGAGGACACCATTTAATAAAGGGAAACCATCTGCTGTCTATTGTTTTTTTTATTTTATTTATATATTTAATGCTTTATAAAATATGGTTCAAGTTAAAAGTTCTTGTTTTGAATATTCTCTCGTTGTGAAGGCATGATCATTTCATTCAATTATATTCAATTCAATTCAAGTTGTGTACTGAAGAAATTTCTTTATATGCTGCTAGCCGGTTTCATGGAGATGATCCCTTCAAGTTCGTTCCCTTCGTCGTTCCATCAAAAGAATGATCAATATGATCACCGAGGATCATTGGTAATTCTATTTCTTCTCTCAAATTTTGAAGGCTTTTACAATATTTTAAATCTTCATTTTTAAATTGTAGGATTTATAATTGTAGGAGTATAAGTGTTTTGGTTTAGTTTAGGTTTTAAATAAATGGTCAAGTTGGTTAAGACTTCTTTCTAGAAACTGATGAGGCTTTGGTTCAAATCCAGAGCTCGGTTCTTCATACTTTATTTGTCTCTGCCTACATAATGTACTTGTTTTATAGATATTATCATAACACACAGGGTGTATTAAAAGTAACAAAATCAAACATTTCAAACCATTTCAAAGGTGAATTGTTTTAAATTTGAAATTTTCCACCGAGATAAAAAAATTCCTTAATTAGTGTAACTTTTGCTCATATTTTAATTTAAATTGAAACAAACTCTTTTTTTTCTTCATTTTACTTAATTTTCATGGATCTTGAATTTTAAAGATGAACATCTATAAAATATGGTTAATTTTATATAATTTTTTTTTTTTTGCATACTCCTCTCACATGTATTTTAAAAGAACAAATTATGTTGGCTTTTTTAACATTAAACATTTTTCTTATCTAATTTTTGAATCTAATTTAATTCATAAAAAACAAAAAAACTTTTAAAAATTCATTCTTTCGTTTAGTTTTTCAAAAAATTTGAACTTTTTTCTTTCACTTTTTTCTTTTTTTTGGTTGGGTGTTTTGTCGGTTACCACAATTAGTTAAGTTTTTTCTTAAAAAAAAATAATATTTTATTTTCGCTGTTTTTTTAAAGAAAACTATGACAGCTAACAAATTGGTTCAAATTGTTTCCTTTCTTTTAAGACAAAAAAAATAAAACAAAAAAATTATAATTCACATTCAAAAATTCACCTTAAAAATTTGTTTTAAATAAATAAATTTAATGTTAGATATTATTTTTATTTTTTTCAATTAGAATTTTAAATTAACAAAGAAATAAAATTGGTTTGTTGCATATTTTCTGCCACACTATTTTTTATTATTATATATCTGATAAAAGTGCAAACGATTCCTTTCTATAGTTCACCAATTTTGATGGAATTAAGTATAAAAATCAGGAGTGGAATCGTGTAATTCGACTGAAACCAAATCGAATCGTAAATGTATTACAATTGCTGTCCTTTTTCGATACGATTTGAATCGAAACAAATTACACAATTCCACTCCAGTTCATGCTTTTCTCACGAACTATGAGTAATATAAAATCTTCCAACTTTCTATATTCATATATGAATATGACTCTAGCAATAAGAGTCCTGAAGTAATGTTGCAGAGTCATGACGTATTTTCCATGTGATTAAATCAATGGAATTGTTGTTACCTTACTCTAATTTTTGAACTTTCTGTAGCTTTGGTTCTTTTATTTACTCATTTTTCGGTTATTACTCATTTTTCAGTTATATGAATACTTCAGATATATCCTTAAAGTAAGCATCACATATTATCATTCATAAGGCAACGATTAAACCAAGCATAGAATGTGGTATAAAGTGATATTGTATTATCATCCTTAGTGTTGGGAAGGAGGGAGAGGGAAGACATTAGACGAGGCAAAGGGAAGAATTAGAATGTAGTAAAAGAACATAATCTAAATACACATTTACTATAGTCGTGTCCCATCCATGCCATTATCTAGAAAATTCCTCACAAATGATATTTCTTTCGAACTCATACTTATGTGATCGTATACCATAGGAGGTATTGAAATGGTATACTCTTCTCTAGGTATTAATAAAAACATATCTATAAAGGTGATTTGATCAGATCAAGCATGATAGAGAAAAAAAGATCATCAAAAATGTTCTATAGTGGACATTTTTAGAGGGGTTTTCTTTTGAGGTAAATGTTGTTGTTCTTGAACTAATAAAATGTTAATAAAATTAATTTGTTCCTTTTGAAATAAAAATGTAGAATGTCGGAATTTATTTCATGGTTGAAATCCGTTATAAAAAAGGAATATAAAAGGAAGTACAGAAATTTGTCCGTTTTCTTCTTAAAAGAAAAACAAAAAATGTGTTCCTTGTCAACATTTTTGTCCTATTTTTATTCTCCAAAAACTTCTCGCGCAGTTTTTATTACTTTTTTAAAAGAATTAAAGATTCATAGCAATTCCTTTTGGTTTTTTGGTCTGTGAAGTTTTTCCTCGTATATCCAATAATAATGATCATCCTTTTTTTGTCTTGTTTTGTATTTGAAAGAAGGATAGTCAAGGTGTTTAGGGAAGACCATAATTAGAGTTATTAAAAGGTGTTAAGAATTTTTCTTTTTTTTTTTTTTTTGATAAGTACATAATTTTTTTCTTCGGGAATCAATTTTTATTGCCAAGAAGAGGAAGGAAAGATTATATAAGTTTTTGTATTGTGTTGTTAAGGGTGTGTCATATATATATATATATATTCTTATAAATTTGCTTTGCTTCTTTTTTTTTTTGTACTAATATAAAATTTTTCGGGGCTTTTCCCATTGGATGATAAAACATTTATTATAGTATAGTGTATAATAATTTGTATTGTGAGGTAAATAATATAATGTAAAAATGATGTCAGAATTAATTTTATATTATACTTGTTTTTAGGTTTTCTTATCTTATATAAATTGTTGTTGTTTCTTTAGTATGGTCTTTTTTCTCTCGCTTTAAGAAAATCTGTATATATATTGGTAATGTCATGAATTTGGCGATAAGAGAAATATGTATATACAATATACTCTACAACATCAGTCTTTTTTTACACCTTTTATATATAGTAGAGAAGAAAAGAAAAAACTGTATTGTATTACTTAGTATTTATATTGTTTCATTAAATGTTATTTTAAATGAATTTTCGATTATAATATTAATACCAATCACGATATATATGAAAATATTGTCATCATCATCGTCACTATATTTTATGCATCACGAAAGGTCACCTCACCTTCTTGGTTTTGGATTTTAGCTTATCTTAATCTAAAGTGTTTTTTTTGTGTTCTCCTCTCTTGTGGTGGTAGAAGACCTTTTTATGTACTACACAATTTGAAATTCTTTATTAACTATTTTTTTTAATGTTTTATGTTTTAGGATTTTTCAAGTCCAAAGCCATGTTCACATTATTTCATTTCATCGATTAAATTCAAATTTCATGTATTTGTTGTTTCCATAAAAAAAAGGAAAGAAAAACTTTGATACTTTTGGGACTACTACTATACAAAATCTTGATTTATCAGGAATCTAATCATTTCTTAAACAACGAACATTATTCGGAAACAACATATACTTTCTGAATTTCTTCATTACTGTATAATTTGAACATATCTTAGGATGACGAATTTCGTGACATTTGAAATGCGTGCGCTTTTAAAATCGTTTATTATATTTTTCTTGATTTAAAATTCAAAAAAAGAAAAAATCCTAACCTTCAATAAAATTTGTTATGTATAGATCTTTTTTTTTTTTTATATATATAACCTCCCAAAAGCATAAAATTATGTCCACAAAAAGGTGACAATCTCTCTTTTTTCTTCTCTGTATATGCCAAGAAAAAAGTGAATGTCCAGTGTGAATGTTAAGTATGTTCCCATTGCCGACGGCATAGCAAAAAAAAAAAAGAAGAAAAAAAATTATGTTTTTATTAAATCTTGTCATCGAATGGACCACCACCAATCTCCATTGAATATAGAAACAAGAAACTTCATCTTGTTTGATATGATAACTATCTTTCCGCAAAACACCTAACTTTTACCAGAAAAACAAAACACTAGAAAAAAACTCAACTCTCTTGTAAAATTAAAAACAAAAAAATAATTAATAAATTTAAATATTTTTAACATAAAAATGTAATTTCATTATAGTATGTTTTTTTTTCTTCGCGTCTTAAATGAACAATTTTCGCGGTTTGATGGTTATTATTTTAATTCTTGTTTTTAGAAAAATGATTTTTAATGCTTAGAGTAAAGAAGCACGCATAATCTTGCTCCCAAAAAAAGAAATTTAACAGTAAACAAACACCACACCAACCAAACATAAATGTTAATTAAACATTTTCCTGTGTTCTATATATGTGTGCTGTGCTATATTTTATTATTTTTTGTCTGTTTTGGGAATTGTTGGTAGAGGATGATTTTTATCCCTTCGTAAAATCCGAGAGACATCCCTTAATTGATTCCAAAAAATGATGCTGAAATTACATTTTTCTTTAGATTCCAATGAAGATAATACGGAAATGATATGAAATTTTATGTTCCGGTTAAAATAGAGAAGGTGGAATAAAATTTGTTTGATGAGCGATATAAATATAGGGTAGGTGTTTTTTTTTTCATGATAGACGGGGGAGTTCAAATGAATATTAATTTTTTATCGTTCAGGTTCATTGTAATCAAAAGAAAATTATAAATATTATTCAAATTTTGTTGTATTCGCGACGGATTGAGATCGCGAAATATTAAGAAATATAAAAGTATTTTTTTTTTAGTTATTTAATATTTATGGAAAATGTTTATTGTGGTCAGTTTACATGGACTTTGGAATATTTTTGGAACAATTTTTATTTATTCCTTGATACCATAGTCTCTTCAAAGTCTAGTTGTAAAACTATTTTCTATACCAAACTGAATGTAAGAAATATTCTGGCAGCATAATTTAGTATATATGATTTTTTAATAATATAGCTAAAATCGAGCCTAAAAGGGGAATATAATACAAAATATCATTGATAGTATATATTAGGAATTGAATAGGAGCTTTTTAAGTTTATGCTTACAGAGGGAAAAGTCATAAACTTGTACATTGACATTTACTACCCGCAACATTTGGGAGACTGGTTCGTTCTTCCTGTAGTTTGTCCGGTGGAAACTGATTTTAAACAAATTCACGGATCTTAATGAACGAATGGTACGATTTAGGTGGATTTTCTTGAGAATATAGGAAGCCCACTAAAAATTTTAGGAACGAAGATCACATCTACCACCTCACGTCGCTTTTTCAGAGAAAATATAAGAGTATTGCAACATCCATAGAACAGGGTTTCCGCTACCTAGAGATTCCCATTTTCTGCCTAATATCCATGGTAGTTCTGACTCTGGGAGGTTTTTTTGCTTGAGCTTAGACTCGACATATATTCAGAAATATTTTAGAATACTACAAAACATGTTTTAGTAAAACTTAAATCTTCAAAATTACATGGGATTTAGGAAACAACTTGTCGGTTCTCTGTACTCGAGTATATAAAATTATTGGTTTATATATCAGTTTTAGAATTTTTGTACAACAGAAAATTGTTACTAAAAACATGCTAATTTTCATGTTAATTTGTACCTGAGAAATTGTATGTTGTAAAATTACATGTAATATGGATACTCTCTAAAAAAAAGAAACAATTTTTTTAAACTGATTAAATCAATCATGGCAGAATAAAAACTAACTAAATAATGATAAAAACAAAAACAACAATCCCCGACAACCATCTAGTTACAACAATACGAATATGAAATGTCAATATGGATGGATAGGTTGAGCATTTCTGTTGTTGTCTGTCTCTCTGAATGGGAAGAAGAAATCTTCTCGATTTATATATAAATATGGAAACCAATTAATTACCTTTCGTGAGGCTTGTCTTTTTTTAATATGGATACCGGGTCGTCGAATCTTTGACGGTCACAAAAACGTATTAAGATTAACATAAGAAGAAGAAAAAAAAAATCGTTTTTTTTCTTATAAAGATGTTTTTAATGACATCTTTTGATGGGTTTTAATGTATTTTTAAGCATACATATGCATACCATATCCATGTATATTAAGGTTTGGAGGTTCAAAGTATTTCCATTTTTTTTTTTTTGGATGGATGATGTGTCTTCTTGACGACTTCTTTGGAACTCTTGTTTAAGTAATGTCAAGTTTTTTTCTTTTCTTTCCCATATTAAATAAGTGGGTGGAAGTTTAAAAACTATATACAAGTTGGTGTATGTTTTTTTTTCTTGTTTCTTTAGGCGAATTTATTTTACGCGTAAGTTATAAACTCAAGATTAATTCAATATTTTTTTTCTGATCTCACCTTTTTTTTTTTTCTATAAGTTTGTATCGAATTTTTATAAGACATGAGATTTTTGTCGTCGTTGTTAATTCGTTCAAACGTAATAATAAATTTTGTATAAAAACATGTTAAACATTTCAATTTCCTGCGGATTAATATAAGATTCTATTATTTAATATTTCTAATTTTTTTTTATGGGTGGTTTTCAAATAAAATTTATATATGTAAACTAATCATAATTTTTTTTTTTGTTTAGGTAAAAATCAAATATGACATTAAAATAAAAGAAAAATGTCAACAATTTGTTAACTGTCGGTTATGACGTTTATTATCTGTGAAAAAAATTCAAATTTAATCTCGTTTTAGGTGTCAAAATAACATGTTTTTTTTTATACTATACCAAATTTTGGGTGGTCAAATAATTTTGGTTGAATAAAAATTTTGTAAAATTTAGAAAGTCAAAATTGAAATTCTATACAATTTTTAAAAGATGGTAATCGATCAAAGATAGTTTATAAAATAAACAATTTTTTAGGATTTCATATTGTTTCTTTGTAGGTTTTTTTTCTTTTATTACTGGCTACGTTTACACTGAGTCTTAAAAAGAGACCTAAGTGCTTAGGTCGACCTAAATATGACGGTGTAAACACGTCTAAAGTAACTTAGGTTAGGGGTCACCTAAATTGCAGATCTATCTTAAATTTAAATCGACCTAAGAACTTTTTAACAGCTGATTAGATGGCACTACAGTAGTTATTCTTGTTTAGGTTAACCTCAAACAAAGTTCGGGAACAGTTGGTGTTAAATTTCACTGAAAGCTTTGACAGATGACAGCTCATCTCTTGATGTCCAAGTTCCATAAATGCTCACATATGGCGTTGTTTTAGACTTAGGTCTAATACGGTGTAAACACGTGTGACCAAACCTAACTTTTAGTTAGGTCACCTAAAAATTTGTCGATGTAAACGTAGCCACTGTTTCTTATTGAGCCGCTGATTTTTTTTTTAAATTTAATTAATATGCATAAATACGAAATTCCGAAGTTCCTAGACCTTATGGCGACATATTTTATATAGTTTAAGGACAAGTCTTTTCTTCAAACAAATAGAAAAAGTATTTTGCAAATACTTGGGAAAACCTAGTTGGCGCCTTTAGAATAATTGTTTTTGTTTTTATTTTCAATTATTCTTTAACATAATATCAAAATTCACACGATCATTCAATTCAATATTGTATTATTTAAAATAATAATGATATAGACAAGAAAAAAAAAACGACGAATTTATAAACAGGTAGCATAAGAAATTGGCGCCATGATTGGACTACATAATCAGGTTAAAGCACACAGAATAAACCGAGTAGTGCTTCTCAGCTAGAAAATTTTTATGCAAAAATTTCACATTTCAAATCATCAAAAATTTTTGTCGATTCTCATCTATTATTATTTAAAAGAAAACCTAATAAATAATATCGACTTGGAAGACGAAAAAAAAAAAATATACTATATCTCTCTCAAAAATTCCAATAAATAATAGTTTAACGCCATTTAATTAAAGCAAAAAAATAAAAAATAAATTTTAATATCCATTTATTTGATATAAAATATTTAAAAAACCGCGGCGTTTAATAAAAAACAATATTTATAAAAAAAAGCAAAACAAAATATAAAAATTAAAAAAATTTATACCGAAAAAATTTGATGTATAGAGAAACAAAGTAAGAAAAAAAAACCATCAAAAAGATCCTAATCGATCGGGGTATATATGGATATGGATATAGTGATCGTCCATGGCGTACCGATAACAAATCCCATATATTTTCAACTTTTTCAAAACGATCACGTTCAAATAATTATCATATAAATGTGCTGATCTAAAATGTCACCGTGCGATCGATCAACCATGACTATATAACATTGCCAAATCACCAACAAGATCGTATAATTTATATATATATATATATATATGCGTCTGTCACATTATTATTTCGGTTGTACAAATTTCTGTCTGATCTTTGGGTATAATAAGGTAACCAAAAGAAAAAAGAGATTTTTTTTAAAAAGTGATCTCCACATATTCATGATCGGTTTTTTTAAAAAATCCATATAACCTTGCGCGAAAAATATGCCTAATTTCCATACAAAATCAAAATAATAATAAAAAAAAAAATGTATAAAACAGTATGGCTTGATCGTTTCTCGCGGTTAACATTATATTGATTTATTATTTGTTTTCTTAGATATTTTCGATTTAACTCTCTTGTCTTTTTTTTTTTTTTATTTAAATATTTTAAAATTTTATATTTTTGAAAAGGAAAAAACTGTAATTTTTTTGAAAGAATCGCAAAAATTCGACCTCAAACAAATTTTTATGTATTTTTTCTTTTTTTTGGAAATTTTAATATTGTTTCGAAAATCTTTTGATTTAAAATAGAAAATTTTGGTATAAAATGGACCAGTTATGTATAATCATGCTAATTTTATTATTTTATATTTTTTGATAAGCAACAATATCTCTTTGATTATTATTATTATTATTATTGTTGTTGATTGAAAATCCAGTTTTATTTATTCCAAAAAAAATCACCAAAAAAAAAATCTTGTTTTTCAAATTTCCCGCCACTTAAAAAAATTTCATATTTATTCATATCGTTTGTATGTGTTTGTGTATGTTGTTTTTAATCATGGTTTGTCAAATATCATCGAATTTTAATGTTTCCCATACTTTCAGACCCTTAAATTATCTGAATATAGCGTTCACTGTAGATCAGCATATCCTTTGCTGATATAGTTCCTTTTTTTGATATTCAAACATTGTACCAAAGATATAGTAAATACAGAGAAGATACGGAAAGTTCAAAAAACCGTTTATATAATATAAGTAAATTACATTAGGTCTTATGGTGTGAGAGCTTTAAAGGAGCCTACACACATTCAATGTTACTTGTCAATTTTATTTGAATGACTCATGTTTCAAGTAACATTGATCGTTTGGATTCTCTTCAATACTCTTGTCAAGTACAATATTACTTGATGAAAATGTTCATCAATAATACTTGTCAAGTAAGTGTGTAGGCTCCTTAAGTTCCTTAAAAGCTTTAGCGTAAGATTTAATGTAATTTAATCATGTTAAATATAAAATCTTTTTAGAATTTTACATATCTTTACTCATTTATATCTTTTATTGCACTATTGTAGAGTTAAAATTAGAGTACAAATAAATTCGCATTGATAGTTAAAAGGTTTTATAGAATAACTGTTGTATTGTTTCGAATAATCTAATATTTAGAATTTACAAAAAATAGCAAATGAACAGATTAATAACAACAGTGTTGAATGATCAAGTTGGTTGAGACCTCGTTTCTAGAAACTGATGAGACACTCTGGTTCAAATCCAGGTCTCGGTTCTTTATGTATTTATTTTTCTTTGCCTACACTATATATATATGGCCCAATAAAGAAACAATAGTTGCTAATAGAAAATTAGTTTCATATCTTGCTCATACATGTATTCGTATATAAACAAGGTTTGCAAAAAAAAATGTTTGTAAAACTGTCCAATTAATAATTGCAAAATATTTTACGACAATTATAAAAATTTGTGTAGACGACATGTCTTTAGGGAATCAATTAAAATTATTTTAGTATTCAAGTTTAAGTTTAAAAACGTTTCTAAAAATTGTTAGCAATTTTTTTTTTCGTCGCCGACATGAGTAATATTAACTTAACAAGAATAATAAAGAAAAAAAAAAAGCTGCGATCGTTAACTATTTTATAGCGTGGTTAAAATATTTGTTTTACAACTTTTCTTCTCTTCATTTTAGTTTTTTACTTAGTTAAATTTTTTGATAGTTTTGTTCTGCAAAATATACTATATGTCGTCCCTTTGGCATTTATATCTGGAATAGGTGTACTCTCTCATCTCTTAATAACAAACACGATAATTAGATCTTAAAAAGAATTACTACATATATGTGATCAAGAAGAAAATTTAACTGTTTACTTTAATGTTCATATAGTATACCAAAAGTTAATAATAATAATAATGAACTTAACCACATAAAATTTTTTGGTTTTATTTTTTATAATATGTCGTCGTTCCTTGTGTTTGAGGGACAACAAAAAAAAAAAAGAAGATATAAATGAATTTCGTTAAAAGGAATTTCAAAATTCACGATCATTTTGACAAGATAATTTCTTATTAAAAGTGATGGTGGTGGTTGCTGCAAGCCCGCATAATCTGCAACCATATTATAAGACTCTGTGCACATATCATGTAAATGACGTTGATATGTTCATATTTTTACATTTCTATGAGTTGTGTGATCTTCATTTGTAATTTTTTGAAACTTTCTTTAAATTCTGCTTGTGTGAAATGATAAAATAAAATAGTTGGTCAGTATGACAACTTTGCGTCCATGGGATCATAAAAATGATATGTTATATTTTGTTTTGGTTTTCTTCTTCTTCTTCTTAAGATTGGTTTTAAGTTTTTTAATAGGTGGTCACTTGTGTAATTAAAGACCACATATATCGTAATACGCTGTCAATTTCTGAGGTCTTTATTATTCAATATATTTCTTTTCTTTTTTTTTCTATATTAATTTTCACACATAATATTTTTATTGAAATAATATCATTTTTAATTTAATATTTTATCAAAATGAATAATAAAAGGTAAACACGATATTTTTGATTTTATTTTAAGTTCTTCAACTTCAAGTTTTCAAAATATTCTCAATAAGAAGAACCCAGGATCCCTGAATAATTTCTCAACGGGGTGTCACAAAAGTAGTTTTTTTTCTTCTCTGTTTTTCATAAAATATTATTAATAAAAAAAATTTTATTCTTTTTTAATGAATATTTTGAAAAGTCCAGTATTGAATTTTAAACGGATATAATTTATGATTTTTTCTAGATCATAAATTAAATATGGAATATTAATTATGCTTGTTAGCGATCGTAATTTATATTTAGAAATAAGCTAAAATATTACTAATTATAAATAAAACAAATTCTAAAATAAGAATGTATATTATTTGGTGTTATTTCATTAACTCTACTAGCTTAGTTCCGCGGCGTTACTCGGAGTTCCCGGTATCTGTAGATACTCCTTGATGATTAAAAATTTAGTTTTAATGTAAAAATAGAAAATTATTATATTATGAATGATTTTACAAAATGTTTTAAAATTTAAAATGGTTTTTTGCAAAGCCAAACAACATTTTTTGTTTTGTTTTGTTTTCTTTTTTTTTTTTTATTCTATTGAATTTGTTTAATTATCATAATGATACGATTATCGTCGAAATTATACATCGTCTGCACCTACATGCGCAAACAAACATAATTTGTGTTCCACCAAACGTGCAAAATGTTTTTGCTCACGTGGATAAAAGAGAAAGAAATGTTAAACCATGAGTAATAAAAAGAGAGAAACTCGTTTTCATGTAATTTGCATGAAATACATGTTTTATCTCATTCTAATATTCTGGTTTAATAGTCATTTCTCTTTTACTCTAAGCGAGCAAAAACATTTTGCACGTTTGATGGAAACGCAGATATATTAGGTATAAATAGATAAGGAGGTAGACTTCGAATTAGGAATAATAGTTTTAATACTTCTTTGCGATTGTAATATACTATGTTGATCAAAGATTTTTTTTTTAAATTCTAGGAAATTATATTTTTGTTAATATAAAATCCACTAAAATACATTAAATTCAGAAAGAAAAACATTTTCAGCTGTTGTGTGTTGACAAAGTTGAATGGTTATAAATTTTCAAAAATTTTAAGATTTTTCTTTTGCTTGCAAAATGCAAAATTTTCTTTTTTAATGTGTTAATAATTGTCATCCTTTCAATTATTTTATAACCATCAGCTGCGTATTATTTGTATTATTATTACTTAGTTAATGGCAATTCTCATTACATTTTTCATTTATGACCATGAAATCTACAAAAATTTCTTTAAGTAACATTATGTTCAATTCCAATTTTAGTGTCTCCAAAAAAAAATTCAAATATATGGTACTCTGTTCACAAAATTCAAAAATTCCTCATAAACCAAAATAAAAGAAAATTCTCGTCTAGAAAAGTATATAGTATACGGAATTTAAACTACTTCTTGTCGCCACCACATTCTAAATAAACATCCAAGATTTTCAAGCATAAACATCGCGGTTTTCATTTATATATACATGTTCGTTTTTTTTTGCAACATTTTATATTTGAAGAATTTACGCCCGCCATTCAAAACATATTTTATTCATGTTTTTAATAAAACACACGCATTCAAAATTTAACTTTTATGCGCAGTACTTAAGTTCAATTTTGTGGAACCGAAATGAATATTTTTTTTTGAGTATATTTTTATATATTAATTATTATTATTATTATTAATTACACTGAAAGAAACATAAAATATTAATATAATTTTTTTTTTTAATTTTTTATAGACATCCACTTTTTCCATTGTTGGCGCTTATATTTGAAAAATGTGAATTAGCCACATGTACACCGAGAGAACCAGGAGTACAAGGTGGTGATGTTTGTTCGTCGGAATCATTTAATGAGGATATAGCAATGTTCAGTAAACAGGTAAGTCGTTTTTTGGTTTAATTTTTTTGACTATAATTAGATATTTAAGGTTAAGATAAAAATAACTTTATATACCACGTTTTTAATATATTAAAAGGTATATACTTTTTCTCCGAATTAACTTTCCATACAAGACAAAATTTACTGAAAATTAATTCAATTTTGCTTAAAAAGATGGCTAAAAGTATTAAAAGAATGCATTGTCATCGTGTTCTGAGCTATTCTAAAAGTTTTGAATGTCTAGCTGGTCGGGAAGTTACTATAGTTAAAAATCGATTGCAAGATGTGTGCTGGACAAACAAACAAACAAACAAGAAAACGAGTTAATAAAATAGTTAATACAAATAATTGGCATCGACATTGAAAGGTTTTAGAATAATTGGTATATTTCGAATAGCAGTTGTATTGTTTGAATAATGTTTAGAAAAGGCAAATTGAAAAGTAAAAAATACAGTGTTGAATGGTCAAGTTGGTTGAGACCTCGTTTCTAGAAGCTGATGAGGATCTGGTTCAAATCCCAGAGCTCGGTTCTTTATAATTTATTTTTCCTTTGCCTACAAGTTATCTTCGAAGTTACATGTATGTTTTTTTCGTATCATAAAATTACAGTTTATAAAAGCATCAATTTCTTAAAATTTTTGTTTATATTTTTAAATGTCACAAACACAAAAGTTCAAAATACCAGTTCCAGCCAATTCTTGAATTCTTGATTTTTATTAAAAAAAAAATTCTAATAAATTCATAAACCTGTTAAAAATCAATCAAATATATTCAAAAACAAAGAAGTTCTTAAAAATCAATTAAAAAAAGCATCAGAAAAAATCCTTTTAAATAAAAATGAAAATAATTTTTCGTGTATGATATTAAATTTCTCACGTGTGCATCTTTTTTTTCTTCTTTGTAACACAAAAATTCCACATGTCCAAAACGTAGTTATATGCAAATAAATTTGAAAATTTATTAACCAAAAAGCTCAATGACAAAGCCTACTACAACTGAAATACTATATAATAGTATGTCGACGACGGCAACGACATAACGACTCACATAAAACGATGATCATCTCTTCTTGGTGATGATGATGTGACAAAATTAATGAGACATAACGAAGATATTCATTCAAAAAACAAAAAAAAAGTTCTATACTGTTGGTTAGGTTGGTTCTGGGTTTTTTTTTTTTGGTAGGATTTTTAGTCTCGTTTACATGAACAATAATCAACAACAGGAATGTTCGTTCATTAGTTGTTGTTCATTTTTTGTGCTTTTTTTGGTACCTTCTTTCATAAATACAAAATAATATAAGAAAAGATATCAGATACCCCATTTTTAGGAAATTAAAATCCCGCAGAGATTAAAAGAAAAACGTCTTATATGAAACACATTCATTCATTTTTGTTCAAGAATATCATTTTTCTTTTAAATAAAAAACCATAATAATTTCTGTATACAAGTTCTCAAGTTGAAAGAATTCTATAAAATCACAACAGTCATTAGACAAGAACAATTAATGTATTGAATGTGGATTGTTCATTAGGAAAAAAAAAATTACGATTCCATGACTGAAAAAGAAGATAACACATTGGTGGCAGTATAAATTATTTGAAAAGATCAAAACAAGATCAAATGAAGGAATTGATGATGTATATTAAACTATTGATGAAGTCGTCCTAGGATGAGGAAAATTTGAATGGACAATTCGTTATGTGCAAATATTACGAAATAACATCACAATTAAAACAATTAAAACTCAACAGAAAAAATGATGGGGAAAAAAGGGAGAAGCGCAATCCAACAAAAATTCAAGCAAGGAAAATAAAAGTCTACCAAGTAATTTTAAGTAAGAACACTCACTTCATTAATCATGATGCCTAACACAGTGTTTCGTTCTCATTGTTGGCTTCATCTGATCCAGAAGATCAAAACGATCATCATCATCATCATCAGCATCATCCAACACATCTCAGTAGAAAGTATAATATACATTAAGAACCATGAAAAATTGTAAGACAAAAATGTCGATGTAGATTTTTCGAATATTATATTATTTACAAAACTGACATGATCGCCAAAAATATTCAAAAATGCATCATTTCATCTATTTCGTCCATTTTCATTTCATATGCTTTGTGTGGTGGCCCCTTCATTTTATAATCATTCTGATTTGTGTGATGATCACTTTTTTTTTTTCAAAAGATCATCTTTTCGAATAACAGAGATCTACAACATGTATATCACGAGTGAATTCTTTGAATTTCTTATTTTTCTATGATATATAAGATCAATATTGAAAATTTCGAGGATCTCTTTGAAGAATATTATTGTAATTTTGTAAGATCACATATTATGATCGTTTTCGAGGTCTTCTTCTTTCATTCTAATTCGATTAAGATTAAATATTTCGAGGATCAATTTGAGGATCATTTAGATTTGAAGCCAAAGTTTTATTAGATATTTCTTCGTTAACCAAATTTTGTGAATGACGTTACTTATAACTCTTCTTTTACAGATGTAATGTGGTGTTACAGATCACTGTACAGAAAAAAAATCACTCAATGTTATTCTCGTCATCATGATCATCATCATGATTTTCATTAAAAAATTTTTGGTACACAGTATTCCCGATTTAATACTGAAAATATTTTAGATTTTTAAGTTATTTTTATACATTCGATTCATTTAAAACACTGCGAGCCCGCGAAAATTTAACAAAATTTTCATTAGCATGCGCGAGTACAGGAGATTCGTTTTTTTTGTTGTTGTTGTCAGATTTTCTTGTTCTGGTTCATGCTCGTGCTTCTGGTGTACCACACATAGTAATATAATGATGTGTGGTGTCGTCTTTTATTAAAAATGATTTAAGACCAAAGTGTGATCTCACAATTTGAATTCAGTTTTTTTTTTTTCTATATAAGATTTTTGTATTTTTTATCCTGTTGTTATATTTCTTATGGGAATACTACAGCATCCTGGTGACTTTGGTGACTTTGTTCACAAATTGAAAACTTGTATTATAGATTTAGATTTCATATGAAATGAGATTATAAATGCAATGACAGCAGAAGTATGTATATGTAGACGACAAGAACATGAAATTGATGCAAATATGACTTTCATCATCATGAATCTGAATGATTTTGTGTGACATATTGTGAAATGATGATGATCATGTTTTGGGTTCTGTTCGTTACCATCATTATCCATTTTTATACAACCTTTTATTGGACGATGTTTTATAGTTCACGATCTAGTAATTGGAGTCTGTTTTCATTTATTGTTAGATAAAAACAGCGTAATTCGAAAAGTTTTTCATGTTTTCCGTTCTCACTCTTTTTGTCGCCTTTAAAATTAATGTTTTTATATGCATTTTTTTTAGTCACAATTTTATATACTTGGTATTTAAATTCCACAAGTTTTGGTTGTTCAACTCTTTTTACGCCTTTTTGCAGTTTTTCTGCTGAGTGTTCGACTATAAAATTTCATTTTATTTCAAAGAGTAACCAAAAAAAGAAAAAAGATACATTTACTACCTTTTTCAACATATTTAATTCCGAATATGTTACTACTCTTTGAATGTATGTATTTTTGGAGACATTATTTTAGCACTTTTTTTCTTATTTTGGTTGGTTTTTTTTATAAAATACCATTTCGATGGTGTTTTTCGCGTTCTTTAATTTCGATATCATGTATTCTTTCTGGGTTTTTTTTTGTTTGCTTCAGAAATCATCGTGTCAAGAGTTTTGTGGTTGCATTGTAGCCTTTTGTCATCATCATCATCGTCATCTTCATCACTATATAGTAAGCGTTGTTCTTCATCCGAGGAGAATATCATGACAAATGTGGGCATACATGATTCGTAACAAAACTTTAGAGAAGCTAAAAAGAAAAAAAAAATGGAGACTCCAAAAAACAAGTTGGAAATTCTATAAAAATAAAGGCGACAAAATCAAAAATTCTGAAAAGAACATATTTTTTGGGTTTTTTTTGTTAAACATTTTTGAAGAATTTTTTTTTTTGAAATTTGGTGTGAAAAATTTCGTTTTCTTCAATTTTTCTCAAATCCATTTAAAAACTAATAAATTTTTTAAAGTACAAAAAATTAATCTCCAAAAGAAGAGCACACAGGATTAGATGGAATTTAAATAGTATTTGTTTTTTTTTTTTAATTATTTTAAATTAAAAATGAACATATTTCCTTTCATTTTCACTAAAATAGAAAATGTTTTATAATTTTCAAAAAAAAAAAAAAAGCTATATTTTTTTTTCCTTGATTTACAAACAACCAAAAAACACTCAAGAAAATCACATTTCTTAGATATTCTATCTATTTAAGATTCATTTTAGTTAGAATTCTAGAATTTCTAAAAACGACAGTCAGTCAGTCAAATAAGAGAAGAAGTTTGTGGGTGTCAATAATAGTATTCAAAATTTTCTTCTTTTTTTTTTTGTTTTTTTTTGGTGTGAATCCCAAAGTAAATTTAGATTCTTGAATTATTTTCTTGGTTGGTTCTAAGTGAAGAAGATGTGATGATACCAAAATAGAATAGGATTGGAAAAATTGTTCGGTTATGTTTTTTTCTTTCTTAGTAAAAAAAGTTTTTTTTTGGAAAATCTCTAGTATTGAAGGAAATATGTGCTGTTGTGGAAAATTTGGAATTATAAGGGATCGAAAAAAGAAAAGTATTAAGATCTGTCAAATTCTGTATAAAATATTGATTAACGAAAATTTACTTACTAAAAGAGAGAAGAAGCCTTTTTAGATGCGACAAAAATCAAGAAGAAAATATTGTTGAATAGTTTTCTTTAAACATAAATATAACATAAAATGCAACTTTCCAAAATGATTTTTTTCTTATATTTAATATTGTTCCATGGATATTATAGTTTCGTTGACAGAGTAATGGTATCACATTAATGATAGATATTCTCCGCTTAAAATGTTTGCACGTGTAGATCAAGTTGCATGTTGCATTGAATAAATGCAACCCAAATTCTTCATATCTCAGAGGCATATGTGTACATTTAAAATATAATACAAAATTAATACAAAAGACAGACGTAAAGAAATAAGATAAGAAATCATATTCACTAACTATGATTAGTCCTAGCCGAACAGCAAATTTCTATACAAGTTTCTAGTTAGTTAAAATTTTTACATAAAGATATTTGCATGGAATTAAACTAATTAATCCTACTGACTTGCTTTTGGATGTTCTTATGGGAAGTCTCACCAAGAAACAAGTATAAGAATTCCCAAACAAAAATATATATTTAAAGTACTGCAAAATTACAAGATTGCCTTTGAAATTGCTTGCTTTTCAAATTGTCCATTAATTTCGTCCAAAAGCAATGTGTCAATGCTATTACGATTAGTTTACATGTACCATAGTTAGTATCATTTTTTCTTTTTGGTTTTCCAGTCAAATTGTATCTTAAAGTTTGCATTTCGAATTGAATTACTCATTCGGATAGAAATTTGGTTTTGTTGTTTTTTCTTAGTTCTTGCAAAATTCCAGAGGCGTAATCAGGATAAACTCATTGTTTTTGTTGGTGGCACACAAGTTTTGTTAGCATTAACTCTTTCTTGAGCTTAAAATAACATAATATAATGTTTTATTTTTCTTTCTTTTACAAAAATAGTAATAACAAACACAAAATACATATTTTCTTGTTCTTGTTCTTATTTATTTATTTGTTCTTTAAAAACAAAAAAACATGATCAAAAAATATACGATTTGTTTATATTCGTGAAATATTAGTATATATATTAAGGATCCGTGCGCGCATGTTTAATTAAATGAAAATTATAATGTTTCTCATTTAAAGTGAGTTTTTATTTTAAAAAGAATTTCAAAAATACAAAACGGTTAAGAAATAATAATATTTATAAATTCCACTTGGCGCCTTTTTGATTATTATTATTATATTCTTTTTCTTCTTTTTCTACTTTGTTTTATCAGGAATATTTTTATCAACATTGTTTTACCATTAAGAAAACGTAGATAAATAAATACCAATGGAAATTATTTTGGTTTTGTATTTTTCTTTTCAAAAGTCTTCACACTCTCTTTGAAAAAACTCCAACGATTTTTTAGGTTTTTTGAAAAAAAAGCATATATTTTTGTTTAGATTATAAACGATTCACCAAAAACAACAACGAAAAATCAATTCGATCAATTTTTACTTTCTTATACCTACTTTAGTTGTCTGATTATCGATCTATATACCTACAAAACTGAAATTCTGTTTGTGTCTAAAGGGAATAAAGAAAACAAAAAAAAAAAAAAAATGTTGTTAACATCTTTCTATTTCTTTTTATTATATGAAAAAGTTTTCTCCGCAAATTATTTATAAATAAAATGAAATAAATACTTTTAGGCGAATTGTATGCATAGTTTTAGGCTAATCCTTCTGTAATATAAAATAGTTTTTTCCGCATATTCATAATTATAAATAATTGAAGTATGCATACTTTTAGACGAATCTATTCAAGCAAATCCTTTTACAAATGAATTTAAATCTAACTCACAAATTAAAAACGAAGAATACAATACCGCTAAAGAAAATAAAAACATAACAAAAGAATAGTTTCTGGTACATTTTTTGGTTGTTGTTTATACAGACGGGATTGGTGAGCGGAGCGAGCAGGCGGCGGAGCCCCCAAGTTTTGTATAAAAATAATAATAAAAATAATTTACAATATAATGAATTCCGTTTTTAAATTAAATCTAAATTGCTAATCATCAAGGGGCATGCAGAATCCGGAGACCCCCGAACAACGACGGGTATTTCAGCTAGTAATATAATAAAACTGAAATTCATATATCTGAATAAAGAAATTAAACTTTGAATAATTGTATATAAGAAAGCCAATTCTTAGTTATTAAGAATTTTAAATTGTTCTACACGATCGTGTGTCCATAATGATCAGATTTTGGTTAATATTTTTGAATTCGAATTTTTCTTCTATTCGTGATCATTTTCCAGTTTTCCAAAAAAAAAAGAAAATTCCAATTAAAAATTTTTACTTTATTTTCTTTTAGACAAGAAAAAACCAAAAATTAAGAAAAATATTTCAACGTTTTTGATTGATGGAATCTTTGATTGGTTTTCGATGAGATTTTGAAAAAGCAACAAAACTTTTTTTTTTTTTTTAGAACTAATAAACACATATGGATATGATCCACAAAAAAACAATATTCCATTACGTATGGTAAATATATATCTAGAAATTTTGTGTAATAGTAAAATATAGTATAAAGATGAAAAATATGGCCTCCAAGAATGATTAAACATCTCCCTGACGTGTAAACACTTTTTTTTTTTTCGTTCGTCTTCAATCCAAAATAAATCAACATTGGGAAGAAGGATCTATCATGATCGTGTCATTTCACACTCTGCAATTAGATTTTTCTTAATAAACATTACATGAAGCTTTTCCTAATTTAATTCAATGTGTTATTATTATGATTTTGGGTTTTGCGATTCAGAGAAAGATCGAAATCGAATGAATTTCAAATAATGAATATACTATTTAGCTTTAAATTGTCAGAAAGTGTTTTTCTTTATTTTACTCGTTTACTTTCATTCATTTTGGCATTTCTAATGGGTTACATCATTTTATTTTGAGAGATGAAAAATTCAAAAATCTGTTTTAATAGCAATTTTTGATCGGAAATTCATTACAAAATATACACAGTGAAGTCTTAAAATGAAATCTATTCTGGTGGCATCTATAATTTTCGTTATAAAATCGAATAAAATCTTCAAGCGAAAATTTTCATAGCACTCTATTGTAGGCAAAATTATTTAAAAACGTTTCATTGTAGTTTTAAGTAGTTTAGTTTGTCCAATTTTAATTATATAATTGATATTTTGTTTAGATTTCAATATTCCGAATGGTTAGAAAGAGTATAATCGCGTAAATAATACTGGAGATATTATGATTTAAGAATACCACCACTTAGACCACGAATTGGGACCATTGTGCACACTGTAGAATGAGTCCTTAGATTGTGGGATTGCCTAGCTTCCCGGAGCCTACAATGAAACTGGATATTCGACTGGCGTAGATTCCATTGATGGCATTTGGTATAAACCGGTCGCCGAAGATTTTGAGTCTGCGGTTTTGAAAAGCTGGACAGTGTCTTTTCCTCTGCATCGCAGGAATCGCATGAAGAGTCATCTATCAGAGTCGTGGACGTTAGATGATAATTAAGTTGGCAGTGCCCAGTTAGGACATTTACAACGGGCTGAATTTTTGTTTTACTGAGAGCTAGCAGTTCTTTCGATCTCTTTTTGATGGGTTGGCAGCCGAGTATCATGCTATACTATAGTATTGATGCCATAGTCTGAGTATAATATATGTATGTGTCTCTCATATAAGATGAGCCATGCATGGTTTAACAAAATCTTGAAAAATATTTAACTATTTTGCATATACCTATTTTCTATGCATTTTTCTAATGAAATTGTATATTTTCTGCGCAGAACCAATTCAATGCGCAATGGGATTAAATGCTTTTGTATATAAAGGGACTTATCTTTTAGAGATGAAACGCATAACAGTTAAACAAGATTTACTTTTATGAAAAGAAAAAAGAAAAAAAAAACACTACTAACTAACCTTATTCAGGACATATATATGTACATATATAAGAAAGAGCATCTCATCCCTTTTCTTGCACTTTTGTTTTGTAATTCAATAGAATATTTGAATCGTTTTTATATGTGTGCTAAAGAACTTCTATAACAAGGCATATGGTGTTGCACTATCCCTTTTCTTTTTCCTACATAGGTACCTTAAAAGAAATTTTTTTTTTTTTCGAAGTTCTTTCATCTCAAGACAGAAGGCATATACGTCTTTAGAGGAGATCTTTTTTTTTAGTCCCTTCTGCAAACTCATCGGTTTTAAAAATAATATATAACAAAAATATTCCTTGTTTGGTTTCCCCCTTCGACCCTTTTACATTATTCTTACAATTGAAAAAAAAAGAAAAAATGGACAAAAATTCCCTTTTATTATTTTTTCATGTCTTTTGATAGAGAAAAAAGGTTCAATGCAGCCAAAAAGAAGGATCTGTTTTTTTTCTTTTGCTTCTTTTTTTGAAAATTGAATTTTTGTGAAAATTGAATGCTCTTTTTTGGGTCCTGTTTTTTTCTTTTAGAGAATATCCTTTTACAACGAACACTTTCATACAATGTACAACATACAACAAAAAAAAAAAAGGAAAAATTGTTCAGGTTTTATATTTCGTATTTTTTTTCTTTTTTTTCAAAAGTGAGCAACAACTTAAACTATTCGAAAAGAAATGTTTTGAAAGTTAGTGAACAGAATTGCTAAGAATTATAATACAGAAAAAAAAAACGAATTTTGAAAACATATGCTTTTTTTTTCTATACATGAAAGGATCAAGGACTATGCAGAATACTTTTTACTTAATCGAAATGCGTTAACTGAAAAATGCACAACAATAGCGATAACACAGCATGCGTTTTCTTTTCTTTTTTTAATAGTAAAAATGCATTTGAAAAGAATTCAGGTCTTTTCCCTGAAAAGAAGAAGATCGATCGTATAAAAAAGGACGAATTTCCCTTTTCTTCTTAGTTTATTTGTTTGTTATTTAGAACTGTTCGATAATTGTTTATAATTAATTTTAGTTAATTAACACATTTTCTTAATATTGAAATGAATTTAAAAATAAACTGTCTTTTTTTTAAAGAAGACTTTCAATCAGATATCTAATTAACAATGTGACTTTATTTAAAGATGTTTCGTGTTAAAACGATCATAAATTAAAAAATGTGTCAGTTGAGTTAAGTTCTCTTATTTAGTCTTGTTGATCACATCGTGTTTTTTTTCTTGTTTTGTTTTTTGGAGGGATAACATCCTTCAAATTCATCTTAACAAAATTCTTTTTTAATAAGTAAAAGAAAAAGCAAACCGTTTTCTTTTACTTAAATTTTTTTTAAAACCAAATCTACTTCTTGATGAATGCATTTTTTAAAGAAGAAGAAAAAAAAATAAGAAAATAAAGTGATCACATTTTTATATAGTACGAAAAGAAAGAAAGATGATCTTGCCACCAAAAAAAAAACAAAAAATTGAACATCAAAAATTTTCTTAAAGAACAGTTTTTTTTTTTTGGGAGGATATTATAAGAATCTCTTACACTCTTCGTCAATTAAAAAATAACTTCTGTCACATTTGTCACATCTGGAGTCTTCCAGCAGTGGAGAAAAAAAAATATGATCTTTCTTCGATTTTTTTTCTTCTTCTTATATTAGTTATGGACCAGATTAGGTTTATTTTTGTTTTGGGATTTTATTCCAAGTTTTCTTGGTTTTTACAAAATTCATTCGAAAAAAGACCTCTAAATGTAAAAATATTGTTTTAACTCGAAAATATGAAGAAAGAAAAAAAATATCGAAGATCTTAACATGATCGGAGGGTAATTTTTGGTAACTGCTTTAGCGCGGTTCATTGATCGGATTTTTAGTTTTTTTTTTGATTTTACTTTTCTCCACATCATAGTACCAACGACGAATATGTCTGCATATGCTTTTTATGAAAATAGAAAAAGAAATATTATTTCGGAATTTTTGATCATCATAATATGACAAACGGAAGATCATTAAAATATCTTTTTCTTGAATGAATGAAATGAGTTTTTTTTCTATGATAAAAATTTTCATTTCTTGAAAATATGATCTTTTTTTTTTGTTGTGTTTTTGGTTATAAACCTTTTTCACCACTAAAATTGGTTTTAAAGGATCGATCACTCTCTCACTGATCATGTTACCATGAATTTTAGACAAATTTCGAAGAACAAAATATAGATAATCACAAGACTTTGATGTGAAACATTTTAATTTTTGAAATAATATAAGTTTTTATATTAATTAAAAAATTACAAAAGAAAAATTTGTAATACTAAATTTTTGTTGTGTAAAACTTCTAATTAACATTTGGCTGAGATTTTCTTGTATTAATTTATTATTAATAATAAAATTTCAACAATTTTGCAACACTTAAAAATTTATCACAGATTTTTCAAGCGAATTTTTAAAGAAAAAACTAAATATTCTCAACGATTGTAAAATTTCATCGTTGTGTAAATATTTTGATGTTCTTTCGTCACTTAAATGAAGAAAACCCCAAGAAAAAACCAAAAATCTGTCCAAATTACACTTCATTTAATGATTTCGATCGTTAAATTTAAAGGAAATAAAATTTTTCGAACAACTGTTCTTTAAATATGTGGAATTTTTTAAGATTTTCTTTTTATTTTTTTTTAACAAAATGAAAATAATAAAATTTAATCCAAAAAAACATTATTTTTAATCCAAAATAGACAATATTTAAAGAGAATTGTTTTTTTTAATGTCTTGAAACATTTTTTGTCGTCAGGAAAATTAACAAGTTTTTCTTTTCTTTTTAATGAAAAAAGAAAAATGAGATGAAAATTGTACAGAAAAACAATGAAATAATTAATAATAATCGGTTTTTTTTTTTGGAGGAGGAGGTTTTAATGAAATGTTAACGACATATCGAAAAATTTCAGCAAATCTGAATTTTCAATTTTAATTTTCCTTATTTTACAAAATACATTAATTTGATTTTTGCCAACATTTGTTGTTTTTCTTATTTTTTAAAATATTGTTGCTCTTGTTTTTAACAAAAAATATATGCGTTTCAAAATTCATTTTCCATGACCTGTGCGTGGCGCATAGAAATTCTTCATGAAAAACCAAAAAAAAAGAAAATTTCGAAAACGATGCACATTTTAAAATATAATGTGTCTGGAAAATTTATTTTTATGATATTTCATTTTTTTTTGGGTGGAAAATTCTTTCTTTTTTTATTCTTAAAAAACATGCGTAAAAATGCTGCTGCACGCACAGAAAACAAAAAATTTCAAGCCCATCGACACAAAAAGACGAAGACAAGAAAAATATTAAAATTTTCCAAAAATAAAACTTTTTTCCTTGATTTTTCTCAGCTTGACATTATTTTCTTTTCTTTCTTATTTAGGATGATAATTTTTTTTTTGTTTTTTGGAAAAAGATTTTCCTCTTAGAATACGAAAATATTTTAAATTTTCTTATTTTTTTTTTGGATCTCGTTAATTTTAAACTCAAAAATAGATGACTTTTTTTTTGGGTGTTCATAAATTTTTCCTTGTTTAAAAAAATTCGATGGAAAATGTATCACGCTTTAAGAGACATTTTCTTTTGTTTTTCTTTTTTGTTTTAAGAAAAGAAAGAATTAATATCTTTTAGAATATTTTGGAGGAGGACGTTTTTTTGTTTTTGGGGTATTTATGCCAAGGAAGGCACCTGTCGGTTATTTATTGAATATAATATAAATTTTAAAATGAAATTATTGTTTTAAGTCAAAAAGTTTTCAAACAATTATTTTAATAGGGTTTTTATAAAATATTTAAAAAATCGTTAAATCAAAAATTATTTCATTTTCTTGTATTTTGTTTATGAGATTTTTCCATTTAAATATTTTGTTACAATTATTATGTTTTGTATTTTTTTATCTTGTAAAATCATTTCATTTCATTTCTTGAGACTTTTTAAAGAAATTATGAGAAATATAAAAGAAATAAATTGGATTTAATTTGTATTTTTTGTATATGCAAATTGTGTGAACCATTTTTTTTTGTTATCATAAAGGAATCTCTTCTATTTTCATAATGAATCTGTTATATTTTAAATTAAAGTTTTTTTTTAGTTATATATAAACCATGATTTCTATTAAACCTATTCAATTATCTTTTAGGATAGAGATGAACTACTCGAACAGATCGCACGATCCAATTATGTGTAAAATATTCTTCATAAGCTTTAGTAAGATTATTTTGATAAAAAAAAATTCTTAAAAAATTAAGATATGACTAGAATAATGAATCCTGGCAAATATTAAATAGGAAAGAAATTGAAAAAAGGGATCTTGAACGAAATTTAATAATGTTTATTAATATCCCTACACATTATAAATTTTTCACTTTCTCTCACATTAAAATTCTTGGAATGTATTCTTTTTCAATTTTAGCTACAATAACAGTATTGAACATTAAGGTGCCCATACGGCTTGGTGTACTAATCTATGGTTATTACCATGACAAAGTATGAGTAATTATGAAGTATCCCCACTTCCTATACCTGCCGTGTCGACATTTTTACCGATTTTAATTGGAATGAGTGAAAATTTTCAAACAATTTTCTATCCATTGCTGACATAGATAGCTATAGATTGTAGGTATGGGTGACAGAGGAATACGATCTAAACAAACAAAGTTATACTGAAATTTATATATCAATGACAAATGGTAGAACAAAATAAGAGAACGAGAACTTTCATTCTCCCTCTTCCTGATATATTTTACCTTTGAAAACTGTTTTATGCTCTTTCGCACTTATTGCAACGTGATCTGTGTTTTTTGTTTTTCATTTTTTAATACTTTGTCCTGATTGGTTTAATTGTTTATTCGCTAGCTTATAATTCTCTCATACGTCGACCATGACTACGTTAGACGATAATGTTAGATTTTGGAATATGTCATACTATTCTGTTGTTTAAAAACTCTACAAGTATTCAATCTAAAAGATTCTAGAAGTATAAAATTTGATCGTCCAAATTAATCAATTTTTCAAATAAATTTTGATCATACTTGTAGAATCCGACGGTCTCTAAATGAATATCCATAGATGAGATTCGTGCTGGTATCAATGTTGATCTTAGTGCGTAATATTATTGTTCGATTTTTATTTGGTGTCCCTGATATATATTTCCTTTGGAAGGTTTATATATTGGATATGTTTAAATCATGAAATACTCTGATAATCTATATAAGCACATGGTAATCGTAAAGAAAATAAAGTAGACGGTTGTTATTCTTTAACCCGGTTTACTATATATCATTGAAAACCCTATAATAAAAACCTCTTTAGCTTCAAAACTAAGTAAAAAGTACATAATATAATATTAATAATATCTTTACAATCAAATCACATCAATCAAATTTTTAAATGATATAAACGTCATAATTGTGTGTGATAACAAACAACCGCCAATTTTATCAGTCAGTCAAAAAAATACTAAATTAAAATGTTATAATTTTATTGAATATAAATTTCATATTTTTTTACTTAATATTTATTTAAGAATTAAATTTAATATGTGTAACATGATTTTTAGTAGATTTTATTAGTTATTATTTAATATATGAGATGACTGATTATATAGTGTTTTTTTTTTGCCGGATAAAAGTTAATGAGACATAAAATTACCGTCATTTTTTTTTTTTTTTGACCAAAAATTAATTTATGATTAAATATTTTTCGTTTTTTTTGCAATAAAATAATAAAATTATATATATAAATATTTTTTTTAATCAGAAAATTAGAGTTAAATTTTTCGTCATGAAAAAAACAAAATTAGTGACATTTTTTTTAATCAAGCGAAGCAATAAAAAGAAAACAGATTTTAAATTATAAGATTTCATTAAAAAAAAATGTCATAAAATTAAATTAAAATTATATTATTTCAAGTTTTATCAAAAAGTTATAAAAAAGAAAAAGAAAATTCGTTTCTTTTTTAGAGAAGAAAATTAAAATTTTGATTTTTTTTCAAAATGGGTGCGACACTTTTTTCAAATATTAATTTGTTAGATCGCGGTTAATGACTTTCAAACACCTTTTATAGTAGATATATATATATATTTTCTTCCTCTTGTTATCACACATCAACCTGAAAGCGCCATTTATAAAATGAACAAACAAAATTTTGATATACAGGCTATCTCGAAGGGTTCGAGAATTCGATTTTGTATATTCATATGAAGTGATCAATAATTTGGTGATCGAAGTGATCAACAATTTGATGATCTAATTCAAGGGTGTCTAACCTTTTTGTTTTCCTGGGCCACATTTGAAAAAAACATGGTGTTTTCGGCCACAAGTATATTACTATAGCTGACGAGCTCAAAAAAAGTTAAATTTAAGTAATTTAAAATTTATTAGTTTATGAATTTTTTCATTATAAGAACAGAACATGAAATTCTTTTAGTATCACCTAAGCCGCCAGGTGACAAAAAACAGAACAGTGTAGCTGAGTGAGCAACGCAAACAGAAAGAGAATTTACTACAGAACGAAAGAGATTTCTATTCTGTTCCTGCTTCTGATGCTTGTCACATGGCAGCTTTAGCACCAGAGCGGACACAACACACAAATCATTCCTCAGCAAAATGGACATGCTTCAATAATTTTAAATATTTTCGGGTCGCATTGATACTTGCTTTGGGCCGTATGCGGACTGCGGGCCGCGGGTTGGACAGCCTTGATTTAATTCGTTAGCTCTGAGTAATGAGAATTCACGACTATAACATCTAATCTATGTAATTTATTACGTATTTACAATTCTAACGTCACACTAAACTAATCGCGATTGCATGGATCTTTAATACTGAAGATCACTAATTTTGTATACGTTTTTAGTGCTAGTATAGTTTTGTTAATCCAATAAAATCTTTCAACTTTGATCTCTAATTTAAAGATCGTTTAAAGACAAATTCAAATATTCCGATTTTTGACTAAAATTTCTATTATAGTTCATTGTGTGACACTTTGTAAAACCCAAATAAAAAAAAGAAATCTTAAAAAACTCAATTTTTTTTTATGATCACTAAAAGATCAACAAAATATCACAGACTTGAATAGAAGAATTTTTTTTTCTGCGGTTTTCAGTATAAAATCTTCAAGATAAAGAGTGCACTCTATAAACACACATTTTTCTCTGACATTCATTATTTATTTTGACTGTTTTCTTCAACTAAACACCATATTCATATATATATATATGTATATAAAAATACCTGGTTGCACATTTGTAAACAAACATATTCTTTTGGTTTATCCAAAATGCATACAAAAACTGGGGAATATTTTCCATAAAAAGCTGGCATGATGTTCTAATGCATGTCATTTTATTATTATTCGTTTCATTCAATAAAAATGCACCTATGCACATACTTAAGTTATCATCCCCCGAAAATGAAGAAAAAAAACACCTAGTACTAATAGAATATATATTAAATGAGTCATAAAAAAAACACCTATGAAGACAACTTCCAGAATTTAATATCTAGTTTTTATTTTTTTTTTGTTTGGTTTGTTCTCGTTTTGTGTACATTGTAATGATAAAAGGGTAGCTCTGATTACGCTTTAAGAATACGTTTCTGTTCATCTAATATTTGTCTTGAAATTATAGTTTAGCTACCTTAAAAAAATATATACCTTAAATAGGAAATATTTCACGGTTTCAATATGTTCTGTTTTGTTTTTTGTGTACACAGAAGAAAAAAAATAATATGTACTATATATATTTTGTTGTAATGTTGTTAACTGACATAATCCGAAAGTAGAAAGTTTGATATTCTCAAACGGAAAACACTTTCACTATCATTTTCATATTTTTTTTTTTTAGTTTCATATGTTTCAGAAAATTGTTTGATCTAAGAATATTATTAAGTTGGGTTCACGCTAAACTAGTTTTGAGGTAATGAAACGTTTTAAAATCGAAACCAAAAATCATATAATATATGCACCTGAGTTGTCAATACTGTATTTACAGTATTTTTTTCATTTACAAATACTAATGATGAGATAGATTTATTTGCAACCTTCCAATGGTTTAGAAACATTTATTTTCGCCCTTGTCAAAAAGATCTGGCAGAATAGCATTTTTGTGTTTAGTCTTATCACAGTTTTTATGCTAGAAAAGTAATAATATCTCAGAATGAATACATAGATCTGTATTCTAGAACATATTTTCATGATCCTTTTTTTTAAAAAGCTTTGTTATTGTTTCAGTAGTTTTCGTACGGCACAAATTGTTTGCTAGATATACCTTTATGCTTAAATCGATAGTGTAATTACACCTTTAGACGTTAACAAAATTTCTTTTTCTATCATGATGATGAACATATACGCATTAACGTATGTAAAACCAACAAAACTGAAAACACAAATCTAACATACAAAATCTGATGTGTACGTTGCTTATCACGAGAATTTATTTTTTTTTTTACGAGCTGCTGTTTGACATTTTATATCTTTGGCTGGCTTCTTTTTTTTCCTACTTTGATTATTTCATAGTTTTAAAAATACATATTTATAATTTTTATTTTTTCTCATCTTTAATATATTTTCTTAAGTCAAATATTTACACATCTTGTGTGTTGTTGTTTCCAAAAAAAAAACCAAAAAACCCGAAAAAAATTATAATTCTTATTTTTAGAGAAAAACCGTAAAATCGTGTACCGCGCTTTTTATAAGACACAAAAAAAACAACAAATTCTAGTCAAAATAAAAATATTAAATGCTAAAAAATAGATAAGTTTACCACGCATGCGTTTATTTGACGTAGAAAAACGCAAATAGATAATAATTTCAAAATTTTTTTTTTTGATATTAAATTGTCCAATTTTTAAATTCATAATTTTCATTTTCTTTTTATTGTTTGACAGCAATTTGTCATTAAATATACATTTTCTCATCAATAAATTTATGATTGTGATATTGCAAATTATTAATATTAATATTATTAGTGTCTTTGGGTCAAAAAATTGAATTTTGATTTGATTTTAATCAGGAAAATGATGAATGATAGACTTTTTTTTTGCTTTGTTATGTTTTTAAGAATCTCTTGATTAGAAGTAAGTAAGTGATTAAAAATTATATCAAGAAACACTATCAAATTCTTTAAGAAAATCTTATTTTGACAAATTACCAAATCGATGCTAATAATTTTGTGCTGTATTTTCGGTGTTTTATAGTCCTATTAAAATGTTCTGTGGTATTAGTTTTAAGAGTCTTATAAATCTTATGTTTTTTTTATGACTTTTTATAACAAATAAAAACGAATAAAATTAAAACAATATATACTAATTTTCGATTAAGTGTTTTTTATAAATAAAAAGAAAATTTATGATTAATTTATTGAAATCTGTGCCAACAAATATTTAACATTACAATTTATTATGAATTTTTGGACGAATAAAAGTCTTTTTGTTTTGTTAAAGCAAACTTTGCAATTTTTCACTTTGCAAATTTTTTACTTTGCAATTTTGCAACTTTGCATATTTTATTTTTCTTTGATTTAGTTTTAAAAAAAATATGGCCAAATACTTTTTGTTTATATTTTCCAAATTCCAATTTTTACTGAAACTAAGATTTGTAAAGTAAAGTGCAAAATTTGGAGATATTGTAAGTTCTTTTATTTATAAACTTCTCAATATAAATAAAATATTTTTTCTTATTTAGAAGAATGGAATATTTACAAAGTTAATCGATTGTAATCTGTGCCAAAACCTTGAAAAGTATTTTCAAGGTTTTGGAAGAATTGTGGCAAAAATTAAGGAATTCTAGAATATTTTTTCTGTCTGCAATACACAAAAGATCTTCTTTCTTGGGAATTCTTATGAAACCTGCATTTTGTACCTTATTGAACAAGGTCCTATCTAAAATCCATGTCATACCATACCATACCATACCATACCATACCATGAAAAATTCCAATTTCAAAAAGAAACTATTAAAAAATTAATGTGAAAAGAAATGTTTTAAAATTTGTCATTTTCACTGGGTTTTTCTTTTGCAGACTCTTTTATTCTAGTTATTTAAATTTTCTAATTTCTAAAGATATTTCTTTCTTTTTTTTACTTAGTGCACGTCTAATATTTTGTACCACCTATAAAGTCTTACAGGTACAATAAGAAATGTCAAAGAATAAACCCCTTTTTTTTAAATTCTAATAAAGAAATTTCGTATGTTTTCCCTTCTAATATCGGAAAGCACGCGTTTACACCTATATTTTTGGGAACATCAATCATTTTGTCAGAAATGAAGAAAAGATTATTTTCTTGTTTCAAAGCCCATTTTTTATATACTATATGTATATAAAAAAATTTAATAAACCTAATTTCTTTTGTTTGTTTGCAAAAATGTCTTATATTTACATTTAGTGTGAGTGGATTTCCATCAATCTTTCTCAGATTCTTTTATTTATATTACCATTCCCTTCGGAAAATACAGGAAATTGTGTTATGACACATTTCTTAAAGTATTTATTAAAATTTTTTTGAAATTGTATTAATTTTCTTTAATACTATACTGTCTAAAAACAAGGCCTTCCTTAATAACTCACATCTTCAACTATTTTTTTTAATCTTCTTCGAAAACCGATTTAGTGTTAAGATTTGTTGTTTATTGGTCCATCGATGATTAGCTTCCAGAGATATTATTATGATCTGTTTTTTTAATAGGTGGAACATACGATTATCGATATCTCTAAAGAACAAGTTATCCAAAATCCATAAGAAATTAATCCTTTCATCTTTATGTTCATCTTCATTTTGCATCATCAGAAGAAGATGCCCAATAATCGTTTCTGATTTTATTATTATTATTTTTTATTATTGTTTGGTTTCTTTCGATAATAGACTTTGTTTTGCAGATTTAGACTTCATATATAAATGTTTTCTTTTTTGTTTTTATAAAGTCTTTTAAATTTTATGCCTCTGGGTGGAATTTCTTACAGGTTTTTTTTTTTTTGTTGTGAATTCCCTGGGATAGAGAGGATCATTTCATTGGGAAATAAAAGAACACAATTGATTGGTTATATATAAAAAAAATGAATTCAAATTGATCACAAAATATGCAGAAAAAAACCTGAGACTAAAAATAATACAGTAGAATTTTTTGTTGGTTTGGTACCACTCTCGTGGGTGGAGATTAATCAGTGTACAAATATTTCCCCAATATGTTTCTGGACAATACTAATTAAAGCTAGGTATATATACTCTCCAAGAAGTTAGTCAAAATTGTAGCCATGCCTCTAAAAAGTTAAAACAGTTTGCAAATTTTTGCCTGACCAAATGGCCCATCCAACTTTTATTGAAAATTAACAATTTTGCAAAATTTGTTAGACCATCTTTGCCTAGCTTAACACCGGATGAAAAATCTAATGCATATACCCCTTTATACTTTTTCTGTTGATCTTCATTTTTATGTTGTTTAGAAACTTTGTTGCAGCAATTCACGAGATCATCAGAAAAACATAATTTTTGGTTGATATTTTTAATTTATGAACCATTCGTGCATAATTTTGAGAAAAACAACTCCCAAAAAAAAGGAAAAAGAGTTAAAGAATATTAACTTCCAGTTCTTTATGTTGTCCAAAAATTGTGTAGAAAAAAAAGCACCAGCGGTTTTGTAACCGGTTTAAAAACATTGTCTTCGATAATACCATTTTTTCTTTTTGTAGCCAAATAAAAAATATTAATAATAATTTCGCGCATATTTTTTTTTTGGGAACTTTTTGGTGTTTTATGTTAATGACAATGTTTTTCTTTAAATTTCTTAATAAATCATTATTTTGAGTCTGTTTGGGTTGTGTTTCTGTTCTCAGTTGAACTCAACTCAGTATGTTTCATGATGCGATTTGGTCACCAAGATTTGTTTAGTTATTTCTAAAAAAAACAAGAAAGAATATTCGCACACATAACAAAAACATGACAACATGACTTCTTGTAGCTGAATTTAATATTTTTATATTTTAATAAAAATAATACAAATATTTAACCCGTTGTGTGTTTTTAATGTTATTTTATTTATTCAATATAATCAAAATAATTTTTTGTTTTGTAGGCGGTAAAATGTCTGTCGCGGTTTTTTTTTCTGTAAGTTTTCATGTAGGAATAGTTTTTATTATATACTTTTTTTTATAAACAAACAACAAGAAAAATCTTTCTCATGGAAAATTTATATCTTAAAGAATTTATTAAATTTAAATATTAGCTTTAATTTGACATGTGCTTTAAGTTATGACCACAAACGCGTTACCAGAAGAAAAAATATACACAACCCAAGCCTTGTTTGTTTGCTGTGAGAGCCATGCAACATATTTTAAATGACACTGACTGCATTTTAATTATGGCATAAATATTTAAATTGTATGCGTTTAGTGAACCGAAAAAATGTTAAATTAGTTTTAAAAAGTGTTATTCATCATGTTCTTAATATGAATGACATTTTTTTGCATTCGGTTTTTTTTCTTTCTTTAAGACCTTGTTTTTAAGGCGTATCAAGAATTTTGTGCTGTTTTTGGTTTTTTTGAAAGGGAAATTTATATAAGATAAAACTAAACATTTAGGTAACACAGAGTTCTCTACATACAAAATTTCAATCAAATCACTCAAATATTTTTCAAGCTATCATGGATACACCGCGGGACACATCCATCTCTAGGGTCTTGTTATATTCTTGTGTCTTTCAGGTGTATACGGAAACTACACAAATTCTATTTATAATATATTGAAAAGTCAGTTTTTTCTTTTCAGTTTTCATATTTTCTAAGAATTTTTAGTTTCTCACGCAGGTAGTTTTCTTAAAGTGTATCTAGAGAGAATATGTTTCCTTATCATCAAATTTTTCTTTATGTTTTTTTGTTATCAGTAGAAAACATTTTTAGTCCATTCAAAATATCCTTTTTGAACGTCCATTGTTAAAATATTTTCGAAATAAATTTCTATGTAAAAATAATTCTTGAAAAAAAAAGAAAAAATGTATATCCTCCAGACCTAGGCCTTTTACGGGTGGGTATATAATTATTTGATTGAAACGATAAATGTTTTTCTACGAAATAAGCGCCAGGTAAGAAATGACAATTCGTCAAAGTATATACAATATGTTTTTATTAGTTATAAAAATATTTGTAAAATATAAAATTCACCTCAAAACTAAAGAATATATCCGAAAAGTCAATTGTTTTATTATCGCAATAAAATTGAGGACGAATTTTCTTCACACCATTTCATTATCTTAAAGTGTTTTCGTAGTTTGAAAAGTCGAAAATTTTTATGGATTTCAAATAATTTTTGTTTATTTAAATTTATTACCATTTTAAAAGTTAGGCCTTCAATTTATTTTAGTTTAAAATAAAGTTTTATGCCATGCCTTTTTTTCCAGAAGGATTATTACATCAGGTCGATTTTGGAAAATCGCATAAATTATGGACTTGAAAGACTAGTGTCTTACCATTAGAATCTAGTCATGTTCGTTGGCATGTGATTTAATAGTAACTTATTACTTGTTAAAGCCGATACACACGGTCAAATTTAGCTGCCCTTTTTTGAATGACAAGCCACCGATAACGTATAATTTGATCGTACGCAGAAACTACAAACAAACTTTTCTTCCAGTTTAGTTTGTCGTACAAAACTGGACGCTTCTAAGTCAACATCGAATCCTAGTTCTTTCGAATTTCAATCAAGTCAACTTATTCAGTAATTTTGAAAGAGTCGCATTGAATAAATTTTCTGATATACTTTGTCAGGGATGACACCTATAAGGCTAAAATAAAGCCTGGATTACGCAGTGCCAGCTAGCGTGCGAGTTGGTGTAAACTGAAGCTACAAAAGCTGTTGTAGTAGCTCGTACTCCAGCTGCTGTCCTACTCTCATCGACAGTAACTCTCTACATACATTTACACAATGACAGTATCTGTCCTGCAGTTACTGTCTACACCAACTCGAACGCTAGCTCGTACTGTGTAATCCAGGCTTAAGTCTCTCTGAGTCATGGATTGTCAGTCTTGTTTGATAGAAATCTGATGATTGCTGGCGAAAATTTTGGATAATTATTAAGTTCGACTGGCAAACCATCAGTTTTTACATTCACATTGTTTTCAGTTTTCTATCAGTTGCTCAAAAGCGCTGATGGAAATCTGTTGAAATATGGTGCTTCTTAAGAATCGATTATCAACAAATTTGGCGGGAAAATTAAATCGATTTTCGAAAAGAAAAGATTGATTTTATTCTCTTTTTTTTTATTGAACATTATAAAACAATATTAAACAAAACACAAGCAAATAGAAAATAATGTTTGTTTAATGAAAAAAAATAAAGAAGGTGATGTTTATATCGTATTGTATTTTTTTCTTTTCTTAGATACCAACCCAAGAATTTTTATGTGTGTACCACAAATAGTATATTCAATAATAAATAAAAGAAAAATGTAATACAAGACTTTGAACGTATTTTATTCGTAAGAGCCCACCCTCTTTTGATATATCCACATTAAAGGAAAAAATTTGTACATGCGAAAGCTAAAATTTATTTACTATTAAACAAAAAAAACAATATAAGGTAAAACAAAAAAAAAAAGAAATGTTTAAGAAAATAGCATTAAGTTTACGCCCCAACCATTATTGCCGGTGCTATAATGGTGGTTTTACGTTTCAATTCAACATAAAATACATTTTAAGGACATTGTTTTTTCTTTTGCTCCTTCGTCTTGGCTGCTTTCTCTTCTCTATATAAATTTATTTATCCAAGTCATTTTATATATTCTGCGATGTCTATTACGAAGTATTGATGCCTCTTGTGCTTGGGTTTTTGGTTTTTTTTTGTCTTTATATGATATTAAATTGTCATAAAAGATTTTCATATAGAAACCATCTTCATTTTGTTAACCTGAAAATTGTCGTCTACCCTTGTGAAAAAAAACTAGTAAGGTATTTCGTTCATATGTCATCATATCAAAATCATTTTATTATCAAACAGATAAATTTTTTTTTTGGTTCCATATTCAAGACTGGTACCGCGGCGATATTTGGAAATTAATGTCTCATGTGTACATGAAATTGTGAATTTCTTATGTTTTTATATATAAGACAAAAGACAAGAAAAAAAAAACTGAAATTGATTTATTCGAGACCTACTATTTAATATGGGAAACCAAAACAACCTAATAATATGGTTTAAATCGAATTTTTAGATATTTTATTTGAAAATTCACTACATTTGATTTTCATTAAACTTTGTCACACAATATATTTTTTTTTTTTGGTTTATAGAATATTTATTAAGGAAAATCTTTCGGAAACCTTTTAATGATTGTCCTGTACTGTATCCGAATTGGACACATTTCACAGATATTTTTTAGTCATAGATTAATACACCTAGATGTCCAACCCAATGAGCAGCGTGATGTTCAGTATTGTTGTTGTAGATGAACTTAAAGAAGAATGAATGAGAAGAGGTTTAATGTAAAAGAAAGAGAAGAATCTATATTGTGTCGCGATATCACGGTACAAAAAGAATCAGTTGAATGCACAGTCGTTGGAAGTCTTTATTATTAGTCTATCGGTTTAGATGAAATTTTTGTTTCTACTTAAGGGGCCTAAGTTATAGCGCGATCATTATAATGACGGATATAATTTTCCAAAGGAAAATTAACCTATTTCAAAGATTATTTCTTTAAAAATAAAAAATACAAAACATGAGAAATAGTTTAATAAATAGATTTTAGTTAAAAAAATCTTACGTATATCACATATTTTGTTTTTTTTTTTTTAATAATTTCAATGATGGAAAATATTTTTCTCGATTAGTTGTTTTTATAACAGTGTTTCAATTTCCATTCATTCCAATGAAGAACTGTCTTTTAGGTCTTTTCATTGAAAGGTTTTCGTTCATTTTTAATCTCAAAGTTAAGAATTCGTATTAAATTTTACTGACATTCGTATATAACCGTCTTTCATGTAAAATCAGAAAAAAATAGCCAGTTTTCACTTATTCCAAAATTTTCTTCATTGTGGTATGACTTATGGGTTGTTTACACAGTGCTTGCAGCTGTCCTTGCGAGTAGACAGTAACTGTCAAGCCAACTGGCATGGAAGTTGCTGCCTGCAATCGACTGTTTACGGGTCATTGCGAGTAACAGTAATCGACTTTTTATACGAGCGCTGAAAATGACAATTACTATCATAACATATACATAATTTTAAATGGGATCAAAGGTTTTCTTGTTCTATTACGATTTATACATAAATCTTTCCTTTTATGTAGTGTTTTACGTGAAAAGTTATCTATTTATTAAATTTCTAAGAAGCAATAAAGATCATAAAAATGTTATAAGCTGTAGAAAATAGCCTCAAATTATTGGACACTCATTTCAATAATTATCCATAATTATTCTAGAATAACAAACAATTCATGATGGAAAAACCAGTGTCTAACGGTTTTTTTTTTTTTGAATAAATTTAAATTAACATGTTTCAACTTTGATTACATATAATTTTTGGTATTAATTATCAATTAATTGGTCATCAATTATTTTATAAGTCAACTACTTACCTAGAAAAAGAATTAATCTTATGTTTTACCAAGTATTATATCAATAAAAAAAAGAAAAAATAAAAGAAAATTGTATATGATAGTGTTTCTTTTTTTTTTCGCTTTTCGCTTTTCTTTATGCGGTTATACCTTTTCCACACCCAAAGGCTTAACTTATTATTAAATTAGTCCAGCATATGTAAATTGTATTTATTATAATAATCATGAATACTGGTTGCATTTAAAAAAGAAGAAAAAAACAAAATTGCATGTTGTACACATTACGCGTATAAAACACGCTAACAGCATATATTAAAGTTTTCTTAACCCTTCCTCATCTCTCCATTGAATGGGATCTTTTTTTTATTTCCAGCTAGTTATTTCCTTAATATGCATATATTCGGATAAATTTCGCATAAAATTCTTAACTCTTTTTTAATATAAAAATGGTGGGCATTGGTGGGAATAAATAGGTATAGGTAAAGTTTTTGATACAGTTACTGTATCAGTAATATACCAGGCGGGTATATAAAATCATTGATATGGCGGCCATACTACTATATATCTATCTACTTTGGAAATTTATAATATATTTTTTGCGGAACCATGCCGTTTAGGGTGGAGTATATATATATATATACATATGTTAATCGCCTCGAAGCTATTATAATAATAATATGTGCCTTTTCGTTTGAAATTCCATCATAATATTGTGCGTATCCATTTAACAGTATGATACCTGAATGTTGTATCTGAAGAGAAGATATACGCAAATATACATATATGTATTCTTTAATCATATTCTGAAACGTTTAAATGCGTTTTTTGTTAAAAATTTTATTTTTATACATTATTTTAATTCTTCCTCAGGCCAAAAAAAATTATGATGCCTGAATTTGGTTATACTATATGTAATTTTTTCTTATATACTACAAGTATACCGCATGCTGTGGTGGTTTTCAAAAATCTATGGGCACAAGAGATTCCATTTTAGGTTATTCTTTTATTTAGGCTCATCATGTAATTTAAATTCTATTATATGTTTTATGAATTAAATGAAAAAAAAGAAAAATGATAACAATTGAAAAATTTTCTTTTCTTGCTCATAGAAAATAGGGAAATTTTAATAATACATATTTATGAGAAAAGGTGTATAGTATGTCTCTCTAGATCACCGAAAAAAGTATGAATTTTTCATATTTTATTTAAATTAAAGAAATGAAAATTATTCTGTACTAAAATTTAATTTACTGTTTCTAAAATATACATTTTATTAATAAAATTTGTTTCTTTTTCTATTTCAGATTCGATCACAAAAACCCTATTATACGGCGGATCCCGAAGTAGATTCACTTGTAAGTATATTATGAATTTTATAAAAATATATTTGATTGAAATTTTGTTGGAGAAAGTCTTTTGAAACTTTTCTAGTTCCGCGAAAACTAATAAGAACCTTTCAGTTTATTTAATATCCGCATTGATTTGGGATGGGATCTATTAAATTGTCAAAGTTAAAGAAACATTTATTAGTGATAAAATTATATATGATCACATTTTCTTAGCTTTATTTAAAAAAATGCAAATAATTCGCGACATTGACATGAATTTTTTCTTATTTCTTTTTTGTAAGTAATTTAATACTTAATATCTTATACTTTTTTTTTTTTTTAGCTTGTATCATTAATTTTATAAATTCAAATAACAATTTTCTTCTATAATACGACATCTAACCTGAATATAATCTTTACAAGAAATTTTAATGATCAAATAGATATTTATACACAATATATACAGTAATTCTTTGAGTTACGATATAATCGGTTCCCCATGCATGTTTTAACTTGAATTATTTGCCAATTAATAATCATATAAAGACATATCAATATATAATTCTTAAATGAGCTTTAGAATATCCTTAATTCTCAGAATTATTGAGTATAAGTTACAGATATAATATCTAATCTGGTGGTGAAGCATATACATTTCGGTTTAGATGTTTTGATACTATCATGCTTCGTCTGAGACCAGTTATAACGGTCATAACATGACTTCACGATCATAGCTCACAATTGACACAAAAAATTGTCACAAGTTGTGACTGAAAATACGAAATTTTCTCTGAGTGATTTAATTGATTTAAACACACAACTAATTTTATGCCTAGAAACAAATTTTAGGGCTATACAAACATTTTCGAGAGTATTTCTCAAATAACCATGAATTATAACAGTTTAAACTATTATAAATTCATATTTTGGACTTTATTATGACCCGTCCGCCAGAATACGAATTATCTCAACTATTTGTAGTTGCAAATTTGCTATGACCTAAAATTTGTTACAACGCCAGAATAGGCCTGTAGATCTCTTAAAATACCTTTACTTTTCATCAAAGATCTTGACCAAATCTTGATAGAACGAAATTTCTCATTTGAATCGTATACGTATAGGGAAGAAGCGTAAATTGAAGCGTTCACAAACTTTCTGGATTGATTTTTTTTTAATTGAAAGTTTATTTGGTACATATTTATTTTCACCAATAAGTCCCAATGAAAATGGTGACACCGGTGGAATTAAAAGCTTTTTTTTTTTAGAAATAATTAGTAAGGCAAAGCATATGTAAAGTCTGCAAAGCCTGCGTAATAAATTTCTCTAAGATTGTGACGCCTTAATTAAATAATTTTTGTTAGCTTAATTTTTTATATTATTTAATAATTGAAGTGTATTTAAATATATACATTTTTGCATTAACTGAATTAATACCATTGTGTTTAAAGCAATACAAGTTAAAATGAGGTTATATGACAAGTTTTTCATGTCTTGCAAAGAAAACGAACAAAAAAAGCGCCATTCTCGTGAGTAAAATGTGTTTATTTTTTATTTTAAATTACAATATTTTATTTATAAAATTACCTTAATTGGAAACCGACGCGAGAAGAAAATCTTTATAATATTTTTTTATTGTTGCTGTTTTGTTAATAAGAAAGATTTCAAGACAAGAGCCTTGATCGAATTTTTCATTTTCATGGTTTTTATTTCATTTTTTTAAAATAAAAAATCAATTCACAAATAATTATTTAAATAATTGTTAATACAATAAAATCGTTGTATTTTATGACTGTTTCTATTATTTGTTTAAACATTTTTTTCATAATTTTAATGTTTATATATTATTTTTAAAAACAACTTAAAAGAAATAATGAGAAATAATTTTTATGATTATGATGTAATTATATGTATTTATGCTACATAATTCATTTAAAAAAATCATAAAATCATAATTTTTATATTTAATAAGAAGAAAAATGGAAAAACATAGAATTCCATCATTTCTAAGTGAAACATCAACAAAACAAATAAATGAATTAAATCGAACATAATTCATCATAATTCTTAAGGTTCGTCCAATAAAAATTTGAACGAATATCTTGTACGCATTGTGACGTAACGAGTGCGTTTGATCAATATGTTTCCATCGTGATCGTTTAAAATCTTTTGATTCCAGATCGTATAAAGTTCAAAACTAGTTCAAAAAAATTCATTGAAAATGTGTTAAAATTGTCTATAATATCACATTTTCCATCGTTTATAACACAGTCTAAACTCTAAACCCAATTTGAACGCAACTTTATATTGGATAATGTTGTTTTTCTATTTAATATGGAATTCTGTTTCAATAACTGCCATTACCTTTTCTTTTTTTTTTTTGAACAAGAAATCAAGCATATAACACTAAATGTCATAACGAATCCATAAAAAACTATTAAAATATATATATATATATTTAATACAGCTTACTTTAAATGTCTTACGAGTTCACACATTATGATTTATGACTTTAGAGACTTGAAAACCAAGTAAAAAGAGGCATAAAAGAATTCACATAAGAAAACTAAAACTTGATTAGAGCCACTGGAAAATGTATCTAAAGCATCATAAAAATTGCAACTATACACATATATGCGCAACTATAATGCAGTTTTAAATTAATTTTGATGAAAAAATTCTCTAAATTCATACTGCGTGTACTGGCTGGACGCTACCAAAATTGATCTTCTTATCATCATCGTATTTTTATACATCAGGCATATCTAGATTTTTCTTTTTTCTATATGCCTTGACACTTTTAAGCGTTATAATATAAATTGGAATTAAATATATAAAACAAAAAAAATGTTCAGAAGCAACCAAGAGTAGTCACATGAAGAAATGAGATGAGACATTATGACAAATGTTCATCAAAGATACATGTATGTGAATGCATATGCAACATATTTCATAGTCAACATCATAATCGTTTTTGTGTGGTTTGTTCTCTCATCGTTATTATAATCATGATTTTTTTTTTCTGTGCTTTTTAAAAATGGCCAGAAAACAGTTGCAATGGTTTGACTACATCAATAATAATAATAATAATAATAACAACAAGAAAATGTTAACCACACAAGAATTCTTGAAATGCACATATGAATGCAGTTTTCTTATATTTTCGTAGTGTTTTTCTTATTGAATGATTTCCTTTTTTTTTTTTGTTATTTTTGAGATATGTTGTGACATTTTTTTTGGTTTACAAGGTGTTGTTTAAAGAATCTCCTAAAACAATCAGAAATTATATTGAAAAAGAGAATTCGCCATATCAGTTTTTGATTCTACAAATCCTTTGAAACGATAAGTCACCTGATAAATTGCTTACACACGTTCAATGTTACTTGACAAGTGTTATTGATGAAAATGTTCGTCAAGTAATATTGATAGAAATTGCCTCCGCATTGCATTAAAGAGCATCCAAACGGTCAATGTTGCTTGAAACATGAGTCATTCAAGTAACATTGGCAAGTAACATTGAACGTGTTCAGGGCTCCAATATAGTTTTGATTAAGGAACAAATGTAGTACACAATCAAGATATATTTCTATACAGAACTATGTTTAATACATTTCGATATATAAAATATCAGTAATGTGTCCTGCTACATGATACATGCAGCATGCTACTTGCAACATGTTGCAATGTGATAATGATGATGATATTCGAATTTTTTAAATGTGAAACACGCTGTACATATTTCTATAAAACATATATTGTGAATGTACACATCAAATCCAAGAAGAAAAAATTGAATGCTTACTAAATATGACAAGTAAAACTGCAACAGTAACACAGAAAAAAAAAGAAATATTGTTAATTATATTGTGACTTTGAAGGACGAATGCACCGTCACCAAAGAATGTTGCACTCCATTTGAAATGTGTTATTATTATGTTTTATACTCATTCAAAAGATATATCTTTATATTTACTATATGTGAAAAATCGAATAAAAATAAGAATTTATTTGTTCGCGGTTCTTCTATCGCCTCGTCAATATTTTTAGTTATATATGACACCAAGACCAACATTTGGATGCATTTATACAACATATAATATTTGTCGCAATTTAAATTTTATTCTTACATACTTTTTTTTAATGATTATTCTTTCTTTTTAATGATTATTTTTGTCGTTTTAGGGCAAAACACGAAAAGAAAAAAACAAAAGGTTTTATAAAACGCGCGGTGGTAAAACAATAAATAACTAATTAGATTGCGTTTAAAACTATTTTTATAGTGTTGAACGTATGCTCGCGCTTTGTTGTCTTGTATCTCTAATCTTAGATGCATTTTATATTTTATATTGGAATCCGTTGACTTGGTTGGTTTTTGGTTGGTTTGGTGTTATTTTTATGGACTTTAAATATTGTACTTTGGATTACTTAAAAAGTAATTTGGTGTGATGTGTATTGAAAAAAAAAGATAGCTCGTCATTTTTCTCACAAAATTTTATAGTTCCTCAAAATACAGTATATATAATATTGGTTATGGCAATTTTTATGGTTGCCGGTTTTGGCTTCTTCATATATCGTTTAAATTTACATTTATATGTACATATGTTATGCTAATGTGTAAAAATACTCTCTTGTACAAGTATACACATGGTGTAGTAAGGTCAAGGTAAAAATGGTAAATTAAATGAAGAAAATCAATTTTCAATGGTAAAGAAAAGGATTTTGCTAAATACTTCTAGTTTGTTAATAAAATATGAAGTGTTTGACTAATGTTGTCAGGCATTTGTGTTTGAATGTTGTGTTTTGTAAATTGGATTTTTTGAGACACCGAAACAAAAAAAAATCAGAATTGAATTCGATTTGTTTTTTCTTGGAAATCAAAACTTGACGGTCGTCTCCAGAAGAAAAGAAAAAAAACATCATGTATAGCCGACACAAGGAATTTGGATTTTAATCACATTGGGATTATAAAATTGAGAAAAAATGCATCATGAGAATGTTGCCCGGTTTTTTTTGTTGCTGTTGTTGGTGTGTTAATGGAAAAATTAAAGAAGCATGCAATTTTTTATGTTTTCGTTTGTTGTTTTTTTCTTTTAATTATTCAAAATTGTTTATGAAAAAAAAAAAGAAACCAGCAGGTGAGTCTGATTCGGTTTGTTGTGTGACGATTCTTCTTCTGAAGGTGAAAAAGATCAAACGACAAAAATTTTTTGAAATATTAAAATTCTTGACCGAGTTTTCTTTAATCCTTTATATTTTTTCGATGGGAGACTTTTTTTGAAGCTTTGTGTCCTTCCTCTTCATATTTTGATTATTGTGTTTGTTTAATCTAGCATATTTAAAAAGGTACAAGAAAGAAACGTTCTTTTCTTCATCTTTTTCTTCTTCTTCATTTGCTTCTATAATGAGGAGCGTTGGAACAAGAAAAAAAAATGCCATCATCAGAAAAAACTGATATTTAAGAATCAACGGAAAAAATCCAATTTAAATTTTTTGATCTATATGACGGGGGCCTCCAAAAAAAAAACTCCAACTAATGATGTTTTCTCATCGGATTCAAAAGAATATTGTTTTTTTCTTCGTTTTTTTTTTTTTTTTAAATAAATTATGCGATCGCTTTAGCTTATCTTTTTTTTTCATATATGAACTTGAAACTCATTAGTTTCTTTAGGTATTTTTTTTTCTTTTTGGAGGAATAAGAAAAAAAAACTATCTATAAGAAATGATAATTTTCAAATTTTTTCTCTTTTCAATTCTCTAGTTGAATCGACTAATGAACAGAAACCACTTTTTCTTTCAATAAATTCCTTTCATGGCCTAAGCATGTAAAGCTTTTTTATCCAGAATTATATATATATATTTTTTGTGTGGTTCTTGATACCCCGTGGATATTAGTTGGAAAAAAAACACCTAAAAAAATTAATTTTAAATTGAAAATTAATTAAGTTTAAGCGTTTTAATCAACTGAATGCAGAAATATTTATTGAAAATTAACTCCGGATAGGGTTTTTTCATATTCAAATTTTGAATAAGAACAAAAAAAGAACGACGCGCAGACTTTTGGGAACTGAAAGTTTGATATTCAAGCATTCTTCATATATTTATTTTAGAATTTTTTATTTATTATGTTTTTTGGATACAATTTAAATACTTTTTTTGCAACCGTCCTTCTTCTACAAGGATGCCACGTCTGGAACATACTTGTATAACTAGAATTATAGAAAAGAAGTTTTTTTTGGAATAGAGTATTTTATAAAGTTGGAAATTGGAAATCCAATAATAGCCAGTCAGAATCATGAGAATTTGTGATCTCCCCATACTAAAATTTTTATGTATATCTTAAAATGGGGGCGGTCCACAAAACTTTATTTATTGTTCACAACTTTAAGTGTTTTCTTTGACTTAAACGTATAGTAATGGAATAATTCAATACGTAATAACAATTTCCAACAAATTTTAAACAAATTTTTTTTCATTCTATATACTTATGTAAACCTATTAATTTTTTATTTTTTTTATTTTCAGATGGTGCAAGCAATACAAGTACTTCGGTTTCACCTGTTAGAATTAGAAAAAGTAAGTACATTTAAAAAATAATAATGGGTTAAGTTTTCGGGTTTATCATATTACTCGATCTTTTATTCAGCCAAGAACTAAAAACTCGTTTCAAGAGTTTCAAAGTACATACATATGAAGGGCATTTATAAACCATATATTCTTATCATTTTATAATGATCTTCGAAATGCCACGAGTTTTCACTCTATAAAAATGTCTTGAAAACTGGAAAAAAACACATGCGCGGTATACTTAACTTTTCTTCTTCAATTATATAATAATATAAAACGTTTTTTTTTTGTTTCTTAAAAAGAGTGTACGCTTATAACCAATATACGTTAAAATGTCAGCCGCCAAAAAGTCTTGGTTTTTCATAGAACGTGTGCGGTTTTTTTTTCTTCAAAATATTTAAGAAGTTTTAATTATAACTTAAAGATCATATAATATGAAATAATAATAGTAAAAGTTTAGCCCTTGCGGGTTTTATATATATATATAAGAAAAAAGTATTAGATTAAAAGTACTTTACTCTCTTCTTCTTAAATAGAATTTCGATGAAAATAATGATTTGACTTTATGCTTTGTAATTCTATCAGAAAAAAAAAAATAAGAAAAAACGCTTTCGAAAATTATAAGGCGGTTATAAAAGCGGGACAGGTTAAAACCATTTACAAATTAGGTGAGTTAATTCTTTTCTTTCAGCTAGATACCAAACTTAGAGACGGGACAAAAAAAAAACACACAGACAACATAAGCAAAGAGATTAGATTCGGATGATAAAGCGGCATGTTTTAATAGTTTTACTTCGTTTGGGAGATTTTTTAGAAAAACTATTTTCTATCAAGATACGATGTTTTTAAGACATTAGTCTTTTCTTTTCTTTTCTTTTTTTTTTTTCTTAATATTAATCGTTTTTCTCTTGTTTTATTCTGAAATAACGTAATCCGTGGGGATTTTTTTTTCATTTTTTTTTTTGGTGGAATGAATTTAAATATAAAAGAATACGTTTTTGGAGCCTATTGTTTCTTAAAATAAAATAGTTTCTTTTTTTTTTCTTGTTTCCAATAGTATTTTTCTTTTCATTATCTTCCATTTAAATTATCTAATGACATCTATTTGTTGAAGAAAGAAATTTCTGTTTTATAGAATTTTCTCACTTTTATGTATGTATAGAGAAAGTTATGCATTTGTTCCAATTACAGAACTAATTTGTCGTATCGAGTTACTTAATTTAATTAGTTATTATAATTTCATACATTTCTCAAACACAAATCTAAACGTTTGAATATTATTGAAATGTTGAATCATTTTATATAATATTTAAAATAGCCTACCTTCAAAAGAACCCATCCCCGAATAATAGAAAATATGAAAGAGAATGCCGATGTACTGTACTTCATACGTGAAGGTGGTTACTGTTTTTTGGTGAGATATCGTAGGTTGTTGTGATCCCAACCAATTTCTAATATTGTTTTAATAACATATTATGTAAATATATACAAATTTTCCTCTCTAAAACTGTTTTGTGAAGTTGACATCTTGTCGAATGATCGCATCACGGTACACGATCAACAAAAAAATAGTAATAAACATAATAATTCATCTATTTAAAATGTATATACGCGAGCGCACACATATTAATCCTGAAATCCAGCCAGCAAGTATATAAAAAACTAATTTTTATAGCAAATTTATGATTGTTTCCTGTCAATTTATTTGGCATATTTGACATGTAATAATTTTTAAAAAAAACAAATAAACACCAACAATTGAAAATTTTTGAAAAGAATTGATCTATAATAAATATGTACATAAGTGCGTGTATTTTATGGTGGAGGATTATTAAATGCTCTTTTTTTCCACTTCTTATTTTTCTTCTTATACACCAACTCTAATATAAAATAAAGTGTGAAAATAACAATGAAAAATCATTTTAAAATATCACACATCAAAATGTCATGTTATTTGTTTATTTACTTTTTTTTTTTTTTGTGTAATAAGATTTAATTTTATCGATGACAATGAATGTCATTTTTTATGGTTTATTATAAACCGATTGATTACAATAGTAAATTATGCATAATTATTCTGTATTTGAAAAAGTTGAGTTCACACTATTTTTTGAGAGAGATTATGGGCGAGATATTACATGTTTAGGTAGGAGGCGGTATTTGTATCTTAGATTTTGTTGTGCAACATTAATTTGAAGATATATTTTTATTTTTTTTTTACTGCTTAACTCAAGCCAACAAAATCAAATAAACAACAACATTTAGTTATAAACATAAAAGTCTTTTTAAATTTATTTTGTCCTGGCAAACATTTAAAATCTTCTGCGTTAATATTAACAACATCCCACAACATAGAGAAATCAGTTGATCGATTATAAAACAATTCTTTAATTATTTATTCTTAGATGATTATGAATTGTTTCAGTTCGAAAGTTAAATCAATCAATGTTTCAAATATTTCTAAAATGTTGCTAGCAACATTTTTAAGTTAGAAAATAGAAAATTCAAAATATTCAACTGAAACACAATTCTTTTACACTTGAATAGAAAATTCTAATTAATTTTGCTTATTTTTAAGTAATAGAGGAGATTTCATATGACTTAAACCATTTTTTCGTCAAAAACAATACGTTTATGTTGAATGAAAACTGTATTATTTTTATCCAAATATTTTCCATCATTAGCTATGAACTTTGTCCATCTTTCAGGTAGGGCACGGATTCTGCGGTAAAAGAGTTATTCGTCCTTCGAAGGAATTCGGTCATCGAGCCATTTCCGCAGTTTTTTAAGATTGAGCATTGATTATTTTAACTTATCGAAAGCTCTTTCAAACACAATAGCTGTCATGATTCATGAATAGCGCCATCTCTAAGAAATCGTTAAAGTCATATGACAGGCAATAGATAAGAATGTTTAGAAACATTTTTAAAATGTTGATATCAACATTTTTTTTATATTAGCTCCAAATTAGTTATGTTCTTAAATAAGAAGCAATTCTTTTACGTTGCCATAACTTTTCATCTATTTAAAAATTAAATTAGAAAATATTTTTTTTTCTTTTAAAACAAGAATCTCTATATTAAAAATAAATATGTGAAACACAATAAAACAAACAACAACATGAAAAACATGAGAAATTATGCTCTTTCATACAACATATTTTTATGGTGATCGAATTTATTGAATTTTATCAGATTGATATGATCTGATCTCTCATATAGATGCCAATATATAAATATATGATTTTTTAAAATGAACGAAAATATGATATTCCGGTATTTATAAGAATAAATTTTGATCTCCGCAAAATTATTTATATATTTTTCTTAAAGCGACAACAAAATGTTGCGGCAAAATCTTTTCAAAATACACAAAAGGAAAAAGTTGCATTTTAATTCTATAAATAAAGAACAGAATAACTCCTTTTTTTGTTTGTTTGTTTGTTTGTTTTTTGTTCCAAAACAATTGAATTTTAATGGCGTAACAATAATGAAAGAAACAACATCCAACAAAAATATGTAAGAATAAGAAATTTTCTCTTAGACAACAACAAACAAATATATAAAATCAATTTTTATAATAAATAATTATTAAAAGTAGCGAAAACTTGTTATAAAAATTCACATCAAAAATAGCGAAAAATTTGTCGCATATTTTCGCGTTTATATAGTATATCTTTATCGTTTTGCTGTTGTAAGGTTTTTTTTCTTTTTTTCTTTTGTTTTACGTGATCAAGAATTTTATTGAGATTTTTCTTTTATGTTTAACAACTCAAATGAAATATAAAATGCAATTTAACATAATTTAAAAACGTATAATTTTTATGTTCTATAAAATAAAAGAGAACACTGATTAATATATACGTACTACTATAACATTTGAATTCGCGTTTTATTCTGACAGTTAACATGAGGATGATTCAATTCGCGCAAAAGTAATGAAAATATCTTATTATTTATTTATTTACAAAAACAAAAAGATGATATTAAAATGATTGGAAAGAAAAAAATTTTACGACATTTTAATTGAATTATATATTGTATATATGGAGAAGATTTTTATGGTACACGTACTATAAAAATAAAAGAAAATTTTAATTTGACATAATAATCTATAAAATTAATTAGGTTTTATGAGAAACTCTTTTTTTTTGTTTAATTTAATGAAATTGTTTTAGTAATTTTACGCATGGAAATGGAATTTTTCAAGACATTAAATCAATGTTAATAGTTTGTGATTAAATTTTGATTGATAACAGTTAAGATCTTAAAAGGTAATCTTGTCAGAAATTCTCGAAAATGAAAAGATTTACTAGACCTGTAGAGGTATACCTAACCCACGATTTAGACGGCATCCGAACTGCGTGATTTGCGTTCAATAATGTTGAAGAAATGAAGACAGATTTCCATTTACACATCACTATTTCAGTTTAACATGATCACAGTACATTTTTTCTTAATTTCGTCTTTTTTTAAAATGTTTTATTGTGAATTCGTAGTATTGCATGTTTTCGATTTACACGGTTTACTGAGGAACCTATTTTCAGTGTAAATCGGGTGATAGATGTATTTAATCGCGAATTTTACAAATGTATTCCAGGAAGTACTTTCAAGAAACACTCTCTTTAAAAATATGGACAAACGTTGTCAGCAACATTGCCAGCAACATTGTCAATGTTTACTGGATCTGCCAAGTCAGTTTCAAACCTTCTAAATACTTTACTAAATTTGTTTCATTCGGTGTTTAAAGTGCGTATACTCTGATTATTTGCATTATTAATATTTTAAGTGTAAAAATTTTATCTCACTAATTAAATTATAAACCTAAACATTTAAGTTACAGTTTTTTTTTCATAAACCTAAAAGAAAAATGCATTTGGCACGCGGTCTGCTATATATATATTGAAAATTCCTATTTTTTTTGCCTTTTACACAACGTCAATCATTTTATTAACAAAAAACCGCTCAGCAATTATTTCATTAAAACGATATAACAGTCAACTGCACAGACTATATTCGATAATTTATGAGTATATTTTTGTTTTTGGAATTTTACTATATATAGTATTAATATGGCGGTAAATTTGAAAAAATATAACACGCATACGTTACTTGGAATAAGCTAAAAAAACAAAAACGCTCACAAATTATGCATAAAACCTCATAAAACATAGTAAAATAATGATTAAATCTATAAAATACATAAATGTTGATATGTATAGAGAAGGTATATAATGAGTGAGGTTTTGACACAAATTCATAACATACTAACCATGGTATCCACACTAGTCCCATGTGGTGTTGTGGAACACTACTATTTTTTTTCAAGCCTGCAATGGAAAAATATACATTATCCATTGAGAATATAATAATATAGTATAATATAATAATTAAAGAGTACAACTCTATGTCAGTTATGTGTGTACATATGGGAATCTCCAATTTGAATGCATTTTCATTCTCGATAGGGGTACATCTTTTGATCGTAATTTTTGTTCTCCAAAGATTTTTTTCTTTCAAATCAATGATCTTTAAATAATACTTCAAGTTTGTGTTCCTTCCTTACACACGCACTTGAAGAAGAATGGCCAAGTACATATTATGTCGATTCGCGTTTTCATATCTTTTCGAATTTAAATTATCCCAAAAGCGAAGAAAAAAAATTGTATTGGTTTTATAATGGATTTGGTCAGAGAAAACAATTTCCAAAAAAATGAAGAAATATTGCGTTTTATAAGAAATTTTTGACTTTTAATTCCGATAATGCAGCTGCCATGATGCAGTTTTTTTAAGGAATATTTTTTCTTCTCGTACTAAATTGCACGCAAACTTTAGTTTAACGAATGAAATTTGTTGTTCTGGTTTTTTTTTATAAAAAGAAGGAAATCAATTTTTGTATTATTTTTTTTTTGTTTTTGGGCGGCTTTTAGGTCAAAAACTGTTTCTCAAGGAAAAGAATTTAACCAACAAACTACAAGAGATTGAATTATCGAAAAGACATATAAAATGGAAGATTTTGAAACACACAACTGTGTGTTTATGTCATTAAAATAATTCTTCTTTAAAAGAAAAAAATGATCAAATTTTTGTTTGTATTTTTCTGCAATTTACGATCATTTTACCAAAAAAAAAAAAGAAAAAGAAAAAAAAAATTTCTTCACACTTTTTTAATGATCTCGCACTTTGATCGTGATCATAATCAAATTCATGATCATAAAAAAATATACTACATAATCTTGGATATATAATCACAAATATTGATTTCTTGAACATATTTTTCCCAAAGTACAATTTTTCTTGGTTAAGAAATCTCCTCAGAAAAAATTTCTACATGATCATTTCGAGGATCATCTTTCTTATTAAGAAAATTCAACTTTTCAACATCTTAAATTTTTTATTTTTTTATTTTTGGTGCAATGGTTTAGTTAGGTGGTTTAGGTCATTCAAAAAGCGTCTTTATATTGTAAAATTGTATATTTTCTTTTTTGGGTATTTCTCTTCGTCATCCAACATGATGATCCGTGACAAACCGGTTCAAATCACTGATATGCTTTTGTCTCTGATTTTCTTGTTCATCAAAAGACGCCCAGAATTTTTTTTTTCTTTCAATAGGAAACATTTGACAAAATCACATATTTGAAATCGAAGAAAAATGATTGTGTTTTTTTTATAAAATGTAAAGAAAAAAATACAGGGGAAAAAAACGATCTTCAAGACTTTATCTTAATACAATATCACTTCTTGAAATTATTTCTTTTTTTTTTTGAGGATCAATTTCTGCGAATTTACTTAAAATCGATGACAGACAAGAAAAAAATATTAATAATAAGAACCGATCGCCATGATATTAGTGATTTCTTGATCACTGGAAAACGATATTCTGTATGTGATATCTTATTGATCTGCAAAGTACTATGATAATTAATCGTTTGCAATTACAGGGTTGTGTATTCTTATCATTCTTCTTTGTAAATGATCTCTTATCTAATTGGGATAAAAGAATATTTAACTAATTACGATAAAACTCATAATGCATAAATCTTGCTAGTTATAATGAAGAGATTAAATTAAATAGCAAGACATTTACTAAACATTATGATAAAAATGAAGGAATAATTTAATTAAATATCGACGAAAAGACGATCGTTTCAGATTAAAAATATACTAGAATTCGTTCTGTGCTGGTATTTATTAGTTTTTGCGTTACGTTTTTTGTGATCTTTTCTAAAAAAAATATTTCATCTGAAGAAGAATAGAAACTTGTGTATTTTTTATATAAAATTCAATTGATCGTGCTAAACGATAAGTACCTGCGGTCTTCTAGTAAATAGCATTGTCACAATATCTTAAGCTATTATAAAAATTTAGTTTTTGAAAACAATCCAGAACTGCTTTACCATAATTACCAATCAATTGATCTTGTATCATCTTTTTAATCCAGCAAGGTCGGTCATAAAATCTCGAAAAACATTTTGAATTTAGCAAATTTATAATTTTTTTTATTAAAAATTCTTTAAAGTCACATAAAAGTCTAGAAATTGACAAATTTGTATATAAAGAAAAAAAGAAGAAGAAAAAAAATCATTCAGGTCTAACAAATAACAACGATTTCTTGTCTTTTGGAATATAAAAATGTCAGCCATAACCGCATAAGCGTCGAGAGGGGGGAATGGAATGAAATCATAAGTTTAAAAACTTGAAAATTGTACATAAATTTCTTCGATATATATAATATATATTTTAAACTCAACGTATGCATCCCATGTGTGTACAAGATTTGCATAAATTTGCATCAAAGCCTGAATTGCAGTTCAGGACAGATCCGCATACTGAATTCTTGTTTTTTTATTTTGCTTTACTTTTTATTTTTGATCTGCTTTCTCTATACTCTTATTTAGAGAGTTTATTGTGTTTATATACAATTTTGTTGTTATTGATACAATACCTTTTTGAACTTCGTCAAAGAATTTCGAGAGACATGTCAAATTTGAAACCAAATAAAAGGTATTAAAACCCATCGTATCGATAAACAAGCTTATAATAAGTTGGTATATTTTCTTAAGGTTTTTCGGAAGACATTGACATCCAGAATTTTTGTATAATATAATTTCAAAATAACAGGTATTCTAAAGATGCTAAAGGTTCTGTCCAATTCTTCTTTCAACACACACACATACACCACAATATTTCTATCAGTTGATGGTGAAAAAGACGACTACCAAAAAGGTAGACCATCTTCACAAGACAGTAGTTGTTTTTTTTTAGTATATCCATTTAGTCGATTTCTCATTTGCATGCCCGTTTAAACTGTGTGTACGCGCGCACGCTCGCGCTCGGCTACTTTAAAATATATCTCTATATGCCCTTTTTCGATAATATGCGTCTTTACTCCGTTTGATTTCATATAGCGGTACCAGATTTCTGATCTTTTTCTTAAATTTCGTGGTGCTACTTTTCATTGTGGTTTTTTATTGTTGTCACAATTCTCTTTCATATGTACAAAATCTGCAAAGTCTTTAAAACCAAAACAAAACCGAAAATAGTTAGTATAAAGATTGTTATCAGTAAAACTCAGGTATGTCAGGTTTTTGTCTGGATATTCATTAATGCATGTATAACTGTTATGCTATATACTATACCTATATGTATATAGGAGATCGAGGTTGACTTATATAGGATGATCATGATATAAATATCATTTTTATATATAAGGAAGAAATTAACTAGTCAAGTGCGCGCGCTCATGAATAAGTGACACTCTTGGCACAAAGAATATAACTTTCATATTGGCGGTTTCAATTTTGAATTTCGACATAATACAGGGTTTTTCTCAGATCAATTTGTCTGTGGCTCTGCTCTCTCTCTATAGTAACAAAATTCAACCATTTTGAATTACTTATTATATTTTCCGCCACCAAACTTATGTGATTACGCCAAATTTACGATAGTTTTGTTGTTTAACAATATCAATTTTTATCGCAATTGCATTTTAAATAAAATTAAGTAAATATAATATAACAAAATGCATAATTTTCAATATATGATTTACTTAATTTAATTTTGAAATTTAAACAGGTTAATTTACAAAAGAAAGCGAAAAAAAGGGTGGGATATTTACAGTATTCTTGATGATCGCGTAGCGCGTTTTAACAGAGTTCGCGAGTAATATTTAATTTATTCGAAATTGTTTGCACATTTAATAACATTATCAGTGAATAAATAAGTAATTGCTTGAGAAATATAATCTATACGTTTATTAAAAGTAGGTATATTTGTTAAGACTCTGTATAAAGTGAAACTCAAAATCAACTATGTAGACGTCGAATAGAAACTCATATACTAATAGTATTATTAATAAAGATTTATTCTGATTGGTTTAGGATTTTATTTAGATTACGATAAATAAGGTTAAATGAAGAAAAAAGAAAAAAGCAAATAACGCGAAAATGTTAAATATGTGCGTAATTAATAGGAAAATTTATAGACGACTGACTATATATATATAAAGGAATGAATTGCAAATCATTATATTAGTAACAGAAAAATTAAAAGAATTAAAACGATGTGTGGAAAATGGGAGGTGTTTTTCTTTTTCTTCACATTATAATTTATATTTAAGCATTTTATTTTAGTTATGCTTGTATACAATACAATATATAATAAGGGACAAGACGAGGTGAATATCATTCTTGAAGTCATCGGTCTTAAGAGCGAAATAGTGTTAATTAAGATTGCAGAATGATTACGAATAAAATGTCTTTGCGTTCAGTGTTTAGTTAATTAGCGTTTTTTTTTCTGTTCTTTCTTTTTGAATATATTGTGAAAGACTCAAGGAATATCTTGCGGCATAATTAGTAATGGATTAAGTTTTCTTGTTTGTTTGTTTTTTTTTTCTTTACTTGTTCAAGATGATGATAATGATGATGCTTCTATAATAAAAGAAAATACAAACAATTTCTCAAACAAAAATAATATCGAATAGAATTTTCGAAAATTTATATTTTCAGATCATAAAAATGAATTTTTCTTTTTTTTACATAAATGATGACCTTTAAAGAGAAGATCACATTTACAAGAAAAGACCAAGAAAATTCGTTATGCCAAAATATGTTGATTATTGTTGGCGGATTGCAGTTGCGGCCATAATAATAACTTTTCTCTTGTGAAGTTATTATATTCTATATGCAAATTTCTGAGCATCGTTTTTTATGACTTTCGGCTTCTAAAAAGCGTCTTTTTTTCGTTCACCATCAACAAAATTAATTTGAAATGCGCTAATATAATATATACTTAATAATTATCAAAAAAAAACATCGTTTATAGATATTAGTATAGTATCGGGTGTTCCAATTAGATCGCCGGATTTAAATTTCGCGCTATTTTAGCTTCATTAAGTTGAAAGTATTAAAATCTTGACATTTACCATCTGCCATTGTTGCAACTAATAGTCATGGAACTCTGCACAAAAGAACGACATTATTATTGACAGTTGTCAAGTTTCGAGCGCTTACTGTGGATAAAAGGACAATGCCACAAAATTCCAATCGTGTGTTTTTAGATGAATACTCTTTCTTTAATTCGTAATTAAATTATTCATCGAATAAAGTATTGGTCATATCTGTAATACTAAAGGCACACATGGGGTATTCATATCTTAGTATCGATACTACAGTATAGCCTTGTACCATGCTATAAAAAGGGGTTTGCACACATCAAACATAGTATTTGTCTGACATTTGAAATTCGCTATTTTCCGCTTCAATAAAAAGGCGCGACAATAACTAAAAAATAGATTATAGTGGCCGAAAAAATTAAGTAAAAAAGGAAATACCACGTACTTTTTCGAATTTAAATACCAAATTTATGCTACGTAGTTGAAATGGTATTCGGCTAGTATTCGATGAGACACATATGATATACCACATGGTATCCTTAAACTATGGTATGAATACCCTAGTATAAGACACAAAATATCTGAGTTATGCGTATATACCTTCATACTACAGAACTTTTGGATCTCTTGTCCTAAAAAGGAATATATATATAATATAAGTATGTGTCGTATCTATCGGACGGATGCAGAATACCCGAGATATACACATATTCCAAGATACGATGCTCTTATTAGAACACCCTATATAATTTCGAAAATAAAAATGTATATAGAGAATTGACCTATCATTTCGATATGGTCATTAAAAATGATTAGAAAAAGAGAACAAAAAAAAAACCAATATAATCGATATGCTACCGTCTTTGAATATCATTAAATAGAAATTTAAAATTTATTATATTAAGTAAACTTCATTATAAAATGGACACAGCCAACAACAACAACGAAAAAAACGCTACAAAATCCATATAGTAGCAATAATAATTTTGTTAGTAACAATAAAACTGTCTAGCAACGTTTTAGTTCCACTGCGGGATCCTAAATTGGAAATAGTTTTTTTTTTTAATTAACCGACTGTGCGATATCGAAATATTGTAAAGTTTAACATAACTTTTTTTTTTTATATTAATTTAATTCGAAAACATATTTGTTTGGTTGCTGGTTTTTTTTTGTTTTGTTTTTTGTTTTAGCGAAAATAATTACTAATTTATACAATTTTTTCGGAAAAATCAAAAATAATTTACACGCTTTAAATTTTAATTAGTTTTCTTTTCTTAGATAAAAATCAAAAAATGAAAAATATATGCAATATTTTATTGAAAACCACAAAAAAAAAAAAAATGTCTTCTCAATCAAATCAACAAATATTTCTAACGCCATATTATAATAAGGAAATCGATATAAAATGCTTATCATCATAATTTCGGCGGTCTCCCACTATCTCTTGTTAAAAATTAATTATTAATTTTTTTTCTTTGCAAAACTATAAAAAAAAAAAAAAAAATACTTATATGCATAAAAATGTGATTACTATGCTCGCGTATTTTGAAATTATTTCATTTTTTGGTCGTTTTTTAAATTAACATGTTAATAAAAATGTAAAGTGGAGAAAATATTTTTATTTTTTTTTTGTAGAGATGAGAAATGAAATACTTATATGCATATAATAGGCCCCAAAACCACTTATCTTATGTTAATTTTATATCGAATTTAAAAAGAGTGATTTAAATTGACTGTTTTAATGGAATATTATGAATATTGGATCAAATTTTGTGTTTTTGTTACACACTCTGTGATGAAAAAGGCACAAAAAAAAATTATGTATTTTCAAAATATTTCGTGGGAGAGAAATTTTAGGGACCGCTATACATAAGTTATAAGAAAAAAATACAGAGTGTATATAAATTGAGGAAGTTTTTTGTGTCGCGGACGTGAATGCCAAATGGGATGAGCTTTTTACTGTCCGCGAACGTGTTAAGAAACATTTTTCATATTCTCTAAATTGATCACAATTTGATGTAAGTGAAATATAAATGATTGTCAACCCGATATATTTAATAAAGGATTATTTCCACTTCTCTTGTTTGAGTAAGAAAGCAAATAGTTTTCCCATGAGTACAGTAAATTTAATGGATTTGCTTCTTCAAGGCTTTTGTATCTGTAGGCCTAACCAAACGATTGTTTCAGTGTGAGATACAAAATTATAAAGAAATGCCATTAATTTGATTACTCTTACTTCGGGTCAAGACCTGGTAAAGTGGCAAGAACTTTTGTTTCAAACACATCTAATGTGCATCTAATGTTACATATACAGATTTGTATGATTTGTTGTTTGATAGAGAATATCAAATACAATGAAAATTCTATCTTAAGTGATCCATTGTCTGTACTTCGGTTGTTCTAAATGCCATTTCGATGAAAATTTTTCTTTTTACATTTGGACCTCTATTTCATATATAGTCTAATATGATTCATAATGTGAAACATAATGTGGTTTGTTTCATTACATATTCGAGTCAACCTAAGTATAGTAGTATATTGCTCGGCTAAGATCTGCTGTTCCTACTACTCCTGGAAGTATTTATTTGTATTATACTCGTGCATACAATATTTTCGTCTTCTCTTGAACATGTTGCCCAGTAAATTTCATTCCTGCCACGCTAGTTGAGTTGAAAATAAACTATTCTATCCTAATAGTTCTCAAAAGTTTTTTTTTCGGAATAATTGTGATTCGTTATCAATTTGGATTTTAATCCTATACTCTTAGAGTTCCCAATACTCTTGAAAAGGCGCATTCATATCATTATTTAGACACGCTGTATTTTAAAATTACTACAAAATTTTTTTTCTATCAGTTTTTCGAAGGTTTTTTCTTATTTCTTAATTATAAATATTTTTCAAAGGAATTTCATTTTAAATTGAAATATTCTAAAACAAGAAACATAAATAACACTGTTTTTCTCTATTTTTATAAATATTTTAATTTAATTTAATTTTATTTATGCTTTTGTTTTTTATTTTTATTTTTTTTTTATCAGTAAAAGAAAATTTAAATTTCATTGAAAATTTAACGCAAAAAAACTGTGTTTTTAAAAGTTTTAAAACACGCGAAATATGGATAAAAACCCAAACAAAAAATATCTTTCTTCAAATTTGTATTTGAAGTCATCGCAAATCTTATGATTTGTTCGTAATTAAATACAAAAAATTATGATTAGAAAATCTTCAAAATTATGAGTTTTTGATATGGCGCCGAATAACGTTCAATAAAAATCTTATTTTTAAGACGATTTTTTTTTTTTTTTTGGGAATATCTAAAATAACTGTCATGGGAAAAATTGAATTGAAAAAATCATGGATTTTCTAAATAAATAAATAAATTTGAAAAAAGAAGAAAACATCTTCCTTTCGATAACAAATACAATAAATTTGATTTCAAGACATTTTTTTTTTTCTTCACTCCATTTCTTAAGTATATGTATTTTCGATGTGTGCTCATCTAGCGTGAAAAATTTGGCGGATACTGACCACCAATTAACATCGAAAAGTTATTCGAAAATTTCTATTGTTTTTATTTTTTTTTTAAAGTTGACCTCTCTCCTCCTTAACTATAATTAAGTATAATTTTAATTTTTTTTTTTAGGTTTTTCTTTCTAAAAAGACACAATCCTCTCCAATCTGGGTTGGATGTTAATTTCTTGTCTTTTGAATTGAAATTTTTTCTTGATGAACTACGCCTTTTGTATTTTTTTATGCATCTTTCATTGGATACAATTAAATTACATATGCGCCCCAAAGATAATTATGCTATTGTTCATGCGTTTCTATATTCGTTTGGAACCACTAAACGCGTAGGTTAAATATAAGAAAGAATACCTTTTACTTCAGACAGATAGAGAGAATCAGTAATATATTAAGTTTACTTCCAAAAAATTATGTAGATAGATAAATACTGGATTTCTTCTCATAGATCTACAAATTTTTCTT